>OX387327.1:8377329-9002329 GCA_947562085.1 Eudonia lacustrata | reverse complement strand
AAAGATGTTATTATTATCAATATAAATACTGGGATATTTTTAAAGTTCCACATGTTTTGTTGCAGGACAGAGGCAAAAAGAATAACTTGCTGGTATTTGTCGGAATGATGACTTTTGAACTATATCTTATACATTGTGCTCACCAATTATGTATCGCCGAAAGTCGGAAACCGATTAAAACGATTGTAGACATTAGCAAATGTTTAGATTGTAAAACATTTTGTGTAACATTTTAAAATTTGTTAATTTACATAAGAAAAAATAATAGGTTGGGGAAAAAGTTTCTTTGCATTTTTTTAAGAAAATTTAAAACATTTTTTAATATAGTTTATTTACATTTAACTAAAGTATGTAGGTGCCATTTAGTTTGATAACTTTTTGCCATCTTGTAGGTAGGGACATGATCCCATTGCTTTAGAAATTTTGGGCTTCTGATCAAAATACAGCGACAAATGGTTTTGGCAGTCCTCTCGTGATGTGACACTTTCTAAAGAATTCTGAAGATACCGAAACAGGTGGAAATCTGAAGGTGTAAGGTCAGGACTATACGGCGGATGCATTAATACCTCCCAGCCAAACTCTTAATTTTTGGTGAGTGGCTGTGTGAAAAATGTGTGAAGGATGTGTGAAAGATGTGTGAAGTCTAGCGTTATCATGATGAAAAGCCACACCCCATCTGTTGATTAATTCCGGCCGCTTTCTCTCAACTTCTTGCTTTAATCTCATCAGTTGTTCGCAGTAACGTTCAGAATCGATGGTCCTGCCTGCTGATAACAGCTCATCATGAATAATGCCCTTCCAATCCCACCACACACACAGCATCACCTTGTTGCGAGTTAACCCGGGTTTCGCCACAGTCTGTGAAGCCTGACCGGCCTTTGACCACGACCTTTTTCGCACGTTTTTGTCGTACCTCATCCACTTTTCATCACCAGTTATCAGCTTCTTCAAAAATGGTTCGGTTTCATTACGTCGTAGTAAATAATTACAAATGAGTACACGGTTCATTAGGTTTCTTTCAGCGAGCTCGTGAGGTAGGTACCCAAATATCGAGATTTTTTGTGCGCCAAAACTGTTTTGTGGTCAATTCCCAATTCTTCAGCTACGTCGTAACTACTGACATGCCGATCTTGCTCCACTTTTTCAAAAATGGCATTCATTTTTCAGTAATAGGGCGACCAGAGCGACGTGCATCTTTGACATCAAAATTTCCGGATTGAAAACGCTTAAACCTGTGTTACTCTCAGAGACACTGCACTAGGTCTAACATTGCAAATTTTTTTCGCGGCTTGCGTTGCATTTTTACCTTTTTTGTAGTAAAATTTTAAAATGTATCGAATTTCTTCATTAGATTCACTCATCTTGACAGTAAGAAAAACAAATGAAAATAAAAAAAAATCCTAATTTGAATGTGAAATTATCTTCTTTAAAATTTTAACTTTTAATGATACCAAAACCAGCCAGATACAAATGGTATAGCCAAAGAGATTTTATTACCTACAAGTTCATACATACTATATGCGAAAAGACTTTCCCCAACCTAAGTATAGTTATGAGAAGTTTGAGTAGATTTTGTCGTGTCTTTAACACATACAATTTTGTGTAAAAATAGAATTTAAACATTTGTGCCAATAGCTATTTTAATGTGGAAACAATCACTTGAGTAGGTACATACATATACCTACTACCCTACTAGTCACAACATTAGTAAGTAACTTATAAATAACAATAGTGACACAATACCAGATTTCGCCAGTCTCATTTTCTACCTCTAGCATTTTTATCTCACTTGGGTGATTTTTGAACATTCTGATAATAAACATAGCTAGCTGCTTGATGCTTCACCATCAAAATTCAATATCTTTAATAGTTTAGGCTACAAAAAAGCTATTATGCATGTCACTATGACATCGGTTTGTAAATCTACATCCTCAACTTGTAGATGTTTCACAGCTGGGCTTCTACCCTTCCCACATGAACAATAGCGCATGGGAAGATCGGCCCATAACTTACCCTGCTGGTCACACAACAAACAATCAGGACCAACAGGCTTAATGTGTCTTTCAAAGACCAGCCTTAAGATATTTTTATTTTTGTGGTCAGTATGTCAGTGACCCCGTAGTGTGAAAGTTGCTTAATAAAGAAGGTCGTAAGCTGAACGCGTAAGCCGCTGCGTCATCGAGCTCCTCAGTGACAAAACTGACAAACCGTATCATTAAAACATTATTATTTGAAAAAAAAAAACTAAATTCGACTCACCCTTTTACTAAGGCATATGACTGGCCAGAGAGAGCAACCAAGGGTGCAACAGCAGCAAACGCAGCCACAGAACAACCACTTGACGTTAACGGGCAATGTCTTTTTCAGCACGCTGTTGATGCGGGCCACTGTCGCTTGGTACTCTTCTGGAGCTACACGTGACTGCAGCCCAGAGGGGAACTCTCCATTGAAGCGGTTGCTCAAGCCAAAACTAAAAAGATTAAGAAAAGAGTATTTTTATTGCATATATATATGCATATATATTTTTAAATTAGTAGATTGACCCAGTGGGCCCAGACACAATAGAAATTCAATTGTTTGTCAGTCATATGGAGCTTGGAGTAGATGATTTAGTAAGAAAAATTGAGTCTGTTATGTAGTTGTTACACCATAGTACCTTCTACAAACCAACAGTTGCCAGGTTTACTTCATGATGTTTGCTTAAATAATGTTAACAACATTGTTAAGTTCCATCCAATAGAGTTAGGATAGTCTGTTCATCAGGGTTTAACCCATTTAGATTGACCTGGAATTTGTGTGCTGTTGTAAAT
The DNA here is from genome assembly GCA_947562085.1 of Eudonia lacustrata. Taxonomy (NCBI): domain Eukaryota; kingdom Metazoa; phylum Arthropoda; class Insecta; order Lepidoptera; family Crambidae; genus Eudonia; species Eudonia lacustrata. The sequence goes on along the minus strand of OX387327.1, from coordinate 8,999,519 downwards.
GAAACTCTAAAAGTATCAAATCGGGGTACATCTATATATGTATATGAAAATCAATTGCTGTTTGTTTGTCTCGCTAAAACTCGAGAATGGCTGGACTGATTTGGCTAATTTTGATTTTGAAATATTTGTGAAAGGTCAAGGAAGGTTTAACGGTGAGAAACAAATAATAAGTAAAAGAACATACTAAAAACGACAATTTTATTTTCCAATACAAAATGTTCCTAGCTGTGAAACATTTGATGTCTTTTTAGAAATAAAAAATTGTCACTTGGTTGTCAAATATTTATAGGTGTGCTGCGTACAGAAATTTGTCTGTTTCATACTTAGAGCATTATAATGCTCTAAGGTTTCATACTTCATAGTTGTAGTATAAGGTCCAATCTCTTTGCTCTGGAGTTTGTTTGTTTGTTTTATATGCTTTCACAAGTAAACTATTGACCAATTTGTTTGTTTTGTTGCCATAGAAACTGTCAAAGCGATACGAAATCTGCCGGGTCAGCTAGTCAATAATAAAATACTTTTAGGGGTGTTATAACACCCTGTCAGGCTAAGTGGGTGGATTCCGGGTTATTCCATCTTCAGCTATATCATGACATACCATCAGATGAGATGAGTGTAAGTAAAGTAGGATATTAATATTAAAGAAGGAAGTGCCCATACTGACCAAACTGATAATTACTTAAGCCCGGTGAAGCTGAAAATGCCGTTTGAGGCAATCAATCAATCAGAATCAATCAGCAATCTCTTTAAAAAAAAAAAAGATAATTACTTAAAAAGAAAGAAAATAACAACAAATAGAAATAAGTTTTCCATGTATGAACTCCTTAGTTCCTAAAGATAACACATTTGACCAAAGATAATAAAAGATGTGCTAAAAGTACAGACGTCAAGTGAATTTTCCTCGATAGACTTTGAACTTTATGTCTAAGGAATATGGTTGACAATGTATTGAAGAAATTTGACAGTATTGGATAGGTTGATGTGCAGGCGTGTGTACAGTCACAAGCAAAATATGTAAACAATTGTAACTTATTATAATAGAATGAAATAAGAGTCAAATTGTATACATATCGGTGCTTGTGACAGTACAATGCAAAATTATCCTTACTCACCACATTTGTAAACTTGTTTTCTATTTCATTTTGTAATTAATTACGCATTTAACTAACATTGTGATGCAGACTCATAAACTCAAACATAATTGTTAAAAGATGCAAACAGTCAATAGGAAACATTATTATTACTACTTCTACTTACTTTGCTATAGTAAACAAAATATCACAGGATTCATTGAATAGTTCCACTAATATTATTGTGTTATGTGGTGACAGCTCACAAACGAAGAAACGTGACATCATAAATAGTTTTAATATTTTGATAAAACTGCAATCAGAAACAAATTGCAGGATAATAATTAGCGCTTTTCCCTATTGTACCAATTTGACCTGGGAACAAAATAAGCGCATTTATGAATTAAATTTATTATTGTTTAATTTGATTTGTCGTCATAGTGACACTATTTTATATTTTGATATAAATAAATTTATTAATAGCTTTAGTTTGACGTCAGATACTATGTATCTTTCTACGAAATGTAGGACCCAAATAGCTAAATTGTTAGCTTATAATATACAGGATACAGTTATAAATGGTATAACTAAGTCTTTACGTCATAACAACGTAACCATTAGTAGTTCTACTAATGCAACATCTACAACTAGTAATAAGGTAACAACAACCTCATGTTTAAACTGAGGTCTAAGACAAAAGCCAAGTCCTCATTAATTACTATTATACATTAAAATATTCAAGGTTTGGCTGGCAAAGACTTAAGAGTTAGAATTATTTGCAAAAAGTCAGGCAATTCATATATTTTGTTTAACTGAGCATTGGCTAAGAAGTCATGACACATCATTCTATGTAAATAATTTCCAATTAGCAAGCGCGTACGTGCGAAGCTCAGCTATTCACGGTGGTTCTTTAATACTAGTAAGAAGTAATATAAAATATAAAGATCGCAACAATATTGTAGGCTTATCAGTGAAGCATAATATTGAGCTATCATGTGTGGAGTTTAATAGCTTTGTAATAGTGTGTGTATACCGACCCCCATCGGGCAATTTCGGTATTTTCGAATCTGTAATGGAAGACGTACTAAGAAAATTAAAATTAAAAAATAAATTTGTTTTTGTATGTGGCGATTTTATTATAAATATTCTAGAAAGCACTTTAATGAGTGTTCGTCTTGTTGCCTTGTTTAAATGTTTTAATCTCATTAATCTATTTCTCGAACCCACTAGAATAACTTCACATTCAGCCACTTGTCTTGATAATGTTTTTACAGACTATGACCCTGTTTCTAAGTCAGTCATTAGTAAGCTTACGTCTGACCATTGCGGTTTAAAGGTGACCTATGATTTTAATGTTAAGGATGAGCCAAAAATAGTGAACTGTAAACCAGTTACAAAGGAGCGAGTAGAGTGTTTTAAAAATAATATATCGATTAAAATTAATGCATTGCCATTTGGACAAGATGATCCAGATGTATTATATACTAATCTTTTTAACTTCATAAAGACTTAATATGACCAAGTGTTTATACAAAGAACAATCAAAATAACTCATAAACTTAAGTTCTGTGACTGGGCCACGACTGGTATATATAAAAGTAGAAATAAATTGTATGATTTATATAATCTAAAACAATATAACCAAAATTCTAATTTTACGGAATATTTAAAGAATTATTCGAAAATATTTAAGAAAGTATGTATAGTAGCAAAATCTAATTATATTAAAGAAAAAATTAAAAAGTCCAACAATAAAATTAAAGCCACTTGGGACATTATAAACCGTGAAACAGGTAAATTTAAATCACGGGATAATACTTTCACTTTAAAAGTAAACGACAACTTAGTCAATTCAGATTCACATATTGCTAATATTTTTGATGCTGTGCTGACAACCTCAAATTTGGATTCATCACCAGAAGCTGCACAAGCATTACTCCAAAAATATGTACCAAAATGTAATGTTTCTTTTCAATTTAAATATATTGATTCAATGGAAATTATAAAAACATTTAAATCACTGAAAATGAAAAACACAAGTGATTTGTGGGGCATCTCTATAAAAGTAATTAAGAATATTATACATTCTATTGCACCATATCTTGCTGAAATTTTTAATAACTGTGTGAATAAAGGTATCTTTCCCGATCTTATGAAGTTTAGTAAGGTCATACCTTTGTTCAAATCGGGAAACAAAGAAGACCCCAGTAACTATCGACCCATTTCAATACTACCAACTCTAAGCAAAATTTATGAAAAAGTTATATTGTAACAGTTGATGTCGTATTTTAACATAAACAACCTTTTACATAATAAACAATATGGATTTACAAAGGGTCGTTCTACTACTGATGCAGGTGTTGCTCTATTAAAACAGATATTTGATGCCTGGGAGAAGTCTCAAAACGCCCTTGGAGTGTTTTGCGACTTGTCCAAGGCTTTCGATTGCGTTGAGCACAAAACTCTGGTGATGAAGCTAAATTACTATGGTCTCAAAGATTTCGCACTAAATTTAATTCAGTCGTATCTTAGCTCTCGAACACAAACTGTCGATATTAATGGAACTAAATCATCTGGTTCTCATGTAAAAATGGGAGTTCCACAAGGGTCCATTCTTGGTCCTTTTCTGTTTTTGATTTATATTAATGACTTGCCATTCTTTGTAGAGAACTTCTGTGAAATCGTATTATTTGCAGATGATACTTCACTCATTTTTAATGTAAGTCGGTGTAAGAATAATTACGACGATGTAAACAAAGCACTCTCTGATGTACTGTTGGTTTACTATTAATAATTTGCAGCTTAATGCTAAAAAAACAAAATGTATTAATTTTAAATTACCAAATGTCAAAAATGAACCAACTGATATAAGAATAAACGGTGATTGATTAGATTTGGTAGACTCAACAGTTTTCTTAGGTATAACCCTTGACTCAAAACTTCAATGGAATCCTCACATTTCGAAATTGGCCGGCAAACTCAGTTCTGCTGCTTATGCCATTAGAAAAATAAGGCAGTTAACAGACGTTGAAACTGCTAGAACAGTTTACTTTAGTTATTTTCATAGTGTCATGTCGTATGGCCTCTTACTGTGGGGAACAGCGGCTGATATTGAAACTATATTCATTTTACAGAAACGAGCAGTAAGAACAATCTATAGACTAGCTTCACGAACTTCTTTAAGAAATCTTTTTAAAGAAATTGATGTCTTGACAGTGGCGTCTCAATTTATTTATAATTGTATAGTTCTTGTACGTTGTAATATCAATTCATTTGCTAAACACAGTGATGTACACAATTTTAATACTAGAAATAAGTCAAAACTTGCAATGCCACTGTTCAGGTTACAGAAGGTGCTTGGTTCTTTCTTGGGGCAAGGTATACACTATTACAATAAAATACCAAATACTGTACTAGATTTACCTTTAGATAAGTTTAAAAAACATGTAAAGTCTTCTTTATTAAAAAAAGGTTATTATACAGTCAAAGAATATTTAGAAGATAAAACAGCCTGGCTATAATAAAAAACAAACATAATACTACTTATAAATAGTGTCCTGCAGATAACAAAATAGCGTTGCATTGAACATTACAATTAGTTTTATTTTTATTATTATTAACTATAGTTTTTTTTTACTTTTACTAGTACTGTATGTTATTGTAAAAAATAAAACTGGTAAATTATGTTTTTGCTGACTTAAATATTTTATTTAGTTATTTTTTATTTTTTGTGTTTTTTTACATGTTGTGATTGTCCTTTACATTTTGTGTTTTTATTTGTGATGGAAAGTGTCCTTTATGATAGGGCTTTTTCCTATATTTATGACGCTGTAAGGGAGAAAAGAGCTGGACACTTGCTGAGTTTCTTGCCGGTTCTTCTCAGTACAAGATCTCCCGCCCAGAGTAGATAGACTTACGAACCGATGGCTTAAAATGACGTTCATAAGAGCTATTTGTAGCCTAAACTGAATAAATGATTTTGAATTTTGAATTTTACATATTTTGTTAGTCCTCAATATTAATTGTGTTAGTGAGTTACTACGAGTTATATACAGTAGATAAGGCAATAAGATAACACTAAGATAAAGGACAGACCAACTTATAAAACCAAATCTTAAAAATTGCAAACATTGCAGTATACAAATGATATTTCTGTCTTACAAATTTTTATATCTCCACTAGACAATAGCTGTGATCGTATGTGTATTTATGTCTAAACTTTAAAGTGGATAGAACAATACACTCGATGAATGAACTCATTATTGAATGATATCTAAATCGTGTCATATGGTAAAACGCTATAGGCCTGCATTCTTAAATGTATATTTAAATTTTATATGGGATATTTTTTTATAAACCTTTACTAGAAAAGCAATAAGTCAGTGATTGTAAGACAGATCAGATCAAGTTACAGAAAAAAAATTACTGTTTTTTTATTAAAAATTATAAAGAGTTACATAATAGGTGCCAGTTTTATAAAGTTCAGCGTAAGGAGAGCAGAATACCATTTATACGTATATTGAAGTTGGCGCCAGGTCAATATCCGAATAAAGAAATCACCTCAATGCCATTGAACGCAGACGACAAAGAGCCTAGAATAGATTATTGTCCGCGTACTTTATGGCACTGCTACCTCAAGATAATTGGTAGATTAATTTGTTTGACACAGAACAGCTGACTGTATCATCATGTGGAGGATAAAATTAAACCTTACACTGTCATGTTCCCAGCTCCACGAACCACAATAGGATCAGGCACTAACGTCACATGTGTCTCCTCTATATGCTCCTCACTCTCAGTCTCGTCTGGATATATAGCATCAAAATCTGCCATTTTACTTAATCACTAACTAGAATCAAGTTTATTAAAAACACATAACAAAGCAGTGTTTGTAAAATTTTACACTTTTATGGAAAAAGAAAAGTGACGTTTCCATTTCATAAACAGAAATTGCCTGTGTTGTGTTGCCATAAAATAATTAATGTTTTCCAATATGTTTATGGAACAATATCAAACTACATGAAAATACAACAAACTTCGTAATAAATGCGGTATTAAAGGCAATGACAAAGTTCCTAATGTTTTTGATGTGAAACTTTTATTACTTTATTTTTGAATGGTTTTTATTTTGACATGATTGTATGGTTACTTTGTATTAATGCATAAAGCTCAGGGCCTCGATCGCGGTAAATTACAAAAGCTGGGAACGACATTACCAAAACCAAACCTCGACCAAAAACGTCACGTTCAACACATTTCGTATCGCGCTAAATATTTTAACGACAATGATTTGGTAAATACGTTGGCGCAACGATCGATCTTTGGAGCTAACGAGCGATCGAAGTTTTCCTTTTAAATCCGTATCGCGGTAGGTTTTTGACAGCGGTATCGACCAAAGGTGTGACATAGGTGTGACGCTGGGAACCTATCTAACGCTGTCAAATGAACGTTTTTGAAAAAGTTCCTCCAGAGGTACTTTTCCATTGACATTATCGTTGCGTAAGGCTAAAGTAAAGAAAGATGCTCTAAGTTGCGTCTTCTTTTCAACACTATTGATAGTAGTAAAAAAAAATAGTAAATTTATTTAAAAACACTTGTTATAATACATGTTATGATACATCATACTTATTTTAATAAATGATAAATATTATTACTAACTCTTCGGTCGAATGACACTTGGAATGGTTTTTAATAAAACTTAAAATTTGTTCTGAGGTTTTTAACTAATGTAGGTACCAGAGTGAAGATGTTTTTAGTTGTTAATTAGGTAAATAAATAAATTGTAGTCTGCTATGCCCATATCAATGACTGGAGTCGGCAAATTGCTTAAGATAATTTGTTTGAAGTGTGCATATTAGGACTATAGTAACATTAGAAATTTTAGCAAGCCAATTACGGTCAGAGTGTCGCACATTTTAAATTGATGTTTACTTATATGTTGTTTACACATGCTTTTCATATCTAGGTACATATTGTGTACGGACTTAGAATGAACTTTTAGCATCCGATGGTACCACTATACACGACCTCTGTGGTGGGTGTACCCACCAGCCACCACCATGCCCCAGATTTGATTCCAAGGTGCAGGTACATATTAATCAGGAGCTCGATGGCGCAGTGGTTATCGCGCCCGTTCTGCGAGGGCCAAGGTTTATCAGTTTTGCTACTATTAACCAAATCAGTTATTTACGACTAAGCAAATCTGTTATAAATAGCTACACGAATGGATTTGATAACAAAACATTTAAGCGACTCTCGCAAAGGCTGGTCATTGGATGGGTGACCCACAGTTTATCATCTCAAGCTCTTCCATGCTTTAGAAGGCACGTAAAGCCGTAGGTCCCGGCTGCTTTAGCAGTCGTTAACAACAACCAATCCGCAGTAGTGCCCGCGTGGTGGTTTATGACCCTGTTCTCCCTATCCGTTCATAGGAAAGGCTCGTGCCCCAGCTGATAATTATGCCAATATTAATGACTAGTCGGCAAATTACTGAATATAATTTTCGTTTTGTTGCTTGGAGTTGTTTAGTCGCATAATCCCTAATTCGCAAAATGCCTAGTTGCTTTTTATATCCAGGTAAGTACATCTGTTTGTCCTTAGGAGTGTTGGGATGAACTTTTAGCATCATCCCACAGGCCAGACAAAGATATATGCCCCAGTTTTGATTCCCAATAGATGTACATATTGATGTGCTGAGTTTGGTTGGAAATAGGGCTATCTTAAGTCTGCTTGGCTAACTACCACCAACTTATCTGTCTGTCACCATAATAACAACATTGGTAGCATTATCGTTTCCAAACAAAAGAAGAGCTGCTAGTTCTTTCAATGTGCAGTGCGCTTAAACCATCCATCACTTCATATTATTATCATCACTTACCAATAAGTGAGAGAAAAGCAAAGCGCTTTCTCATTTGAATAACATAAAGAATTAGGTATATAAAAATAAAAATATTTTATAAGATTCACCTACTTATGTTTCTGATACTAAAAGCTTCATTACTATTGTCAGAAACTTAACAATGTTTTAAAATTATTATTTTTTGGATTAAAAATACCATATTATTGTGAAGTGTAAAGTGTAAAGTGTTTTATTATTTTATAGCCTCAATATTAAAATTAATTATTACAGCCTTCAGATACCTCAGTCAGGTCCACATTCCTAAATGGTCCACTTGCCTGAATGGTCCACTTTCTCAGACTATTTTCCCAAACTGTCTACAAAGCCATAGAATAGAATATTAATTAATAATTAATTAACTAATTTAATATAATAGAATTATTAATTTGTGAAATATTGTAAAGCATGTTTGTTTGTTGTACCCATAAAGTAAAGTAAAGTCCCATAAAACCAATAGGTATATTCTCAGTTTGACTGTGGGAACAACAGTCTATAATATTTATTATTATATCTTATGGGGACGTCGCCAGCCGAACGGACGATCCACCCGCGTTGTTGCGGGCCACTTCATCCTTTTCCCCGTTCTCCCTTTTAAGGGAGTTAAGGTTCATCCAGCTTTCACGGCGCCCCGTCGAATCTTTTGGTCTCTTTGGTGAATCTTGCTATCTGTTCCACCTTCAGATCCTTTAGGTCCTCTATGTGTAGTCTATCCGACCCCCAGAGCTCCCATCTTGCCAGCGAATACATAGGGCACTCGGCTAGTAGGTGGAGGCTGGTCTCCTCGCTTTCCATGCACTCCGGGCATATGAGGTCGGTTTTCACTCCTATCACTGTCATATGTCTGTTCAGTCGACAGTGTCCTGTTATGACTTCAATGACTAGCCTCATGTTCTCTCTGGAGAGTCCCATTAGTTTGCTAGTCTTTTTCTTATCCATTCCCTTGATGAAGATCTTCGATTGTCTCATACCATTCGAGGACCTCCATCTTCTGTTGGTTTCTGATGTAATACTGTGACTGATTACTCCCTTGGTGATGTTGTGCGCTATTGGCAGCCGAGGTTCCGGCCCCACCAAGTTTTCCTCTGCTCCCTTTCTGGCTAGTTCGTCAGCCTGTTCGTTTCCCGTGTTTCCCTCGTGTCCGGGAACCCACGCTATCGTCAGGTCCGTTCTCTCAGCCAGCCTTTTTAATGATTCCTTGCATTCTCTGACAATTGCTGATGTCGTCTCTTCTTGGCCTAGTGCCTTCAGCGTCGCTTGGCTGTCGCTGTAGATAGCCATCTTTCCTGTAATAGTGAGGTGTTCAGCTATCTCAGCGCATGCCATTATTGCGTATATTTCCGCCTGGAAGACACTAGCGAATCTTCCTAACGGTATCGACTTGGCTATCTCCGTCCCGTCTGCACATTTAATGTGCACGCCAGATCCAGAGAGCTTTGTCGACTCCTTTCTGGAGCCGTCTGTATAGCAAATGATGCCATCAGTTTCTACGCTCCAGTCCTCTCTTGAACCTATATGTATTCTATATTTTTTGTCAAAAATCCTTTCCTTTCGTATTAAGTCGTTGTTGGAAAGGATCATTGACAACCTATCTTCATATTGTTTACCTATACTGGCGTGACCCTTATCCGTGAAGTTCCCGGTCCATATGCCAGTGCTTCTTAGCTTGAACCATTGTTCCGCTGCTCTTCTCTTTATTTCTAAGTCCAGGGGATTCAGCCCCAGCAGGATCTCGAGCGCGGCTGTAGGTGTGGTCCTCATCGCGCCCGTAGTCACTAGGGCCGCTAGCCTTTGGACTTTGTCTAACTCTGCCTTGTTTCTCCCCACTGCGGCTCTGTGCCACCATACGATAGCTCCATGTAGGATTCTTGGCATTATTATTGCCCTGTATATCCATAGTGTTATGGCCCAGGTTCTGCCTATTACGCTTTTACACTGCATCATCGCCATCTTTGCCTTGGAGCATGTGTTACTAATATGGGTCCTGAAGGTAAGCTTACTATCCAGTGTCACTCCTAGATACTTGACTTCCTTGACCGTCTCCAGCTCCTGGTTGTCCAGTATCACTGGTTCAGCTCGCCCTATCTTTCTTTTCTTCGTAAATAGAACTAATTTGGTTTTTTCAGGGTTTAGGTTCAAACCTTTGCTCCTGCACCACCCTAAAGCTTCTTTTAGACCTCTGTTCATGATTTCACACATGACGCTGAGAACTTTGCCTGTCACCAGGAGCACACCATCATCGGAGTACACTTGTGTGTAAATGTGCATCCTGTTTATCTTGTTAACTAATTCATCTATTAGCAAGCACCACAGTAATGGTGACAGACATCCCCCCTGGGGGAACCCTCTTTTCGCCACAACTGTACGTGTTGTTCCTGCTATCTCTGTGCGTATCAGTCATCGTATCATATTGACACATCTTTATCTATTCCTTCGCGGCTAAGGGTATCCTCTATTGACTCGGGGGTCGCTCTATCAAAAGCGCCCTCCACGTCAAAGAAGCATCCTATCGCGTATTCTGTATTGCTGATTGATCTTTGCACTCTTATCACCAAGTTGTGGAGGGCCGTTTCGGTGGATTTGCCCTCCATGTATGCGTGTTGATTTTGGTGTAGTGGAGATCCGCTTTTCTCTATTTGTTCTCTAATTATTCTGTCTAGGATTTTCTCCAGTGTCTAGTAGGAATGAGGAGAGGCTAATGCATCTGAAGGCTTTGGCTTCCTAATAGGATGCCCTGCCCGGTTTTGGGATGAATACTGCCTTCACTTCCCTCCATTTTCTTGGTATATACTTAGTTCTGATGCTGCCATTGTACAGGGCTAGCAGATCCTTGCTTATATACTTTATAGCTATCTGTAACATTTTCGGGAAGATTTCATCCGGTCCCCCTGCCTTGTATGGCTGAAAGGATCGGACGCTCCACAGTAGATGTTCTTCAGTGATGATTAACTTTGGCTCCCGGTCCACCGTGGGACCTGGGACGATTGGTACGTCATCCACTGTGCATTCCTCACTGTCCGGGAAGTGTGTTTTCATCATAACTTCCAGTATCTTTTCCGGATTAGTTATTAGTACTTCTCCGTTCTTAATACTCTCTAGCCTACGCGTGTTGGCTTTGGAGAACGTTTTTACCAGTCGCGCAGCCTCAGGGTATCTTTCGACCCCTGCGCAGAACGCCTTCCAGCTATTCTTGTTCTCCCTTCTGCATTCTTTCTTGTATAGGTTCCTTTCTTCTCTGTATGTTTGCCAGCTCTCATCATCGTTCCTCTTTAGGGCCTTGTTGAGAGCTCGCCGTGTCTTTTTCCTCTGTTTCCCCAGTGCCTTTGTCCACCAGGGTTGTCCTCGGTCTGGTCTTATCTCTCTCAAGGGGAATGCCTTATGATAGGCTTCCCTTAGAGCTTCGTCCAGTCTATTCGCTTCCCCTTCAATTTCTTGTGCATCAACTAGCGGGGTTCCTCGTCCTGGGACCCATTTCTCCAGATGGTGCTGGTACGTGTCCCAGTTGGTTTTCCTCGCATTTCTTATCAGAATCTTTTCAGTCTTGGCCTCCAGACTAAAGGTGATGCGTCTATGATCTGACATAGAGTCACTTTCGTCTGTTTTCCAGTCCCTTATGTGTCGGCTAATCCTATCTGTAGCAATAGTTATGTCCAACACTTCTCGTCTAGCCTTGGTCACGAATGTGGGCGTGTTGCCTGTATTCAGTATCTCCAGGCCTGCCTCGCTTATAAATTCTAAAAGTAAGTCACCTTTTTTATTACAGTTAGTACTACCCCATACCACATGATGTGCGTTGGCATCGCACCCTAGAATAATAGGAGTATTCTTACCTTGGTATTTTCTTACGATTTCTTCCATTTCTCGGGATGGCGGCTCAAAGTCCCCCTCGCTGGGTAGGTATGCGGAGACTAGGAGCACCCTTTCTTCTTTTCCTGCACCTGTCTGTATTCTCTGTAACAATCTGCTTTTATTAGTCCTAGTGTTCTTACTCTGCTGCTGGCGTATATGCATGCTCTTGGGGTTGACTCACCATCCTCATGGGATATGATGTCTTTCCCCATAGAGCCGAGCCCCTTCACACATCCATTTAGGACGTATGGCTCTTCCAGCAGTGCTATGTCTATTGTCTCTTCCACCACGTATCTGCGAAGCTCAGTCATGGCTTCAATACAATGGTGAAGATTCAATTGAACTATCTTTATTTTTTGTGTTTGTTTTTGTGGTGTGTCTCTGTGTGTGTACATACGTCAGTGTGTGTGTGTGTTTGTATGTGTGTCTGTGTCCCTGTCCCTCCCTACTTTGACTCCGCTTCTGGGTTCGACCCCCCACACCAGTGCGGCTGCAGTTGTGCAACGCTCGGCGGGGGTGTCCGGTCCTTTGGCTTCGTCGTTGAAGGGAGTGGGTGTGGTGTGGGATGTTGTTGGGGCGAGCCCAATAGGCAGGGCCTCCGATTATCAGCGGCACCCACCTTCGGGGCACCAGGCTGTTTCTCGCCTCCCCCGCCTATGGGCCGCTCCCTCACGGTGTCTGTGTTTTGCGCCTGTTGTGTACTGTTGGGGTTCGAGCCTCCCTGCACCGTCTTGCTTCCTTCCGCCTGGCTTCCCTTGAAGGCTCCAGGCTGGTTGGAAGACCGGTTCTCGGCAGGCTCCTCCCCCCGTGTCTTGTTGCTGTGTACGGGGCAGCCGTGACATGTGCACTTCTCCTCCTTCTGTGTTCTGGCTTCTCCCTATGGTGCGGGCGTATACTCTGGTGGCTTGATAGTGGAGTGCTACTCCGCCCTCTGCGGCCACTTCCTGAGGGACTCCTACTACGAGTCTTACCCCTAGGGGTAGGACCTCCCTGCGGATGAGAGTCCACTCGGGCATCCGTAGCTCCTCCCTATACTCGTTCTGGACCTTAATAAACTCCAGAGGGTCCACCAGCAGGTCCTCTGTACTGCCCGGTAGCCAGACTGACATGCGGTACTTTTCTAACCTCCTGACCTGCAAGGGGATGCCGTCCCGGTCGCCAAGGCCACAGTTCAGCAACCAGGTCATCGACTCCTCGGTGGTTGCTGTGACAAGGAAGTATCCTTCAGCAACCAGACCCGAGGAATCGAAGGCCAGGCTGCGTCCCCGTACCCCGCCCTTGATGGCTTCCCCTAGCTTTCTGGTCAGTCTCCTCCTGATCTCAGCGGCCGTAGCCTCGTCCACCGCCGCCCCGTCCTCCCGCTCGACGACGACTGCGAAGTCAGGATTCTGGTCGGTAGCCAGCTTCCAGCTTCCCAGTTCGTTGCGGGTGTCCAGGCCCTGCCTATGGCGCTTCGGTGGACGCTGCTGCGTCCGTTCTTCTGGATCAGTTGCCTGTCTCTTCACCTTTTGAGCCCTCGGACCTACCCTTCCCTCTGGTTTTTTCGCCACACTGGTTGCGGCGCCTTCGGGTCGGGTCTGGTTCGCAGCTAGCTCCTCTTTGCGCTTTCGAGCTTTGGCTCTCCTCCACCGAGATCGAGGGATCCACTCGCCATCGCCTTTCTTTCCACTTTCCCCTATGCACATCTGTGTCAGGTCGTCCCCGAGGGTCTCCGAGAGAGACCTTCCGGGACGCACCTGTCCGCAAGGGTTCTTTTTGGCACTTGTGTGTTCCGAAGATCGCGCTGAATTGCCCCCCCCAGAATACGAGGGGCAGCCTGGGCCAGTAGATGGCCCAGGGAGGGATTCTCCGGTTCCACCGGTACCCTCCTGGGGTAATAAATTCTTTTTTTCGGCGCTCATTTCATTTTTTTTATGGTATTTCCCGGGGCTGCCGGGTGCTGGGATGGGATATGATGTGGTGGGTGGGATAGGACAGGGGAGAGATGGAAGACTATGTCTGAGGATGGGAGGGAGGGTGTGTTGGATAGGAAGGGTAGGGTTCTGGATGGGGGTAGAGTTTGCGACTAGAGGTTTCAGTGACGTCTGTTTCTTAGGGAATCAGACCAATAACAGGCGGTAACCACGTGAAGGATAACACTCTAGCCTTGCCTTGGGGATCTACACGACTTGCGCTCTCCCCCATGACCATTCGCCAGACGCGGCACTGGACAGATGCCGAGAATAGGGGTACCACAATCTCGAGTTCAATTACCCATAGATTGGAGCAGCCCCGCCCAAACAGTCTATAATAATAACTTAGCATAAGGTAAGGAATTAATTGTTTAAATTGTCTTATGAGGCACAACAAATCTAATATTCTGCAGCAGACTATGTATTTAATATATTTGTCAGATGACATCTCATATTATGGTCACTTACGACTAGTTACAACACACAACTAAGTTGGGAAATATCAGAAATTAACTGTGGTGTTGAAGTAGCTAGAGACAAATAAGGTGAATGAATGATTATTAATTTAGTCACATTTACATTTAATAAATACAATTTTTTTATTTGACATTCTAAAGCAAATGGAAATAAAATAATGACAGGTAATATTTATTTAATTTGCCGAGCATACAATTTACATTCAAAACTAAATTGATATCTGATTGAGCCTTCTGCTTCTATTTAAGAACACTTTATGCTTCCTTGTCCTACCAGCTTTAACTCAGCATGCACAATATAAACTTCGGCACCGCAGAAATCAGGGAGTATCCAATGTAAGATCAATAATTATTATGCATTATACTAGCTTGTCTTCAATAGATGTTTATTTCACCAACTTAACTTTAGCTGTTCCCGGTGGTGTACTATGAGAATAGATAAATATACGATAATATCTCTGCCTGCAACAGTAAGGTACCACGTCGACTTTGATAATCCATTTCTTTGTTCAATCAGAATATTTTATTCATCATCAAACTTATCCCTTACCCCCCTTACTCCCTTATCTCACCCCCTTACCCCATGGTAAGGGGGTGAGACTGTTTTCATCACTGCATTTTCGCATTCCACACCTTTGATTCAAACACTGGGTGGCTTAGTCCTTGCTCTTTTACATCTTCCATTACTTTCTGTGGCTGTGATGTTTTCAGTCTAAAGATTTTGTTTGGGTTTATTTTCAATTTAATTTTTTTTGTTCAGTTTACATTGCTATGATTTAGTGATTATTTGAGAGCCAAGCAATGCGAACCGTGTAATTTATTTCACTATTTTCACTATAGTTTTGTTTTACTTAAGTAGGTAGGTATGTACCTACAAAATATAATGTCACTGGTTCTCATTTATTGATCAGACCAAAGGGATCTTGTTCAAACAGGCAATTGTTTAGTTTTTTTGTGGTAAATGGTGATTTATATAGTGGTAATTAATTAATTTCATGAAAAATTATAGACAATTAATAAAAAATTGTAATTTCCCCCTTAATCCTTAAGTTATAGTAAAAAAATTTTTTTTTTTAAAGACACTTAAACGTTATAATGATAATAAATTTTAAGTTCTAGCTCTTTACAATATCTGTCGAGTATTTTCATAGTTTCTACTTGTAATTTTGCATAAGACCATAATTTTGCGTGTTTAAAACAATGTGGCGGTGTTTTCAACATTCTTAATCGAGTATCGATTACAAATATCACACCTAGTATTTTTAATACTCGTGGCAAGCACTAAACGATTCAACTTTGAGGAAAATTCACTAACGCTAACACTACGACATTGGTTTAATCGTTAGGAAAATTTTGCGCGATACCATTTTTGACATCGGCTAAACCAAAACCGAACCAAAACTTTATCGTTAACGTTTGAACGTTTGAGTCAGTTTGAGATGTTGGCAAATAGCGCGATTGAGGCCCAGATTTCATCTTTTAGTCCCTTTAGGACACAGTTCCATATAATAATACATTATTTATTTTGTTGTTTTTTTTTTTGTGTGTTGTGAATTTGTGATTGTCTATTATTTAATTTTTTGTCTGTTTATTTGTGATGGAAAGTGTCTTTTTATGATGGGGCACTTTCCAATTTTTTTTTGACGCTGTAAGGGAGAAAAGAGCTGGACACTTGCTGAGTTTCTTGCCGGTTCTTCTCAGTACAAGATCTCCTGCCCAGAGTAGATAGACTTACAAACCGATGGCATAAAATGACGTTCATAAGAGCTATTTGTAGCCTAAACTGAATAAATGATTTTGAATTTTGAATAATAATTTTAACGCAAACTCATCCATAACAATAAAAACAATAATAAATAAAACCTGCTGATGTGACTTTGAAGTTTTATGTGTAAAACAGAATTTTGGACATAATTTAGAATACTTACTACCTTGTAAGGTGGTAAATTTTTATTTAAGAACAACATTATTTTCGTACTTCTTTAGAGCCATCTATTGTCATTTCATTGTAACATCAAATTCATTAGTTGGCGCTAGATGGCGCTGTATCTGTATAAATGGAATGTATTTTTGAAAGTGACCCAGTTGCCATAAACAAAAAAGTTGAAGTTGAATGCAATTTAGCTATTGTAGCAAACCGACGATTCAAAGAATCATCATCATCATCATCATCATCGGCCTATATTAGTCCTCTGCTGGACATAGGCCTCCCCTAATGAGCGCCATAGCGCCCTGTCCTCGGCTTGACGCATCCAGCATCTCTTTATTCAAAGAATAAAGAGACATATTTGGTAAGATTTAGTTTAAATTTATTATTTATTTATAGTAATATTATGTAAGTATGTAGTGAAACATTGTATCTCTCCTAGCACACCAGACAAATCTTCAGTGATTTTTTGTGTGTTTAGAATGTTTATTTATAAGCATTTATTTTTGATAAATAAGAAAAAATTAAACATAAATATTTATTATCCTGCTGAATTACTGAATAATTCATGGATTCTCCTATATTGGATCCCCTCTGAAATCAATCAAATTCAAAGTTATACTTACAGGATGATAAGGATATAATTACTTACTTTTATAATTATTTATTCAAGGTTAAAATGATAATATTATTTATTTTGTAATGTAGAGGTATGCAATAATTATGATACACCTATACCTATCATGGAACTTATAAAATTCGTAATAGGTACCAGTAGTGTATAGTTGATAGGAAATGTTATAGAATTAAAGAGCGTAGGTTTAATAGTTAGCTTTAATAGTAACCAATATAAACAGAAAAATTCTTTAAAAAATTTACTAATATTGAAAACGGTATACTTTTAATGTATCAGGATGATAAGGATATAGTAACTTACTTTTATAATTATTTATTCAAGGTTAAAATGATAATATTATTTATTTTGTAATGTAGAGGTATGCAATAATTATGATACACCTATACCTATCATGGAACTTATAAAATTCGTAATAGGTACCAGTAGTGTATAGTTGATAGGAAATTAGGAAATGTTATAGAATTAAAGAGCGTAGGTTTAATAGTTAGCTTTAATAGTAACTAATATAGATAGAAAAATTCTTTAAAAAATTTACTAATATTGAAAACGGTATACTTTTAATGTATTCACTTACTTAAATAGATTACTTACCTACTTAAAAGTCGATATTTGGAAACCTAACATACCTACCTATTATATCATAAAGGTTGACTATCCCGATTTTAAAGTTATTTAATGTCACACTCATGAATATAAAAGAAAAACATTGTACATGTTGAATGATTAGGCATGACCCTAAAAATAGTGGTCCATGGCACTTAAAATGATTTTTATACTTCTTTATAATTTATCTGTTTATCTTTTGTACTTTTATGTCCATAATCTTTTCCCCACTGCACTAACTAACTATACATATATGGAGAGACACTAAATGAAGAGAGAAACAGAGAGTTTGAATAACGCAAAAAATGTGTAAACAAAAAGAAGTTAGGCACCATCCCAAAGACTTGTAAAAATCAAAAACAAGTTCTCATGCAGGTTTAAGGAGTCGTTGTAGTTTTTACGGTCGCGAGTCACGACAAATTTAATCGATTAAACCGTATGTGGGCAGGGCTATTCTGAATTATCTCCGAATGTTGCGGGACCACTATCACACGAGCTGATAACGTGCAGCTGTGACCCACAAACTTGTGTCACATACGCACACTTTGTTATTAGAGCCGCAATACATGAAACACGGCGAGCGAGCAGCGACATTATTTTACGTAGTTCAATCTGTCTACCACACCACTAGGTACCAATGACTCTTTTTTACTAAAAATATTTGATACAGGTACGATAAGTAGTTGAGTTCTAGCATTCCGGATAAACGTCAGTGGTTTTGGTCTGCCAAGATAGAAATTGAGATACGAAAAATCCTTCTTGACGCCCACCTTGGTTGAGTGGTTTGTACACCGGTTTTCATGGTGTGTCGCTATCTCTGAGGTCCCGGGTTAAATCCCCGGTTGGGTCAATTTAGAAATTACTGTTTTTCTAAATTGTCTCGGGTCTGGGTGTTTTCTATAATAAGTATGTATTTAAGTATTTTAAATATGTTCATCCGTTGTCAGGAAGCTTCTCTTGGGCTAGATAATTGGTGTGAGTGTAGGAAAGTTTATTTATTTAATTTATTTATTGTATAAGTCCTGCGTATCCTGGAGACTTAAGAGTCGCCTGATGCCCTATACTGAACACCTTGATGATGTAGAGTTGTCGTGCATTCAGTACAGAAGCCTCCTGGTACAGGTCTCTGCAAAAGTATTGTATGTTTTACCCCCTTACAAATAAACACTATTTAAGCATTTACTTAGTTAATCATTGTTTTGTCAACGTCACACAAACGTCGTTCTCAATTTGAGGAAAAGAGACAAAACAATGATTAACTAAATAAATGCTTAAATAGTGTTTATTTGTAAGGGGGTAAGTGATAATAAATGAATTAAAAATAAAATTTACTTTTCTTTTCGTTTTTTTATAGAGTAACTACAAGCTGTTACTCGGGCATCGTAAATAACGTAATCTGTAATTGAAAAATGTTATACCTTTGTACTGAAGGGAATACTATTAGGGTTGAAAATGAAACCGCTATTCTTTGTTCTAATGTAGGTAACAATTTTATTGTTTTTTCTGTTCTTTTGTTTTTTTTGTTCACCGGGCCGTGGAGGAGGAGAGGAGCGCCCAGGCACATGACTGTGCCTGGCGTAGAGCGCGTGTGAACCGGTTCTTCGTACCCTTGTTCTACGAGTACGGTGTCTTGGGCCTAATTTAGTGAACTTTATTGTCAAAGTATATGGCCTATATGCTATTTATTAAAACACTTCGATAGCGCGATTCAGTCAGAATACGAACCGCGCCGTCTAGTAAAAACTATTTGAACTAAACTTATTATATTTACATGCGTCTTCAACAGTGATGGTTAAACAACTTAGAAACGTAAAGGTCACTGAAACACTATGGGGTCTTAGGCACCACCAGTTCAGATAGAAAAATAAAAATACAGAGGCAATCTTGTTTAATCAAATTAATTAGGTACTAAAGTGTGAGTTCGTCAGTCGTCTTTGTTGATGCCTACATACGCACGGGAGGAGACGCGAGGGAGGAGGGCGCGACATCATCGAGGCGAGCATCGAACCGGTTGCCGCGGGCACCCCCCGCTGCCAACCCCCGGCCGGCACCGACTACCGACCGGACGACACTCGGCTTTCGGACGGCACTAACGACAATCGCGACCCTCTTAATACTACAATCTGTTTGTCCGGGAACTACCATTTTGTAATTTGTTGGCATTAAACCAACCCTATGCTATACAGTCCGCCTTTTAATTAAGTCTTCGGACCCTTAACAGTCTTAGTGCTTAACGTTGTCGCGCAATATTTCAGGAGATTACTTAGCTTCCAGCTGCGCAGGCAGATCGACAACTAGGTTTTTCCGTTTAGTTGAATAATGCCTAATTCGCAAAATGCCTAGAGTTAGGCAAATAACTGATGATACCTGATACCTGACGTTAAGAAGGCAGAAAGAAAGAGTCTAGTTGCGAGGACAGCTCACTAGCGGTCCTCGTAACTAGACTCTGATTGAAGCAGGATTCTGCCTTACAAGCCGTCTGCACCTCGCTTACCCGCAATTTCTTCTTCATACCTCGTTTAAGGACCCCATGTTTTTGGTGTTTGTTGTTATTTTTTAACTCTTAGTACTTAGTGCAACCGAACTTTAAGTGAAACAAACATTGGAGCAAATGTGCTTACACCTAGTAGGTCACAATGTAGCACAAGCTTTTTTTTTACATTACTTAAATGTAACATGGATAACAATGCAACCAGTTCTGTAAGTCAAATAAAAAACAAATAAAAAAAATAAAAAAAGAGGAGGAAATACGTGTGCTGGGAAGGGAATTCCTTTTTGTTGGTGGTGCTGCAATTAAAGAAATAATGATTAACAAAGTTTCTTCGCGATGGATAAGTTGCCACAGTAAATCGGTGGCACCAAAGGCCAACACGCTTAGTTCTGTGAAGGAAGGCAGAAGAGAAAAATGTTCTTCGGAGCACTCGCCATGGGGTAGGCGGTAGAAGGCGCTGACAGCCGCAACATCACGACGTAATTATAGGGGTTAGTCTAGACACGTGGCCATGGCCTACACTGGTGTGATCTGGATCTCGCGGTTAGAAGTATTCAGCCGCAGGAAGCTGGCTCCAGAAACGGAGACAAGGTGCGTGCAGGTACCGGTTTGCTGCCTGGTACAGGAACCTTGGAACAAACAAATAAAATTATGGACGTTTGAGATATCAGAGGTAGGTATCAGTCACGCGTTGCCAACCCTTTTCACGCTCTTTTTGAAGAACCCTAGTACTGTATTCTTGTTTTATGACTAGATCGTACATAGTACGTAGCGCCACATGAGTTAATATATACTCATGTGGTAGCGCTAAGTGTGCGTACACCTTAAGACTATTAGCTCTAGACTATTGGAATAAAATTGCCTTTGAATCGAGCTATTAGCTAAACACTTACAATGTAGTACCTACTTGATTGTTTAATCAAGTTTAAGGACCAATTATTTTACTTGTCTCTTTAAATAAATAAAAGATATAAAACTATCAGAAGTACCTTTTTTTGATCGATGGATGAATAGTGCACTAGGTCATTTAGCCTCAATCCATATTTTCTTTAAAGTTGTGATTACAAAAATGTTATTACAGAGAGATTTTCATGGTGCTAATTGTTAAAAGTCAATTGAACAGTTAATCAATCGTTGTTTATTTTTTTGCTGATGTAGGTACCTAACTGATTTTAAAGTGCTTCATTTTAGTAATTCCTTCTGAATTATTCTGAGCTAACCTTTTTTTAAATTTAACGTTGAAGATACGTAGTACATTATAACTCAATACGTTGAAGTGCTTTGGCGTTTATCTCGCCTGATATCTTTATTTTATAACGTATACACATTATAATTAATCTTTTAATCTAAATAAAGTACTTATGGGCTTATAAAAACATAAAGTTAGTTAATTATGGTAACAACTTAGGTACTTTTATAGCCTTTTGGGGTTATTACAGTACTTTCTTAATACTGCGACAGAACTGTCTGTAAGTATAGGCGGTCTAATCTCTACAAAGTGACTTCTAGAAGGGCATAGGGCCGGCCCTGATAAATGGCCGTTTTTCTAGGCGGGTCCTGCGTGCATTTTGCACCACGCACGCGTATAAAAGCGACGTATGTGCACCCCCAACATTCACAGCACCTGAGGCGTCCACCGGAGTTACCTATTCAACATGAAGGTAGGATTTCATACAATTTAATAGAACTAGAAAGAAAAAAGCTTATTTTCTATGGTTTTCTAAAAAAAGTTTTGTGAATTTTTTTTCGCAACATTATTATTTGATAGCTGGAGTGTTCAGTTAGAGGGAAAGCTTTCTTTAATTACGTTACCTTTTACATTTTATTTGACTATTATTAAAATGATAGGTAGTGTTTTATATGTGTAACATAATTCTTAAACTCTTTTCGAACGCCAAGAAGTACTCCAAAATAAAATGTATGCTATTACAAAATCGTAGCTTTCGATGATGAAATTAACGATTATAAATAGCCGATTAAAAAACTTTGATTCGGTAAAATTAATAACGATAAATCCCACGACATTGTTCGGAATCCCCCATTAAAGATCAGTCTCAGTCTTAGATTACAAAAGGGTTTCTTTCGGTTAATTGGTACCTACTAGCAAGAGACAATAGGCTGGCTTAAAAAAGCCGTATAAGGCCGTTATTTAATAGTTATTAAATAAAGTGTTATAGAACTTAGTTACTAGAGTTTTTTACACAACCACAAGGAAGAAATTTGGTAGTTAATTTGGTGGCTAAGGATCTTGAATGAGCAGCGGCAACCCGAACGGTTGCGATCTTTTGCAAGTTAAGCAACTTTCTAAATGCCGGATGGGTGGACAAATGAGTTCCTTCATGCTTTAGAAGGCACATTAGGCTGTTGGTCGGTTGTCGTAGAATAGAAGTTGGTAAAGGCTTTTATTGCAGTTGTTAAACTTGCATACTTGCATTTGGCTCGTTATTCATGTAGGAAGAAATTACCACTCAACTTTTCTCTCAGGTTTGAAATACAAGTGTTAAAAAAATCCACGTGCGGGATTCGAACCCGTACCACATGACATGCCTTTGATTTACAAAGTACGAGTAGATAGTCTTAAATAATTTCGACGGGTTGGAGAACCACAATAGCATAGTTGGTAAAGCACATGACCCGGCATGTCATGGGGTGCGGGTTCGAATCCCACTCGTGGTAACTTTTTCAGCAGTTGTTTTTCAGATTGTAACTTATTCGCAACAAAATTTCCGTAAAAATTATATAAATATAACATTGTACTTATCGGTGTGCAGAGGCACGTAGGATGACAAGGTTTCAACGAGCATAGTTGAAAATCAGACCTACTTGGAATCTGACCTCCATCGCCAATATCAAAAAATCGCAAAAAAAAACCGTAAAATTATATATAACATTTTTCTCCAGGTCTTATTATTGGCTGCGTTCTTGGCGGTGTGCAGAGGCACGGCCGGCATAGTGCCAGTGGCGGCCCCCTACGGAGCGGCGCCGTACGCGTACGCGCGCCCGTACGGCCTGGCAGCACCCCTTGTGGCCAGGCCCGCTTTGGCCTCGCCCTATGCCCTCGGAGTCGGACACGCCATCGCTAAAGTGGCAGCCCCTGTTGAAGATTATGACCCCAACCCTCAGTATTCGTACGCTTACGACATCCAAGACGCTCTTACTGGTAAATAAAAGTTTACTCATTACTTTATTGAATTCCATAATGTTCATATGATTGATTTAAGACAGTGGGATTAGTCATAGCCCGGGAAAGTCTATACCTTCCCGGGCATTTCACAGTTTGGTAGGAGAGTTGTAAATAAAGTTCTAATAATTCTTAAAACTATCATTTACATTTCTCAGCTGAGGTTACAATACATATTTCAGTTACGCTTCGGGCGATGTGATGATGCTGTCAAAGTTACAAGGATCTTTAGCGAGTATCCATTCTCAGTAGTACTTAAATGTTATATTAACTTTATAACATTTTCTTTTACAGGGGATTCGAAGAGCCAACAGGAGAGCCGCTCCGGCGACGTAGTACAAGGCTCCTACTCACTGGTAGAGCCTGACGGCACGCGGCGAGTGGTCGAGTACACCGCCGACCCCCACAACGGGTTCAACGCCGTCGTCCACAAGGAACCCATCGGAGGCGTCGTCAAAGCCGTCGCCGCTCCTGCCTACCTTCACTAGTCTCACAACATCATGTTACTTCTAGTTGGCTTTTACCCTCGATCTATTGACCTGGTAGCCTTTGAAGTTTGAGGTAGCTTGCACATCATCCTAACTAGCGTCACGTCTAGTTAGCGTAAGCTAGTTAGTTCACGGGCTATAAGCTAACTAGTACTACTTTAGGTCGAGCTTGTTTTCGAGCTAAAGTTTTATACAGCTTATACGGACTTAAAAGTCTCTTTGAGCATTTAGCGTTATCATGAAGCTAGATGTGGTTTTGGAGACAGACAAAGTTAGATTGTTGAAATTTTTTCCTTTTCTTTTTATTTATTTATGTTTTTGTCTATTTTAAATACTGAAGTTGTAGTACCTACTACTCAAAGGTTATAACAACACAATTACCTTTATTGTTTCTTTCAAGGACTATGTATGGGATGTGAATGTCAGTCAAAGTTTAAATGTAGGCTTTTAGGGGAAATATAATTTAGCAGTTGGGTAGCGCCGAGTATTGCTAGTTGGTTGTTTGATGGTAAGTTATGCGTTTAGTGCCAAAGTCCGTATAAGTTGACCTTTGCCCTGCCAAGTGACCTGAATAATGTTATGTTAATGATGTATTTATGTTTATGTACCTATTGTTGTATGTTAATGTTAAATCTAAGGTAATAAATAAGAAGAATCTAAAAATATTTCTTTATTTTAATTTTAAAGTGTGATGCTTTTGTAGTGAATGACAACGCTAAATTTGAAAAGTCTACAGGACCCATTCAATGAAAAACATATGTTAAATTGATTTTCAATAAAAAATAACTCGAGTAGAAAGATTTCGAAATGATGTAGGTAAGAAGACTTCACTTTTATTCCAAAGTTTTGCAACGAAATAAACTTTTGATACCATTATCTACAAATATTAAATAATTTCTTAGTGTAGCATTATTGTGTTCCAAAAGTCTTAAATAAAATAGCTGATTACTTTCGGGTGAATTGCCCTTCCAGCTTCGGCCTAATCGTAACTTATCGTCAGGTGAATAAATGCCAAGCACGTAATTAAGTCAACGTTAATGACAAGATCTAAAAAGCTTTAAAAAAAAATAGCAAGATAACGCGGACCAATCCGATATAGTTTAAACATATTAACATTAATTATCTATTTTTGCATAATATAGCAAAATTTTATTTATAACTTGGCCCTTGACACTGTTTGCAATGTGTTATAGTTATGATACCACAACGCTTTGATATTTATTCTACTTACTGCAAACTGGGTCATACGAGCTTGTAAACGTTCATCGGATAAACTTAAAGCGGTTAAGGTTGTCAACTGTTGTCACATAATAAAATTATTTTACAATAATACGTAATTAATTTTCTTTAACCAAATAAGTACTATTACTACTGTATATAGGTACTATACTGTATTACTACTGTACTATTATTACTATTGTATGTCCAGCAGTGGACGTGCGTAGGCTGATGATGATCATGAAATAAGTAAGTACTTGGGATAATAATACATTTAAAAAAATACCTTTCCCTTATATATAGAAAGATACTCTTACACTTATACGCTTTTTAAATCGTGTTATCGCAACACCGTTAGAAGTTTTCTAGAGAGAACAGCATCACGCAAGCGATAAGCGTGTCCCCGTTCACTACTAGATCCTTCGAGGGTTCAGAGCCTAACAGACCTATGGGTATTGAAACCGGTCGCTAAAGTCCGGAAAAGGCCGTTAGGCTTCCAACGCTTCACTCTCTACTCTTTAGTTGACAACGATTATTCAAAGGGAACTGCGATTACACGGTGATATATTGTAACATTTAAATTGTATACAAAAAGAGCGTGTGCGTATAATATAGGTATTGTTTGATTGGCCGATGTTATTATTTTCTGAGATTCTTCAGTCACTATATGGCTTAAAGAACCATAATAGAAAGTCTCCGCCAACAAAACCGGTTATGCTTAAAATACCATAGGTGGTAAGCAGTTAATTAGTTTCTATAAAAAAGTTGCCAACCCTAGGCGTGGTGAAATATAATGCGCGCGCGAACGTGCGCGGGCCGCACCCTGCCATTATTCAAAGCTCCAAAGGCGTATGCGCATGCATGTGGCGCGGAGCCGAGGTCCTGGCCGGCTACAGTAAAGGTCGGTAATCGGTCTGCTTTTGCAGGTCACGAGATCTTTTTAACTTTTAATTAAACGAATTATTAATAAACAGTGGAAGGTCTCCTTCCTTTTGGAGAGACCTTATAATTCTGACGATTTTAACTGAATGCTAATAGTGATCAAAGTTTATTTCTATCTGTGTAGGGTATGCATCATTTTGTTTGTGCTTCCTTAAATCAGATTCTTATTCTACATATTGTTAACGGCAATAAATAAAAAATAATTTATCAATTGCTATCTGCCTTAATGAATAATTCATTAAAATAATTGTCACTATCATAAAGAGATTGAAAGGCGTGCCGAAACCAATTGACAATAGTGGTCTGAAGCCAAGCCCTCGCACTAGGAGTCTGGCACACGCCGCGAGACGGCTGTTTCCTAATCTAGACCGGTCATAAAAATTGGCACCGGTTCAGACAGACGCAGCCTCTAAGCCTTAATGCTGATACACATGGAACAAATACTCGTAAAATTGAAACCCAGGTTCACAGGCTGTGTAGTTTTAACATGTAATAATAAGTATAAATAATTCGTTTTAAACAGTCTTTTAAATTAATTTTAAATAAAGTTATTATTTGTACCATGCACACAAAATACAAAATAAAATTTAACAAAAAAAATGAACATTTGTGACAGTATCAGTACATTGTATAATGTATTACATACGTGTACATACTATGTAAGCTTCTACGAGTATAAACAAATCTAATAATTAATGGCATTATCTGTGAGCTTTGCTAGATCTAATAACCAGATCTTATAATTATGTATGACACACAGGCAGGACTTATTTGTGGTATAATTTTATTGTATTTTAAAGTATGCGCGCGTTGATGTCTTTTTCATTATGGATAGGTACCTACGTTTGTAACAAAACAGAAAAACATAATTTTTCTTTTATTTTGCTTTTTTGTGTTGGTAATGGTTTATCAAATTACAGAATCTGTCAGTCTACAACAGTTTGATTATTGTAGTACGAGTACGAGTATTACCTCAAAACAATAAAATATTACCATAATCGTGGAAGATCACTTTTGACCTTGATCGGTTCAGATCAGACCCGCGCAAAAGTAATGACGTCATGCTTAGCATGTTACCACCTCTAAGGTCTGGTGGTGGTGGGTCTTTTAATAATAATAATAATAATCATTGTCGAGTCGTTTTAGCGAACGGTCTGATAGCAAAGAGCCTCAACCAACACCTTAAGAGGCTCTCGCTTGATGGTTGGATCAATATCAGATTCAGAAAGCAGTACTCCTAGCACGTATTGTCAGGAGGTTCCTCACTCTGCAGCCCTGACCACCGGTAGCTTGGGCCCTGCCCCGCCGCGCCGCAGCTGCGATACTCTAGGTTTAGGTTTTTATAATGTTTTATTGCGTTTATAATAACATTTATTCATCATGTTAATAAAGAAAATAAATAAAGAGTGATGATTCTCCTCGATACGGCACGCATTGTGAGGAGGTTCCTGTCTCTGGAGCCCTAATAACCGGTAGTTTGGACCCTGGTCCCGATGCCGGTGGACCCCTATTTTTTATATTTTTAAATGTTTGTTTTGTTTTTTAGAAAATATTTAAAAATGTAAATTAATATGTAAAAAAATAAATAGAGAGATAATAATAATTTATTTCCAAAAAAGTATTCCAAAAAAGTAAAAAAGATTGTTATTGGAGGAATATTATGTGCTCAGTTTGGTTGGTTACCACCTAAGTTATTGACCACCATTTTATTGTATAACTAGATGACTCGGTGAACTTCGTATCACCTAATATGTTTGTAAAAAATTTGGTCAAAGTCAAAGTACTCGCGCATTGACAAACTGATGATGTATATTAATAATCGTCTTGATATTTATTTGTTTATTTTCTTTTTTCGACAACCAACTGACACTTTTACACTTTTTTTATTTCTGAAACAGAACTGTTTTGCATTCCAACAAAGCAGACCAAAGATCGGACAGAAAGAAGAGATCGGACCTCATCTACGGCTTTACAACACGCAAATTTCTGAACGCACCTATAAATATTTGACAACCAAGTGACAATTTTTTATTTCTAAAAAGATAAAAGACATCTAATGTTTCACAGCTAGGAACATTTTGTATTGGAAAATTAAATTGTCGTTTTTAGTATTTTCCTTTACTTATTATTTATGTTTCTCACCATTTAAATCTTCCCTGAACTTCCACTAATATTTCAAAATTAAAATTAGCCAAATCGGTCCAGCCATCCTCGAGTTTTAGCGACGACAAACAACCAACAATTGATTTTTATATATAGATATAAAAACTTTTGTAGGTATTTTTAAATTACACGTTAGATGAGAATTTTCTTTGCCGTATCAACTTAAAAAAATAAGAACTGTTTTTAAAGTTTAGGTCCTTCTATTTTCGTATCGCTTGTTGTGGGCAATGACATAATATTTTATGTAAGGGAGAATCATTACTATGGAGTAAGCATAAAAGTAAGAATATAATGTAACTGTGTGGAAACCACCAAACATAACCTAACTACATAAACTATTATCTCTTCATGACAGAACATAAAATCTTTAACAGGCCATTCCGCGGGGGACCTTCTAGTTTACGTCACACATTGTTGGGCGGGCGAGGCAATCGAGAAGCATGGTGAAGCGCTTGCCGTTTCACTTGACATCTCGAAAGCCTTTGACCGGGTCTGGCACGCTAGCTTGCTTAAGAAACTTCCAGCGTATGGCATCTCTGCTGACTTTTGTGCCTGGATATTAGACTTCCTGAGTGCACGGTCAATTAGAGTGGTCATTGATGGCTGCTCTTCTCACCTCATGGCTATCGATGCCGGGGTTCCTCAGGGATCCGTCCTTCTGCGACTCTTTTTGCTGCACATTAATGATCTGCTCATGCCCGGAATTATTGGGTATGCAGACGACAGCACGGTCACAGAGAGATACTTGTCCAGCGCAAGAGTCAGCATAGAAGAATTGTGTTCCTTGAGAGAGGCCATGGTAGAGCGGACAAACTTGACGCTAAGTCTTGTCTCCCAATGGGGTGACAACAGTTTGGCCAGTTTTAACGCCACCAAAACGCAGGCATGTCTGTTCACCGCCAAAAGGAGTCCTTTTAACCTAGCTCCTACTTTCCGAGGTATGACTATACCGATTACCGACAACCTAAATCTCCTCGGCATCAAGTTGGCTTCCAGTCTGAACTTCGGCGACACCATCGAATTTAAGGCACAAACAGAGTCCTAAATAAGGTTAAACGATATTTCACGCCGGGATAGCTTCTAACTTTATTTATAGCGCAAGTCCAATCGTGCATGGAGTATTGCTGCCACCTTTGGGACGGCTCAGCAAAATACCAGCTCGCCGCGCTTGATTCGGTGGAACGCAGAGCTAGGAAAATTATAGGTGACGATAAGCTTGTAAAAACCAAGCTTCACAGTCTCGCTCACCGCCGCACAGTTGCCAGCTTGTCGGTCTTTTACAGGCTATACTTCGGAGAGTGTGTTGTTGAGCTGCATGGGCTCATTCCACCTTCCCTATTTTACCATCGGGAATCCAGTCGTACGGTTGGATACCATCCTTACCTGGGTGACATTCTACTTTTGCGCACCAAGCGTATTGCTTCTACATTTATAATGCTTACAGCCAATGAGTGGAATCCCCTACAGCCGCTGTCTGTAACCGAGTGAATATAACCAGAAAATGTTTAAAGTCCAAGTGAATAGGCTATTTCTGGGCAAGCTCGTTTCATCGTTGGCCTCTTCTTAGCCCTAGGGATTAGAATTTGAATGAGGCCAAGAGCAAGCCCATCATACAATAAAAAAAAAATAACAACATTAAAGCGACACAATTATAAAAGTCTACCGTATCGCAAATGTGTAAACACAAATTATATAGTATCGACAATTAACCGCTGACTGCGCCTAAAGTTCAAGAATTGGAATATAAAAAAAGAAAACAATTGTTGAATTATAATATGAACAATGAAATATCTCGTCAATACCGCGCAGTCGGATAAAAACGATAAAACTTAAATAATCGCTTCCACATGCACCGCCCTTGAATCGCAGAACGCATGTGGTTGGGCAAGCGCGTGACGCCGCGACTAATCCCTGTAATAACACTAAGTAGCCTCACGATTCAATTTGCTAATTTCTGTAAATTGTAACTTAAAAATCATTGTGTACTCTTAAACAAAGAGCCATTTAAAACTAGACAAAATGTACGTTTATTAAAAAATACTATTTCATTATCTGTTATTTGTAATCATTTGGTACGTCGGCGTCGTGAATACCGTTGGCGTCATAGAGATTCTCAAAAAGACGAATGGGTTCAACTACCTCTGTCCACTATACACCGGTCTCACACTGGAGGTCCAAGGGACTAGAACCCTGCGATATACATCGCTGCCTATCAAAAATAGAGGGCTAACTCAAATATCATGTTTTTTCAGTATATCCATTTAAAAAAAAGACAAAATGCTTTAAGCTTTATATTAAAGTAAAATTATCGTTTTTTTTTCTTTATACATTATAACCTGTAATTGAATTGATGTCCACAATAAACTTTGAGATGTTCCGAGAACGATTTTACAATAGTGTAAAATGAAACATATTAGATTATGCCGGTAATTCATGAATTATATTATATACTAGCTGTTGCCCGCGACTTCGTCCGCGTGAGCTAAAGGCTGTAGTCTGTACAGTTTAATTTTTATGTAGGTATCTATTTAAGCTTATTAGGGTATAATAAAATTATATGCATCGAAAATTTAGAAAATTGACATTGTATTTACCGACATACGTACATCTACTCACTCTTAATATCCTTTCAGCTGGGAATGCTGAGATAGACAAAGACAATCGATCTCCATTTAGTGTGGTTCTGGCATACTTCCTGTGTCTCCTTTACGTCCATCATTATTTTTCATACATTATCTCTTATTCTTTTGACTATCATCTCTGCCATGTACATACATATATTCAGTTTGAAGCACAGAATCGTCCCGTTCATACAGATTCTCACTCAGTTTCCCGTTTCAATTATCCCTCCACATACATTCAGTAAACAACACCGTTTCTCGGTGGGTTGCGCGTATTTGCTACGTCATACAAACCTGAAATGGGTTTACTGACGCTCAATTATATGTAATAAAATTGGTATTTTACAGATCAGGTACTCGTCCGGAGTCGTCCTAGGCACTGGTGTATCTTAGCTAAGATGTGTCTACTGTTATACTGTCCAACCACGGACTGCAAAATTTTTTTTGCCTTGTCCACCGAAGCTGGATATCGAGTAGCAGGTAGCGGTCCAGGATTATTGGTTGTCAGCCAGAAGGCCCAAAAAACTATTTACCAACTATGTTCTTATTCGTAGATACAAAATATCAATAAATTGAGAACTGTAATGAATTATATTATTGTCTATTAGGTAATCCAGTATAGTATTTTATGTTACATACTTGCGATAAATTTGAACTTCTTCGTGGCATCTTGTTAGGTAGGTAGCTTTTTAGAGGTAGATCACAGGACACAGAAAGAAGTTACCTCTAATTAAAAAAAAAAAACTGAAGTCCGTGCCTCTAATACAGTTGTACCCTGCAAATTTAAACATTTTTGCAACTCTGATAACAGAGGTAGCCATCGTCTTATGCGATAGAAGAATGGAAAAACCATTTTTCTGTAATCTAGAAGTATGTACAAAATTCATTCTTTATAGGTTTTATGATATTAAAATTGTTATGATACTTACTTACTTATATTGTATCATTGAACACAGATTAATCCTATAAACATGTTAAGAAACCAAAGTAAGAAACCGCTTACATGTAAAATAAGTACTGAAATAAGTGTTTAACTTACCTGCATCAAATGTTTCATAAAACTTTTACACAATGAATTTAATATAATTTGAAAATTATTAACATAATAAAAATAGGTACTTAATGCATTGCAAAATATCAAAATTTCATTGTTCGTTTCAAAATTTGAGCGACAATTTTTTTGTAAATTTTCCTGTTCCTTTTCCTGTTTTTTCACCAAATAGATTTAAAAAAATAACATTAAGTATTTTGAGCAACGACCCAAAAGTTTATACAGCCAAGCTATGTAATTCAAGATATCTTCTATGTGCAATATTTAAAAAAAATAGAGACATGATTTTGGGCAATTATACAAAGTTTTATACAGCCAAATTTAATGAGTAGGTAACATTTCTATGCATAACTAAAAAAAGAGACATTATTTTGGGCAACGACACAGAGGTTTATACCGCCAAATATAGGTAATGTTTTAACTTTTAACATTTCTGTGTATTAGAAAACGGCAATAAGCGCCGCGCGCAGGCGCGACTAAATAGCCATATTGTTATTGGTTATTTTGGAAAATGAAACAAAAGGCGTACCTATGTACAGCCAAGTTTAATGATGTGCGTGATTTCGAGCTTGTTTTTATTTTCCGTCGCTTTACTACTGCGGTGCTAATGTTCGCTTAGGTGCCTCACAGATTTATAAAGGGTAGGTACCTTAGAAGAGAGTAACAAAACTTTTCTAAAATAATAACTCAACGAACGTATCTAACAGTTGGTCGCGTAAATACGTATATCAAAATTTGTTTAACATTTTTCGATTTGTATGTTATTCTCCGAAATTTTCTAAGCATTTTGGTGATAACCGCATCAAAATCGGTATTCTCATGGCAACAACTATCAATGACAGGCTCAAAAGGGCAAAGAACCCAGAGCCGTAAAACACGATAGCAATAGAGAGCCAGAGCCTCAAATGCCAGAGCCGTAAAACTCATTAAAAAAAATCCCCTATGTTACATAATAAACAACAGTTGCCAAGCAACCAAGGATTAAATCCCGGTTTAGACCAAATCAAAATTTAACAATTTTCGAGTATTTATGTAGCCTATGTTATTCTCCGGAATTTTCTTAGCATTTCGGTAAAACCGGATCAAAATCCGTCTAGTAGTTCTCGAGTTTATCGTGTTCAAACAAACAAATAAACAAACAAACAAACAAACAAACAATTTCTTTTTAAACTATTCTATCGTGTTCCGTAAGTGATTTTAAAGTATTTTTTTTTATATCTTGCAATTACAGATTGTTTTATCCCTACGTTCTTATTATACAGGGTGTCTCATTTAAATCGGTCAGTATGGGAAAGTCTGAAACTATAAGACATACGAAGATCTGTTCTTAGGAACCATGTCATCGATTTTAATAAGAAGACAAACTGCATTCATGCATTTTAAAAAAACCTGTACTCAGCTCGGGAATCGAACCCGGTTGTTTTGAAAAAAATTAACTTACAATATTTCTATTTAGATATCGATTGTGTAGGTCTTAAGCAGTAAATGACTCTTTGAAACATGATGTCTAAAATGAATAAAATGCATTGTTTTCACATACTTTTATTTATTTTAGAAGGTGTTCGAAGTGACCACCGTTTTTTTCAATACAATATTCAACACGTTTAGGTAACGATCTTACAATTACAAAACCAGCAAAGAGGTACAAACAACCATAGAGACAATTTTCATGCCTCCTGAACTTGTTGAATGTAACGGTGGTCACTTCGAACACCTACTAAAATAAATTAAAGTAAGTGAAAACAATGCATTTTATTCATTTTAGACATCATGTTTCAAAGAGCCATTTACTGCTTAAGACCTACACAATCGATATCTAAATAGAAATAGTATAAGTTTATTTTTTTCAAAACAACCGGGTTCGATTCCCGAGCTGAGTACAGGTTTTTTTTTAAATGTATGAATGCAGTTTTTCTTCTTATTAAAATCGATGACATGGTTCCTAAGGACTGATCTTCGTATGTCTTATAGTTTCAGACTTTCCCATACTGACCGATTTAAATGAGACACCCTGTATTTTTCGAGTATTTATGTAGCCTATATTTTTCTCCGGATTTTTCTTAGCATTTTAGTGAAAACCGGATCAAAATCCGTTCAGTAGTTCTCGAGTTTATCGACTTCAAACAAACAAACAAACAAACAAACAAACAATTTTTTTTAAACTATACTATCGTGTTCCGTAAGTGATTTTAAAATATATTTTTTTATATCTTGCAATTACAGATTGTTTTATCCCTACGTTCTTATTATACAGGGTGTCTCATTTAAATCGGTCAGTATGGGAAAGTCTGAAACTATAAGACATACGAAGATCTGTTCTTAGGAACCATGTCATCGATTTTAATAAGAAGAAAAACTGCATTTTTATATCTTGCAATTACAGATTTTTTTATCCCTACGTTCTTATTATATGTATAGATTATCATGATAGGCAGCGACATGTTGTACTCGCTTTTGTTGGTAGTAGTGCTTGTTTTATATTCGCATAGCAACGAGTAGCTACTACCATCTTATCTACGTCCGTCGACTCTGTTGTCGTTCATAAAATCAATGTTAATACCATTTTTGTGTTCCTTCAGTACGAGCATAAGCAAAGCAGTTTCTCTGTGGTCGATGACTCCGGGTGAAGTGTGCTTCTTCTTTCATCTTTTATAAGAAATTGTAGGAACCATAAGACAATTACAAAGCGCTAATGGGAGTTTTACCTGAGTTCGGTAATAACAGGTGTCGTCGTACCCCGTGTAGTGCCGGGGATAAAGAATTGCACCACCCCATCTCTTCCCTTGGGTGTCGTAAAAGCCGACTAAGGGACCATTCCAGATGATGGGCAGTAGCATCTCCCTGAGTTTACCCTCAATCTATTGCGATGATCGCCAACCCGCCTACCAAGCGTGGCGATTACGGCAAATACCCCTCATATATCCTTGGGGGAGGCCTTTGTCCAGCAGTGGACGTCTTTTGGCTGAGATGATGATGATGAGGTGTCGTGAGACTCCGCCACAGTGGTCTAGTGGTTAAGACCACCGGCTTAAACCCAGAGGCACCGGGTTCAATTCCCAGCGAGGGGTACATGTTGGTGTAAACGGTTTAGTTGGTGGCAGGGCTTGTTTACCCGCCTGGCTAGCTACCACCATCTTATCTAAATATGTCGCCATAACATCGATGTTTGTAGCATTGATGATTCGGGTAAAGTGCGCTTCCACCTTCGGCCTTATCATCACTGCCTTAACATCAGGTGAGATCAAGGCCAAGTGCTCAACCGTAAGATTTAAAAAAGAAGACTACATTTTTAACTTAATCTACCGTATAATTCTTAGTTTACCTATAATAATAAAACTACTTGA
Organism: Eudonia lacustrata; assembly: GCA_947562085.1. Classification (NCBI taxonomy): domain Eukaryota; kingdom Metazoa; phylum Arthropoda; class Insecta; order Lepidoptera; family Crambidae; genus Eudonia; species Eudonia lacustrata. Next base: position 8,964,611 of record OX387327.1, on the reverse strand, counting down.
AATTGGCTTAATGCTAAACCCGAAGCCATTAATTAAGACATAACAATAACAACCCGCACTCTCTCGCTCTCCAACCCGCACTGGGCCCGCGTGGTGCTTTATGGCCCGTTCTCCGTATCCATCCATGGGAAGGCTCGTGCCCCATCAGTGAGGACATAAAATGAGCTGATGATGAATAACAACTTACCTATGTCTAATTTAATTTCTCATGTCTCTTGTAAGCATGTTCACTTGTTAATTCTTCAATTCGTCAAAACTTTGTTCTTATCGTCTTTTTCCTAAGAAAACAGCAGTGGCTGTACTAATGGTAGCGGCATATATGTTTACACGTGTTGCGTTACTCGTCACAATGTTATCGCGGTGGGCATCAGCTGCAACGCAACCTCATACAAGATGGACGTCTCTCCGCCTTCGGTTGATTGTAGTCGAACAATGTGTTACCGCTGACAAGTTTTAAAATCACAATAGGTGGTATGGGTGGCAGAGTTCTTAGGCTCGCTTTACAGAATGCTAATTTGCAAACCTAGATTTGCAGAAATGAATACTAAAGTCCGTGACGTGTTCTTAAATTACATAAATACCTATTCATAAAAGATACATACTTACTACTTACTCCGACGATGGCTTAGCGACCCAAAGTGAGTTTTGGCCTCCGATACAAGGTGACACCACTGCTCCCTGTTTTTTTGTACGATCGTAAAAGATAAAATTGGTAAATCTCCCACAAGTACTGATTAGTATTTGTTTATTACGTGTCTGTGTTTGTATTTTTTGTATTCAATAAAGTATTCTATTCTGTTTTAAGCTTAAATAAAGATAATATAGAGCCGAAACCGTAAAACATGTGTATGAACTTGAGAGGTCTGTTTTCCGATTATTGAAGGTCAATTTGTTGAACGCATTAGCGAGAGGATATCAAAAACATTTTTTACACTAATCACGACGCAAGTTAGCATTTTAGATACGAAGTTTTCACTCAGTGACTCCAATAATTCCCTAAATACAGCATTCATTTTAATATTTTATTGCATTTTACAAGGAGTCGTAAGTTCTTAAATGACATAATAATTATGCTACTATCGTAGGTTATTTATAGACACTCGTATACACTAACAAACCTTTAAGGAGTTCAGATTGGAACGTTTATCTCAGATCTTACATTACGTAACTTTGCAATGAAAGCTCTGTTAAGTACCTACGTAAAGAGCTCCCGACCAAAAACCAAACGTTTACATCGAAGATTCTTTTAATTAACGATTATTTATTGAAATAATTTATTTGACAACAGAGACTTTAATATTTATTGACATACCCGAGAAATATTTAAATTATGTGAAATATTAATAAAGACGTTTGTGACTTTGTTTGTTTGTTTATTTGCGGAGGGTAATCTCAAGAACTACTTCTCCGATTCCAAAAATTATTTCATTGATAGAATGCTGCGCTAAGTTAGGTAACTGCTATATTTTATTTTGATAAAAATGATATTTTTAATCTAATAGCCATGCGAGCGAAGTTGCCTATAAAATGCTAGTGTGAAATAAAACTACTGAAAAGCTTTGTAACTATTATGATAATGATTATTAAAATAGGAAACTGATGAATGTAACTACTTGTATATGATTTTGAAAAGACACAACAGAAATTGTGATTTATGGATAAAGTATAAATTTTATAGTTGATACGATACGATAGTAATTTTATTTCTTTTTTATTTTATTTATTACCATAATAAAACATGCATAATAACAAATATGTTTTTAGTCGCATGTTAAACCACTAAGCTTTGTCATAATGCGACTACATTCACAATACTCTTAACTAAAGACATTTAATAAGTACGTAAAAAATTTAAATTTTCTATAAAGAAAATAGGGTAATAGCTTGTAATAGTTGGTTTGTGTTTAGCAAGGAGCCGACCAGAGTTAAGACCAAGTGCTAGTGCCATATTCTCTCCCCAAATTGAAATTTTCTCTTGTGACTTTGACGTGACGTTTATATAAATAAAGTCATGACCCTCTTTGCCACATGTGTACAACTAATATCAGTAAAGAGACATTTTTATTACGCAAAAAAAAGACAAAGAGAAAATTGTTTGCCAACCTCTTTCGCAGATTAAACACTATTTGTTTATATTATAAAGCAGTGGGCACGATTTACCGTATGTAGTATATTTCTACAAACTTTGTAAATGTAATTAACGATCGAAACTAGTGAATTGTAACAAATAAATATAAAGGCGACAATTAGAGCAGTTGGCATGTAAGCCCGCAATACGGAACGTTCTAGTGAATGCTGCAGCTTATAAATACGAGTCACTCCGTTGTCGGCTGCGCTATTTACGCCGTCCTATTGTCGAGCGCTTTGCAGCATCTCACCATGATTAGGGTATAACTTTCAATACTTTTCTCGTATCTATGGGTGATTGTGCGTACGTAGATGTAAACCGGTATTTAGAAAGAAGTTTGTGATTTGTGGTGACTTCCGCATCAATGTGGATGCAATATTTTTTTTGCGAAATGAATCCGATTTTGTTTTGTTGTAACCGAACTTCCTGTACCGCCACCAATGACCTACTTCTGTTACAAAGTGAAACTTACAGCCTTCGCGTTCAGTAGAATCAAGTTTTACTTAGATTGTCAAGTGAAAATATAAATGTATAGATACTTACTTGATATCATTTGTGTCTAAATCTATATTTCTTTATTACAGACATTCCTATTAACCTACGCTGTGCCAGCGGTCTTCAGTATCATAGTGACTGATCCGCCACCGGCTGCGATACAGTACAAGTACTCATACGACATTGCAGATCCGGCTACGGGCGATACGAAAAGTCAGCACGAAGTCAAGCAAGGAAACATCGTCACGGGGCAGTACTCAGTCGTCGACCCCGACGGCACCAAGCGCATTGTTGACTACAACGTGCATCCTGATAAAGGGTTCACAGCTGTGGTGCGTACGGAGCCGGCGAGCATCCACAGTGTCACTCCAGCGAAGAACTATGTGATACCATTAAGAAACCCTGTCGAGATAAGCAGCCAGTACGCCGACGCTGCACCAAAATTCGTGTACCCTTCAGTCGAAGCTCCTGAGGGTCATATGAACTTCATACCAGTTCCATATCAGAAATCAAACTTTGAACGTGAATCTATTTACTTCACTCCTGCAAACGAAATAGCTACTAATATGGTTTCTTATAAGCAAGGTCACTATTTTATTCCTGCTCACAGAAAATGAAAGGTGCATTAATTAGATTGTTAGAGCTGACAAATGTGATACTATGGTTAAGTTCTTGGATGTAATAGGATAACATAACTGTTAAACTGTGATTGTGATTTGATATTTGCCAATTAAAACGTAAACGATATGTGTAAAATAAAACAGTATTATAATTAAATGTGTCTTTATTTATATCCGGAAAAAAAGCTGGTAATCATCTTTTTAATATTTAATTTTTAAGCAAAATTATCAACCCGCATTATTTATAATCCATGTAGCAATACGAGCACAGCTTAATGAAGAGACCAATGTAGAGTTAAAATATATGTATATTTAAACCTGAGGGTTAAACTTCCAAGAGAAATAATCAACCTCAATAATTTCCCTATTGTAAAATAAATAATCAACCCTTAAACATCTACAGTTGAGCACACAAATGTCAGCACGATCGTTGTCATCAACAATTATGTTACAAAAAAGCACAGAGGATCTTTTTTATTACACCGCAGGAAAGGGCTCGATAAGAATGACAGAGTCGAAGTCGGCCTCGGAACACTAACCCCTGATGGATCAAGCTATCTTACCTCTAATTGTCGAAACCCAACAGGAACAACAATATTTAAAAAAATAGATAGTATCTAGCCAGATGGACTTAGGACTTAGGAACAAGCCTTACTATCAACTAAACCGATCACAATATGTTCCCGCGCTGTGAATTGATTGCCGTGTATCGTAAAATATGTTTAGCAATACACTGGTAGAAATAGTTTAGGTATGATCTTCCATCTACTTTCGAAACTATTAGTCCTTTCGACTTTCCTTAAATGAATGAATGAAATGAATGAATGAATGAATGAATGAAGGAAATATTTTTATTTGCTTCAATTTTAGGCACATGGTACTTTGTGTAAATGTAAATTAATGCAAATCAAATAACGCATCTTGCCGTTTCTGTTTGGTTTCTTCTGTGCTGTCAAATGTTACTTATACGTCATCCATACCATAGTGCAAACTTCAGTTTTTTTTTTTTTTTTTTTTTTTTTCTGTTTTAAGCACGGGAAGGCAGGCAGGCGGCCAGGATGGTGCTGAGACCTATTAATTGTTTCTTGTTTTTTTTGTGTGTTTAAGCGTTTTACTATTTTATTGTCTATGTTGGTTCCTCTTTGTTTTGTGGACATGTCACCAATTTAGGCCCCTCCAGAATACCAGCGTTGCAGCGGCTCTATGTCGCTGTAGCATGTGCTGAGACTGGGGCCTAGTTGGCCACACTTCGTCTGTCTTTGTTTTGTATTGTTATTGTGAATATCGTGTAATTTTGTAGTGTGTGCCAATAAATGTGTGTTTGTTTGTTTGTTTGTTTGTATGGTGTTCTTAAAAATTACAGATTCCTTCAAAATCTACTTATTATAATTAAGCATGCAAATATTTATTTAATTATATAATATCAGAGAGCACAAGAACAAGCCAATGCAAAGCAGCCTCTCAATAATTACTGTTTAAATATTCTTGTACGGAGTAAAAGCATTTTTCAGTGAGGAACCTATATAGTTTTCTCTTGAAAGTTGTGCCATTCAACAATGGTAGATGATAATCTACGATAAGGCCGAGCATTAAATATGACGGCCATTGCGCAGGCATAAAGGATATATTATAGTATTATTTATACCAAGCTTGTATGCAGTGTTATTTGTGTATTTTGTGTATTTAAATTCACATTGTATAACGTGGTATAACTGTATCAATGACACTACGAAGTAGCGAATACGTATATACGTATATACGTATATATCGACGTTTAATGTTGCAGTACTTCAATATTGGGTTTAATGGAAACTCGAGGTAATCACTATGGCTAATGAGCTATAAAGGGCAATTCCGGTAGTGGAGCGGTTCCCCAGCGGTTCAAGGTCACGCGGGAAGTGCGCCGGCGAACGGTAGCGGCCTTATGGCGTTCTTGCTCGACTACTTTACAGAGATCACAGAAAAATGAATGAGGTATAGTCCGCGAATCGACAAATACTTATTATTACTAAATAAATTGTTTACTTAAGTAAGTAGGCAAAGAAATTATAAGTATCTTAACTTTATTGCATGTTATTTTTTTATTATACAAATCTGGATTTAAAGTTAAATTAATTGTTTTTATATTAATGCATTAATTAAGACGGCACAGGTTCGTTGCAATAATTCTTTACGAACAAAATTAACGTCGCGTCCGTTTTTCCTATTTTGTTTTGATCTTCCCATTAATTAATCTCGATTCAGTACGAGCTTTTTTAACTCCATGCTGCTTCTGCTTTAATTATTACACGACGATGTCTTAAAGACGATTGTGTTAATTAGATTATTATAAAATTACGTGTGTAATAAATTTAAAATTAACCTTACTAACAATTTACTTAGCTACCTATAGATGTCTTACATATTTGTTGACTAGTGGATCCGGCAGACTTCGTACCGCTGCGCTTTGACAGTTTCCATCAAGTGATTGAATTCTCTTTGGTTTCCATGACAACAAAACAAACAAATAATTTTTTATTGGAAAATGAAATTGTCGTTATTAGTATATTTATAGTGTGATACCCGTGGGAATATCGGGACAAAAACCCCGTGTTAATTCAGGTTATATAAACTATCTGTATGCCGAATTTCATCCAAATCCATCCATCCGTTGCAGCGTGAAGAAGCAACAAACATACGAACATACATACACACAAACTTTCGCATTTATAATATTAGTATAATAACAATACTATAAGTGAAAATAAGTTCAGTAGAGGTATACATAATAATTGAACTAAAGGTCTTAGTTAACTGGGCGGATAAACGAGTGAGTTTATCATAAAATGCGATTTCTTGGTAATATCATTTAAATTCACTGCCGACATTGACCTCAACTTGCATAAGCTGATAATTGTCACTACATATTGCTCATACATAAGATGTAGGAGGTATTAAAATTATAAGTAGATTTAAAAATATGCTTTACTATTGAAAAAAAATAATTTTTTGAATATTTTAAACTTCCCGTCCCGTCCCGTCCCGTTCGTCCGTGTGAAAACCCGTCACGTATGCAGCGACCTTTAGGGATGATTCTCATTAGAGCAGGCCGTGCCCGGGGCGGGCCAAGGCCGGGGCGGGGACGGGCCGGAGTCCGTCCGTGCTGCACAATTTATATTACACTGTGTGTTAAACGGGTTATAAGCCGCCACAGTCGCTTCAATGTAGCGCAGTGATGTGAATAATTCTCAATTACTGTAACTTTATAATAATGGAGTTTTCTTTACTGGAGATGGCTGCTATTGCGATAGCTATTGACGAAGACGAAGCAGAAGCAAGGAGTAAGAAGAACCGGGTAAAACGAAAATGGAGCGTGCATCCTCTTTGGAGAACGCGTAAATTTAACGGAGATTTTAACACTCTATGCAAATACTTACCAGACGAAGAAGATAAATTCTTTGGATATTTTAGAATGTCCAAAGAAAACTTTGACATTTTACTAAATGAGCTAAAGCCGGCTCATAGCAGACATCAGACGAGATTGAAGACATCCAATTGAAGTCCAATTGTATCCATGTATTTTTGATGTGACATGTCATACAACTCAGGATACTTTCGGGCAAGTTCTATTAATTTATCATCATTCATTATCGGCAATCGGTGAAACAAATAGAACGTAAATGTGCGTGGGAACACGCACATTTACGTTCTAGTTCTAGTTCTAGTTCTAGTTCTAGTTCTAGTTCTAGTTCTAGTTCTAGTTCTAGTTCTAGTTCTAGTTCTAGTTCTAGTTCTAGTTCTAGTTCTAGTTCTAGTTCTGTTTGTCCCTCACTAAACATTCGTCGCTCAGTGCCCGTACACAGCACGGAATAGTGTTTGCATTACGACGGGACGGATAGTACGGCCCAATAGTGGAGGTCTTTTGATTGAGATGATAATGATGATGATGATGGTTTAAAGAATCTCAGGATTACTACGTAACAGTGAACTAAAACTAGTTCTAATAAATAAGACATCCTTTATTATATATTAAAAAAATCTAAACTTTAATGACCTCGGCCTAAATAAGAGAGGTTACAACGAGGCGACGGGAAACAATTCCAACCATTAGCCGCAGCCGCAGTGCTTGGCCACAAAGCCTATCGAAGCGTATCATCGTAACGTAACATGTTCGGTGCGTATGCGAGCATTCGCATGTTCAGTACAGGGAGTCTAGCGTCACAGGACTGTTTTGGGGGTGGCGAGAAACTTAAAGGGTTCCTCAAGCCGTGTGAAACGAAACACCATCAGAGGTTTTCTAGAGAGAATGCCATCACGCACTGGTCCTCGTTCCCAACTAAATTCTCCAAGGGGTTCGGATCGGATCGGGAGTGGAACAACCCGAGGACTCCTCTAAAGGATAGAACCTCGGCTCGGGTCGGGGTTGACTAGGTCGTGGGGGTGGGGAGAAGCGCCCAGGTACATGTCTGTTCCTGGTATAGAACGCGTGTGAACCGGGTCGTCGTACCCTTGTTTTATTAGTACGGTGTCTTGGGCCTAAACGAGTGTGCGTGTTCCGTAAATGTGTAGTGGCATTTAGAGGGTCGGGCAGGAGGGTAAGCCAGCAATGACGTACAAGCTCACCGCGAATGGTACGTTACTACGTTACGATGTTCGCTCCGGTCAGTCTCCATAGTAGTAAGGTTACAACGGGGCGACGGGGCACAGCTCGAACCAGTAGCCGCAGCCGCAGCGCTTAGGCACGCCCTGGTGCAGCCACATGTACTCCACGTGCATCATGTACTCGTTGCACTGGCAGGCCATGAGCCGTTGGGGGTTCGAGCTGGGAATGAGGTTTGGCCGCTCGCGGGTACCGGGACCTATGTAAAAGCAAAAGCAATTTAACTGCCTCTGTGGTCTGTGGTAAAGACCACAGCACCATTTACATACTTATCGTGGTGGGAATAAATTCATAGAGGTCTGGGAACGATCCTTCGTTACCCAGAAGAGAGTATAAGAAATATTAGAGCTTTCTTTAATAAGGTATTTTAAGACTAATAAATGAAAATAATTATCTTGTAAAGAATATATGAACGAGGAGTTCGATGATGCAACAGTGGTTATAGGTTAATGAGCTCGGTCTGCGACTGCTGACGTTAAGCAGTTATTGCAAAGGTTTTACATCGGATAGGTGAAAAAATGTTGATACATTCGACGAGGTGATTCTAGACTTCCTCCGTACTTCAGCAGGCACGTAAAACCGTTGGTCCCTGCTGCTATAGCATTCGTTAACAACCATCAATCCGCAATGGGCCCGCGTTCTGGTTTATGACCCGTTCTTCTTGTACTGTTTCCATCCAAAGGGAAGGCTTGTGTCCCATCAGGGAGTCTATAATAATTAACGTGATGATGATGAATAAAAAAAATATTGTGCTAAGACTGACCTCTTTTGATGGCGAGCATACGAAAGGGGTCGCAGTCTCCCGCCAAGTGTGCCAGAAGCTCCCTCTTCTCAATGCCGGTGGAGTGGTCTAAGGAGTCGTGGAACTGGCTGTCAAGCCTCGTCCCTACGCGCCGCAGCCTAGGCAATGCTCTGAACCACCACATAATGCCTGGAAACACTGTTCATTACTTTTTGAGCTAAATAACCCTCTCCTGCGTGCGAAGAGGCCTAGACGTACCAATTGATGACGAATTGCGACGAGAATACTCTCGTGAGTAATATCGTATGCATTTGGAGCTAAATACGTATTTGTTTATTATCTTATTATATTTGACATATTTTGAAAAAAGACATAGTGTTGAAAAGCAACAATATTTGCGTAAAATTATAAATAACCTTAACCATAAATATTTTACATACTTTCTTCAAAATTTATTTAAACCCGATATTCTTATGAAGCCCGGTGAAAATGTTCATAAAGACAAAAAAATATAAAATTCCAACGTTTAAAAGTAGGTCGGTACGGTAGGTACCTTTAATAATTATTATTGGTGGTGGATTACTAATTTCATTTTCTAATATTTAAGTTTAAAAAACATAATGAAAATATCTTCAGCCTAGTGCCACAGCCAAGACCTATATAAGTAGTATACGTAAAACACCTGAAATGAGCTTTGTAGTTGCTTACCAGTGTTTTATTTGGATATAATACTAGAATATTTCCAAATAGTTCAAAACTTTATTTTGTGACGCTGTCACCGTTTCTTATATGTTATGACATATCGTTTATGTTTTAATTTACGTACGCCATTGACCACTAATGATTTGTATGGAGGTTACTCCATATTTGTTTGAAGTATTTAATTCGCTGTTCAATGGTTTAAATTAATCCATTAGATGTATCCATAATATTAATCATCTTAGTAAGCTACTAAGAACACTACATGACCTACTTTATATATAATAAATTTAAACTTATGACATCTATCTTTATAGAGGAAGAAGAGTGAAAGGATGGGGTTGCACAAAAGATCCCGATGGGTCGAAGTGTTACTGCGAGAGGAAAACCTCGGTAGGCCCCACTAAGATAAGATAAGATAAGATATATAATTCTCTTCAGCATATTGCCGTCCACTGCTGAACGTAAGCCTCCCCTAAAAAGCGCCAACCATCCTGATACTGCGCAGTATGCATCCATCCACCACCCGCCATCCTTTTTAAGTCTTCGGTCCACCGCGCAGCAGGGCGCCCTACACATATACTATACTATAATAATATAATTTATAAAATTGAAATTCTACGCGGACTAAAAAAAATTACGATGTCACTGAACAATATACGTCGTGGCAAGGACGAACCGCCCAAAGAAAGCAGCCTCACCTACATAACACAAGTGATCTTTGAGCCTGACATCAATCATAGTCTAAATGTTTTTATTTCCATATAGCACAACCCAATACAAAAGAAGCTTGACTTCTTAAGAGCTTATAGCATGATGCAACATTTAAAAAAATACGGTTTATAGATCTCATACACGCTGCGCAGCGATAAAGCAATGCCTCAGGCTGTCGGCAGGCATATAAAAACTCTTGCAAACACAAATTATGGCACATTCAATTTGAGGTCTCCTCGTTGTGTAGTCACTGTCATTCTTACTAAAATGGCTTTTAAGGTATGGATACCATTTCTTTGGCATCAATAATTTTATAAGAACCGTTCAGCACACAGTAACGTATAAAACTACGATAGAGTTATACAATCGCAAACTGTCATCTATTAATTAAATTGGCTACCAATAGCAAGGCCCTTTCCTTTAGATTCAAGTGTTTGAGCATCTAGCCCTACTTGCCTAACGCCTATGACAACCTCTCAGAACATTAAAATTTTGTTTCTTTTCAGCTGGTAGTGTTGGTTTGCGCGATCGCTGCCGCTCACGCGGGCGTGATCGCTCCTGTCGCCTATAATACACACCCGGCGCCGGTCGCTTACGCAGCTGCACCCGTGTTGCACGCCGCGCCGTCCGCGCCGCTCGTGCACGCAGCACCCATCGCATACGCCGCACCCGTAGCTAAAGTCGCCTACGCCGCCCCCGTCGCCAAATACGCCGTCGCCGCTCCCGTCGCCAAAGTCGTGGAAACCTACGACTCCCACCCGCAGTACAGCTTCGCGTACGACGTGCAGGACGGTCTCACCGGTGACTCTAAGACCCAGCACGAGACCCGCGACGGCGATGTAGTCAGAGGCTCCTACTCCGTGGTCGACCCTGACGGCACCAAGCGCACTGTTGAGTACACCGCTGACGACCACAACGGTTTTAACGCGGTAGTGCACAAGGAACCTCTGGGGGTCAAGGTCGCCGCCCCCGTCGCCTACGCCGCTCCTATCGCTAAGATCGCGGCCCCCGTCGCCTACTCAGCACCCCTCTACCACCACTAAAAGCCTTGATACTAGTCATTCAAGTCTTATTTATATTTATTTCGTCAGGACAAGATAATAAAAGCAAATCATTCAGTCAATGCATTTGTTTCAATACTTTACCCTTTATATTTGACGACTGATATCTTGCGTTATGTCATTTTATTAAAAACTAGCACTTTACTCGCGATTTCGTCCGCGTCCGCGCGAGTTTATTTTTAATCTCATATCGACGATATGAGATTTAAAAATAAACTCTTTTTTAAATAAATATAGCCTATACCCGCAAGGAATGTAGCTCTCTATCAGTGAAAAAATTTTTGAAATTGGACCAGTAGTTCCAGAGATTAGCCTCGACATACAAACAAACAAAGTCACAAACGTTACCTCTTTATTAATAGTTTAGATATAGATATACCTTACAAATAAACAAAGAATCCGAATAGTTATTCCGTGTGGTGTTCCTGTCATGTAAACGACATTTCAAATTATAGTAAAAGAGACAAAACACGGAATAACTATTCGGACCTTATTCTTTATTATTTGTAAGGCACATAAAATATACAAGCTTATTTTCGATTCTATTACTGATTCTGAACAAACAGTTTTCAGGTTTCGTATAAACTAAAAATAACATTGTATATGCTTGGATTTACGATTAATGTTTTATCTGTATTGCTTAATCTTTAAATATTTTGTAGGTTTAACTTGTTGTTAAAAGATTTATGACATTTTCACAATTAATTTTTTTTTGTACTACGAATAATAAGTAGGCATGAAGATTAAGATAAAAAGTATTAGGTACCTAAAGTTATACCAAGACTTATTTATTTTAATGAGATCTAGTTGCCGTCAATTATATTACGAGTATAAGTTCTCTAACTTTACATTTTGACAGAAATTTTAGCTAAGCCTAGGATTAAGTCAGATATTATTCATCAGATTAAACCAATGTTATCAACCTTTACACCGTTTATGGTTTAGATATTGTATTAGCGGCGCCAGTGTCCCACACTATCAGCCTAGTGTTCAACATAGTGTTCGTCGCCAAAAAATAACATACATTTTTAATTTTTTACTTTTTATTTTCAAGTGCTAATTGCTGCACTGAAGCTAAATTAAATATTTATAAAATTTATAAAATACAGCGAAAAAATGAACGCCTACCAGCCATCGGTTGCAATTACAGTTGGATAGATGGCGTACTTTGCCGCTATTAGCACTCAAAGAATTAAAAAAAAAAGCACGTACAAAATTCAGCGCTTACATCAGCCATCCCGGAAGCATAGCGGTCAGTGCAGCCGCTCGGATTGCGGAAGACCCAGGTTCGATTCCTGGCAGGGTCGGGTAGGCGTTTAATTATTTCACAGTATTTTATAAATTTTAAAAATATTTAATATAGATTTTTAATGTAATTTGATAGGCTAGGACCTACTACTAGCTACTAGCTAGGTGCACTTCGGAGCATAATGTGCAAAAAGCAAAATGAGCACGACACGCAAAATGAGCAACACGCAAAATGTGCAAAATGTAAAATGTGCAAAACGCAAAATGTGCACCACAAGCAAAATATGCAAAACGCAAAATGAGCAACCAAAGGCTTTAATCACACTGACTCTTTTTTGCTACTTATTATTTTGAAAAAAGTCTATGAATATATTTAACACTTTATTTGGAAAAAAAATTTTTATTAAGTAATATTTTTTTTATTCTGATCTGATCTGTATTCAATGTAGCTAAAGACTAAGCTAGAGCTAAAGCTAGAGACCGGACGCAGTGGTTAACGCGCCCGGTCTGTGAGTGCTGAGGTTAAGCAACTTTCGCAAAGGCTGGCCATCGGATGGGTGACCAAAAATGTTTAATCTCGAGCTCCTCCGTGCTTCGGAAGGCACGTAAAGCTCTTAGTCCCGGCTGCATTAGCAGTCGTTAACAACCGTTCTCCTTATCCATCCATAGGTAAGGATAATTTTCTCAATCAAATGAGATCAAAATGAGTTGATGATGAAATCAAAGTCAAAGTCAAATTTTTTATTTAAATAAAATTTCAAAAGTGCTTTGAATCGTCCAAAAAAAATTTCCCTACTTAATACCCATTCATAGGAAGTCTATTTTTTTAGCTGTGCAGAAGCATGACGCAAGAAACTCCACAGTTAGAGAGCTGGAAAGACTGAATCAGTTGTTGAGCCCTCATTAAAGATATTTAATGATTAAAGGAAAAGAATGTCGATCACTGGTATAGTCGACAATGAAATTGCTTGACCACCTTAGAAGTGAATTTTGTTTGCATATAATAAAACAACAAGTTCTATTTTTGTTTAAAAGACCAAGTGACGGATACGTTGTCATCATTGACAATGAGCCTTAGCGACATTTTATTGTAATAGTACTGTAGCCCGTGGACATTCAAATCACGAAAAAGGTTACCGTTTGTCTTTGTGAAATTGTTATAGATTTCGCCATTTTATATACTAAAAGCGAAGTCTTAAAGATCGTAACCCGCCGTAACCCGAAATAGTGATAAGTCTAAAAGCCGTTACTTCAGTTTTGTGTAAAGTCATGGAGCGGATTCTAAATAAACAGCTTATCCGCTACCTAAAAGAACACCCCTTAATTCACGAACGCCAATACGGGTTTCGGCCGAAACGGTCGACGGGTGATCTTCTAGCGTTCGTTACACATCTCTGGGGTGAGGCTATTGATAAGCGTGGCGAGTCTACGTATAAAAAAAAATCTTCGATTTCCTGAACGACATTGTTTTCTGAGAAATATTAAGTTAAAATAAATATTAGGTCCTTACCTATGAAATTGGCGTTTTGTATGAAGATTTTTTATAAAATTTTATTTTTCATACTAACGTTTTTTTAATTTTTATAACATCTATTTGTGTTAACACTATAAAAATTACAATATTACGAGTTTAACAAAAGTTTACCAACATACAATTACATATGGATTGATTACTATTTTTAGTTTTATTTTGTCGTCTTATAAAATACGTCTTTACACTTTCGGAACCATTTAATGCAACTACTATGCCAACTCAATAAAATATCATTCTATGTGCGTTCAAAGTACCTAAGTGCCTAACTTATACCACTTTAGCATTTCTTCTTCATGAACCAAATGTGTCTTAAAATCTAAACCGGCCACAGAAACAGTCTTAAAATAGGTATATGGTTTGTTCAGAGGGCCTATTAACAGATGTATAAATTTGAAACGGTAACTCAAAAATGTAAATTATTATCAAAATGGTCGGACTACATCTGGTCTTGTTTGGCAACTTTCCATAGTCTTACTATTGCGTATGGTAATTGAACAAACATGTACAACATGACAATAACGAAAAAATGCGGTAACCTAGAAATGTAAAAAACTAACATATATGGAGATTTTAGACTTATCACTATTTAGGGTTACGGCGGGTTACGATCTTTAAGACTTCGCTTTTAGTATATAAAATGGCGAAATCTATAACAATTTCACAAAGACAAACGGTAACCTTTTTCGTGATTTGAATGTCCACAGGCTACAGGACTATAATGGAAGTTTTTGTCGAAAGTGATAAAGCAATTTCATGGTCGACTATACATGTCAAACACTGGTGCCACTTTATTACTAACTAGCGGGTAGCGGCTCGTCCCTGCTTTGCACGGGTGGTAATTTTTATTTAAATCCTACTAATATTATAAATGTGAAAGTTTGTGTGTATGTTCGTATATTTGTGGCTTCTTCACGTTGCAACAGATGGATGGATTTGGATGAAACTCGGCAAACAGATAGTTCATAACCTGGAATAACACAAAGGATAGTTTTTATCCAGATATTCCACGGAAATGGAAACCACGCGGGTGAAACCGCGAGCGGCCGCTGGTATAGATAATAGGTTGGGGAAAAAGTTTCTTCGCATTTAAAAAAAATTCAAAACATTTTTTTATATAGTTTATTAACATTTAACTAAAGTATGTAGGTGCCATTTTGTTCGATAACTTTTTGCCATCTTGTAGGTAGGGACATGATCCCATTGCTATAGAAATTTTGGGGTTTCTGATCAAAATACCGCGACAAGTGGTTTTGGCAGTCCTTTCGTGATGTTAATCTGACACTGCCTAAAGAATTCTGAAGAGACCGAAAAAAGGTAGAAATATGAAGGCGCAATGTCAGGACTATACGACGGACGCATTAACACCTCCCAGCCAAACTCTCTTAATTTTTGCTAAGTGGCTAAATATGTGTGAGGTCTAGCGTTATCATAATGAAAAACCACACCCCTTCTGTTGGTTAATTCCGGCCGCTATCTCTCAACTTCTTGCTTTAATCTCATCAGTTATTCGCAGTAGAGTTCAGAACCGATGGTCCTGCCTGGTGGTAACAGCTCATATTGAATAATGCTTTTCCAATCCCACAACACACACAGCATCACCTTGTTGCGAGTTAACCCGGGTTTCGCCACAGTCTGTGAAGCCTGACCGGCCTTTGACCACGACCTTTTTCGCACGTTCTTGTCGTACGTGATCCACTTTTCATCACCAGTTATGGCTTCTTCAAAAATGATTCGGTTTCATTACGTCGTAATAAAGAATCACAAATGAGTACACGGTTCATTAGGTTTCTTTCAGTGAGCTCGTGAGGTACACAAATATCGAGCTTTTTTGTGTACCCAGTTTTATTCAAATGCGCCAAAACTGTTTGTGGTCAATTCCCAGTTCTTCAAACACATCGTAACTACTGATATGCCGATCATGCTCCACTTTTTCAAAAATGGCATCCATTTTATCCGTAATAGGGCGGACCAGAGCGACGCGCATCTTTGACATCAAAATTTCCGGATTGAAAACGCTTAAACCAAATTTGTGCTACTCTTACAGACACTGCACTAGGTCCATAAACATCGCAAATTTTCGCGGCTTGCGTTGCATTTTTACCATTTTCTAGTAAAATTTTAAAATGTATAATTTCTTCATTAGATTCACTCATCTTGACAGTAAGAAAAACAAATGAAACCACACATTTTCCTAATTTGAATTTGGAATTATCTTCTTTAAAATTTAAACTTTTAACGATACTAAAACCAGCCAGATAAAAATAGTATAGCCAAAGAGATTTTATTACAAGTTCATACATACTATATGCGAAAAGACTTTTTCCCCAACCTAATATACTCGTATTAATTATGTTACTCAGCGCTAATGTAGCATTCTAATAATATTTTTTTTTTTTTAAATCGGTCCAGTAGTTTTTGAGTTTATTCGTTACAAACATACATACATATGTACATACAAAGATACAAAGGGTTCCTCTTTATAATATTAGTATAGATTGAAAGTTATAGATAAGGCGCTCGTGCGAGTTAAAAGCTCGACTATTATATGAAATAGATCTCAATAAAAGATAGAATTACAAAAGCATACAGAACGTTCCTATATCTACCTATCAATCTTTTTTTATTATAAGAACACTATTTCTATCAATCTTTGACGCTTGCTTAGATCGATTGATCTGTTTTGATAAGAATGCTTTGATAACAATTGATAATAATGCTAATATTTTTTTATAATTAAATAAGTTTCCGGAAGGTTGCATTATGTTCTCTTTATAAACAACATGCTTTTGCCACCGTTGGTATACCGGCTGTCTTAGAGCCAGCTGGTATATCTCGCAGCGATGGCAAGAGACCTGACGGGATGACCATTGGGCCCTGGAAGCTCGGCAGGCCGTTGGTGTGGGATGCAACCTGTGCTGACACCGTGGCTCCCTCACATGTACGCGCCACCTCTCTTCATGTAGGGGCTGCTGCGGTAAGTGCTGAAAATCGCAAACGGCACAAATACGCAAACCTGGGTCCAAATTATTTATTTGTTCCGTTTGCGGTGGAGACATTGGGTCCATGGGGGCCGGAGGCCAAGCAGCTTGTTAAAGAGTTGAGTGCTCGCCTTATTGAAGCCTCCGGTGACAAGAAGGCTGGCAGCTACCTCTGCCAACGTATTAGCTTGGCAATCCAAAGAGGCAATGTTGCCAGCATTCTTGGAACCGTTCCCTTGAGCCCACAGCTGGAGGACATTTTTTATTTATAGGTTTTATTTTGTCTTTAGTTATCTTATTTAATTTTTTTCTTTAATACATATATTTACTTATACCTAATTAAAGGTGTATAATAATAAATATATATTTAGTTTCTTCTTAAGTAATATTTAGCCTCTAGCCCACACTTTTGTCGCAACATGACTGACGTAAGCACTAACCCGCAATGGGCTAGAGTAGTGGGTGTTCGAGCATGGTGAGCTATGTCCCATACTGCTGTCCATGTGAGAAGGTCCAGCTCCTAGGACTTGTATAGACAAACAATGTATTGATATTTTATAAACTTAAGCGTAAAAAAATACAAGTAGCTGATTAGCCAGGAAAATGTAAAATTTGTCTTTACTTAGAATTTGAAACCAGTAGGTAATTAAGCCGCCTGCTTTCAGTTGGTTTTTCAAAACCTTGACCAGATCCTTTAGCCATCTTTTTCTAAGTTGGAAGACACCTTCGCGAATGGCTTGTTTTTAATTTCAAATAACGGTTCTAATTAAACCATATTGCCAATCAGAACTCGCATTATATCCAATACCTATACAAAAAGTCCTTCTAAATAATTGCTCCAGTTTTCTCTCACTTCCAAAAGCGATTAACTTTATTATTTGTGGCCTGGTAGTCCTTGTACCATATAACAACCGATACAATTGATCGGAACGTGTCATCAGGCGGCAATGAGACATTCGGGGGCGCTTAGTAGCTCCCGCCCGAGGCAATATTCGAATGATATATAATCTCATGAATGTATCTGTTCTAGATCATACACACGACATCACTCGACCGAAAAACAACTAGCAGAAATGGCATTCAAGGTGGGTGATGTAATTCGAAAATAAATGACGTTATGTTTCGTATTCAATTTCATTCAACAATGAAAAAAACTTAGTTTTGAACATAGATCAAATATTGATAGACCTGAAATCGTAAAATTAAAAGTTACAAACTCTCTTTTTTCTTAAAATTCTGGAATGAAACCCCTAATTTAGTTGCAATTTGTTGGCACCTTTGGTTGCAATTAATCATTTTAAAACATAGCTGATGACACAGTTCATTTGATATGCATTGAGTTTACAAATATTTTTTAAACATTGTTGAAAATCTACACCTACGGGGTAGGAAAACGAAAAAAAACTAATAAGCTAAAAATGTGTATGTTCTTTTATTATTGTATTTATTTACAGTTTGTGGTTCTCGCGTGCTTGGTGGCGGCCGCCAGCGCCGGCGTCGTCCCAACTGGACAAGTGGCGTATTCGTCCTACCCCAGCCCCGTGTCCTACTCGAGCCCGGTGGCATACTCAAGCCCCGTCGCTTACTCCAGCCCAGTGGCGTACGCTGCCCCCATCGCGAAGGTGGCTAAGGTCGCCGTCGAAGAATACGACGCGCACCCTCAGTATAGCTTCTCCTACGATGTACAGGACGGACACACCGGTGACTCAAAGAGCCAACACGAAACCCGCGACGGTGATGTTGTACATGGTTCCTACTCAGTGGTTGACCCCGATGGTACCAAGCGCACCGTAGACTACACCGCCGACCCCCACAATGGTTTCAACGCCGTCGTTCGCAAGGAAGCTCTTGGCGTTAAAGTGGCCGCCCCCATCGCCTACGCTGCCCCCGTCGCTAAATACGCCGCAGCCCCCGTGTCCTATGCCGCCCCCGTTTCCTACGCCGCCGCCCCAGTGTCTTACGCCGCCCCAGTCGCCAAGGTCGCCTACTCGTCTCCCGTCGCCTACTCATCCCCCGTCGCCTACTCCTCTCCCGTCGCCAAGGTCGGCTACTCTGCCCCTCTCGCGTACGCCGCATCTCCTGTCGTGCACGCCGCGCCTGTCGCCAAGTTCGCCGCCCCAGTCGCTTATAGCCAACCCATCTACCACCACTAAAACTTTATAGATTCTTATAAAATAGGAATCTTAATGATACGGTTATAACGACGCTATTTATTTCTTAGATAATAAGGATGCAATATAATATATAATATCTGCAAATAAATGATACGAAATCAAATTTTCCTTTTATTCATATAACTTATTATATTACTCGACAATAGTTTTTATTTCCCAGTAAGTATTTATACAAGTATAAGTTACACAGTTTGTAAAAAATACTGATCAAAGGTCATTTCAAATGATTCGTCAATGATATTTATGTCAAAAACGGGTTCAGTTCTGGTTTCTATGAATAAAATTTTCTACTTTTACATTGATGACTCATTATGACAAATGCAAAGGTGTCTTCGAGATAATTATTCTACATTTGGGAATATTACAGTTGTTCTTTCTTTAGAAAAATATTGCACCGGTAAAAAGTTTTTGGAGTTAAGATTCTGAGAATTGTACTAAGACTACGGATCGTATCTTTCATTATTTTAATCAACATAGAAATGACCTTAATGTAGCTAGAGTATAATTTCGCTCTAAAATGGATTAAAAATAATATAAATAACAATTACTTATTTTTTATTAAGAATACATAGTTGGCTGAATGTAATTTAGAGACTATGTTAGTAATCTAGTTACGTCGTCTATTCCACAAAGTCTAAAGAAGACGAAAGTCAGTTTAATCAGTGTGTCCTACCCTTTATTGTTCTGAGGTCCTATCCGTCATGGACATACGGAGCCGAAACGTGGACACTCACGGTAGGGCTGGTTCACAAACTCAAAGTCGCTCAGCGAGCTATGGAAAAGGCCATGCTCGGAGCCGACAGAGGACGAAAGTAATCGACATAGCCCATCGGATCAGCAAGCTGAAGAGGCAGTGGGCCGGTCATATTAGCCGCAGAACCGACAAAACCGTTGAGGTAAACGAGTTCTCGAGTGGAGACCGCGTATCGGCAAACGTAGTGTAGGACGCCCTCAGACTAGGTGGAGCGACGATCTTCGCGTGGCTGGCAAGAGCTGGATGAGAGAAGCCGCGGATGGTGCTCCGATGGCGTGCACTTGGAGAGCCTATGTCCAGCAGTAGACTAGCATAGGCTGATGATGATGATGATGATGATGATGTTGATGTTAGTAAAGTAAATACCGCCTCTGTGGTCTAGTGGCTTAGACCACCGGTTTAGACCCAGTGGTCGATTCCCAGCGGGGGTACATGTTTGTGTACTCATCTTCTTGTGGGCTTCATTAACTTACATACATGTAATTCAATGAACCCGCTGAGTGCCGGTCTATTCAAATGATCATTGAACACATTCAGGAGTCTTTTGTAATAGTTTTGTAGGGCACTAATTTAAATCTGTTTTTCTGCATATTTACATACATACATACATACATACATACAGTCACGCCGGTATCCCATAGGGGTAAGCACCTCTGCTTACCCCTATGGGATACCGGCGTGACTGTATGTGCATATGTGCATGCATAGATGAAGCGAAAGAGTATGTAAGGTCCTCACCTTACATACTCTTTCGCTTCATCTACATCTACTTTCATTAATTTCTTCATACATACTGGTCGGTTTTTCTACATAAAGGGAAAATAAATAATCGCACTCTATGCATAAAAGATGCAGACTTTTTAGGCTTAACAACATAAAAATTGTCTGTTCTGCAGAAGTAAATTTGAGTATGTACTAACCAAATATGAATCGACATATCTATTATTATCTATTACATTAATATATAGATAGATAGTATAGGTACAGGTTCGGCTTTTTTTTACGCAATTTTGTAGTTTATATAGATGAAGTTATCCGAATGTTAATATATTTTTAAATTATGCATGAAAATGCATTAAGGCCCAGTTTTACAATACTCTGTTAGTTATTCTCTAAATGAGGCATTACTTAATCAATGATTAAATTTAACAGGGATGCTAACGGCACTGTTAAATTTTTATGTCCCATGGTAAGAATTTGACAGACCATTACGAAATCAACCATTAGGTGAATGACTCTCAAATCATTCACTCACATTCTAAACCAACCAAAACAAAATGTCATTGTATGTAATGTCATTGCTTCGAAAACGAGCACTATTTTCTCTAGTCGTATAATAGTTTTGTTATATGTAAGGCGACTGATTTAAATACCATGTATTTCGTAGAATTCATTAGAAATCGGGTTGCATTTCATTTTGCTGGTTGAATGAATGTCAAATATTTTATTGTTGAGTTTGAGGTTATCTTGTGTTTCGCATTGTTGTTTTGATTTTTTTGATTCCAGCGCATCCAAAACAGATTCTTTCGATAGTCGAAATCTTGTGCGAAAATCAACATCGTCATATTCTTCGAAATAATGACGCCTTTCTTTGAAAGTTTTAGGACGTCGTACTATGTGTGTCGTGTACGCGATGCGAATCGGTGCAGGCAAACGCATCATATTCAAATAAATAATATTACGCGTAACGCGGCGCAAGCCGCTGCTCGATTAGCGTCATGAGTGACAAACTCGGCAAATGAACTCCTGGCGTTTCTACAACAAAAGCTGGACGTCATGGACGAGGTGAGCGCAGTGCAAATTTGCAAGTCCAGCTTCAGTGAAGATGAGGTGGCGTCTGCGAAGAAGCTGCTCTACGAGCCTGTCGGCAAGAGCGACCAGATGGTGTCTCGGAGACGAGTCGGGACGCAGAAGAGCCTACAGGAGATCATAACACTGATCAAAGGAACCGATCCAGATGACATGCTGACGTTTGTGGCGAGAGGTTTCAAGCGATTTCATGGTTCGAAACAAGAAGCGATGTCGTCAGCGAGCAAGCCAGAACCGTTGCGGTACCGCACCGACAGGGCCCAATCTCCTGCTGCGTGCTGCGACACCGACCACGGCCATGTACCTGTCCCGCCTGCATCACACCACCACATCGCAGGAGGTAGCAGAATTCATACGAATGAAGTCTAACTTTAACTTGAGGATTGGACCGCTGGAGTCGCGCCATAATACAAGCTTCAAAGCGTTTGTGGTGTGAGTCCCGACATCAAAGCTGGACATACAAGGGTGTAGTCTACAGGCGTTTCCATGGAAAGTTGCCTGTTGCTACCAAGTTGGTACAGATGCCAATCAAATAATACTAACATAGTTATTAAGTTTTTTTTTAATATACTAAGATTTTTTTTTTTTAATGTAAGTATATTAGTCTGTAAGGTATTTATTATATGGGCCGCTCTGTATTTTTACCATCTGTTACATTGTTTGTTGTCTGAAATAAAGATTTATTATTGTTATTCTCTTTATTTTTCTTTTTTCTTAGCCTAGGTTTGTTATAATATTAATATAAATGTAAAATACAAAAGCACATATAAAACATAAAAATATTATAAAAAACCTAGCCTAGGGTGCCGCCGGCAACGGGGCAGGGCTCAAGCTGCCGTTGGTTAGGGCTGCAGAGACAGAAACTTTGGATTATCCGCGCCGTGTCCAAGAGTACCGCCTTCTCTATCTGACCCTTGATCCAACCATTGAGCGAGAGATTCTTAAGGTGTTGGTCGAGACTCTTCGCTACCAGACCGTTCGCAGACACGACTATCGGCACAATGATTGTCGAGTCATATCCCACATGGCGGTTACCTCGTGAGCCAAGTCAAGGTACTTGCTGGCCTTGTCCTTCTCGGCCTTTACAAGGTTCTCGTCATGTGGGATGGTGACGTTGACATGCACATACTCTTTATTTATTTTCTTTCTTAAAACTAGATTTTTACAATATTTTAATATAAAAACAATAAAACATTATAAAAACCTAATACTAGAGTACCGCCAGCAGCGGGGCAGGGCCCAAGCTACCGGTGCCGGTGGTCAGGGCTGCAGAGTGAGGAACCTCCTGACAATAAGGGCCATGTCAAGGAGTACTGCCTTTGACCCTTGACCTAACTTATTATTATTATAATTATGTAGTCCAAATTATCTACTTCCAAATGATCCTCTCGTTTTCGTAAATAAAATTGTACGCCATGGCCATCTTGTTCCTGTGTGGCAGTAAACTAACAGCCTGTTACCCATTTGACGGACCTAAGTAGCAGCAATTAAGTGTAACATCGAATTACGGATATTTGACATTCGTTAAAACATGATGGGACACTCAATAACCTTAACAGTCTGTTAAATGATTTAACAGGGGTGTTAACTAACTAACATTGTATGATGAAACTGGATCTTATTAATCTATAAAACAAACATTACACACACTACCATGTATTTGACACACACGCATATTATAATCTTTTCAAAAAAAATTTGTTTTATTTCTGTTTGTACTGGTACCCAATAAACGTTTATTCTATTCTATTCTATTTACGGATTCTATTCTAAAAATTTCGAAAATGCAAGAGGAGCGGCCGAAATCTGTCAATGTCAATCCAAACTCACATTGGTTCTATCTTTTTAATTTTTCATTGCTTAGGATACAATCTGTGCAGCCATAATAAAATTACGGTCGGATTTCGACCACTGGGCGACCACTAGTTTAATCAATTATCTAGAATGTAAAGCAATAGGTTCTACCAATGTTCCAAATCTATAACGTTACATCTCTGTTTTTTTTGGCGATAACATAATTTAAAGATGTGAATGAGATCAGTTTAGGTATAGATACATCTACATCTACATATTTGCAACTGCAATAGGATTTACTGCCAGTGTTTTGGTCGCTGATAATATTATGAAGGGTAACATTTTCGATTAAGCATTATTTTTGACGACCTCCTTGGTCGAGTGGTTTGTACACCGGTTTTCATGGTGTAGCCATCTCTGAGGTCCCGGGTTCGATCCCCGGTCGGGTCAATTTAGAAATTATTGTTTTTCTAAATTGTCTCGGGTCTGGGTGTTTTCTATGTATAATAAGAATGTATTTAAGTATGTTTATCCGTTGTCTAGTAACCATTGTAACGAGTTTCATTCATAACGAAGCTTCTCTTATGCTAGATAATTGGTGTGAGTGTAGGAAAGTTTATGTTTATTATTTTCTTTATTTTTATAACAGCAAACTTACAAGTTTGTGAATTAATAACATTATTATTAGCCCATGGAAACATTCAGGAACTGTAGTAGGCAACGTCCACCTTTATGTAGTTTTTCATAAGTTTTTCAGTAAATCGTTTTCGTTAAGGTACCTGATGGATGTTTAAAGGTTGTGTTTGATATAATACTTTTGTCTCGTTTGCAAATACAAAAAATGAGATAAATAAAGCTACGACTGTTAGGTAGGTAAAGTAATCCCGAGTTTTCATTCTGGCTATCTCAAAATAAATATTTAGAAATTATTTTTCAAAATTTCAGGATATTTTGTACTATTTTGTAATAGTTGGCATAAAGTCAAGAACGCGTTCGAATTTTCCGCCATTGACAAATTGCAGCTCATTTCCAATTGCGTGCACATCCATAGTGATGCGCAGACACAATACTAAGCGCGAACTTGGGCCGGTGTCACAACGGCCAGCTACTATAAATACCTGGCCGGACTCTTTCGGGAGCATACACACACTTGACTTCAGTCAACAACCAACCCTCAGGAACAAAAATGGTCTTTAAGGTAAATATTGTAAAGAAATATTTAAGCCAATCTCATTAATTTAAAATTCTAATAAGTGACTACTTTATCTTAATATCCTTTTCCGTATTTTGATTGCAGCTTTTCCAAATCACTAATAATTTAAGCTTAGCTTAACTTAAGATTTCCTTAATTATAGTATAGTTCTAAAAAATATTATACAAACGCGACTTTATTCACTTTACTAATGTGTCCATTATCTCCCTTACATCGTAAATCTATTTCTAATCCATGTTATTATAATTTGTGTATCACAAATTTTCAGACCTTACTCGTCATATAGAAATCTATATTTTGATATAGGAAGTATCATCTCGATTATATTTGTTCCACAATACTAAGCACTGATATTTTTAATGGTTCTTTTATTTATTGATTATTAGAACCATATTTTTAACTCGCTTTAGCACAATAACTAAGACTATTATTTTCTCTAGATTTGTCATATAGTATCTGACAATACCTGAATCACAACTATGTACCATGGCAATGTGGTTGGTGATCTTATAACCTTTCTGTTCCTTTATTTTTTGTGTAGAAAGACAAGCTTCTGTTTAGTTGATTTAGATGCGGGAAGCGTCACCGGTATGTGTCCTTGACGCGCGGCATCCTCAGCTTGTTTGTATTTTCTCCGCACATGCGTTTGCGCAACCGTACTAGTCTCGCCCTCGTGAAACCGTGTCACTATTTCAAGTACAACTGTCGCGACGTTTATGGACGAGTAGCATAATTATCAGCTTATCAAATTATTCAATGTCGGATTTTGTCACCGAACACTAACAAGATCGGACTTTGTATATTATAAAGATATCTAAACTAATTTCTTAAAATGGTTCATTGACTAATTAAAACCAAGCTTAAACAGATTCTAGCTACCATATTAAATCGCGATAGGTAATTGAGTAAGGTGTGCAAGACTTTGTGGCTTAAGTGGAGTATTGTTTTCAGTTCGTCGTCCTCTCCTGCCTAGTGGCTGCGGTGAGCGCGGGGGCAGCGCTCGCTCCGGTGGCCGTCGCTGCACCAGTCGCGGCACCGCTCGTGTCTGCAAGACTCGAGGAGTTTGATCCTCTACCGCAGTACCGATTTGGCTATGACGTGGCCGACTCTCTCACCGGAGACTACAAGAGCCAGACGGAGCAGCGTGATGGTGACCTCGTTCAAGGTTCTTACTCGCTCGTGGATCCTGATGGCACCCGTCGCACGGTGGACTACTCTGCTGACTCCGTGAATGGTTTCAATGCGGTTGTCCGTAAAGAGCCTTTGGTAGCAGCTGCGCCAGTGGTGGCCGCCCCGGCTGTGGTTCCCGCCCGTCTCGCCGCCGCCCCCATCGCCCCGGTCGCCCCCGTCGCTCCGGTCGTTGCTACCCGCTACAACGCCGCCTATCCCGCGCCCTTCCCCGCCGCGTACTCCCCATACACAGCTGCCTACACCGCCCCACTGACATACCCATCGTACGCCGCAGCCTACACATCCCCAGTGGCAAGGTTTGCCGCCCTGAGGGCCTACCCCGCCGCTGCGCCAGTTGTAGCTGTTTAAATAAATTTAATATACAAACCAAAGGACTGACTTATGCATAAATGGCCAATAAACGATTTTTATACTCGATGTTATTGTATATATATTTGTTTCGCATTTTCCATTTTATTAATGTAGCGTGCTGTAACGTTTACGCGAATGCTTTACATTGAATTGAAATAAGTACTTTATTATACGAAACGTAGGAAAATACAATTAAAAAAATAAATGCGAGTACGAGTGATCCGTATTAGCTTATTCTTTATAAAACGGCATGTAACGCCAATTACACTACTAAAAATTAATATATTGACCTGCATTAAAAATACGTGCAAAATGAAAAATGCACAAACATGCACATAAAAATTAAAAGGATTTTAAAACAAATTAGTCCCTCGCACTCCAGAACAGCACAGTGACAAATAATTTCATAAACTTGAACACATTATTTATCAAAAAGATATATAGCAGTATTTTAAAATACTCATAAGTAATACAAAAAAAAAGTCTCGCAGATTACTTACATTACAGACATACAGAAACAATAATTAATTATTTACAAGATAAAATTTTACTAGAAAAAATTAACCAGCGGTCAGAGCATTGGAGCGGTTCCCCAAAGGTCGTGGGTTTCAAATTCAAATTAAAAAAAATATTTGATATTCTTGGTAGGTACAATAGATCTTAAAACTAAACATCAGTTCACACAAGAACCCTGCAAGGGCATTGCAAATATTAAATGCTTAATATTAGAATGAATACCAAACTAAATTCAGTTTTTTTTCTATTCTATTCTATTTTATTCTAATTTACATTTTACATATTAATTTAAAAAAAAATATTATGTAATAGATAAAAGTTTATTCATAAGAATATGCATTAATAAGTTTCATTTTGTATTATTCAGTCAGTCATGTATCCTTATCAGCAAAAAACTCCCGCAGCGAAAAATAACATTTAAATAATAGGTACTTAGTGAGTTTATTTTTGAAAATTGATACTTTTTGTAAATTTCTGATCGATTCCGGAATATGATTATAGACGATTGACATTGTAAACGGACCTGAATTAACCATTTTGTAACTTAGATGAGGTATTTGCAAGCCTTTTCTTAGGGCGTAAGTTTTCAGGACGAGAATATTGTGGAAACCAGTGGATATTATTTTTAAATAAAAAACATATTTCAAAATTTATTATTTATTTTTTTTTATTTTTTTTTTATTTATTTTATTTTTTTTACTCATCTCCTTCTAATCTTTTTTATAACGAATCCCTTGTACTTTCTCAGGTTGGCGCGCAGCAAGGGGATCCGCTTGGCCCACTAGTTTTCTGTCTAGTCATTCAAAAAGCAATATTGGATCTTCAATCCCCTTTGAATATATGGTACCTGGATGATGGTACCCTCGGGGGAGAGCCTGAGAAAGTACGGCAAGATCTGGTCACTCTCCTTCAGCGTTTTCGTCAACTGGGATTGGAGGTAAACACGACAAAATGTGAATTCTACCCCTGCAGTGCCGAATCTCGTGCTTTCTTTCCTTCTTTTTGTTTTTTACTTCCGGGTCTTAAAGAGTTATCAGATCAAACTTTGACTCTGTTGGGATCTCCTATTTTCCCGGTAGCGATTCCTGAAGCCTTTGAGGTAAGAAGGCAGCTTCTCATGTCTGCTAAGGAAAGGCTTAAAAATCTTCCAGCACACGTTGCACTGATTTTGCTGAGGTTTTGCTTTGCAGTTCCCAAGTTAAACTATTTTTTGCGCACGGTTCCGACTTGGCTATGCCCCACGCAAATTGATTCCTTTGACTCAGTGTTGAAGGAGACTGTTGAGTGTCTGCTGAATGTCTCCCTTAATACTGATCAATGGGACCTCGCTTCTCTTCCCATTCGGAACGGTGGTTTGGGCTTACGGCGTGCAAGGGACGTGAATCTGCCGGCCTTCCTGGCATCAGCAGCTGGGGTCGTTGACCTTGTTACTGAATTCTTTTCTTTAGATGGTTGCAAGGCTACAATACCGTTCGCTTCTGATGCACAGGCCGCTTGGTTGGCACTCAACCCTGGTTCGAGCGTGCCCGAAAATCTAGACCGTCAGCGCTTGTTGGACGATGTAGGGGTGAAGCGGGTTTTTGACTGCCAGTTAGAAAGTGCTGTGGGTGTGGATAGGTCAAGGCTTATTGCTGTATCAAGGCCAGAGTCCGGGGCTTGGCTACACGCGCTTCCCTCTCCACATCTGGGAACTCTCCTTGATGACGACTCTATGCGGGTCGCCGTGGCTCTCCGCCTAGGCTGTGATGTTTGTGAACCTCATATATGCATCTGTGGCACTATGGTAGAGAGCAACGGTCACCACGCCTTGAGCTGTTGCCGTTGTGCAGGGAGATTTCCGCGCCATCATGCCCTCAATGACATCATCCGGAGGGCGCTAGTTTCGGCAAACATTCCCTGTGTGCTGGAGCCACCAGGCCTTAGTCGGTCAGATGGCAAAAGGTCTGATGGCTTAACCCTTGTGCCTTGGCAAAAAGGAAAGTGTCTGCTCTGGGACGCCACATGTGTTAGCACTTTTGCCGCTTCACACGTTAGTCGCACCATGAGGATGGCGGCTGCAGCTGCTGAGGTGGCAGCTCAAAGAAAGCACGAGAAGTATTCGGTACTCACAAACTATTTGTTTGTACCCCTTGCAGTAGAAACGACTGGTTGTTGGGGTTCAGAGGCCAAACTGTTTTTCAAGGAAGTGGGGCGCCGTCTACGAGAGAGGGGTCTTGACCCACGCTCCAAGTCATTCCTGATGCAAAGGTTGTCTATCGCTGTTCAACGCGGAAACGCGGCAAGTGTGTTGGGCACCTTTGCACCTGAAATGGCGCGGGGAGGGTTATTTGATTGAGCAGTGGTTGTTTTTATTTATTTTTGTTTTATTATAATTATTATATAATATTTAGGCTTTAAGATACTATTTCCCAATTTTCCACTTATACAATAAACTTACTTATGGTACCTATATAAATATATTTCAAATATATATAGTGCAGTAAGTGTTAAAGTATTATATTTCTTGAAGTAATCTTTACAACTAGTCATGGAGTCTATGTTGGCAAGTATTCTGATGCATTTCTTTTGCAGCACAAATATTTTTTTCACGTCAGTACTGTTACCCCAGAGTACAATGCCGTAGCGGAGCCAAGCGTCGGCGTATGCGTAGTAGGCGCAGGTTGCTGTTTTTAGACCTGTAGTTTTTTTGAGTTCTCTAAGTGCGTATGTAAAACTTTAGTTTATCTTCCACTTCGCGTATATGAACCTTCCAATTTAAGTTTGTATCTATATCAATTCCTAATAAGCAGTGACTGCTTACGGTTTCCAATGTTATATTATTATGTTCGTACTGAATATTTAAGGGACGCTTTTGTTAGGACCTAAATTTAATTAGTTTAGTTTTCTTAAAATTTATTTCAAGGTTGTGGTCATGCAGCCAACTTGTTAAAACTCTTAAATTTGAATTTAGTATTTGATTTAAATTTGTATTATTTTGACAAGAGAGAACGAGGGAAATATCATCAGCGAACAGGATAGATGGAACATTTAATTCATTTGGCAAACCATTAATATAAATTAAAAACAGCAAACAGCCGATCACGCTGCCTTGGGGAATAGACTGACTCAAATAAGTTTCTCTAGACCTAACTCTTTTTATCGTTCCAGTTTGAAAATTATAAAAATGAACGTCGATGTATTGAATGCGTTTTTTTAGATAGGACACAAACCATTGGTGAGCTATACACCTGACATCTGACACCAATACCGTAGAGCTTGTCTAGTAAGATTGAGTAGGAAACCCTGTCGTAAGCCTTGCTCATGTCCAACAATACACCGACGAGATATGAATTTTTTTAGAAGACGTTTATTTTTGCAAGATATTTTTAAACCCTTTGTTAGCCATGCTTTATGTTTAATATTTTTTAATTTTATGTTTTTTTTAGGTATAATGCAGTCAAGAGTGTATGTAAATTAAAATTAAAATTTACGTTTTTATCCACCCTCATGATATCATTCCAATTTATTTTTGTAAGCTCATGCCTGAACTTTTGTATATTTTGTTAGGAGAAAATTCTTTTTTCCATATAAGTACCAAGTTTTTGAATCTTCCTTTTGTAAATTATTTAAACTGATGACTGACTCCTTTCTGGTCCGAAAAACCAAACTCTTTAGTGAACATATTTATAATGTTATTGGTATTTTGCATATTACCAAATATTAAATCTATACAAGTTGCTGGTGTTTGTGGTTTGATTCCCAGTCGAGCTTCCTGAGGCTGGTTGATTTTTATAGTAAAGTTTTATCTTGTAATATATAGCATTGTAAATGCAAAATTCAAAGAAATAAAAAATAAATATACTAAATCCAAAATTTCCCTCACATAATAATTAGTAGATCGCTGGTTTTCCACATGTAGCAAGCCTCAGAACAAGAACAGCAAACCTCAGAATAATAACTAAAGCTGAGCAGGACCGTATTTCTCGAAACTTATTAGACTAGTAATATTAGTCCATGAACTAATATTTTTTACAAGTTTACTAGTGTACGTTTCTGGAAGCTACAGTAATAAAATATTAGTTATTTATTAGTTACCATCTAATAAATATTAGCTAATATTATTAGAGTCAATTGGGTTCTGGTTTCATGAAAAAATGAAAAAAAAATACACTACTATAAAGGTCCTATTTCTCGAAACTTATTAGACTAATAATATTAGTCCATGAACTAATATTTTTTACAAGTTTACTAGTGTACGTTTTTGGAAGCTACAGTAATAAAATATTATTAGTTACCAACTAATAAATATTAGCTAATATTATTAGAGTCAATTGGGTTTTGGTTTCATGAATAAAAAGAACAAAAATTACTTACTAAAATACACTAATAAAGCTATTAGTCTCGGAAGGTTTTAAAAAATATTAGTCGAAACTATTAGTGTATTTTACCAAACAAATATTTTTTCCACGTTTCCGACGGTGAAGAAGGTATAATAATAATGTGCGTTAACTATTAATGTTAACTATGTGCGTTTGCACATAGGCGGTTTTGTCAAAAGAAATAAAGAAAACGAATACAAAAGTGGCGGGAAATTTTCCCGCTTTTTTAATGTAGTGTGCATTCAGCCAAGCCAGACCAATATTTTTGATTAGTCTACTAGTATTAGTTACCAGCCTAATCATTATTTTTGAGAAACAGAAAATATTAGAACTCGTAGATTTTTCACTAATAACTAATATACTAGTAAACTAATACTTTCGAGAAACAGGGCCCTGAAATACGCTAATAAAGCTATTAGTCTCGGAAGTTTTGTGAATAATATTAGTCGAAACTATTAGTGTATTTTACCAAGCAAATTTATAAAATGTGGACCAAATCGGACGTTTCCGACGGTGAGGAAGGTTTAATAATAATTCGCCGTCGTCGTCGAGTCTTTTTATTTATTTATTTATTTATTTATGGACATCCAACAAAGCATACACCAAGACATACATAATTTTTAATACCCTAAAACTATTACACAGGCGCTGCTTAAATTAAAGGCTGCCACGGCATGCTTAATTTCAAACTAGTAAACAAAGTAACTTAAAACTAGAGATAACAGAGCAGAATCACTCCGCTTATCTTATTGTAAGTGTTATCTAATATATTTTATTAACTTATTTAGGAACTAGACGTGCTTTAACATTGATC
Source organism: Eudonia lacustrata (assembly GCA_947562085.1). Taxonomy (NCBI): domain Eukaryota; kingdom Metazoa; phylum Arthropoda; class Insecta; order Lepidoptera; family Crambidae; genus Eudonia; species Eudonia lacustrata. Next base: position 8,932,779 of record OX387327.1, on the reverse strand, counting down.
TGTGAAAAAAGTATACAAAAAAGACTTGAATTTACTAATTGGATAAAACATGTCAGCATCAATAGACACTGCAGACGATCGTGACAGGTGGTTATATTGGGACTGAATTTGATTAATAGTAGAAAAATGACCTAAATTTGTTCTAAAGCCTTTAGCGCAAAAAGGTAAGTATCTTGAAGGTCGAGCAAGTTTGCGAGGGACATTCATGTTTATCTGCTTTACTAAGTCGGGACTGTCGATACAACCATTATAAATTTTAAATAAGAACATATGATCAGTGATTCTACGACGACATTCCAGACTAAGCATTTTGAAGTGCTTTAACCGTAACTTATATGATGGAAGTTGCTTCGTCATACCGCATTGATATGACAAATGCCACAAAAACCTCTTCTGAATGGATTCTAAACGTCGTTTGTGCACTTCATAGTATGGAGACCATATCACACTGCAGTATTCCAAAGATGACCTTACCAGGGCATTGAAGACCGCTATTTTACTGCCAGAATGCCTAAACTCCTTACAATTTCTTAGTAGAAATCCTAATAATTTGAGAGCTTTATTATCTATATGCGCGTGGAAGCGAAGCTTATTGTCTATGTTAACGCCAAGAAATGAACAGAACAGAAATACGTACGAACTATTTGAATCCACGTTCCAGTTTAATGAAAGATTTCGTTTGACAAGCACAAAAATGGAAGAGCTGATTGAAGTTATCGGGCCGGGGTTACAACGGTTGACTAAGAGAAGCCAGGCCCTGTCACCAAAACTAATCACACATGAGTAAATACGTGCTAATCACTCTAGTTGATCTACATTGGATGGGTATGGGAGCACAATACCACGCAGTAGCGTATGTATGCATGGTGTATCAAAAGCAAGTGTGTGTCGAGCTGTTAATAAAGTGGTATATAAAATACTAATATGCTTCTAAAAACCATTAACTTGAGACCCATTTTAAAATATATAATAAATTAAAGCAACAATTCACTTTTACTGCCAATGTGCAAGCAAACGTGAAAAGAAATAAAGAAAATGAATACTTCCCGCAGGGAATTTTTCCCGCTTTTTTAATAGGTAAGAAGGCATGGGTAGTAGCATTCAGCCAAGTCAGACTAGTATTTTTTATTAGTCTACCAGTATTAGTTACCAGTCTAATCATTATTACTGAGAAACAGAAAATATTAGAACTCGTAAATTTTTCACTAATAACTAATATACTAGTAAACTAATACTTTCGAGAAATAGGGCCCTGCAAACATAAAGCAAAGACAAAATAGTAAATATTGTCAAAGTAGACATTTCACAGACAGAACTTGATCATCATTCTTATATTTCTGTCATTGTTATGTTTGATATTTCACAAAAACGTTCAATTATTATTAAGTTTTTGTAGGTTTTTGAGTTTTTTTATATTTTTATTTGTAGAGGTTTATGAGTTACTGAAAATGGAAGAGAAACAGTTATACGGTGCACTTACTGTGTACCGTGAAAGAGGAGCGTACTTACGACGATTAGAGCAGTTTGAAAAAGCGAAAGCATCTTTCGACGAAGCCTTTAAAAGCACCCCTGATGATGTGCGTACGCTTACCGGGCGCAGCCAGGTGTGCGCTGATGCCGTCCAGCCCGTGCAGGCCTACGCTGATGCCGAGGTGGCCCTCAAGATCGAGCCCGGAAATATGATTGCGAAAAACATGCAGGCCCGGGCCATGTACACCATGTCAGACTTCGAGAGGTCTGTGGTCATGAACTTCCGAGGTTCGAGACATCGTCGCCAACCACCGTACTTCATAGAGGGCATCAATCAAGGCGTGGAAACAATACAAGATTGCATCGGGATTAACGCCGGTAACGTTATGTTGGATTTCTTACCAATAATAAAACAGCACGAAGAATCGGCTCCGCATATCGATGATAGTGAACCACAAAAACCTTTACACAAATGCCGGATCCCGCAACCGGAGAAGAAACGTAAGTTGACTCAAATGGAAGCACGTAAAAATTTGACTCTCGCAAGAGTACTTGCAATGAAATATCTTGGACCGATGGCTTATGATAAGTTTTTTCTGCAGGAGCTCACTGGAGACCAGCGAATAATGTCTGCAAATAATGCAGGCAGCTTAGAATTAAAAGCCTTAGTAAAAGAAGCTTTACGATCACTGACAGAGAGACAAGACATGCTGCGCTCTCAACGACCATACTACACCGTGAAATTAGCTGAGAAAGCAGACTCAAAGTACCAAAATAAATATAAGGAAGCAGTTCTCATTAAGGAACGTGAAATTGGAGCTCGTACTGCTGAACGATTGCTGAAACAGCTCGAAAAGAGCATGCGACAGAATCGTGTTATGGACTTGATCGCACAAGCAGAGCGCATGCAGATATTCTTAGACATGAAGACGCCGAGAACATTACCAGATAAGGAAATATATATCGATCGTTTGTATAGAGCGGTCGGTGAAGGTTATTTATCTCAACATAGGATGTCATACACGCTTAGTGAACGAGGCAATAGACGAAGAATCGCATTCCTTATGGGTCTCCCGGTGGGGCGTCCGACTTCATTTGACTCTGTCATGGCGACATATCCATATAAATTTATCGATATAAAAGAAGCTACTGAAAAAGTGGTCGCAACTCTCGAAATGTGCGAAAATTCAACGATGAAATGTTGGCTCATGTACGAATTGGCGCGATTACTGTGTACTCAGAAAAATTATGCGCTTGCAAAGTTTTATGCCAAGAGATGTCAGCGAGAAGCTCAAGAGTTGGGTAGCGTGGTGTGGTGGTTGAATGGATGTTTCGTGTTGATGAGTGGTGATATGCAGCAAGGTAACGCTAACGAGGTGCGTATTCAAGTGGAGGAGGCATACGAGTGGTCTAAAAAGATGCAGGATCCAGAGAGGGTGCAAGCCTTTTTGGTGAAGTGTTCAGAGATGGCGCAACAGACTGTGGCGGCAGATGAACGTAAGGCTATTGTTCAACGCGAGAAGCAGATAGTGGCTGTGATGGATGAACAGCAGCGGGTGGAAACGGAGGTGCTGTTCAAGCGTATGTCGACGGTGCCGCCCGGGCGCCGGTTCTCTGTGCTGCCGCGCAAGATGGAGCCGGGCGACAATCGCTCGGAGCGCCGTCGCCGCAAGCAACGTGGCCTGTCCGTCATACCAGGGCCGGAGCGAGCATTGCCACCGCCCCCTAAGTCAGCCACTCTCGGTTTCCAAGTATTTGATATTTAAATTCCAAGTTTGCAGTTGTTACTTTAAATAATAGTTTAATTTTTACGCTGAGCGTATGTTTTAATAATTGGTTCCAAATAAATATTTTCTTACAAAACACCTGAGCATTATTCTCCAGTGCATCTACTTCGCAGTTATTTTTGTGGAGCAACATTGGGTTACATGATATAAGAATACCTATAAACAACGATAATATATAAGTACTTGTGTCTTAAAAATGTATAAAAACTATAAGGTCGCACATTTTTTTTTCCTTTAGTTGATGGCTTCGTGCGATTAGCACATTTAGCCAGTGTCAAAGTAATTTTCTTACAAGTAATACATAAATAAACAATATTTCCTTCTTCCTCCAGTAATGATGATGAATGATAATAGAAATGAGAAGTGAGAAATGATATACCCCCAACCCCTCGAGTATCTCAGTAAAGACGTGGGGCTTTACTAAGTCCTCACGCGGAGTTCTTGAGAGAATTTGCCAACACTCATACACACTCACGAACTCCTAACGGTTAATAATCCACCATTATTTCACATTAATATTCGACATAACACAAATTTTAGAAAATAAAACAAAACCGAATCTGAAAAGAAAAAGTGTTTAAGATTTCTTTGTTATCGCTTTCATTTAGGCAGGTCTCTTCATTCTTACGAACTTCGAATGATTAAGTTTGGTGTGATTTCGCTTGCGGTTCGTCGAGATCAGTATGATTTAGTTTAAAATATTGCACTCAATAATCGATTCCCCTGAATTGCTTTCTTTAATTCAAATAAATACTTTGTATCGAACCAGGGCGCCTAAGACTTTTGTACTAAATATCTATAAAAATAATACATCATATTACAATCCCATTGTCAGAATGTGCCCTCTATACAATGAACTGGTTGCACTTAGTAACAACAACGACATATTTTCCATGAAATTACATAAAGTTTTTGTATTAATATTACGTTATTAATACAAAAACTTTATAAAGTTTATTTTCGTAAAATTGTAAAGTCAACATTAACCTAGAATAAGTTTTCAATTTGTTATATTTTTATTTTTTTATATATTTTTTTCACCATTACTATGTATTGTATTTATTTAGTTTTTAATTGGATATAGTTGTAGATTAGGTAAACTTTAACATGGACGCTTAGTATTAATCGTGTTGTGTACACATGTTTTAGATAGGAATTTAGCTCTTATACAATTTATGCACTATTGTTATTTTTTAATTTCTATCTGTTTTGTGTACCTAATAAATAAATAAAATAAATAAATAAATAAAACCGCAGACATGAATCTTCACTTTCCCGCCAAGAAGTCCTCGTACATTTTTTTTTCTTTTTGTTGATGGCTTTGTGCGATTAGCACATTTAGCCAGTGTCAAAGTAATTTTTCGTACAAGTAATACATAAATAAACAGTATTTCCTTATATGATGATGAATGATATTAGAAATGGAAAGTGAGAAATGATATACCACCAACCCCTCGAGTATCTCAGTAAAGATGTGGGGCTTTACTAAGTCCTCACGCGAGCTTCTTGAGAGAATTTAAAAAGTGACGTTGCACTGTTTTGTTTCATTTGCCAACACTTATGCACACTCACGAACAACTTAACGGTTAATAATCCACCATTATTTCACATTAATAGTCGACACAACACAAATTTTAGAAAATAAAACAAAACGCAGACATGACTCTTCACTTTCCCGCCAAGAAGTCCTCGTACATTTTTTTTTCTTTTAGTTGATGGCTTCGTGCGATTAGCACATTTAGCCAGTGTCAAAGTAATTTTTCGTACAAGTAATACTTAAATAAACAATATTTCCTTAAATGATGATGAATGATATTAGAAATGGGAAGTGAGAAATGATATACCACCAACCCCTCGAGTATCTCAGTAAAGATGTGGGGCTTTACTAAGTCCTCACGCAAGCTTCTTGAGAGAATTTGAAAAGTGACGTTGCACTGTTTTGTTTTATTTGCCAACACTTATGCACACTCACGAACAACTTAACGGTTAATAATCCACCATTATTTCACATTAATAGTCGACACAACACAAATTTTAGAAAATAAAACAAAACGCAGACATGACTCTTCACTTTCCCGCCAAGAAGTCCTCGTACATTTTTTTTTCTTTTAGTTGATGGCTTCGTGCGATTAGCACATTTAGCCAGTGTCAAAGTAATTTTTCTTACAAGAAATACTTAAATAAACAATATTTCCTTAAATGATGATGAATGATATTAGAAATGGGAAGTGAGAAATGATATACCACCAACCCCTCGAGTATCTCAGTAAAGATGTGGGGCTTTACTAAGTCCTCACGCAAGCTTCTTGAGAGAATTTGAAAAGTGACGTTGCACTGTTTTGTTTTATTTGCCAACACTTATGCACACTCACGAACACTTAACGGTTAATAATCCACCATTATTTCACATTAATAGTTGACATAACACAAATTTTAGAAAATAAAACAAAACGCAGACATGACTCTTCACCTTCCCGCTAAGAAGTCTTCGTATTATAACCATGTTGCTTAACCTTTTTTTAGTTGAAGTATGACATTACATCACATTATGTGTGTAAAATGAAGTCTATGAATAAATTATTAGAAAACGGTAACGAGTAGTTTTCTTTGTAGTAACCAAAAATAAAAAAGAAATAGCTATGTGTGAAATAAATAGTCTATTTTTATTATGACATTTAAGTATGGATTGATATTGATTGACTTAGTGATGGTAAAGAGGAGCTGAGTAGGCAAGTGGTGCGGTGTGGACCACCGGGGAAGCGGAATAGGCGACCTTCGTCAGAGGGGCGGCGTATGAGACAGGTGAGGAGTAGGCGACCTTGGCGACAGGGGCGGAGTAGGAGACGGGAGAAGGGTAGGCGACGGGAGCAGAGTAGGCGACCTTGGCGGCAGGGGCGGCGTAGGAGACGGGGGCGGCGGCGTACTTAACGACGGGAGCGGCAGCATAGGCGACGGGAGCAGCGACCTTCACGGCGAGGGGTTCCCTACGCACGACCGCGTTGAAACCGTTGTGGGGGTCAGCGGTGTAGTCAACGGTACGCTTGGTGCCGTCAGGTTCGACCACGGAGTAAGAGCCCTTGACTACATCGCCGTCGCGGGTCTCGTGCTGGCTCTTGGAGTCGCCAGTGTGGCCATCCTGAACGTCGTACGCGAATGTGTACTGTGGGTGGGAGTCGTATGCTTCCACGACTTTGTTGACGGGTGCGGCGGCGTAGGCCAGGGGAGCGGCGTATTTGGCTACCGGTGCAGCGTAGGCCAAGGGTGAGGAGTAGGCGACCTGTGCGGCCGGCAGGAGACCCGCGCTGGAAGCGGCTACCAGGCAGCTGAATACGATCAACTGAAATACAAGCAAGAAAACTGTTAGTTTACGTATTTAGTAATATTTTAAAAAAATTGATTTTAAAAATATTTATAAACAAAAATTTCAGTTTCAAAATATACCTTGAATGCCATTTTGAGATGTGGTATTGTCCGTCAATGAGAATGAACTGCTGAATCGAGAGCAAGCTCCCATTTTATATTCGTCGTCTGTCCATTCGTTATTATCAGCTTTGTGTGACGTCACATAATTTGGGCTGGTAATCGAACTGTACGTTCGGTGAGCTTATTGTGACTTTCGCTTTTAATTGAGGCGGTTAAGGCAAGGTCGCGATCTTCGGCGGAATGCGGCCGCCCGCTCTTGTTTCCTCGCATTTGCACATTACCTTATTGTGGTAAGGTCGCCTCGTTCGACTCCCATATAATGTTACATTACATAGGGTTCACATTACAGTGAATGTAAACTGACCTTAGAGGTTAAGGAAGTCTAGAAACGAATTTTGTCATATATGACATTATGCTTTTTACTTACATCTATCTGCGCACACGAATGACAAGTTCGGGCGAACTTTAATAATGATTTGCCAATATCATACAGACCCTTCGCATCAACCAGCGGTGAGTCGGCACGGCAAACAGAAATAGCGCGTTAAAATCATCAAACGTCCCGATAACCAGCGGAGCCACGTATAGAAATGTATAGTATATTTAGCAGTGTGGTGGCCGTCTTTAATTGCGTATGAGTTTTTTGTTGGTTTCTAAAAATTACGCCAACGCGTTACAAACGTTAAAAATTTATAAATTAAACACTTATAAAGATGCGGATTTATTTTTATATACTCATACAGATATATTGTATATTAAACGAGAGTAGATCTGTATAAAATATTAAATTTCATTAAGCCCAACTTAGTTAACGTACGAACGTTGCAAAGTTTATTAATAAGTTTAATTTTTAAAAAGCATTTTCTAGTAGGTACATGAATAATCTAGTTCATAATAATTTAAATTGATATTATTTTCAATTTCCCTTGTTATTTTATTTCTATTGACACTAAATTGCTACAATCTGAATACCACTTAGAGATCATATAAGTAGTTATATATTCCTACATCGTACTTACTTATAAAAATATTATAAATTACACAACGTTTAGTTTCAGTTCATTTAATAATATAAATAACAGTCGTATAAAAATAATTAATAATGTACAACAGTAACACAACAAAATTGTAATAATTCATTTAGAAGTAATAAGGACTAGGTAGCCTATAAGGCGCTGGTACGGGTGCTAAGAAAGGAGCTGGTGCTGGGGCGAAGACGGGTGCTCGGGGGACAAAAGGTGCTGTAAGGGGGGCCGCAAAAGGACCTGCTGCAACGGGGGCAGCAAAGGGGGCTGCGACTGGGGCGGGGGCGAAGACGGGTGGAGGCGCAACGACTTTGGCGACAAGGGGCTCGCGGCGTACGACAGCGTTGAACCCGTTTATGGGATCAGCGGCGTAGTCTACAATTCGCCTGGTGCCGTCAGGGTCGACGACGGAGTAGGAGCCAGTGACGAGGTCTCCGTTGCGCTGCTCCTGGTGGCCTTTGTAGTCGCCAGTGAGGGCGTCTTGCACGTCGTACCCGTAGGAGTATTGAGGGTGGGGGTCGAGGCGGACGGCGGGCGCCACCGGCACTAAGCTGGCGCTCGCCACGCTCATCGCGCTGATGAATATTACGATCTGGAACAAGCAGGTGTGACGTCACAAAACATTTGAACGTTTAAAAATCTTTTATACGACTATTGTATCACATACATTTGAAAATTGTGGTATTTTATAATAGTTAAATGGAGTTGAGTCTAGGTAAACTATATTAGTGATTGTGGAATACAAATACATTTGATTAAAATTAAGAATAATAAATATTACATACAAATTATTGGAACTTGTTTGTTTTTACCGACCGTAAAAAGTCATCCAATAAATTCAGTATTCAATAGCTATCCCGTTTCTCAGTATTGAGCATTCCGGGCATTTATTCCTTTGGCCTTATAATTAAAATAAGAATCACAAACAAGTAAAATTACGATCTCTTGAATACAATTTTTTTAAGAGTTTGCGATAATAAGGCGACTATATAAAATAATCATTTATTAACAACATAAAAGAAAAAAAATATTATGTATGTTGTTGTCATCGGTCAAATCGTGACATGATTATTGCTGACGTCGCCAAAACCATCAACCAGCACGTGATCAATCGACGTGCCACCAGTTGTCGTGTTCTGTATTGTGCAACCCACCAACTCCTGCGCATATAAAGCGGCGCATAATCACATTACATACGAGTAAGTATAACAGTCACCACGACAAATAATCCAGGTTGCTGCGTGCACACTGCAATCAATGGAATATCGAGGCAAATTACACTTAACTTGTGTACGATTGTAAAAGTCTTTAATTTTCAGAGAGAATTATATCATTGATAGGTTACAGAAGTTATTATTATTATTTTCATTTATTTAAGGTGACATACAGTCATATTTATGATTTTTATTGTAAGAATAACATTTTTGAAGGTTCATTGAAATAATGTCTCCATCTCCATCTCCAGCTCATATACGTCCCCACTGCTGGGGCACGAGCCTTCCCTATGGATGAATAGGAAGAACGGGCCATAAACAACCAAATAATGTCTACTAGAAAGCAAATATAACATTTGTGGTATGTTATTTTACTAGAACTGCGTTGATGTCTTTTCTATGGCGGAAAAAAGATGTATTATTTTTTGGAATTCTTATACTGATTTGACTACATGTCGTGATATAATGAGATCCAAATGTTGCTAAACATGACTCATTATCATTAATGATGGAAAAAACTTGTCTTAGAACGAACAACTTAAGATTCTAATACAATTTAAATATATATATATAAATAAAGTATTGTAAACTACCACTACTAAATAGTACTTCGTTTTTAATATGTTCTAATTTCGGGAACTGTCCGACTGTCGAAAGCGCGAGTTGACTAGAAATAAGTGATGTCGCAAAACCTCCCGATATGGATCGTGTCAGTCAATTGGCGCGTCACACGCAGGGCTACCGACTACTCCTTACCGACTAGATATGGATTTTATTTACAAAATTAGTTTTGAAATTATTTTACTCAACGAGTGAGTTTGGAATAATATAAAAAAAATACTTTCTTTTTTATTCAGGTTTTCCTATTTAAATACACATTATAGTACGTTGTCTCAAAAGTACACAAGATACTAGAAAAATTGTTTAGGAAAACCTGTTGAAAGATGTTGACGCTCTGATTAAGATAGAGTCGCTAGTTAAATTAACGTCATGCCCCATCTTTTCTATACATGAAACGTCGGAAATTATCAGAGGTCGAGACTCAAGTAGAGCCCGGATATGACGATTGCTATCTGTTATATTACATGTTTTTCCTAACAGTATGCAACAAATGCAAAATGTGAAATAACTTGCTCTAAGTTACTTTTACTAGAAACTCGGTAATGTTTTTAATGAATAAACTAAACAAAATATTTATTCATTAAAGAATATATTTTTTAAGTAATATATAAAGACGTCATTTCAGTATCATATACCATGTATCCTAGATTATGAATGTTTCACTTGTATGAATGTTATTTTGTGATACTGAATAAATGTTTTTCTATTTCTATTCTATACTAAAAAAAATATAATATTTTTTTTTTTATTAAAAAATATATAATGACGTTAATTGTTCGTTGGCAACCCTAACAATGCGTTGGCGTGTCGCTCCTGCGCTGAATCAGATAGTGCCCGCCATAAGTAACTCGGGCGGGCACGACTGCGCGTCAATCGAACACGAAAACTAAGCATGTCGCGTCTTTGATATGATTTTTCACGGCTATAAACTACCTCATGATCTGGTTCTTCTCTAATTGTTTGTCAGTTCGGTATTGCAATTTCTTGGCAAATAGAATAACTGCTGACCTTTTAATTTATTTATTTAACTAGCCCAGTAATGAGGTATAATGTTCATTAACTACCAGTGTGCATACTTTATATGGCGGCTGTTATATAATAACAAAAACTTAATGTTTCATTGGATTTACACGATTACTACTTATTGTATCAATTTTAATTCTGACTACAAATCAAACTCTCATTTGAACCTGAATTAAAATATATTGTTATCAAAACTGCTGCTTTTGGTGCTCAAAACTCAATTTTTATAAACCAACTTAGATTACCAAGCAATGCATTGACAAGCAAGCGCTACAACCGCTGACCTAGCGCTCTGCTTCACTTAAACAATCAAATTATGCTAGGCTTACCTTGGTGTCCATGTCTGCCTGTGTGGGGTGGTTTACAGAGTCCTCGAGGTCGAGTGTGGGCGTCCCAGGCCTCCACTGCGTTTTATATCGAGCGATGCGCAACGCTGGACGTGAGGTCCATACAGCACACCTCATTGAAGAAAGTGCGTTACGCGATGCCCTCTTGCGATATATATAATATGATTCGGTACATGATTTCTTTGTAATCGATTGGTTGATCGTACCATATGTTTGAAGAATCTTTCTGTTATTAGCTTCTAGCTTTGAACAAATACCAGCATTGTGCTTGTGAAACAAACTTTTGTTTGTGGCCCGCTTTTATACATTCAAGCAAAATCTATTCTTCCGAGTAAATCGAACGTTATTTCAAGCATTGTTCTGAATTATTTACTTTGTTTTATTTTATTATGAGACACATACAGCACATAACTCAAATTTATAGTAAGTCACACAAAAAAATACAAATTGAGTTTATTTATGAACCTTCTAAAAAAAGTTAAAAGATATGAACAATAAATTATAAAATAATAAAAATATAATAAATCATAAAGTCCATAAAGTTGCTTAATAAATAAAACAGCTGTGTTGTGAGAAATTCAACAGGTTTATAGTTATAAAACGAGACTTTAGCTATTTGTTACGGTACTTTCATTTGACTACGAGTATTATCGAAGGACCCATAGGTGGTGCCCGTGGTTCAGTCCATCGTCCCGTCTACTCTTTGTAGATATATACATACACACATGTTGGTATAACATGTAGTTATACGTTGTCAATGTCTACAATGTCGGTTTGGTGATCCGACGCAACAATGGGATGAAAATGCGCTACATGATTTGAGATGTTTAACGATAGAGATGATGTGTAGTGTATGTGAACAGTGTAGTTATAGTTGATTACTTCAGGATGCCTAGTGCAATTTTCATTCTCCATTCGATCACGTTAACGAAAACAAGCATATGTATGGCAAAATTTTACTCTTCTCGTAGGTATGTCGCCAGGAGGCGATGCATCAATGCCGCATTAATTTTCGCTTTTGTAAACGTAATCGAATAAATACGGATAGTAAACAAAACTCACACTAGCATAGACATAGCAAAGGGAGATCTGAAATAGCTGAAAGTTTCTTGAAGTTATAACGACTTCAGCGACTTCAACGACTTGGGGTGCCCAAGTCACCCCAAGTCGTTGAAGTCGGTGAAGTCGGTCTAAAGCGCGACATTTATTTAAGACATCGATTAGTCTTTTAAACTATTTAACAACGATCGATCGATCGAAAAACGATCAAAGACTAATGTTTATTCAGTCAAAAATCTACCGCTGTGAACATTCATTCGTATTTTTTTATATACCTATATTCTTTATTGCACAAAAAACATACACATACAGAGAACAGTTTACAAACAACGGTGAGCATTGTGGAGGGTGGTTTTAAAAGAAATTATTTAACTATTGATTCTAAAAAGTTAAAAACTAATTATTCGTACAGGAAAAACCCATTTAGCTAGCGAAATATAAAATAATGAATCAGCCAAATAAGCTTATTTCACGCACGCGTTAGTTAGGGCTTTTCTTAATCTAAAGGGTCAAAAGCGAAACTGTTCTAATACATATTTTTAATTTGTAAGCTTCTTTTCTTTCTCTTTCTTTCAAAGTAAATGAATAAATAAAAAGGTTAACTTACCCAATTACGCCTTTTTATTCTTCTTGTCTTTTAACTCATCTAGACTGCCAGATCTATATTACCAATGCCACGTGTTAAACTAAGTCGCGCAGGACCAATTTGCAAGCATTCTTTTTTTTCATAACAATATGGTGGTGTCGCCATTTTTAAAATTTAATGCGCCCGCGTCGAGTTAAATTGTTTTAATTAAGGTACCATAATTATATTTGACTCTTTTTATTTATCTATTTAAATTTAAAAAAACACGGCTGAATGCTGTTGGCGTAACTATTTACGAATACAAACTAATATTGTAGAAGTATTGGAAATTACATATTAATCAGATAAGTGCAGGGCGTCCGTCCCACTCTTAAGGAACATGGATATGAACATACTTCAAATATTGAAGATAGCAACTTTTATTTATGTATTTTATTCCATAAGCTTTCTAAACTGTTGTTTTCCTGAGGCGGGTATCATGTAAAAATAACATTATTTTATAATTATTTTATAATATGAAACAATTGAAATAGTCATTTTCGGAATGACGGAATATAAACATACCTAATCAAGTTTGTTTCACTTTAAGGTAACTTTTAACAATATCGGCACTATACATTTTTTTTCTTCATCGTTATGAGTCCACTTCTGGCAGTGGGCACTGCAGGGCATATTTTCATAGATTCTGTTATTAGTTAGTAACTCCTTGTAAATGATGGCCTAATAATGTTAATATTATGTGGTTTATAAAAGCTTTAAAATGACAAACTGGTAAACAAAATCTAATACTGATGCTATTATTAAATTTGTTTTAAACCATCAAATAAAGTAGTTAATGTTGTTTGTTTTGAAAATAGGAACTCGCACTCGTGAGATAGAGAAAGGTCTCATCCTTTTGGATTACCGCTTCTGATAGTTTTCTAACGACATGTAATATACTTAGTATAATTTTGGTTAGTGTTTGCTTTAATTTTATTCAAAACGTGAGTTTAAGGAACAGCATGTTCATACAATGAGGATCATTTTAACAACTAGATAGATAGGTTATTCTTTATGTTACACATACAGGTGGAGCCAAATAAACTTCATATTACAAGTATAAAACCATGTTTTAATTCATAAAAATAAACAAATATCATTATCTATGTACATAATCAAGTCTTTACAAAATGAGTCGTCAAGTCGTTGGTCTTATTCTCAAGGGTAACGGTAGCCAGCGACGACTGGCTCCACAATTTTGGCGGGAGCAGCGCGGACGGCGACAGGCGCAGGCGCCACCGCGAGCCTGGCCGGTGCGGCGAGGTTCGTGGTGTACGCCGCCGCCGCGACCGGCGCGGAGTAGGCTGTGTACGCGGCAGCAAACGGTGCGGAGTACGCGGCGGCGGCCACCGGCGCGGAATAAGCGGCGGCCACCGGGGCAGCGTAATTGGTAGTGTATGCAGATGTGTACGTTGGCGTCGCTACTGGTGCGGCGTAGCGGGCAGCAACAACGGGAGCAGCGGCGTAGCGAGCGGCATAAACGGGAGCCGGGGCGGCGTAGCGCGCGAACACGGGGCCGGTGGAGACGGCGGCAGGCGCGGCGGCAACGGGGGCGGCGGCATACCGCGCTAACACTGGAGCTGCCGCGTATTGTCGCTGCGAGACCACAGGAGCGTAGTTTGGGGAAGGGGCGACTGCGTAGTTTGCGACGGGAGCGACGGCGTAGTTTGCGGCGGGAGCCACGGCGTAGTTTGCAGCGGGGGCAACCGCGTAGTTTGCTGCGTATACGGCGGGCTGGGAATACCTTGCACCAAAAGCTATTGGCGCAGGGGCAGCGGCGTAACGCGCTGCCACGACGGCGGGCTCAGCGACGACTGCGGGTGCAGCGGCAACCAAAGGTTCTTTGCGGACCACGGCGTTGAAACCGTTAATGGGATCGGCGGCGTAGTCGACGGTGCGGCGAGTACCATCAGGGTCGACGAGGGAGTATGATCCCTGAACTAAGTCGCCGTCTCGTTGCTCCGTCTGACTCTTGTAGTCGCCGGTGAGGGAATCAGCTACGTCGTAACCGAAGCGGTACTGCGGCAAGGGATCGAACTCCTCGAGGCGAGCCACGGGAGCTGTGTAGGCGACCGGCGCTGCTGCGACCACTGCTTGATTGACGCTGCCGTACGCCACGGCCACGAGGCATGAGAAGACCACCAACTGTAATCAGAAATTGTTTCGATGTTTAATATTATTATTATACAAGTTATGTTTATTCAACGACCGACCTCATAATTAAACAAGAAACTGAAGATTTATTTTCACTTTGTTTTCATTTAGAAAATTATTAGATTAGGTTTGACCATTATTTTAATTGGGTCGTTTGAAATTCTAACTAATCAATGACACTTTTTATCACTTTTGAAAAACGATCACTTTTCAAACACTTCACAATATCAATCCAGTGTACCTTGAAAGCCATTTCGTTTGTTTGTTTGTTGAGTTGTTGACGGGGTAGCTTAGAGCTGACAACTGTACCCCCTGTTGGCTACTAACGGCATTTATAGTAGTTGGAACAGTACGCTTGCCTCATCCCGGCCGCATCTCCAAATTTAAATATATTCAAGTACGCACGTACAGGCTGGCCGACGGGACTGGACAATGCCGCAGACAAAGCGGCTACTTGTGCAACCGTAGTGGGCCTATGAACGTCGCGGTCACGCCAATTCTTCAGGCCATCCTCAAAAACAACTCGTATCAGGAGGTGTAATGATAACAACTTCACGGTACCGAAGAAAGTCGCTAATGAGAAGCACACAAAGAAATTATCGCGGCCAATAACTTGAAGCAGAAATGTACATTCAATAAAGTCATCAAAAACACCTGAAACACCAGCGCTACTTTTTAGACTCGCCTAGAGCTAGATTAAGTTAGTAATGCTAATAAAACATGCAATTTACGACGTGACCAGCTTAAATGTAAGTAATGCATATTAGTTTTAGACGAGTATGTTAAATACATTATGTGGATACTGGATATGTCAAATCTAGTAAACTTTAGATGTTGCATAAGTATCAATTACGTTCGTCAATGCGAGTGACCTTTATTCGCTTTCAAAAATAGAGAACACATAAACACACACAAAAACACACTTAAACTATATATTATCTAAGTGCTATATTTATCTATACAATACTCGTATATATTTAGAAACTTATATTGTTCTAGTAGAAATACATTACGTCGACTACATATACGAGCAGAGTAAAACTGAACTGAAAATTTTAATTATGATCTTTGGTCCTTATAAAAACAAAACATACGAGTCGTAACTTTATTTTAAATTTTTGTTTGCCTGCCTATCAGACTGATAGACAAAGGTAATTGTGAAACCATGATGCATGATAGATAGGTAATGCAGAAACATGCAGAAATTAAACCCCACGTGCATAAATACTCTGACATGAACATTACCACTTTTCTCATTTCCACTCTTACGAAAGTTTTCCCTTTTATTTTTATTTTATTTTATTTTATTTTATTAATAAATAAAGCTCGCCTTTGCTAATAAAGCTCGCCTACATATTTTTTAATTATAAAAATGATGAATAATGTTAAACTAGATAACTTAGGGCTGCGTTAACGAATTCGCAGGTAAAGCTAGCTAGAAACATTTACAATTCATTCAAATTTAATAATTTTTATTTTAACGCCTCGGTGGCCGAGTGGCAGAGTGCTCGGTCCGATACCCGAAGGTCCCGGGTTCAATTCCCAGGCCGGGCAAAATGTATTTCGGATTTTTCGATGCATAGCCCGGGTTTGTGATCACCAACCCGCATTTGGCAAGCCATTACCTATCAATTGCAGCGATGACTTGATTTCAATGATGGAGGCCTTTGCCCAACAGTGGGACAGTTATAAGCCGTTTACTTACTTTTACTACTAATAATTTTACATTTGTAAAAAAAGATTAAAGTGAAATTTTTACTGTGTCAGAACTAAGGTTATTTAAATATTACATATGGGTTCCAGAGTCCTTTTCTCCTCTCTCTCTCCCTAAAGGTTGTTTTTCGACATTAAATGAGAAAGTTCGTTACAAATATTTTCAAAGTTCGTCCTTATACTAAGTTATCCGGCTATTGTTGCAAATGGCTATACAAATAGGTCCGTTAGCAGTTGAGGAGATGCTTAGCGAGATGGAGGCTCGTTTGTTCAATGGCTAATCTCCATAAGAATGGAATTCTGTCAGTGTACCTTCAAGGACACAAGGTCGCGCAACGCCATGACGCTTTGTGTACGCAAGACCATGGTCAACTGGCAATTTTATAACTCGAAAGTATTTTAAGTGTGAAAAAAGTTACATGGTTGTTGTAATATTATTTTTTCTCTATTATATCTGTTTTATGAAATATGATTTATTGTACATCACCTTCTTAAGCGTAATTTAGGAAAACAGCAGAACGTTTCCTAAATCATCATCAGCAGTGCCTGTATCAGCCGTTGCTGAACATAGGCCTCTGCTATTGAGCCTTAATCCTTGTCTTATGATCATGATCATGTTCTTTCGCTCCTTTCAAACAAATGATGGAGGGCGTCTTACAGAACGAATATATAAAGAGCAATTTACATAAAAAAAATTACAACAAGGCCACCGATTTAAAGAGCAGTCGCGATAGAAGCATTAAGAACCTTGACCTATTTGTGATTTGGTCACCCATCCGCCGCGCCGGTCTGGCATTACAAAGGATCGTAACTCGAACGTGGTAGCTGCTACGACAACGACCTACTATCATAAGATAAGATTAGATAAGATTCAAGCTATACATATTTAAGCGGCGTTTGTTCGTTGTTACATATATTAACCCTTTCACGAATAATAAACACGCGGCACTCTTTAAAGTTTTTCTGAGATGCGAGATATAGCCAGTTAGTGTATAATGACTCCGTAAATGGATGGATATGCATTCGCGTACCGGTGGAGCATGCAAAATGCCAATGTTAGGATGTGAAATGACTAATCCTTGTTAGACGAGGAGTGAATAGCATTCGTTGCGCAGAAAAGTGTAGCCAATATCTTATGTGCGGGAATGTGAGGTAGTATTCATCTTGAGGATACTCAATAAAACAAAAGAGCAAAAATAGAAAGTGTGGGTGCAGTCAAAATACATGCAACGAACACATATTTTAAAAATCGAAGGTTAGTTAATACTATCTCAAAAAGACTTAATTGTAGTATTATTACTATGTTTTTTTTATATTAAATAATTATAAAATACAGTGAAAAAATTAAATCCTACAATCTTGGTCCCTACTAGATTCTCCGAGGGGTTCGGATCGGATCGGGGACCGCGGGGTTGGAGCCCCGAGAGATGATTCTAATAGCGAATTCAGCTTAAAAAGCAGCAATTAGCACTTAAACATTGACATTATAAAAATGAAACTGTGTTTTGAAGTCATCGTGCACTGTCACAGGTGCTAGGGTAGCTTGTCCATGCTTGACGGCGATCTTAGTACTGTTCATTATAAGAGATATAATTTGCAACTTTCAATTAAAAAATTAGAAACATTTGTATTATTTACAGAGATGCTATTTATCAAAATTTTCACTAACTGCATTATTAATAACCTATTAACTCCCATCCTGTAGCCTCGTAAAAAATAGTACAGACGCCAAGATATGTCAACTTCCAGTTTACAATCTTGACCAGTTAATTAGAAGAACTTTACACCGAAAACAATTGACGATAAACTAAATTGGTTTTTCTTTTCGTTATTTGGTTGTGACAACCCTCCACCACCCGTGCGCATGAAAATGCGCGGCGGGCATTTTCCCAGTTGCGCACGCGCGTCCTTCGCAAGGCTGCCAGACGTTACGCAACGGCTGATTTGTCCGCACCTGTGTAAAAAGTATCGCTATCGTATGTTGGCAGTGTAGCGTTTTGAGATATAGAGAATCATTTTATACGAATAGAGGCTCTATTAAACGATTTTCAAATTACCATCGAGAAACAAATGTAGTAAATTGTATAATCTATATTATTATATTAATACGTGAAGCAAAAACTTTGTACCCCTTTTTACGAAAATTGCGCAGACGGAGTAGTGTGAAATTTTGCACACTTATAGTTTATATAGAGAAGGAGTGCAGAATGCTAATATTTTTTTTAAATTATGTATAATAAATACATTAAATTAAATAAACATTAATGCATACATTTTTCAAAAATTTCAATAATGGAAGAGGAGCGGCCGATATCTATCAATGCCAATCCAAACTCACATTCTATCTTTTTTAATTTTTCATTGTTCAGGATACAACCCGTGCAGCCTTAATAAAATACTAGTGGGTCGCCCGAAAAACTTCGCGTTTATTCAACCGATTTTTTAGGAATTTCGAAACCTATGACAGGTATCTTTATTTTTCTGCACATCTACGGCTGGAGCAAGAAGATTTTGAAGACAAAATGAGACCATATACATTTTGTATGTGCAGTTATCGTCCCATAATCTCTGGGATAACAAATTATTAAAATAAAACAAAAAACCCGACTGCTAAAACAACTATATCAAAAATAACTGAAAAGAAAAAAACAAGCTCTAAGATCCCAGAATTCAATTTGAGCAATGTTGAAAGCAACGTTAAATATTTCTGAATACATTGAATATTGATAGTCATCGCAGGCGGGGACAATCACCAACCAAACCAAAGAGAGTGCGGCCACGGCCGCTTGGTTGCTGATTGTCCCCGTCTGCGACAACTATCAATATTCAATGTACCTAATAGGTTGGGGAAAAAGTTTCTTCACATTTTTTAAGAAAATTCAAAACAGTTTTTAATATAGTTCATCTACATTTAACTAAAGTATGTAGGTGCCATTTTGTTCGATAACTTTTTGCGATCTTGTAGGTAGGGACATGATCCCATTGCTATATAAATTTTGGGGCTTCTGATCAAAATACCGCGACAAGTAGTTTTGGAAGTCCTTTTTTTATGTTAAAAGGAGGCAAACGAGCAGGCGGGTCACCTGATGAAAAGTAATCACCGCCGCCCATAGACACCCGCAAAACCAAAGTTATCGCAGATGCGTTGCCAACCTTGGAAAGGAGTTGGATCTTGAGGAGTCCGGTACTTTCACTCACCGGACGAAACACAACAGCAACGTCGTTGTTTCACGCCGATATTTTGTGAGAGGGTGGTGTTACGCCGGGCGAGCCGGCCCATTTCGTGCTGCAACGCAACGTGGCTCTACCACTCAGACAGTGTTACTCATTTAGCACCACCCAGGGGTCACGTGTAGGGTCTCAAGGGTAAACCTACGGACGCGAGTAACTTTAACCCCCAAAAGTCCTCTCGTGATGTTAACCTGACACTGCCTAAAGAATTCTGAAGAGACCGAAACAGGTGGAAATCTGAAGGTGCAAGGTCAGGACTATACAGTGGATGCATTAACACCTCCCAGTCAAACTCTCTTAACTTTTGCTAAGTGGCTAAAGATGTGTGTGGTCTAGCGTTATCATGATGAAAAACCACACCCCTTCCGTTAATTAATTCCGGCCACTTTCTCTCAACTTCTTGCTTTAATCTCATCAGTTGTTCGCAGTAACGAACAGAATCGATGGTCCTGCCTGCTGATAACAGCTCATATCGAATATTGCCCTTCCAATCCCACCACCTTGTTGCGAGTTATCCCGGGGTTCGCCACAGTCTGTGAAACCTGACCGGCCTTTGACCACGACCTTTTTCGCACGTTCTTGTCGTACGTGATCCACTTTTCATCACCAGTTATCAGCTTCTTCAAAAATGATTCGGTTTCATTACGTCGTAATAAAGAATCACAAATGAGTACACGGTTCATTAGGTTTCTTTCAGCGAGCTCGTGAGGTACCCAAATATCGAGCTTTTTTGTGTACCCAGTTTTTTTTTCAAATGCGCCAAAACTGTTTTGTGGACACTGTCTGCACCAGTAGTGTTGGGCAGAAACCAGTGATCGTAATTTTTTTTTTTAAATCATATACTTATATATGTTATTTTTGGGCGACGAAAACTCTGTTGATAACTGGTCTTGGTTGAAAGTGGTACGTTTTTCAGTTCCCCTTTATTATCCTCTTAATGTAGTGTAATAAATAAGGATTGATGAAAAGAAATTAGGAAATATGAGAGCTAATTTTTCCACGTGTATTTATTGGTAATGGCTGCAGCATACCCGCCATCATCATTAACGATACAAAAATTATTATAAAAACTTCAATTTAATATTTATTTTTATTACACGATAGAGAAACTATAATAGAAAATATAATAGATGTACCTTTTCGATGCCTTGGACAGATTGCAGCGGCGCGCTATACGCGTTATTGGCAATGCAAAGTGCAGAGGTCACTAATGCTCTCGAGCCCCTGCAATTTGCGTAGAGATAAAGCGTCACTCAGCGTCTTCGACCGCTTATACCACGGCGAGTGCTCTGAAGAACTCTTTGACCTCATCCCACCTTCTCCCTTTCTCCATAGGAGTACGCGTGCTGCTCTCCGGAGTCACCGCTGTACTGTCTCGAACATTCCATCCCGCACAAAGAAATTTGGTGACTTGTTTCTTTGTCGCACTTCCAAAAGATGGAATAGTCTACCAGCACACATTTCCCTCCTTCCTATGACATGGGGTCCTTCAAACGAGGCGTGAAGAGGCACCTTGTGGGCCGGCAGGGTGAGGGTGACTGATGCTGCGTTGTTTTCTCGCTGCACCAGTTGTCCTTGCGTCTGGACTCCATTTCCACTTAACATCAGGTGGAGTGGAGTCATTTGCCGAGCTATGAATAAAAAATAAAAAATAAAAACTAAAGTTATATGTTTACCATTCAACTGTTTTTCTATTACGTGGTTATTTGTTTTCGGTGCACTGCACTCTGATTTTTAAACACTTTCTGAAAGAAAAGTATTTGACAATGTTTGACTTCCATGGACTTAGAAGATATAAAAGTCAATATTTATTTCAGAGAAAAGTGTTTCGAAAGTTTTCGAGAATTATGGTCTGCACCAGTGAGAATTACTGCAAGATCAATCAATCTGATGTAATTTGCAATTGACGTTGCAAATGTTAGTGCGTCCATAGTTGGCTTAAAGGTAATGGATGGATGGAATGGATGGATTACGAGAACGGGCCATAAACCACCACGCAACCCTGGACCAGCAGCCGAGACCAACGGCTTTACGTGCCTTCCGAAGCACGGAGGAGCTCGAGATGATACATTTTTGGTCACCCATCCGATGAACGGCCTTTGCAAAAGTTGCTTAACCTCAGCACTCGTAGACCGGGTACGTTAACCACTGCGCCATCGCCTCAACATTTTGTCAGTAATATTAAATTACTCCAAAACTTCGTTATTGTCGTAGTCCCAGTAAAATCGTACAATTTACTTAAATATATTTTTTATACATTTGGACAAATTATTACCCATTATTAATTCATGCCTATGGCAATAATTATCTATTAATAACGTTCGAAAACAATAAAAGAGGTCAAGACAAACTCTTCGGCAAATTAACTGCAATCTGCAATACAGATTTATGACAGCATGTTTGTTACTAAACACTTTCTAAATGCCTTCATACGACAGCTGGCAAATTATGACCTTACTAGCATGGCAATGTCTGGTTGCTGTATCCTTGTCCACAAATGACGTTTTGTTCTAGTTTAGTTACGTTAGGTTCTGAGAAATATTGCCATGGAAAGTGTTTAGCTTGAGTCGCGTCGCGGGCGATCGCTCTTGAATATCAAACAACCTGTGACGCATGCCGGTTGGCTACCGTGGTGCAATCCTCCATTCCGGAAGGTAATGAGGTCGTTAAATCCGAGTCAAGGCCAACATAATCAGCTTAATCCGGATTTTGGAACCGTTTTGAGCAGATAACAGCTGGTTCGGCCACGCCTGCTACACAGATGTTCGCATCTGCGAAAAGTGAGTACGAGCATATGTCGATAGTAAAATGCGCAGGGACGTACTCGGAATATTTTGTCTACTAAATGTAGCGCCTAACTTGTTTAACGTAACGAACTTTGACTTTGACTTTGACTTTGACTTATGCATTTATTTCTCTGCCTTGTATTTTTGAAAATAAATACTATACTATACACTTTTTATTTGCAAGTTCAGGTTTTCAACTTATACAACGTATCGATAAAACCATAAATATGTTTTATAGAGATAGCGATGGGCCTATAAATTTGAAGATACCAGAGGAATTGCTCAATTGTCTCTCATCAACTAATATTTTCCGTCTAGACTTCAAGTTCTCCAATATATCATATTTATTAGTAATACTTAGTTAAGTAATACTTTATTTTTAATACTTCTTTAGATATCGTGCATGAGATAACGCGCAGGTAGACCTGACAGCTATTTTCGTCGATTAATTAGTTAAGGTCAGCGTCCATGGTAATTACCTCAACGCTAGGAGACCTCTAAGGTTAGGTTATTGATGAAGGAACGGAGTTGATCGGACGCAGTTACATTAGCACCTACCTGTAGCAGTAATAAATCAATAATATAAAAATGAAAAAGCAAAAATAATAAAATTATATTTCATTTCAATTCTTACTATTTCCAGAACTCACTTAGGGAGTTTATATAATTTTTAACGCAAATTTTGTTGCGAACAAATTACAAAAACACAAATGTTGAAAAAGTTTCCACGAGCAGGGTTTGAACCTGCACCCTTCTGACATACCGGGTCAGGTGCTCTTCCAATTGAGCTATCGTGGTTTTAACCAGCCCGCCGAAATTATTCAACACTATTTACTTTTTACTTTGAAAGCCAAAGGCGCCCATTCAATGTTAACAACTACCGTCATTAAAAGAAGAAGTCAGAAGGGTGCAGGTTCAAACCCTGCTCGTGGAAATTTTTTCAACATTTGTGTTTTTCACTTAGGGAGGTTTAAGGCGTTGGTTCTTAAGTGATTGTTTTATTTATTTGTCTTTTGCATAGGATACACTACGTAAATAACTATGAAACATAAAAAATAAAAATAAAAAAAAAATGTCAATATTATTTAAATTATTGAGTCTGCGATTTTCGTTAAAGGGGTCGGTTATTGGATAAGTAACCAAAAATTTATCAAATGTAGCTCCTCCGTTCTTTGGATGGCATGTAAAGCCGTTGGTTCCGGCTGCATTAGCAGGTCGTTTAGGGTCCGGGTGGAGGTTTATGTCCCGTGGTCTTCACCTAATCGAGAAGGCTCGTCCTCTCGCAGTAGGGACATAAAATGAGTGCGTGATGATGGCGATTAAGTAAATATTGTCAAAATGATGAGCTCGGTGACACAGTGATGTGTCGAGTGAAATGGCGAGGTGACCAGTTGGCGGATTTAAACATGTCGTTCAAACCCACCAACTCGCATGGGGCCAGCTTGGTAAATGATTGCCCGATCCGATATCTTCATGTCCTTTTGTTAGTGTGAGAGCTAAGCTATAAGCCAAGCGGTGTGGGACGTTAATAGCTGATGATGATAAGGATTAAAATGACAAAAGTAAGGCATATTATAGCTTATGAGAGCATATATAAGATGGCATTAGAAAATTGTTCAAAATGCAGTGAAAGGTCTAGGCCACTCAATTGGTCAATTTTCTAAGCATTACCCTGGGTACGATTGTATCAGCCAGCTGGAGCCGTTGGACTCCCACTGGCACTGTACCAAACGAAATTTAAAAATACAGAAGGTTATGTTTTGTACAAAATACTCCTTCCTAACCTCCGAGCAACCATATCTTGGAGCTTCAAATAAGAAAAAGATTTTCAAGACCTCCGTAGCCGAGTGGCTTGCACGCCAGACTTTGGGCAGCGCTAACTCTGAGGTCCCGGGTTCGATTCCCGGTCGGGTCAATGTCGCAAACGAACTTTTCGATATTGTGTCGGGTCTGGGTGGTTGTGGTACCGTCGTTGTCTCTGATTTCTATAAAACGAGTGCTTTAGCTTTGGATCCTTGGGATCAGAACAATGTATGCGATGTTGTCTAATATATTGTTTTCTAAAGTTTACGCGAACACTACACATTGAAATGAAACAACTTTTACGGATCTACTCGCGTTAAACATTAAATAACTAATGTGTAAAATAATTGCGAGTAGATCCGTAAAAGTTGTTTCATTTCAATGTTGTCTAATATTTTGAAAAAGTACTGAAACAAATCCTTTCTGAATTATTATCTAATTTAGATCAAAATAAAATTAATAGAATTACGCAAAGATCTATTGTATAATTAGTTTAAGACGCTTATTCGAAAATAAAAATAGGTAAAATTTTCTATTTCTTGTAAAATTAAAAAAATAAGATGCAATTCCAAAAAAATATTCATAGAAGGAAAGTGAAGAAGTGTGAAGTTTCTATAAATAGAAATGACGGTCACACTTCTAAAACTTCTAAACTAAGATCATGTAAGATTAAGTAAATCTTCTAGTCTAATTTATTTAAACAACGTGAACAGAAAGGTTGGTAAAAATTATGCCTTAGTAACAACACATACAAGATCTAGATACGATACACTTTGGATCTTTTCATTTTTACCTCACCTTTCTATTACACGTTGTATAAGCTTTAGATACTAAATAATAATGTTTATTATCGATACTAATACCCATACTAGACCAATCTTAAATTATGTTATTTTTTAATTTGGGTGAGGATACTGAGTTAGGCACAGATTAAAGTTGAATACATGCTACGCAGCTGACCTACTGTACCTTGGTTTTTCGTAGCGCGGATAAGCATCGGTGCATTAGCCAAGCGGCTTAATGTCAAGGTGAAGCGCGCATTGTTTCAAATGGATATTAATTTCATTCATCGCAAATCAATAACATTGAAACTTGAGGCTGGGATTTATTTTGGCTGCGTGTGACAGTTACCTTCGGCGCTTACAAGATAATAACGTATTGGTGGCAGCTACTAATTTTTTGTAACTAAACATATGATTGATACGTATGCTATGTATGTACTGAAAGTCTTGAATTGGGTAATACTCGTATTGTTTACATACATCAATCATCTTGTTTTCTGTTAAGTTTTTGATGTGTAACTTCTTTCCGCTCACCTTTTATATATACAATCAGCGCGTTCAACCAAACAAACAAACAAACTTCTCAGTTTTATAATATTAGTATAGATTTGTGGGAGTGATTTCGTGAAATGTGACGGAAGTTGGACGTAACAGTGTGACAGGAAGTCGGGGAAGCGCGCCATCGCGCGCCATTTCGTAAATTTTAAATCGATATTAAAAACAAGACATAATAAGTGACATGATTTGTAAAAAAATATACGTAATTGTTAATTCTATATTTTATTTTCTAATGTAATATTGATTTCAACCATTTCGTGTGTAATAGACTTTTAAACTATATTAATAAATATTTACTGATAATAATAAGCCTCAATAAAGTGCAGATCATTGATAAAAAATCCAAGTAAGTAATAATGAATAATTATTCGAATAAAATATTTCAGTATAGCTTTTTTAAATTTTGAGGTTAATTTCTGTCACTGCTTAATGTAAAAGTTTCCGTATTTCATGTTACACATCATATGCACTACTGTAAGGCTCGCTCGTTCTTTTTATTTACAATAGTTGGTAATATTTTTCTAACATTTTACCAACTTTACAATAAAGCTATTATCATATATTTCTAAAATTATGTTAGATGTAAAATAACTTGATAACGAAGCTGTAACAGGGCCAATTATACAATTCACAGTCTGTGAGAACCCTTCTTAATGTCAAGTATCAGTCTACACTATATTATTGATTTGCATATGAACCTTTATGACTTTATAGTCATAATTATTTATGTTTACTAATTATGTCATATGTATTGTTAATGTAAAAATGCTGATGAAAAAGCCACCCAATTGCCGTCAGTACATTCGTGTTTTGAGTGCTTTTCCATCAAGTATTTTATAGCCTCCTCGCCCTAATTTGAAAATGAAATCATTGTTGACATTTTAACATCTTTAGATTGCCTTGCAGCAAATGAACTTTCCGAGTAGGTCGCATTCAATTTCCTTGCGTTAAGACATCATCTCATTACCGTATGAAATTAAAAAGATTAAGGCATTTGCATAATTGCCGGTAATTAACTCGAGGCGTTCGTTATTCCGAATTAAATCAGCTGACGAATAAGAATTACCTAACAAAAAAATAATTTTGGAGTACGTAGTTTATTTTTTATTTGATTTGACTACGTGCAGCATGCAGCCTCTATGCTATTAGTTCCTGTGTTTACAGGCTATATACCAGAAATTATTATTATAGAATTATGCCTATATTTTATTTTAACTACTGCTGTCATCGCCAAGGTTTTCCACAGCAGTCACTTAGGTAATGTTAATTTAAATCAATTACCAAACATAATATTTTTACATATTGACCGGTAACACCGCTAAATTGACAGTGAATCACATTTTAATAAGCGCTGGCTAGACCATCCTTGAGCGGGCCTAGTCCGTTGCGTAAGCGCAAGTCACAACTAGAGCAGCTGCTATTATACAGTATGAACTTTCTTAATGCTTCACTAATGTACGCCTCCTTGTATACTTTTTTTTAAATTTAATGTTTGATTTTTTTTTCTATCTATGTTTTGTAGTGGCGCCAGTCTTCGACGCAGTAACCCAGTGTCCGACACCACTTTTCGTAGACACATAATAATATAGAATTTCTTTAAAATTTTATTGTATGACTTTAATTTTATTTATTTATTAGGAAATTCTACAGCTTTTTTACAAACACATTTTAACTTACTTATTTTAAGATACATAAGCCAATTAGAGAATTCCACAACTACTAATTCATTAACAAGGTACATATTAAGAATAACAAAAGGCACTTGACAACATAATATGCTTGTGTGATATAACATAATATGCTTGTGTGCTTGTGTCATATATACAATGAATTTAAATAAGAGAATAATACATATAAACCAATAAAGCCATATCAACCCCAAAAGACAAAGTATTATTGTTTGAAAAATTTGCATTTATCATTTTCACAAAATAATTTTAACCCGCCGCAAATAGGTCACTGTCACGAGAATAGTTATTATTAAAACTAGTTGTTACACGATTGAAATAAGAGTTATGTCTATAGTTAGTTGAACTATAGTCAGTATGGAACCTGAGATAGTTACGCCTTAAAACCGTACGAGATGGCACTTGTAATTTAACCTTAGACAGGAGATGACTACAGTCCGTTCTGCCGACTACCAAAATAAGAAAAAACGTAAGATCAGCGACATCTCTCCACCTCATCAGCGGCACAATATATGTGTATTGTTCAGCGGGAGCAGATGGTGGCGGTTGCAGGTATCATCATAAGCGAGATTTTTGTTGCAGTAAATCTTGTACTTCGATCTTATCTACGTAAACATTATAATGCGGGTTCCACATTTGGCTTGCATAATCTAATTGGCTTCTCACTAAGGAGCAATATAATAATTTTAAGGATTTTACTGACTTGAAGTCTTCAGTTATTCTGAGAACAAATCCAAGTGTTTTAGAAGCTTTAGATGTGATTAAGTCAATATGTTTTTCAAAGTATATAAGTAGTTATAACACCTCAATTCAATTTCAAAAAGAAAAAATACATAACTTAACTTGAAAAATAAGTGTATAAGTGTATATGTTTATCCACTTTAGTACCTAAAACTACTTATAACTAAGAGTATAGACGAAGACGACTTTCGTATTTATTACGTTCAATAACTAGCGCTCATCAATAGTGTAAGGTCATTACTTATAAATAATTAAATAATTTCTGTATAAAAAGTAATGATATCCCATCAAAACCATAAATGTGAAATGAGAGCCAAGTTCAATATTATGATACTTATATGCCTTGGTTGTTCAACGATAAAAGAAGTGAAATCTAAATGGGTGCCAAGTTCAATGGTCAGTCCTGAAATTTATTTATAACAACATATATTGATATTATGTTATAGCCTTCGCAAGTTCTAAAGCTGTAAGTTCTTATTTTATTCTTCCGGTGTCTGGCTAGTAGAAACTAGCCATCGAACACAAAGCTCTTCTATGATTGTTTTAGTAGATACTTAATAATAATTTGTATGAGAACTAGCCAAGTCAGACCTTAGGCTTCAATATATTATCCTAAGATAAGAAGAAAAGTTAACTTGTTATAAAATATTTTATGTTGTTCTAAATACATTTCAGGACTGACCATTGAACTTGGCACCCATTTAGATCTCACTTCTTTTGTCGTTGAAGTCAACAACCAAGGCATATATCATAATATAGAACTTGGCTCTCATTTCACATTTATGTTTTTGATGGGATTTAATATACTTATATATGAAAAGACAGTAAGTTCCACCTAACTCTTTTAGTGGTACCTACCTAGGTCTAAATACAAATGTTTATGGGGTAGTAATGAGGGTAAGGGTAAGGTTAATAGGGGTTAATTATATACACCAAGAGACATGTAACAAAAAAGTTTTTTTATGCACCTTTTAGATTTATAAGTACGAGTATTTCTAAATTGCGATTTGATAATGACCATCGACATAATTAGACGCCCAATTAGCATCATACCTACTACTTTCAGGTGCTTTCTTTCTACCACATGTGGCGAAAAGTCCGCCCAGAACTTTAATGATAAATATAAAAGAAGACTATACTAATAGTTCTTAATTGATTTTGCCCCTTTTCTAGAAGCGGGGATACTGGGTAGATACCCATCTTTAAATGAATATCAAAAAGATTGTAAAATTTAATCTTAACTTAGGTTTGTGCAATAATAGTTAGACGACGGTTGTACCTAATGTTAGATGTCACGGTGTCAGCTAGCGCCCCGGCTGAGTCGGGCAAGCACAGCGCAGTCGCAGGCGCCGCACGCGGTACCATTAAAATGTCAACTCAGAATTTTACAGCTGAAGCTTTGTCTGCTAAAGTATTCTGTAGTGTATGCCTTTACTGCAACTATTAGCTTAATAGCCAAGCAGAGAGATTCCCTTGAAAATAGACCATTTTTAATTTGCCAATAATTTCCAACTAAATTCATCTAAATGACTGACCCGGGACCTCTCAGTCGGAGACCTGTGCATCCAACCACGTTACTTAATATTGTATACTGAGAATTGGTGGCACAAATACTCATGTGATGTGTAAGGGCTCCCACACATAAACAAGATACGACGCCGCATCGTACCACGACGACGACGGGGCGCCTGTCTAGTATTTGACAGGCAATAAGGTTTATACTAGCTTGGCGCAACGCTTATTTTTGCGGTGCGACGTCGTATAGTGTTTATGTGTTTCGGCCCTTACACATCACGTGAGTATGTGCCACCAATTCTCAGTATACAATATTAAGTAACGTGGTTGGATGCACCGGTCTCCGACTGAGAGGTCCCGGGTTTAAATACCAGCTAAAAACACATATTATTGTAGTCACAGGTTTGGTTAGTAGTAGAGTTAGTCTTAAGTCCGCCTAACTGCTATCATCATCTTACATTTAGTGGCATTGTAGTGTTCCGGCAGTTATGAGATGAGAAAAACGATTCCTCAGTAATTTGAAGATTCCGGGTAAAATTAGCTTTTACCCTCGGCCTTATCGTCACTTAACATCAGGTGAGACGACGACCAACTGGTAAACCATAAAGAATACAAAAATAAATGTTCATCATCATCACACTAATATTATAAATGCAAAGTTTGTGTGTATGTGTGTATATTTGTTGCTTCTTCACGCTGCAACGGATGGATTTGGATGAAATTCGGCATACAGATAGTTTATAACCTGGATTAAAACATAGGATACTTTTTATCCCGATATTCCCACGGGTACGGGAACCACGCGGGTAAAACCGCGAGCGGCCGCTAGTTCGTCATACATATATGGGGTTTTTTATTCACCTCAATCAGCCTCCATCCTCAACGTTTACTCCTTTCTTTGCCATTCATCTTTCACACAGTCTATGTGTCTTTCCTTCGGTCAACCTTTTCCCACATAGCTTTCAACTTCATTGATATAAAAACATGTCTTATCAAAAGCCGATGTTGTAAGTGGCCCAGTCAAGACCAAGGTCACGGGTATATACGGAAGCTTGTTCCGCCTAATATTATTTTATAATCAGTTTAACTATTAAGTACATTGTATAATGCTAATAATATATAATAATAATAGAGCCTCGATCAACATCTCATGAGGCTCTCGTTAGGCGGCTGGATCAAGGGCCTGATTCAGAAGGCAGTTCTCCTCGATACGGCACGCATTGTGAAGAGGTTCCTGTCTCTGGAGCCCTAATCACCGGTAGTTTGGACCCTGGTCCCGATGCCGGAGGACCCCTATTTTTTATATTTTTAAATGTTTGTTTTGTTTTTAGAAAATATTTAAAAATGTAAATTAATATGTAAAAAAATAAATAGAGAGATAATAATAATATATACGAGTGCAACACATCCGAAAAGTTCAGACCGGTAGATCATTTGAAACCAACTGTTATTTATCACGGAGATTATAATAGAATCTACTAATACTTGATCAGTGAAGGGATGACGGAGGGAAGTGGTATTTGCACAATTATTTGCATATCAACTTAGAGAGTACGGTATATTTGCCAAACTTTTTAGGCAAACAAACATACAACAAAGCAAATAAGAATCAACAAGCTAGGAAAAGCATAAGGCGAAACAAAAGCCTTGCCCTCACAATTATACCTATACCTACAACCGCAATGACACTTAAATGGACATAATGTGCGCAATGCTGATCCAGAAGTTTTAATAATGCCTCTATGAAGTTTTACTATAATTATTTTTTAATTTTTAGGAATTGTATTACATAACAATTTCTTATACTGTGCTATCATTCAAGATATATATTAAGTAACATAGTAGTAAGCCCTCCTCAAGTGGAACTGATCTTCCCAACTCCATACATTTAAAGTAAATGACTATTTATCTTATCTTTCCCATGAATTTCAATCATCTAAAATTCGAGGTGTGCGTTCCATTCCCGATATGTCAATTCAGATAATAATTAGAAAAGATGCCTAGTAGTTCGTTTCTCTAATAACACCAAGTTAATACGACAACTTTTAGTTTTAATTTAAAATCAACGAAAAGTTATTCTTTTATATTTATTCAATAATGAATTTATTTCATTTTAGATAATAATTAGGAAAGAGGCCTAACAGTTCATTTCTCTAACAGCACCAAGTTATTACTACAACTTTTAGTCTTAATTTAAAATCAACAATAAGTTATTCTTTTATAATTATTCAAAAATGAATTTATTTCAGGTCTAGTTTCAGGACAGTGTGGGTCTGGACACAAAACGCCCCAGGGCTCCAATCCAATGCCGGGCGCGTAACGCGGCGCGTCCGCAAGTGAAAGGGTGCGCCCCCGCTACCACTATAAAAGCTCTGAGCAGTGCTCATCAGGCATCAGTCCATCAACTTACTTACACAATGGCATTCAAGGTATAGATTATACATAACATATACTTGTAGTGAAATAGTGCTGTGTTCAAAATGATATTAAAAAATATGGCAAATTTTAGTGATAATGATGGTAGAATAGCCAAGCCATTCAATTCAACTATGTGGGTTCTAGCCACTACGAACGAGGAACCGGCGAGATCAGGCATAAAGTTCTTGTGAAACATGACAAACTTGAAAGACTAAATTGTAGCAGCTATTATGCGTTAAGTGAAAGCCATCTGTGGATGGATGTGACCAAACCTCTTGACAACTTATTGTATCTAGGATTGCTTGGGCAATGGCTTTACCAGTGTTATGCTCAATATAGTTAGGACAACGTGGTAGTTTATAGCTCAATTTGCTCACGAGAGGAGACCTCTGCGCCCTTTACGCCGCCCTGCTATTAGCAAGGGATGGTGACTTCATTTAAGCAATGCTAAAGAGCACAACTAGCTTTACCAGTTGCAGTATATTTGTAATTTTTTTTGCAGTTTGTGGTTCTCGCTTGCTTTGTGGCGGCCGCCAGCGCCGGCCTGGTCCCCTCGGGGCCCGCGGCGTACGCTGCCGCTCCCGTGGCCTACGCCAGCCCTGCTGCTTATGCCAGCCCGCTGGCGTACGCTGCCCCCGTCGCCAAGGTCGCCGTCGAAGAGTACGACTCCCACCCGCAATACAGCTTCGCGTACGACGTGCAGGATGGTCTTACCGGCGACTCCAAGACCCAGCACGAGACCCGCGACGGCGATGTAGTCAGAGGCTCCTACTCCGTGGTCGACCCTGATGGCACCAAGCGCACCGTCGACTACACCGCTGACGACCACAACGGATTCAACGCGGTCGTGCGCAAGGAAGCCCTCGCTGTCAAGGTCGCCGCCCCCGTCGCCTACGCCGCTCCCGTCGCCAAATACGCCGCCGCACCCGTAGCCTACGCTGCTCCCGTCGCTAAGTACGCCGCCCCCGTCTCCTACGCAGCTGCCCCCGTTTCCTACGCCCCTGCCCCCGTCGCATACGCCGCCGCCCCCGTGGCTAAGCTCGCCGCCCCATTGACCTACTCCTCTCCTGTATACCAATCTGGCCCAGTATACCAATCTGGCCCATCAGTGTACCAATCTGCTCCCGTCTACCACCATTGAATGATGCCAAATTTAGGAATTAAATTACACAATGCTAATATTAGAGTTGCGTAAAAATTCTGTTCTATAGCATAGATCAATTAAATTAAATTTTTGTACGACTATTTAATTTATTTTCTTTTATCTAATATTACTTTTCTATCCTTAAAAATACCTAAGTATGTATTATATTTGCCTTACAGTAGTAGACAGCCAAGAAATAACTGAAAACTATATTTTATTTTCATTGTTTCATACATTTAATTTAAATTACGTTTATAGCTCTACCGAATCATGATTATGTCCGATAGATCCGATTTAATAGCAATTTTAAGAGCAATGTTGGTAATTGGCCAAATGCAATTAGATGCATAAGACATAAAGTCTAGACGCGGTATACGCAACGGGCCGGATAACCGCCAGGCGACCTTGGTATTTCCATAGTTCCCACGACGACGAACAGGCTTTGCCGCTGAAGGCACCATTGCGCAACTTATCTTATTTAAGCGCCTACTACGCCCTCAGATGAGGTTGTTCAGATTAATTAAAACATAACACCTTCATGGTCGACTAAAGAATGATGCTAAGTGTCGTTCTTGATAAGTTTGTTGTTTTTAAACTGTATACTAAAATATATTTATTTATTTATTCCTCTATGTGGAAGCGCACTTCACCTAGAATTCACGACTGATAAATTAGCTGTGTTATCTCTAACTGTAGGAACACAACTATGTTACTAACATTGATGTTATGGCGACATAGATGAGATAGTGTTAGCTACTTGTACCTAGGCGGACTTAAAAGAAGCACCACAATACCCACAGTGTGTACCTTACCAACAAAATACAAATTTATTTATATTAGGAAGACTATCAGCTAAAGCTAACAAATTAGTCACGTAATTAACAATACAATACCAATTAATGCATTCACCAAAAAAAAACAGTACTTATACTTATAAATAAACCTACAACAAAAACTAAACAATGAGACAACGCGTAGTACCTAAGGGCGCCTACTACTATCCGTGCCTACTTAATTAATCAGATTTTCAAATAAATTACGACATTTTCATGCTTGATAAAAGATGATTTAATAACACTTCGATCGTCGACGCTGAAACAATGCATGTATTGAAAAGGGCTTAGTTAGACATTCCTAGTTCTGGCGGTATCAAGGGAACTGGAGAGGCGAGGCGAGGCGCTCGATGGCACACCGGCTAGCGCCTTCGGGTTGCAATCATGTAAGTTGAGTAGGTAACTTTCGCAATGCTAAAGTTTTCGGATAGGTGACAAAAAAATTCAAATTCAAAAATTCATCTCCATGTTTTGGAAGGCACGTCCCCGTTATGACCTGTTTGCTATTGATCTTAGAGGAAGGCATTTATAGACTTATGTTAGTTAACAATTAACTCGAAGACCTTAAAGGAATCTCAAGATGAATTC
Organism: Eudonia lacustrata; assembly: GCA_947562085.1. Taxonomy (NCBI): domain Eukaryota; kingdom Metazoa; phylum Arthropoda; class Insecta; order Lepidoptera; family Crambidae; genus Eudonia; species Eudonia lacustrata. The sequence continues at coordinate 8,898,231 of OX387327.1, read as the reverse complement.
ACTACAAGAATATAATGGCCAATATATTTTTCGATAAAAATCTTAAAATTAATTACACAGTCGGGTAGGAGATGGATAATACTCTTACTACTGTAGCAAAACCTACATGAACAAAGCATTACAAAAAAAATAAGCCTCAGAACAATTTTACTAAAAAAGCCTCGTACAGATCGTTGTGTAAAAATGCTATACAGGATGTAATCGTTAAGTGTGACCGATTATTCCGTAACTATTACAGATACGGAATATATCCAGCCAATTTTGGCTTAGTACTCATATTAAACAAAATAACTTTTTAAAATAAGGAAACTAAAACCTTTCTACTAATCTCATACTAAATGTATGGGAGCGTTTAATGTAAAAATTTTGGATACTTCTCGTTTGATTTTTAAAAGTTATTGATGTCATTTTACTCATTAGGTAACGTACTTTCGATATCAGTTTAAAGTTTTTTTGATATCTGTTAAGCATCGATTAGACCATCTGATAAACAGGACACTAACTCACATAGGATCCTGAATTAGGATGGTGTAATCGCTGTTAGTCAGTTAGTGTCCTGAGTAAGGACGATCGGAAGAGCCCGACCGTCCTATCTCCTAACTAGTGTCCTAACTAAGATAGTGTAATTGCAGTAAGGAAGTAAGGACGCTCAGTCGCCGCGCGGTATTGCATACCGGAGAGTGTCGTGTCGTCTGTCGCAGAGTACCTACCTACCTTTTTTGTATCAAAAATGTCCTCCAATAAAGAGAAAGAAATATTGCTAAATATGTTGGACCTTTATAAGGACATGTCGCATATATGGAACAAAAATCATACCGATTCTAAAAACAAATCGCTGAGACATGAGGGGTATTAGAAATATCCAAAAATTTTAACTTAACCGTAACAATAAAAACATTTTATTTGGACACTAAGAAATAAACAGTTACAAAACAAGACAATAGACAGAGAAGAGAGTACAAGTAGGCGGCCTTATTGCTTTATAGCAATCTCTTCCAGGCAACCTTGGGTGAAGAGTAAAACATGTTAGTCATTAACTTTTCACCGCCCACTATCCTGCACGCGATGTCCCGCTGTACGCCAACGTATAAATGTATTTTAATAAAGTAGGTACAAAGAAGAACTTCTATAGAAGTGCTGGCGTGGACGGCACGAAAATCTCGAACTTCTATAGAAGTTGTTGGCGGTAAAAAGGTTAAATTAATGAAATGAAATGAAAATGAAATGAAAATACACTTTATTGTACACCATACAAAATACAAAAAGAGGACAATACAAGAAAAAGTACAAATGGCGGCCTTATCGCTAAAAAGCAATTTCTTCCAGGCAACCATGTGTTGAACTGGACAAAAAAAACTAAGAAGTGGGTGGTTTATGGTGCTTTCCAAATTATAAGTTTATTTACAGACAATATAAATATACTTAATTATCATACATACAATGAATATATCTACATACATAATACTACTATATAAATTGAATACATACATATAAACTAAATATATATGACATGGACAATGTAATTAATTATAATAACATTATAGCGACAAAGATAGATAGTGCTCTTTAACTCGTAGCTTAAAAGTATCCGAGGATTTTGCACACTTAACTTTTTCAGGCAATACATTCCACAGACGGACAGCGTGAACCGAAAAGGATTTGTCAAGGAATTTTGTGGAATGCACTGGTATCGCCAAGTTCAGGCTCTCCGATGACCTCAAAACTCGAGAGTGCGTCTCATGAAGGAATTGGAAACGTTCCTTAAGATAAGGCGGTGAGAGAGGATGAAACAAAATATTGTAAAGAAGGGAAACAATGTGTGCATTCCGGCGAAGGCGAATAGGCAACCACTTGATCTTAGCACGGAATTCAGATACGCGATCATATTTACGTAATCCAAATATAAATCTTATACTAAAATTTTGAAGACGCTCAAGTTTATTCAGTTGCTCCTCAGTAAGATCTAGATAGCTGACATCGGCATAGTCCAGGATGGGCAGCAGAAGGGATTGAGCCAGCGCAGTCTTAGTGGCAATAGGAAGGAAATTGCGTAACCTTTTCATGGATCCGGCTGCAGCAAACATTTTCCGACTCACTTGTTGTAGTTGAGGCCCCCAATTGAGATTTTTATCAAAAAGCACGCCCAAATTTTTCACCGTTTCACTGGGAGTCAAGGCAACACCATCAAACGAAATAGCAGGTAAATGGGACCAGTCAATTCTATTTGTAAACGTAGAGCTGCCGATGACGATGAGTTGAGTCTTGGAAGGATTAACTATTAGACCATATGACCCGCTCCAATGGCTAATCATTGCTAAGTCAGTGTTTATGATATTGACAGCTTGAGAAAGTTGGTCAACAGGCGCTTGAGTATATATTTGCAAGTCATCTGCATAAAGGTGGTAGGATGAAATTAAATGAGAGGAAATGGAATTTATAAAAATAGCGAAAAGCAAAGGAGATAAGACGCCACCCTGCGGCACCCCAGCAGTTATTTCGCCCCAAGTGGAAAAAGTATCATCAACGCGAATCCGCTGCCGGCGCCCAGACAGGTAACTACGAAACCAGTCAATCACTGCTGGAGATATGTTAATAGAGCGGAGTATGCCAAGTAGGATATCAAAGTCGACGGTGTTAAATGCATTGCTAAAATCTAGCAAGGTGAGAAGCGTTACTTTACCGTGTTCCATTCCTGACCTGATGTCATCTGTAACATTCACTAATGCTGTGGTGGTACTGTGCCCCGTACGAAACCCGGATTGGAAAGAATTTAGGAGCCGGTTCTTTAGAAGGAAGGTGGACAATTGAGTATGGACAAGACGTTCCAGAACTTTAGAAAGGAAAGGTAAAATTGATATAGGCCTAAAGTCTGAGAAGGATGACGGTTTGGAGTTTTTGGGCAAAGGAGTAACTTGAGCATTCTTCCAGGTTGATGGAAAAACACCAGTATGAATGGAGTGATTCAAGATGTGTGAGATGATGGGAAGGATTTCGTCAAGTATCAGAACGATCATCTTACGGCTAATACAGTCGTCACCAACAGCATTAGAAGGAATCGACATAATGCTCTTCTTAACATCACAGTCGGTGAATTGACGAAGAGAAAAAGACGAGTAATCAGGGCATGGAAGCGATGAAAGAGTATTCAATGTATCAAGCTTACTCGTTGAATCGAAGCTGTGCGAAGTGGTGAAGTGCTTATTCAGTAGATTTATATCTATATCTTTCAAAGAAAAAGTTTGTCGTTGCTTTCCAATGCCCAAAGATCTAAGAAATTTCCAAACTTTAGTTGGATCTTCATTTTCAACTGACTTATGAATATATTGGCGCTGCGCATTCCTACACACCTTATTGCATTGATTGCGGGCTTTAACGTACTTCTCCCAATTAAACGGAGTAGGACGACACTTATACCTACATTTAGCGACGTTTTTGCACTCAGATACCCGCTTGATTTCTTCAGTGAGCCATGGTGATGGACGATGCTTCATCTTGACAGAGCGGACAGGAGCATGAATGTCATACAACTTGATGAGGGTTGACGCGAAATGTTGCAGTTTTCCATCTATCAAGTCGCAATTTAAAAGCTGGGACCAATCGGTGTTAATGGCATCCTCCCGGAGACTTTCAAGATTAATACCACTAAAATTGCGCTGCAACAAAACCTTAGGCTTAGCCTTCGGTGGACGTGATTTATATGAGACATAGACTAAGTCATGGTAGGAGAAAGCATCAGCCGAGAATTGACCATGCTTAGCAATATGTTGGAGCGAAGAGACAATAATAAGGTCAAGAAGGGAGGGTGAACAATTTGGAAAAAAATGAGTGGCATTTAATGGCGGTAGGAATAAATTAGAAGACTGTAGGACAGAACGAAGATTTGCCGAGCGGGAGTCGTTTTTGAAGAGGCAAGTGTTAAAATCTCCCATTAAAATAGTATGACTGTAAGAAGGACAGAGAAGTTCTAATATATTTTCAAGGGAAGAAAAGAAATTTATACGTAAGGACGGACAGTAATATACACCAAGAAGTATTTTAGAAAGACACAGGCTAACCTCCAAGAAGAGATGTTCGCCAGCATTTGGCGACGGTGGTTGCGATGACATATCTACCACAGTGAACGGGATATGTGCACGGAGATAAATGGCTACCCCACCTCCACCGCCCACCGCGCGATCATTTCTTATCAGGTTAAAGCCTGGCAAAGAATAAGAAGAGGAAGGGAGACATGGCTTAAGCCATGACTCGGAGACAAGGATAGCATGAATATTCTTACAGTCGAAACTCGTCAGCATATCTGAGAAATGAGCCGGAATGCTTTGAGCATTAATATGAACTACGTTAAAGTTTTTCGAAACATCGGAGAAACATGAGCCTAGAGAATCAGACAACGAAGGAATACTAACAAAACTATCGTTGACACTGTTACTACTTGCAGAAATGAAACTATCAGAGTCACTAACATTATCCAGAAAAGACATTTACATAAATAAATAAAACACCTAACTATATAAAATAATAATACAAAATATATATATAATACACAAGAAATCTGCAATAAACAATAAATAAAATAAAAATAAAACACCATTTTAACCACCCGCTAGTGCTACAAACAAATTAATAATATACAAGTTTGTACAGTAGAAAAGAAACAGAGACAGGCAAATAACATGTAGGCACACTTTATTGCTCTAAGAGGCACACGTACGCATTATGTACGTACACAACAAAAACCTGTCAGATGTAAACATGATAGAATAAAAAAATAATAAAAAAATGGAACACAGCATTGATAAACGAGTTTGACAGAATTGTGTTCTATGTTTGACAGTGACATGAGGACAAGAATATTAATACAAGTTACCTCTAGTTACATTTAACAAATTGAGTACCCTATAAACTTGTTTTAGTACCTACCTAACAAGATTTAAATATTAAATATATTATTAAATATATTATTATTATTATTATATATTATTATATATTATATTATTATTATTATATATTATTATATTATTAAATATATTATTCAACATCACCTACATTGTTCTGATTCCAAGTTAAGTAACTAAAGCACTCGTTTTATGGAAATCACGACGGTATCACCGCCACCCAGACCCGACACAATATCGAAAAGTTCGTTTTCGACATTGACCCGACCAGGAATCGAACCCGGGACCTCAGAGTTAGCGCCGCCTAAAGTCCGGCGTACAAGACGCTTGGCTATTGAGGTCGTCAATTAAAAAAAAATTGGACAATATGAGAACAAATATAAGAAAGAGGTTTTTCCATGACATATTGATTTTATATATTATGTGACTGATTGAACATCGAACTTTTTTGGCATAATAATATGTATAGGTAGGACAGTATAGTACACTTGCACTACTACTGGTACTTAGTACTTTTCAAGTTTACGCAGGTAGTTACAGACTCTGTATACCTACCTACCTACGTAAACTTAAAAAAATCGTGACACCAATAATAAAATATAGGTACCAATAATAATTTATAAAATCTTCCTCTAAAAGATCTAAAATGTTCATGTTAGATCGTTTTTGTTTTTTTTTTTTTTTTAGTTGATGGCTTTGTGCGATTAGCACATTTAGCCAGTGTCAAAGTAATTTTTCTTACAAGTAATACATAAATATACAATATTTCCATATATGATGATGATGAATGATATTAGAAATGGGAAGTGAGAAATGATATACCCCCCGACCCCTCGAGTATCTCAGTAAAGATGTGGGCTTTACTAAGTCCTCACGCGAGCTTTTTGAGAGAAATTAAAAAGTAACGTTGCACTGTTTTGTTTCATTTGCCAACACTTATGCACACTCACGAACACTTAACGGTTAATAATCCACCATTATTTCACATTAATATTCGACATAACACAAATTTTAGAAAATAAAACAAAATCGCAGACATGACTCTTCACTTTCCCGCCAAGAAGACGATCGTTTTTGTTTCTTAGTAGTAGATACCTAGTTTTTTTTTCCTTTAGTTGATGGCTTCGTGCAATTAGCACATTTAGCCAGTGTCAAAGTAATTTTTCTTACAAGTAATACATAAATATACAAATCCTTCCAGTACGTACATAATGATGATGAATGATAATAGAAATGAGAAGTGAGAAATGATATACCCCCAACCCCTCGAGTATCTCAGTAAAGATGTGGGGCTTTACTAAGTCCTCGGGCAGACTTCTTGAGAGAATTTGAAAAGTGAAGTTGCACTGTTTTGTTTCATTTTCCAACACTCATGCACACTCACGAAGACTTAACGGTTAATAATCCACCATTATTTCATATTAATATTCGACATAACACAAATTTTAGAAAATAAAACAAAATCGCAGATATGACTCTTCACTTTCCCGCCAAGAAGTCCAGATACCTAGTTTTTTTTTTCTTTTAGTTGATGGCTTCGTGCGATTAGCACATTTAGCCAATGTCAAAGTAATTTTTCTTTCAAGTAATACATAAATAAACAATATTTCCTTCTTCCTCCAGTAATGATGATGAATGATAATAGAAATGAGAAGTGAGAAATGATATACCCCCCAACCCCTAGAGTATCTCAGTAAAGATGTGGGGCTTTACTAAGTCCTCGGGCGTACTTCTTGAGAGAATTTGAAAAGTGACGTTGCACTGTTTTGTTTCATTTGCCAACAGTCATGCACACTCACGAACACTTAACGGTTAATAATCCACCATTATTTCACATTAATATTCGACATAACACAAATTTTAGAAAATAAAACAAAATCGCAGACATGACTCTTCACTTTCCCGCCAAGAAGCAAATAACTAGTTTTTAGCCCAACAGTTTCTTTTTTTTTTTTTTTTTTTTTAATTTACGCCCGCTGTTACAGCAAGCGCTATGCCAATTTTTTGAAAGATAGCCCGGGTGCCATGTTCAACGTTCTGTATCCGACTAACCTATTCTTATCTATGATCCGACTGAGTAAATGCTATTATTAACATATTATACCATATCGTCGCCGTCTGAACTAGACAACAATGATAGTTCAAATAATTGTTCTGAATTCATTATTATATGTTAGCTATCCCTATCACTCAGATCACTCTAGGTAGAAATGATCACTGGTTGGTCGCTCGGTGAATATCAAATTCAAATTCAAATTCAAAAATCATTTATTCAGTTTAGGCTACAAGTAGCTCTTATGAATGTCGCTATGCCATCGGTTATCGCTGAGCTAATAGCTCTTATCGCACAGTGGCAAACTAGTAAAGCGAGTACTCGCCAGCGGCAAACTAGTAAAGCGAGTACTCGCCGGCGGCAGTGCGAACAGTCAGCGAATAAATAAATGGATCTTTATGTATTGTATGTTTCTTGAGCGAGAAAATAGTAGATAGTTCTCGTCGTGTTTATTTGTAAGGCACTATATCTATAGCTTCATGTCGTAAACATAAACAAATAAATAATTAGGTACTTACTTACTTATATAAGAGCGTTTACGCCGCACACTAGTGCCTCAAGACTGACAATGACTCAAGACGTTACGGCCACTTTTAACTATAACGCCTTATTTAACTAAACCATAACATGTCATGTGTTCATTAGGTGACGTAAAAATGCTAAATTACTTCATTCAAATAGTTTGTTGAGCATAATTTGATTTTCTATCTCTAATTACTAGATATGTTTTTTTTTCATTGGCGGCGCTAGTGTGCGGCGTAAACGCTCATAAACATAGAAACAGAAATTCCTTTTTGTACCTTAACTTTATCTTAGTTATTGTTCTAAGTAGGTAACTTTACATCTTAGAGCAAAGCTTTACATACATAAATGCTGGCAAATTAAACAAGACAGTGTTACATTCTGTACTTTTCAAATTATTTCAAAAAGCAGGAGGACGTTTTTTTCTCAATAAAAGCCATCACCTTTATTGAAACTCAATGGTATTAGGAAATATTTATAAAAAAAACTAAAGTTAAGACTCTATATGCAAAGCCCCTTTGCAATAGAGAAATAAAAAGAGAAGCATTTTCCGTCTTATGTCAGTTTTGACAGCTTCGACCAAACAAACTTCGGCGCGGTTGACGCCCAAAACAATAATATTACTTCGTTTTCTATAATAAATAGTTCTGCTGTATAGCTTTTTAGGCGTTGGCCGTTCGTGAATACCCCACCCCTTTGTTCAGTGTGGTCCATTTTCGTAACAAGTCAACTAACACAAAGTAAAAGCAAATCATTCCATCACTTCTCGTATAACAAAAACAAACAAATCTTATTTTGGGTCGGTGTTATTTTGCATTTTTTGTTAAATTTGCGTACTTTACATAATAAAGTTAAATTAAAATTGGTCGCTGTACTATTAGTGTTTAAAATGGTTTCAACTAGAGGTATTCGATATAAATTCAGTGAGGGTGAACGAGTTTTGTGCTATGAGCCTGATCCCACTAAGGCAAAAGTTCTTTATGATTCCAAGGTAAAAACCCTTTTAGTTATTTTTACCCCTAGTTCAGTAACTACTATTACATCACTCATTTATTTATTTTTACATTATTGTTTCTGAAAATTTTACGAAAATAATTGTATCAACATAACCCCTAAAAACTTTGTAATGTTTGGATAAAGTTTGAAATGCATTTAAATAATATTTTAATTATCTTTAATTGAAAAGATATTAGGTTCATATGCACACAAGCAAAATGTTTTATTAAAAATAGATATATTTACAGAAAAAATAAATATATTATTATTTATTATTATCATTATAACTATTTGAAAGTTACAATAACATTTTAAGTAATTCTGTTCAACAGCTTTACATGTAACACATAATACATACCTCTAAATTTTCCAGAAAACACAAAGCGTGAAGTAGGGTGTGGTTCAAACGTAACTGTAACAAAGACAAGTGTATTAATAACTTGCTGTGTATATAGGTTTAAAATAAGCCTTGTTAAGCTTGCTTATTTAAAATAAAAGAATACATAATATGAAGTACTTATAAAAAAAGTAAAATTAATAGTCACATTTAAATTAGGGAGTGGTCAGTTGCACTCTTTCACCACACCCATCTTTGTGCTTTGTAATTGTGATTATCGAATAAAAAGAGGTTCTTATTTCCAATAGGATTTGATTATTCATGCAAATATAATGAGTTTCACTGAATAAATGCCCCTTCTTTGATTTTTAGAATAATAAACTGACATTTTTTGACCTTTATGAGAAGGCTGTTATATTTTCCTTAGTAAGAATAGAATTAATCAAACTTTACTTAACATTTCTACTAATTTTTAAATGGTATAATTATTATAGGTAATTCAGGCAAGCTTTTGGAACTACTAATAGTAGCCATTTATTTGTTATCTTTTCATTTTAGTACTTAGGTCTAGTTTATTTTATGGTGTTGTAGTTTTCTAGTGCAGTTTATTCCAGGCTTCAACTACTCTGTTCCTTAAAAAGTGTTTATGTAAATTGCTGGAGTAAATTAAAACGCTTTTCAATGTAGGTGTTGGAGGTAATTGAGAGTAAGGATAAGCGTGGCCGCCGCACCGTTGAGTACCTGATACACTTCCAAGGCTGGAACTCATCTTGGGACCGTTGTGTTAGCGAAGACTTTGTCCTGAAAGACACCGAGGAGAACCGGCAGCTGCAAAGAGATTTAGCTGAAAAATCGCAACTTCAACTGTAAGTTTATACAATGATATAAAGACATAAGTGGCTTTCGACATTTACACAAAGATAAAAGTCTTGAATTGAATTCAAGGTAAAATAAAATAATTAATCAGATCCATAATAGTGGTTTCCTAGATTACTAGCGACTCGTCCCTGCTTCGCACGGGTGGACATTTTTTTGTAATATAGCCTATGTTACTCAGCGCTAATGTAGCATTCTAATGGTGAAAGAATTTTTTTAATCGGCCCAGAGAGTTTTGAGTTTATTAGTTGCAAACATACATACATATACATACAAAGATACAAAGGTTTCCTCTTTATAATATTAGTATAGATATACACAAGTGGTTTATGTAGTGAACATTTTAATATTTACTAGTAAGAAGTCTTTATGAACAGCTATATAAATTTGTTTCTTAAGTGCAGCACAGCAGTGCAGCAGTAGAAGGTTAAGTTTCAAATAGGTAGTTACTTTTTTTTACTAAGCAGATATACAAACAAGTAAACATATAACTTTAATTTCAGTTTCAATGCCTTATATTAGATAACACAAAGAAATGTATTTGAATTAACAAAAATATATTATTTAACAAAACTACATATTTTATATTATAACAGTCCCCTGTATGAGCAGTATACATATAAAGCTTTTAATAAATAAACGTAAAGGATAGTAATTCTTGCCAATGAGAGTTCCGCCCATCACAAATCATCACGAGGAATCTGCTTCAAATGATAACAGTTAGTATCTGCCACATTGTGTGGTACTTGCTGATTATTGTTTCATCATTTCATCATCAAGCTCCCACAAACTAAAAAATCCTCCATCAACTTTAAACTTTATAACTATGTAGTATGGTTGAACATTTATTGAAGTAAATTGACAGTTATGGATAGACTGATGTGAATGCGTCTTTACATTGGCATATCAACAGGGGTGCGTATTTGTACCGGCGCGAGCGGAAGAAAGGCGGCAGTACTGGCGCAGGCACCAGCGTGACCAAGCGCTCGCGGCAAGGGTTCAGCGACGACGGCTCCTCCAGCAGCACGCAGCCCGACGGTAAGGAGCGGCCATTTTGTACAGCATGAAACCAGAGTGGAGCAACATCGTCTTTTTTTTTTTGTAGTATTTGCCTACGTCACGTATTGTTGGGACATAGAGGAGCTCGATGGCGCAGTGATTAACGCGCCCGGTCTGCGATTGCTGAGGTTAAGCAAGTTTAGCAAAGGCCAGTCACCGGATGGGTGACCAAAATTTGTCATCTCTAGCTTCTCCGTGCTTCGGAAGGCACGTAAAGCCATTGGTCCCGGCTGCATCAGCAGTCGTTAACAACCGCGTGGTGGTTTATGGCCCGTCCACCCTACCCATCCATAGGGGGAAGGTTCGTGCCCCAGCACGGGGGACATAAAATGAGCTGATGATGATGATGACATATTGTGGACAGTATGATATATTTGATGGGGCTTACCACAAATGATTTAGAGTATATCCAGTTTGCGTTTATCATCATCATCATCATCATCGACATCACCAGCTCATTATATTTTTTTACGAGTTATAAACTTCCACACTGGCCCAGTGAGGATTGGTGGCTTAACCTGCAATGCGAAGTACAGAGGAGCTCCAGATAATACATTTTTGGTCACTCATCCGATGACCGGCCTTTGCGAAACTTCAGCTATAGCAGACCGAGCACGTTTACCACTGTGGCATCAAACTCCTCCAGCAGTTCGCGATAAACCCAGTTAAATATATATATAAAATTTAAATGCTAATGTTTTGTAATTAAAAAAAACATATCGACATATATTGTTGAAGCATATAACTTCGAAGCAGCTATTATTGGTATGTTATGTAGCCAGTGTGATGTGGCGACAGAAGGCGAGGCGGGTGACACTTTGCGAAAGTTGCTTAACTTCAACAATCACAGACCTAGAGCGTTTACCACTCCTCTTTTGCGTTAAGCCCAGTTAAATAATTAATTTAAAATAGAATGCATATGTTTAAATATTAATGTTTTGCATTGAGGTATTAAAACTAGAGCGGGACACCACAAACAAAAACCGTAAGCCCGGCCGGCCGGTGAGAGACTTTGTAGTTCATGTGACAGAAATTTTGTTTATGGTGTCTCCTCTATACGTAGTAATAATACCTCAGTGATGTTTTTTTGTATATTTTTCAAAGATTCGGCATAAATTGTTGTGACATATAACTGTGAAGCAGCCTTTATTGGTATGTGTAGGCAGTGTGTATGTGACGACAGAGGGCGAGGCGGGCGACACGGACTCGTCGGCCTCCGGCTCTGGCTCGCACTCCGGCTCAAGCTCGCAGCGCCGCTCGCCGCCGCCGCTCGCGCACCAGGGCCGCGCGCACATCACCCTGCCCTCGGCGCTTAGGTAACCAACCAGTTTACCATTTGCATGTATAATATTAACAATACTTATTTATTACATTAACTTAATAGGTCATCATCATCACCAGCTCATTTGTCCCCACTGCTGCGGCACGAGCCTTCACTATGGATGGATAGGACCGGCTATAAACCACCACGCGGGCCCTTTTTGTGTAGTTAAATGATATATCTATAATAGTACAATTTATAATTTATTTACTCGCATCTTACGACACACGTATTGTATTCGATTCTACAGTCAGCCAATAAAACATTTCCTAATAAAAACAAAACAGCTAAATTTAAGATGACGTGTTAACTTTATACACTGTATCATGATTTGACAGTCAACTCTACCGGCCAAAACGTGATCACTTTTTTATTTTCGTACTACATTCACTGCAATTATTACATAAATAAATATTTATTTATTTATACGTATTTTGTGATAGTAAACTGTATCTTTGCAAATCAAACATTTGTTGCTTGGGTGTACCATCAACCCGTACTGTCCAAGCATCAAGTGGTCCTTCGAACCGGATTGACAACATTTTTCGTATCTAGAGACCGGCTGACGTTCGACTACCACTTGGTGGTGAAGCGCGGGCGTCTATCCCGCCTACCGGCTACTCCATGCGCGGCCGACATCTTAGAGTCGTTCGTGAAGTGGTTTGCTCGCGCCGGCGCTTGGCACCCAGCGCGCGCCCGCCAGGACCCGCCGCAGAGGCCTGACTTACTCGACGTCTCGTGCAGGTAAAGTTCTCAACTTTATTGTAAATCTTTGTTGCTTACCAAGTGTGCAAAGGTGATAAGATAACAAACAGTCGCCGCTTTCGAAGTTAAGAAACACTTCGCCTAACCTGGCCTGGTGGTAAGTGATGATTATGTGCCTCAACTTAGTAGTTAAGTTAAGAGACTAAAAGAAAATATACTAATGTCTTAGTAGACCATACAAACGTACTTACGTCAACGTTAATACGTTTTGTTTTTCTTAAAGTTAAATTTGAAAAAAGTAATTTGAATTAGTATTTACCCGCCAACCTAACATCAGAGTGGCGGCTCACTTTAAAATGATTGTTGCTACGCTTACAGAAACGTACATTTACATAGTTTATTTTTGATCTATTTATTTGGTAGTCTCACACCCGCCATTCTGACGGATACGTTTATAGCAGCGAATATTTGTTTGTAATGTTTGGTTGGTGGCAGGGCTTGTTTGCCCGCCTGGCTAGCGACCACCATCTTATTTAAATATGTTGCCATAACATCATTGTTGGTTCAATTTTTTGTTCCGGCAGCTAGAGATAAAATAGCCAGTGTCTCGTTTGTTGAGGATTTCGGGTGAAAAACGCTTCCAACTTCGGCCTTGTTATCACTTAACATCAGGTGGAATGAAGCACCCAAGGATGGACAAACTAAGGCCCGCGGGCCATCTCCGGCCCATGAATGATCGAAGTCCGGCCCGCGACCATCAAACAAAAATTCAAGTGTGTGTGTTACAGAAAATGGTATGCATTTTATGTATCAATATTTTTACTTCACAAAAAATAAATTATTTATTGAAAAAAATACAGCAAAAAATTCAATAGCCTGGCCCGCCATAGATTTTGTATTTTTTTATTTTTTTTATAGTTAGCTCGGCAAATGATTCCATCCCACCTGATGTTAAGTGGAAATGAAGTCCAGACGCGAAGATAACTGGTGCAGCGGCAGCGTGGAAACAAACTTAGCATCAGTTAACTTCACTCTGCCGGCCCACAAGGTGCTTCTTCACGCCTCTCTTGAAGGACCCCATATCATAGGAAGGAGGGAAAACGTATGCTGGTAGACTATTCTATCTTTTGGAGGTGCGACAAAGAAACGAGTCACCAAATTTCTTTGTACGCGATGGGATATTTGAGACAGTGAAGCGGTGACTCCGAAGAGCAGCACGTGTACTCCTATGAAGAAAGGGAGAAGGTGGGATGAGATCAAAGAGCTCTTCAGAGCACTCGCCATGGTATAAGCGGTAAAACACGCTGAGTGACGCAACATCTCTACGCAATTGCAGAGATTCAAGAGTATTTGCCACTTCTGCATTGCCGATAATGCGTTCAGCGCGACGCTGCAATCTGTCCAAGGCATCGAGAAGGTACTTTGCGGAACCGTCCCAGATGTGGGAGCAATACTCCACGCAAGACGGTACCTGTGTCTTGTACAAAAGGCACAACTGGTCCGGCGTAAAGAATCGCCGCACTCTGTTCAGAATTCTGAGTTTTCGTGAGGCTGTTTTGATCACGGCTTCGATGTAGTCCCTTTGGTTCAGATCGCAGCGTATCGTCATACCGAGCATGTTGATACTGCCCTGCAGGCGTAGTGATGTACCCTGAAGAGTTGGAAGGGGAAGGAATGGTGACTTTTAGTAATTATTATCACGCGAATGAAAAAGTTTGCTCATCTCTGGCCAATCGCTTTCCCTTACTCGTTTCCATAACCTCAATAATAAAACTCTGTTATCCGCCGAGTGTGTTTGTCCAGACTGAACTTAGTTCGCGAGGTGGCTGACGGGCTGCGCGTGTACTTCGACTTCATCCTGCGCGGCCACCTGCTCTACAAGCATGAGCTGAACCAGTACCACGAGATATGCGGCCAGTTCATCGAGGAGTAAGTACTTTATCTGAACTAACTAGGTTGGCGCAGCGACCCAAAGTGTGTCTTGGCCTCCGATAATAAGAGCTTATAGCTCGGTCTGCCCTGCGCCACTTTCTTCACTCATCCGCGTGCAGTGCAAGTCCTTCTCGACCTCATCCCCCCAGCAGTAGTGCATTATCTAGTTAATTTTTTTTACAACTCAGGAAGATCATGACCTTGATATATCGAGTGAAGTATGTACAGTACATACGCTAGTATGTCGTCGGCTTGTAATTAAAACTACATTCAAAAATGTTTTAAACTCGCATATGCAACGGAGATTAGAACCCTCAAATCTGATTGATAAAACAATAACATTACTTATACAAAATAAAAACGCGAGTAAATTTGTAATAAGTGTTTTATTTTAAAGACGATAATATACATTAATTTCTAAAATTTGATCAATTTATCTTTAAATGACTTCTACATTAACGACGTGACAAGTAAATAAGTTGACAATGTGTTTAGCATATCTCAACCGTAGAGGGTGAAATCGAAATTTCAGAATTTAAACATCGCCTGCGCACATTTATTTATTGTCTAGCTTTTAAAAGTATAATTTAAACATTTACTGATTGTACTTTTTGACTGCTAATATTTAGTACTTACATGTATCAATCGTTACCGTTGCAGTCAGGAGGTGGAAGTAGGTCAAGAAATGGAGGACGCCACCATGACCCAGCTAGAGGTGGCCGCGGAGCAGCTGCGGAGCCCCAAGATGGCGGAGTACTCGCACCTGCCGCCCGACCCAAGCGACGATGCTGAGCGAGCAGACCGAGCCAAAGACGACGGGAACGCATGTGAGCCTTGACCTTTATACGTTTCAATATACCATACAAAACTTCTAAGTTATTTTTCTTTTCAAATCAATTTTAATTAAACTTTTTTGCTTAACCACTTGACTTTCCTCCTGATGACTCAATATCAATTCAATTCAATTTAACCATTTATTGCTCTCCATAAGAGTTTACACCTTGGTATGTCCTACACCAACTTCCTTTTGACTCATCCGCGTGCAGTTTCTCAATCTAATCTTCCCAGCGGTAGTATATCGAGTCCAGTAAGCATTGTTTTTCTATTGTCTAGATTAAGTAAAATACATACTTGAACGTCCTTCTCCCAAAAGGGGTAAACAAAGCATCGAAATCATCAATTTGGAGTAAATTCGCTGTAAGTGACCTCGACGCCACATGTAGCAGAATCAGAATAGGGTTCCGGGGCGGAATACATAACATTAGTGACAGGTTACTAGCCAATCGCCTGATTATACAGATAAGTATCTTGGAACGCTTGTCTCTTAGGCCGCATTTCCACCTGCAAGAAAACTTCCGCGAGAAATGTCCGACGGTCTATCCGACAGCAGCTTACAAGTGTGTAAACAGTACTTGCTACTGAGTATACACTTGCAAGCTGCTGTCGGACATTTCTCGCGGAAGTTTTCTTGCAGATGGAAATGTGGCCTTAGACAGTTCTCACGACATGCACGGGAAACAGCTTATACATTCTTGCAACACCCCAGACCAGTATGGGAATACCGAGATCTTAACAACTTAAGGCCCGATTTTTTAATCCTTAGATAAGTTTTGTGACATATTCTCTATAGAGAATTGTTATTATGTCAAAATTATTTAATGAATAAACTTTAACTGACGATCGATCCCCTGTATGGTGCCGGGGATAAAGAATTGCACCACCCCCTCTCGTCCCGTGGGTGTCGTAAAAGCCGACTAAGGGACTATTCCAGAGGATGGGCAGCAGCATCTCTCTGAGGTTACCCTCAACCTACTGCGATCGCCAACCCGCCTGCCAAGCGTGGCGATTACGGCAAATACCCCTCATATCCTTGGGGGAGGCCTTTGTCCAGCAGTGGACGTCTTTTGGCTGAGATGATGATGATGATGATGACGATCGATAAATCAGCCCTAAGTATTAAACAGTAAAAAAGTATGTTCAACTGATTTTATGCGATTTGAAACTTACCATAGTGGACTATATACGTGTGCATAGGTGTGCTGTCTGTTATACGTCGAATTTGTTGAAAAGTACTACTTAAAGGTCAACGAAGCAACGCCAAAACTCGTTTTATCTAAAATATTTCGTCCAGCCCCTTCAAGCAGCCACGAGGAGCCAGCTAAGGTGGAAGCAGCCGAACGAACCATCAAGACTGAGCCCGCCGACGACGCGTCCCCCGCCCACGCCGCCACACGCAGTGGCAATGTCGCAAGAAGGTCAGATCTTTATTATTATTATTTTTTGTTATTTTAGGTGTAACCCTTAGGCCAGCCGCACTTTGGATGCTTTATTGTACGAAAACGCGTTATACATCCTGTTCCTCTGACTACACAGGGTCACTTTTTTATCACCGTCCAAACCTTCTAAGATGACGCCCGATGACGATGTGATACAAACGAACAACTCTTACTATTGGTAACTCTTATTAAAATGAAATTCAGCTGTTCCATACAAAACAGCCCTATTAGTTTGTTGTCCTGCATTGCCAAGATACTTGAATCTATTGTTTATGATTTTCTTTACAATCATGTTAAACCATCAGTATCGCCTCTTCAACACGGATTTGTTAGTAATAAATCGACAACAACAAATTTGCTTGAATATAAAAACTATATTTGCTCTTCTTTTGCGTGCAACTCGCAAGTGGACGCAGTATATACTGATTTTTCCAAGGCATTTGACAAGGTTGACCATTTAATACTCTGCAGGAAACTTGAGATGTTTGGAGTTCACGGAGATCTGCTGCGTTGGCTAAAATCTTACCTCGAGCAAAGGAGTCAATTGGTTGCACTCAAGGGCATTGTCTCATCGCCGGTTGCGGTGACGTCTGGGGTTCCACAGGGGTCTCATTTGGGTCCCTTACTATTTATAGTGTTCATCAATGACTTGGTGGACCGCTTGAAGTGTCCATGTTTGTTGTATGCCGATGACCTAAAGATATACTCCAAAGTCACGAGTCTTAAGGATGCTATTAACCTCCAGCGGGACCTCGATTCGCTTTCTGACTGGTGTGTAAATAATAGAATGTTCCTTAATGTTGACAAGTGCTTTGTTATATCTTTCACAAGAAAGATTAATAAAATAAACTTTGAGTATGCTTTAGGAATCCACACATTGACACGCAACGTTACCGCAAAGGACTTAGGAATTATATTTGATGCAAAACTTTCTTTCCGTGATCATTACGAGTATATCGTGGGTAGAGCTTCCCGTAACATGGGATTTATATGCAGGACTACCAAGGCTTTCAAAAAACCCACAAGTTTTATTTATTTATATTGCGCAATTATTCGTAGTTTGTTAGAGTACAATTCAGTCGTCTGGTCTCCATATTACGCTGTTCACGTTGATCGTATTGAGCAAATTCAAAAGCGCTGCCTCAGAATTGTTTCGTTTAGATATAACCTCATACGATCGCACAAGGCGTACCAAGATCGGTTGATTAAATTCTCGTTGTCGACATTGGTAAATCGTCGTGAGCGTACCGACCTTATCTTTCTGCACAAAATTTTGCACAGTTTTGTAGATTCTCCTTACTTGCTTTCACTTATGCACCTTAATACTAACTATCGTTCACGTAATCCAAATACATTTGCGCTTAACGTATATCGTAATAACACCTCTTTTTACAATCCATTGGTTCGTATGTGTCGCCGGTATAATGAGCTCATTAAACAAAATGCTGACATTGATATCTTTTGTGGCAATTTAAGACATTTTTTATTTAGCATACGTAAACTATTTTCTTAATCCAGTTTGGCAATCCAAAAAGTTTCTTGTTTATTGTTTGTTATATCGTATCTTTAACAATTATAATCTGTACTTCTATTTGTTAATTTACTTGGTTTACTTTTCATGCCTATAATAATAATGATTTATTTATTGATTTTGATATTGTTTGTGTTGTGACGTTTATTACTTGTAACCATAGTTCATGTTACAGACGCATTTTATTGGGTTATGGTCTGGTCCAATTTTTTCAAGTTTCCCCAATATTATTGTTTTTACTGACTGTAATCTGTTATGTGTTGTAATAAATAAATAAATAAATAAATAAATAAATAAATAAACATCAATATTCATTCGACCAAAATGTATGGAATAGCTAAATTTGGTTTTCGAGTTAGTAGTAGAGGATCCGCACTAGAAACTACCTTCACCCATCTGTTTAATAGATGAAAGTATTTTATATAAAATTTAATATATTAGAAAATATATATCGAGTAGTTTGTCATTAATTAAAAATTGAAAAATGACTTTTTATTAAATATTGCACTCATGAGTTTAACGAATAAATTTAATACCAACCGAAAGTATGAAGCCTATAGTATAGAATATACAATCGTTGGGTTGTCTATTTTTTCCTGGCACAACTACTGGGTTCATCATCATCATCATTTAGTGCCATCTTCATACTGAAGTTTGGAGATCAGTATACAAAATTTACTGCGATCCCATACAGCTTGTTTTAATTGGCGATAACTAAGTCCAGTCCACTTTTTGATATCGTCCAGCCATTTGCGTCGCGGACTACTGGGTTGGCAGGTATAAACAGGTAAATCGATAATAGTTATTTTCACCTATTTGTTTAATAAGTTTTTGTTTATTTTAAGAGTTGTTCGTTTGTATCACGGGAGTCATCTCGGAAGGTTTGGCCGGTGATAAAAAAAAGTCACACTGTATTGTACACACGCGTGCACATCGGACTACCACAATCTGTCAAATTACCTCAATAGACTTTGAACGTTATGTCTAGCGCTTATGGTTAAACATTTATTAAAGAATATTGATAGTTTTGGGTAGTCTGATGTGGCTAGTGTGTACCTCGCACAATAGTTGCGATTAATTTATTCGTAAACGCATGACCTTGCGACGTGGCAGGCTAGCGAGCAAGGGTGCTTTGAAACGGAATATTCCTCTTTGTCACCCCGTTTTGTTCACCAGGGCGACAGATTGGAAGAAAAAGTTCCATCTGTCCCCCAGTCACTAATAGGGTGACAGATAGGAATATTCAGTTTAAAGCTGTCACTAATAGAGTGACAGATTAAACGCTTTTTAGATTGAAAAAGTTTCATCTGTCCACCAGTCACTAATAGGGTGACAGATAGAACTAGCTAGACTTTTTGATTCCCATTTGTCCTCCCATGAGAAAAAATTAACTAGTACACAGAAGAAAGTACGCTATTTGTGTTTTAATGATTGTAATGGTAATATTACATTATTCAAGTAGCTATGCTCGTAGTATATTAGAACTAATGTTTTCGCACAATATATATACTTGGGCCCAAAAAATGTAATTCAATCACTACAAAAAATCCAAATACTAGACAACAGAGGCGGTTAACTTCCAAGACACAATAAGATTGATACAATTAGTTTTTGAATATTTATTTATTTATTAGAAAACCTGTACTTATATACATATTTAAATTATAGGTACGCACAACATATACAAAAAAATAAAAAAGACAGAAACTTAAAAAAAAACATCAAAATGAATTTATAATTATTTATGAATTTGTTTGGGCAGACTCCGCTCCCACAAGTCGGCGGTGTCACAGTCAGAGAACGAGGAACCGACCCCGTCCACCTCCGGCGAGCAACGCGCCTTCGAAACGCTCTCATCAAGGTTTTTTTTATTATTATCACATTACTTCGGTTATGAAACGTTAATTAATTTTGAAATTTTCGCTGACTATAAATTATAGCATACCAACTTACTAATAATAATAGAATAATAGAATATTTTATTTCTAGTAATAGTTACAACTCATTTTTGTTAGTAACAATGGTACTTAGAACTATGTTAGTATCGATATATTTAATGCAAATAAATATATTTCTATTTCTATTATATTTACTTAACCGTAACTGCATTTTTGGCATTTTTTGGTCGGCCCACCCTTAATATTATGCCAACCGCTTATTTGATTAGTCACACGCTCACACACAAGCCGCCTTACAAATAAACAAAGAATAAGGTCCGAATAGTTATTCCGTGTTTTGTTTCTGTCATGTAAACGTCATTTCAAATTAGAGTAAAAGAGACAAAACACGGAATAACTATTCGGACCTTATTCTTTGTTTATTTGTAAGGGGGTAAGTGTGATGATGATGATTCAATTGTATATGAAGTAAGCACAGTAACGATGTGTTTGGTGTGATGTGCGGCAGCGTGGGCAGCAGCGGGTCGTCGCTCAGCGAGGGCTGGTCGCGGCCGTCGCACTCGCCCGCCGCGCCCGCGCCCACGCGCACCCCGCTCTCACAGCTGCTCGACAAGGTACCTATTAGGTACCTGTAGGTATATCTTCTAATATATAAAATTCTCGTGTCACGGTGTTTGTAATTAGGTTAGGTCTGCGAATCGGACAACATCTATTTTTCATCCCCCTAAATGTTAAGGGTACCCCTAAAAATTTTTTTTACAATTTATTTTTCTAATACAAAATTTTCCACGATTTGATTGTATTGTTGACATAGAAACTATCAAAGCGATAAATCCGCTGGGTCAGCTAGTATTGTATAGTTTTTTTCTGACATTTTGTAATGTACTATTTACAAAATGGCAACTTCAAGTGTATGAAAGCATAGACTGAAAGTTATTCCGACAAGCTACCCACTCTCGCAGCTGCTGAACAAGATAACACGCGCACCCCGATCTTACTTCTAGTTTACTACTACTACTTACTGCTAGTCCACTTTGTATGTTTTTCCGCCATTTTGTAATGCATAACTACAAAATGGCGACTGCTTGTGTACCTATCAAAGCATATACAGAATAATCATATCGTGCCTATGCCCCTCCATACCCTTGTCGTAACGCTTCGATCAATTATTTACTAGATTCCCGATGAGCGCTTGGAAAACGGTAGGCGACTTTGGGGCCACGGAGCCATAATGACGTTTGTGGCGATGACACTAAATATTAAGTACATATTATATTTTGCAACCTTAATTGTGTCGATAGTAATATCAAACTCGCCCTCGTAATATCAAAGTCCAGTACTAGATTCAAAATTCAAAATTCAAAATCATTTATTCAGTTTAGGCTACAAATAGCTCTTATGAACGTCATTTTATGCCATCGGTTCGTAAGTCTATCTACTCTGAGCGGGAGATCTTGTACTGAGAAGAACCGGCAAGAAACTCGGCAAGTGTCCAGCTCTTTTCTCCCTTACAGCGTCATAAATATTGGAAAATGCCCTATCATAAAAGGACACTTTCTTTGCCTTGAGTGCAGTTTTTTTTTTTTCATTTTTATTATAATTGAAATATAAAAGAAGAATAGTAGACAGTATTCTAAAACTTTTACTATTCTAACGTTTGCCAGTTAGTCATTAAACTAATTGTTGCAAATAAACAGGCATTTATTTTTGTTGGAAATAAAACTTTGATTTGTATTATGGACGAATCGATTATCGAGATTCAATTTGTTTGGTGGCATAATGGCCCCATCACTAATTGTTCTTTTTTTTTTGTTGGTACACTTGTCTCGGGAAGGCAACAATGGCTGGTTGATAGGTTATCGTGTGTTGATAATTAAATAGATTTTATGTAGTAATAAGGGCATTTGGAGCCGTATTGTGCAACCTGTGTTTTGTGAGAGTGTACGTCGTAAGCGAATCGCATCGGGAGTACAATTCGCCTGGATGTCGGCATCACCGCTGCTGGAGTAAACAGGTAGTTCCTCGGGGGAAAAGTGCACTTGGGGTAGCCGTTGGGTGTGATTAGGGAACCCGAGAAGACCCGGACTCGGATTCAGGCCCCATCAGACCATATGGATCCCGTTCTGGACGGCGGGAGCGGCATGGAACTGTGAGTGGATTTTGTAGATTTTAAGGTGTAACCTAATTTTAAACAGTAGCATAGTGTGTGTTGTGGGTTTCCGCAACATTTTAGTAGCAGAGCGTGGTTAATACCGGACCTCTAGGTTAATCGGTGTAATTTTGTGTATTTTTTTTAGTTCGTAATAGGTTAA
This sequence comes from Eudonia lacustrata, assembly GCA_947562085.1. Taxonomy (NCBI): domain Eukaryota; kingdom Metazoa; phylum Arthropoda; class Insecta; order Lepidoptera; family Crambidae; genus Eudonia; species Eudonia lacustrata. The sequence continues at coordinate 8,875,518 of OX387327.1, read as the reverse complement.
GCTCATTTCGTGTAAAATCGCACTTCCGGGACAGGTGCGGTTGAATTGTAAGGTTGGTAGTACCGTTGTTTTCGTTGTATTTGGGCTGGGACATTTCTCGGAACGTTAATTGTTATTTAATTTCTTTCAATTGAAAGCATCGAGTCGATTCGGGATAATCGATTCCGTGTTTTTGTTGACTCGTTTTAATTTTGTGTTTAGGTTTATTTAGTTTAAATTATTTATAATGACAACGTCACGGCAGGAGTTGGCTCAGCAGCTCCGGTGGTTCACCGGGCTGCTTGCATTAATAGATCGGCCTAACCGGGAGGACGCCTTGGAGACGCGTTCGAAAGAAATGCAGGCTCGTTTCTTGTTGGCCGAGCGGTCGGTAACCGCTCTATTGTCAACCGACCCGGTCGGGGAGAAGGAGCTGGCCTTCCACGCCCAATATGTCAAGGATCTGGAGCACATCCAAGACATCTACGACGATGTCCTTCAGCGGGTGAAGGACATCGAGCGACTGCGGGAGGGGAAGCCTGTTGCGCGCCCCGCTTCGCTCCACACCCCTGGACCCAGCGCCATGGGAAGATTGGGTGCCCTGGAGGTCCCGCATTTCACCGGATGTATGCGGGACTGGGCTGGATTCCGGAACATGTTTTTGGCCTTGGTGGATACTCGGAAGGATTTCACCAAGGCCGAAAAGCTGGCATATCTCCGTTCCTTCCTAGACGGAGAACCCAGACAGCTCGTACAGCATCTGGAGCTGCAGGATGCGAGCTACGACACCGCCATGCAGCTGCTGGAGAAGCGGTACGAGAAGCCGCGTCTTCAGGCGGACGCGCACGTGACCCATCTGCTGGGATTGCCGAGGGTCAACCATAGGGCTCAGCTGAGGGCGCAGCTGATCACCCCGCTCACCGTGTCCTTAAACGGGTTAAGGACGCTCGGACTGCCCGTCGACCAGTGGTCCTTCCTTCTTCTGCACATCGTTCTGGCCAAGTTGTCGCAGGAGATGAGGGACAAGTTCGAGCGGAATCGACTGGTCCACAAGCATCTCGGCAGCGTTCTGCCCTCGATAGGGGAACTTCTGGAGTTCCTGGAAGAGGAGGCTGGCCTGCTGGAAAACCAGCTAGCCTCCCAGGAGGCTCCGACAAGTGCGCTGGCCCGCACTTCCGGAGTCTACGGCGCCCAGCCGCCACGCAACCCAGGGAAGGGTCGCGGCAGGCTGGTGGCTGCGGCCGCCATCAACCCCGGTTCTGGATGCCGGGTTTGCGGACAGCAGCACTTGGAACAGCTATGTCCAGCAATTCTCGGGCTGCCCACAAAAGAGCGCCGAAACCTCGTTCGGACACGAGGATTGTGTTATGCCTGCCTGGGAGGACATAGGTATAATGAGTGTCCCCAGGCGAGGCCTTGCGATGTGTGCGGCGGACCGCACCATCGCTTACTGTGCACCCGTAGTGCTAAGGGCTCAGCACCGGTTCGGGAGAGGAAATCTCCCACGGGTGGCGGTTTGGGGCCGGGGTCAACTCCGCCTCCGGAAAGACGGAGTCCGCCACGGCCGCCACACTACAACCCCTCGTACACCCCGGCTCAGGTGAGTTGGGGACCGCCGGAACGGAGCCAGGTTCTGGCTACAACCCGGCACCCGGCGCGACCAACACCTGGAGTTGGTGCCTCTAAGGGCCACTGGGTACAGGGAGCCCCACCTCCGGACCCAACACCCGGATACTCGTACGCGTATCCTCCGCCGCCGTTACCGGAACAACAACGACATGAGAACCGTCAACAGTTCTCACCGGTACTGCACGAGTACCCGAGGTTGGAATACCACCCACCCTATCACCGGTATGGTAGGGCAGCTGGATACGCACCACCCCGGATGGTGGCCTGCACGCGTCCGACTTACTGGCCGAGTCATCACGGTTCGACAGGGTCGGCTGCTGGCTCTGACGCGTGACTAGCCTGTGGTCGGGCTACGTCGGAACCGAGGACGGTTCTTTTGCCCATCGCGCAGGTACGCGTTTGGGGACCTAGGGGGGACTTCGTCCGGATACGAGCCCTCCTAGACACTGGGGCACAGGTCTGCTTAATTACTACGAGGGTAGCGAGGCGCCTACGTCTGGAGTGCGCGCCTCCCTCAGTTCCGATTCTGGGAGTCGGAGATACAGAAGTGGGGGGTCTGTCCGGTCAGACCCACATTTCCTTCTCTCCTGTGCATTCCGCTTCGATACGGATTGCAGCGGCCGTGATCGTACTCGACAATCTGCTGGGTTGGCATCCACCGACAGACATTCCGCGGGACGCAATGCCTGACACATCAGGTCTCATGCTGGCAGACCCTCATTTCGAGGAGCCGGCTCCGGTGGACCTCATATTGGGAGCGGATGTACTGGGCTGGATCCTTTTAGGGCCTCAGCGGAGTCTGGGCCGCTCTTCGTTGGTAGCTATACCTACCATCTTTGGACACGTTTTAATGAGACCGGTTTTCGACCAGGAGACGCGGGATGTCTCACCTGTCGTCGCTACTACCTCCATCGCTAGGACGATGCAAAAATTCTGGGAACTGGAAGAGCCTCCCATGGTCTCCCGTCTGGATCCGGAGCATGTGGAGTGCGAAACCTTTTATAAGGATCACACACGCCGGATGGCGTCGGGTAGGATCGAAACTCGACTGCCCTTTATTGACTGTCCCCCTCTCTTGGGAAAATCGAGGGCGTTTGGCAGAGAAACGACTCTTGTCCATGGAGCGTCGTATGTCTCGCGATCCGGTACTTCGGGAAAAGTATATCGAGTTCATGCGAGAATACGAGGCCTTGGGGCATATGTCGCGGGCGACTGTCGACTGGACAACGACAGATCATTTTTTCTTGCCTCACCACGCGGTGTTGAAGGCCTCATCTGGAAAACTACGGACTGTTTTTGACGGATGGACTGTTACGCGTTGGAGGTCGCCTCAAAAATGCCGACCTGCCCTTCGGTAGCCGTCATCCTCTGCTACTCCCCAAAGGAGGACCTTTGGTAGAACTGGTGGTCTCGGATAGACACCTGAAAAACGCTCACGCGGGGTGTAATGCGTTACTGGCGATATTACAGAGGAAGTTCTGGATTTTGTCCTCTCGGAGAGTGGTTCGCAGCGTGTTATTTAAGTGTGTGGCTTGTTATCGGGTGAAGGCCTCCACTATGCAGCCACAGATGGGGGATCTCCCTTCTGACCGGGTTTGTCAGACTACTAGGCCGTTCGACGGGGTCGGTACGGATTTTGCTGGACCGTTTCTGGTGAAAACCACAGCCTATCGTAACACTAGGGTCACGAAAGCATACCTGTGCGTTTTTGTCTGCCTGGCCACTAAGGCCGTCCACCTGGAAGTGGTTTCGGCTCTGTCTACGGAAGCCTTTGTCGCCACGCTGGATCGTTTTGTTTCGCGACGGGGTTTACCTTCTCTCATTCGGTCCGACAACGGTACCAACTACCGAGGCACTGCCAACTACTTAAAAGATGTGAACGATTTTCTGGATAAAAATTGTAATAGCATAAGTCAAGCTCTCGCACAGCGGGGAATCACATGGCGATTTAGTGTGCCAGCCTGTCCCCACTGGGGCGGGATATTTGAAGCCGCGGTAAAATCGGCAAAAACCCACTTGCGCCGGGTAGTCGGGGAAACTACCCTCACGTATGAGGAACTTACAACTGTGTTTTGTAAGGTTGAGGCGGTTCTCAACTCGCGTCCGCTTTGTCCACTCTCCTCTGACGCAAATGACATGGAAGTCCTGACCCCTGGTCATTTTTTGGTCGGTCAGCCACTCACTGCCCTGCCTGAGTATCCCTGGAAGGATGAACGCAGACACCGGATGTCTCGTTTTCAAATGATACAACAAATGAGTCAGGACTTGTGGCGTCGTTGGTCACTGGAGTATCTGCATTTATTGCAGCAGCGTGTAAAGTGGACAGACCGGACGTCACCCCCTTCGGAGGGGGATCTGGTTTTATTAAAAGAGGCTAATTTGCCATCGTTATTTTGGAGACGAGGTCGCATTTTAAAGTTAATCTGGGGCGCGGACGGGACTCCGCGTGTGGCGCAAGTGTTGGTTGATGGATCGGTGCTAAATCGCGCAGTCGCGACCTTAGCTCGATTACCGGTTGACTAGTTTAAGATTTCAGGCTAGAAAGCGGTACGTCCGCTTTGGGTGGCGGGATGTTGCAAATAAACAGGCATTTATTTTTGTTGGAAATAAAACTTTGATTTGTATTATGGACGAATCGATTATCGAGATTCAATTTGTTTGGTGGAATAATGGCTCCATCACTAATTGTTCTTTTTTTTTTGTTGGTACACTTGTCTCGGGAAGGCAACAATGGCTGGTTGATAGGTTATCGTGTGTTGATAATTAAATAGATTTTATGTAGTAATAAGGGCATTTGGAGCCGTATTACTTTAATTAAGTGTATTGTGCAACCTGTGTTTTGTGAGAGTGTACGTCGTAAGCGAATCGCATCGGGAGTACAATTCGCCTGGATGTCGGCATCACCGCTGCTGGAGTAAACAGGTAGTTCCTCGGGGGAAAAGTGCACTTGGGGTAGCCGTTGGGTGTGATTAGGGAACCCGAGAAGACCCGGACTCGGATTCAGGCCCCATCAGACCATATGGATCCCGTTCTGGACGGCGGGAGCGGCATGGAACTGTGAGTGGATTTTGTAGATTTTAAGGTGTAACCTAATTTTAAACAGTAGCATAGTGTGTGTTGTGGGTTTTCGCAACACTAATAAATGTGTTATTTCTACTATGTATGCATTTTTAATTCCCTATTTCCTGAATCCGTACCAGGATTATTAACTTAAATAAATTTCGCCTAAGTGCTATTACTCTATTTCAAATTGACTTAAGTCCAGTGACCTATTACTTCAATACTGACCAAGTCCATTGGTATTATATTATCATACACGCCTAAGTCCTTATTAAATTCGTTAAAAAATGATGTTTTTCTTGGCAGACTTATATTTATTTTCACTTTTTTGGAATTCTTCTGTAAAATACCACAATAATTTTTTCACATAGGTAATTTAGTTAAAAAATATAAAAAATAAAAAGAATAGTTATTTTTCAAAAAATACATTACATGTGACTTGGGCTCTTTTGATATTACAACTTAATCTATATGTTTAAGATTTAAGGTTCACAGTAAGCTGAAGTGTTCCAGTTAAGAAAATAAAAACAAATGATTTATAATTAAGATACACTGTATTGCTAAATTCGATATCTATTGATGATAATGATAACTGATAATGAATGCACCCGATCGCGATGACAATTAATTAAGCACTAGTTTGATGATGTAGGTTTTAAGAAACGCACGCGTTCGGCGGCGCTTCCTAGTGACGTCAATAACGGTGTTCGATAACATGCAATGAACATGCAGTTGTTGATGCTATCCAATGTTTTTTTTTCAGGTTTTGTTATTCGAAATTTAAATGTATTTTATATGCATTTTTGTTCCGGATCCTTAATCACACTAATTCACACTTATATTCTGAATATTTGTTCCTTGAAACACACACACATGATGGTGATTTCTTAGATACAACACTTTTAATAACTATCTTATTTCAGGTGGCAAAATGGCAGATAATTCCACGTGAAGGCACCGAGCACCTCCCGTGTCGCGTGTACGGTGCAATCCATCTTGCAAGACTGTTCGGTATGCTAAACACCAAGAATATATATTTAGATTTTATACATAATTAAATTTATTTATTTATTTCTTTAAATCTGAATTGCCTATTACACTTACAGTTACACCAAAGCGTGCAGTAGGCCAATTACAATTTGTGTAAACAGATAACTACCTATTTAAATTTCAAAAAAACTTATAACACTATTTATAAAAATATGAATAGATACACAATAATATCAACATCTGGTTGCTGAGCGATCAAAACGTTGAATAGACCCAAAGCTTGAGCAGTGGGTGCATATTTTGCCGTTTGCGTGCGAACGAACGGGACCGCCAATAGACGCCGCGTGCGCAGCCGCGCCAACTTATTCGGCACGAAAAACGAAAACTTTGACAAGGCTTCAGGATTATCTATCTTATTATTGAAGAGTTGGAAACAATGTTAAAGAAGAGCCTGAGCTGCAAAGTGTTAATACCCACCATGCCGGCTATGAAAAGGGACGGATATAGATATAGGTAATATCCAAACATCTTTTTGTAAATATAACGCGCAAGCTTTATTTGTACTTTTTCCACCATAAGCTTTTATTTGGCTTCATGAGGATCCCAAATTAACGAATTATACCTAATTTACTTCTTACATATGTGTTTAATACGCAGCCGGCGTGGCGTAGAACAGAAATCCTTCGTTCTAATTTAATCACGACGGCGGGCGGGACGCATTTAAGTCCGCGTTTCGCGGCACTGTTAAGGCGCATTGCCTATACCTCAAAAATAAAAAATCACTTACAGCGAGTGTCCTTACTTCGGCTTCTGGACAGCGGCGGTGAAGGGAGCGCTCCCCTATAACAATCACGCTGGAGAAGGCCCAGCTTTGGGCCTGTTGGGAACACTTGCACCAAACTATCACCACTAGATACACAGTACACACGGTGCCCTATTTGGGCTGTCAAAATGTCTGCTCGTGTGATTAACTATAACAAAAACGGGAGCACAATACCGTCGCGTCGCGCACTGTCAATCGACCGACTACGCCAATGTCTCAAGGCGGACTCCGCCGTACGCGCCCGCGCGCGTTTTATTTATAACAATATGCGTAATAAAGAGTTAGAATGGTAGCTGTCGTGAAACCGAGCAGTTTGTTGCATCACGAAACCTAAGGATTTATAAGCCCGACCACACGTTTGAGCAATATGGACATTGAATGTCAATTCCGGATCTAGGGTCAAGCCTAGGTATTTAATAAGTGGGACGCGCTCAAGTTGTTCACCGGTAATATTGTAAGGGTAGGTAATTGGTGAGCGAGATCTAGAAAAAAAAGTAACAGAAAAAAAGAAAAAAAAAGTAACAGTGCAGTCAAAATGCAGTAATATTATATTTAGACAGAGGTCCCCAAACTCGGCTAAGCCTGTATCTTGGCGAACCATATACACTGTTTAATTTACTGCATCGGATAGTATTCAATTAAAATAAAATAAAAATATAATTGAAACCCTTACTATACAAACTATTATATAAATGATATAAAACATGTTGGATATTAGATACTAATAATTAACGTAGGATATCTTCTGTGGAGGCATAATCCAGTGATAATAGCCAGGTTGTCAGAATCTTTTTTGCCCTGTAAACAGAACAAGATACCACACTGCAAGACCGTACAACCGCATTGTAGACTCGCGCTTGGATAAAGTCGCCAAATCTTCCAGCAAATGCCGAGTTTATGGTCGGGGTCGGTAATCTAAATACTCTTTTTTTAAGGAGCGACTCATAGTATTCGGAAGAGATTAGACGTTTATGGGCAATGAGTGATATTTTGAGGATAAATAACTGACGAACTGACAATACTTGTGCTCTATTATAAAGATTAACTGTCGGGTATCGGTAAGGTAGCCCAAACATTATTTTTAATACAGATCGGTTGGCACGTTCCGCAACCAAAAGTGACGTCTTAGCAGCGGCACCCCACAGCAGAAAATGTAATGCTTTTACATTTGGATGTATGAACTCGAAACTGGTTACATTCATCACATTCATCACATCAATGTCTCTTTGAATAGCCTCACACTCACTGGCACTTTTGACACCTAGGAACAGTTTCATATCGTCTGCGAACATGAGACACTTAGCGGTCCTGACTGACGACATTGGGCAGGTCATTGATCATTATGAGGAACTGGGTGGGTGCCAAGTGTGTTACCCTGACTCACCCCAGAGCGAGTAACATACAAGTCCGATCTACAGCCTAAGAGCTGAACATATTGCGTACGGTTACGAAAATAGCTACAGAACAATCTTAATAGTTTAGGTGTAAAGCCGAATTTTGAGAATTTATTTACCAATATATCATAGTGAACCCGATCAAATGCCTTCTTAAAATCAAAATAGGTAACATCTACTTATGCTTATGTAAGTCCATTTGTGTAACGGCATAGTCTGTGAAGTTAATGTGGTTAGTAGTTGTAGATCTACCAGCCCTGAAGCCGTGCTGGGCGTCTGATAAGCGTGTACTTATCTGCCGGGTGATGTGGCGGTTGAGTATAGACTCAAGTACCTTACCGAAAGCCGACAGAACAGCTATTGGTCTAAAGTTTTCAATCTTCAGTGACTTACTGCCTTTTGGAACCAGAGTAACTCTTGAGACTTTCCATGTTGACGGATAAGTATCAGTGCTTATAGCTAGATTGAAGATGTGCAAAAGAGAGAGCTTTAAAATTTCAAAACAGTCTTCGAGAATAAAATATGGTATGCCGTCGGGACCAACAGCCGAATGAGCTTTTAGGCTGCGAACTGCCAATTGGACGTCCTATAGTTCTACTATAGTTCACCCTTGTTTGGTATAACAACGTTTCGTAGAAAATCGCTTCGGCTAATTTCAGTTACAATAAAGTCATTCCACATAATTATTCATTTGATCGAATATTTGATTGTTATAATTTTATTTCGTATAATTATTTCTTTGGAATAATGTCATTTTACCGAATTTTCATTTGCGCTAATTTTATTTAAACTAATGTTTAACTAGACTAATAATGATTTAGTCGAAAGATCGTATCGAATATTCAGTTCAGCAATCATTCGTTTCCTTTCATTATCAATATAGTAAGTTGAGAAAATGATTGAGGATACTAGCTGCCCTACTCCTGTAGGTCACGTGATAGGTTAGAAATTTAAGACAATCGCGAAGCGCAGCATAGCGATTGTCTTAAATTTCGAGGTTATTTTTTTTATTAGACAACAGAAAGCAAAAATTAACAAAAAGAAACTCTTTCTGTTGTCTAATAAAAAAAAATAACCTCGAAATTCAAGGCAATCGCTACGCTGCGCTTCGCGATTGTCTTCAATTTCTAACTTAAATTTCTTTATTTTTTTTTATAAGACAACAGAAAGCAAAAATTACCAAAAAGAAACTCTTTCTGTTGTCTAATAAAAAAAAATAACCACGAAATTCAAGACAATCGCGAAGCGCAGCGTAGCGATTGTCTTGAATTTCTAACCTATCACGTGACCTACAGGAGTAGGGCAATAAATATATAAGTATATATTGTGATAGTTATGAATTTCAAACTTAATTTTCTTTACTACACTACATTATACCAAATAAATATTCGATAAAATACCTATTATACCACCTGAACATTTCATCAAATGAACATTCTATTTTATGATCATTAGCGCAAATGTTGTTATCGCAAATAAATATTCGATGAAATGAAAATTATGTCAATCGATATTATACAAAGTGATTATTTTCTTAAACGTTGTTCGAATTAGTAAAATTATATCAAAAGTTGTTATACCAAACAAGGGTAAACCATCTACTATTACCTACTGTAGCGTTAAATATTTAGTCCGCTACTGGTTTGTCGTATTGCGACGCGATTTGATTCCCTTTATTTGATATTGTGCAAAGAAAATAGTACCAGGTGTCGCGTATGTTGTTTGCTGGCAGTAATTAATTATTTCTGTAGCGTCAATTTTGAATTTTAAAATTACGTTTTCCTTTTTGCATTGTCAACGCCATTTTTTAGAATTTTATTGCATTCTTGATTCGGCTGCTGGTGAAGTTCATTTTTTTTGTCTGTTCGTGTTTGGACGAGATGTATCGTTTTTGTAGTGAAACTAAAATAAAATACTAATTCCACTTTTACACGTTGAAATTTTGATTTATTTAAAAAAAATGGTTATTATGCAAAATAAATACCGATTTGGCTAGAATTGAAACAAAACTTGAACACGGCACAGATGTTTAAAAAAAGGTGAGGATGAAATGTTTTGAATTGAAATGAATGATGAATTGGTGATTGAGCCGGATTAATTGATGTACCAAAACTTCACAAAGGCCCGACAAAAGGGTTTTTAGAATTTAGGAAATTTCACTGTTGATTAAATTTATCACCAGTGAAACCAAAAAGAACAAAGCACAAACTAAAACAATACAACAAAGTAAAACAGTTAATTTAAAATTAAAATAACAAAATTACAAAAAAAAGCCGACCGCGAACCGCCGCCGCCGCGACCGCGTAACTCCGATATTGGACCAGTTAAAAGATAAGATTGTTAAGTTGCCTGGGTCCGATGGATAGGCCTTGCTGGCCCACTGCGCGCCGCAAAGGCAAACAGGTGAACAGCCGAGATTGCCCGGATATATCGGTCAGGCCTTGCGAACTTCCTGCACGCCGTACGTGCAACCGACTCGATAGCCTACAACCGGAGACCTTGTAGCCCGTACCGAGGAGCTATAACCAAACACCAAATCAGTACAATGAAAACTCCAAAAGAAAACAGATCTAAACCGCCCCTTGCACCGAAAGAAACCACAACTTACCCAGTTGGCTTGGCTTTTGATGAATTAAACTAACTTCCACGAACAAATCGACACCAATAACTTATGTGCAGATGGATTTCACTTTAAAAATAATACATCTCGTCCAAACACGAACAGACAAGCCGAATCAGGAATGCAATAAAATTCTAAAAAATGGCGTTGACAATGCAAAAAGGAAAACGTAATTTTCAAATTCAAAATTGACGCTACAGAAATAATTAATAACTGCCAGCAAACAACTACAGAGGTTCGTATACTCAAAAGAAACATACGCGACACCTGGTACTATTTTCTTTGCACAATATCAAATAAAGGAAATCGAATCGAGTCGCAACGTAATACGACAAACTAGTAGCGGACTTAATATTTAACGCTACACTACTTATCTATTATATTTATCACTTACTTAGGAAAATATGTAACTTGCGCGAGAAAATTTATCTTTATTTTGTTGTTCTAGTGAGACTGCCCGATTTTTTGAATGCGTCGCAAATGCCGGATTTCAAACTGAAGCTAATCTTAAAACATATCGATATGTTTGTCCAGTAAGTATAATAACATTTAATAAAATGATGTATTACCACTTTTACGGTTTTCGTACTCTGATAATTGATATTGCGTTTATTTTTCAAGGTACTTGGATGAACGCAACGAGTGGTTTGGAGAAATGTACTACATTGCAGACAGCATGTCGCGCTCTCATTGAATCGTTTGTTCAGTGCTAGTTTTTAGTCGGTAGGTATTTCAGACGCCAGTACCTAGAAATATATTATAAACCCCTAAATTTGGAACTCAAAGTTCAACTATTATATCGCATAAAAATTCAAAAACGTAAGATGTTTCTAAAATACTGCATATTAACATGTTCTACTACTAACAACTCAAGGTGTCTTTAGAAAAGAAGTTTTGGATGACTCGTCAAAAGTATTGAATCTGAAATTAACATTTTTTTTTTATTTGTATAAGATGTTTGAAACGAGTGACTTGCTATAAGCCTTTGTGTGTAGTTAGGTGTTGATCACTAGCTTTAGTATTTTAGATTTTTAAGTAGAAAGTATAAATCAAAATCGGATATTCCATACATTTTGTTCAAGTAGGTACTTATATTTAGTAGGTAACTGTCAATTTTCTTGTCGCAAGTTGGAAGTTGGTCCCTTTATATTTCGGTATTCATAACTGGTTTTTCATCCTTCTTTGATAATGATAAATATTTCTAAAACAAGTTTGATAGTCACTGGTTCAAAAACCGCCCCCAGTATTTGTAGAATATGTATGGCTCAATCCCCTTAAGTAGCTGAAGCTAATTATAATAAAATGCTTTCCTAACTACTAACGTTTCCAACTAATCTGTCAAAATTATGATCTCATTAGCTTTAATCAGGTGAGTATCAAAAGTACCAAACGTCTCTACATTAGAAATCTTCGAAAGAAGTATCAGTTTGTCTCTAATAAACATAAAGCATCCAAAATTTATGTTTTAAAATTTTGGTTATTATAAAATTAACCAAATGTTAACATTAACATAATATTTTATCTTTTTATTTTTAATATACATTTTGCTTTAAGTTTGGAACTTTTGCTAAACACTTCTTACATAATATAATGCTCTCTGGTTTGGCTATGTTATAAGAACCTGTAAGTAGCAGTTATAATAACAATAAAGTTATTCAACAGAAATCGAAAGCATTTTCATTTCGCCTACGACTATGATTTCCGGTTAGATAGAAAATTTGTCAAATATAAATTTACTACCAAATTTAGATTTGAAACAGCAAAACAACTTTATAAAAAACCATTCTTTATTTTTGCAACCTTCAAAGTGGCAGCCATAACAAGTACATACACATTGAAATTCTATTCAGAAATGACAAAGTAATAGTACATCTTTAAATTCAACATGAACAGGCACAAGTATACAATTTCGTCGTTAAGTAATTGTCAAACTTAATTCTCTATCGTGATAGCTTCCATTCGACAGCCGATAATAATGCATAACGTTTTAAAGGAAAAAGACAACAAAAAATCTATTCGACTTGTATACGTTTTTTTGGGTAGGTACTTGAAGTAATTAGCTCACAATATTAATTTGTTTAATCTGACAAAATAATATTTTTTAATAGCTACATTTTTTTTAACATTAAAATCTTTATTCATTAAGTCACAGCTTTTAACAAATCCAGGTTTAATAACTTCCTTCTCAGCAATATTTATATAAAACAAGAAATTGTAAATGGTTCCAACAAGTGACACTTACCTTTGTCTTCAGTCGTCTTCAGTATTTTTTTACTATTTGACTGATAATAAAAAGTCAAATTTTATAACATGTTTCACATGAGCATAATCATGACATACTTACTTAATATTTTGGAAAGTAAGAAATAAGATATGCGCTTTTTAAAATTCAGTCAGTTTACAAAAATTAATCTTATATTAATCGTGAATTGGAAAATATTTCCCTGGAAGTATTTTTTAAAGGATTGGTCTACAGTTTTTAACGATTAGATTGAGTGTCTTATGTTTTTGAGAGATTATCTAATTTGCGTACGTTATAATATTATACGGCACAAGTTACTAATTGACTTTACTCTGCGTACACCATTATAAAAAGCATTGTCACATAACGTAAAATCGATCAGTCATTTCAAGCAACAAGAAAACAAAAACTTTTTGATATTTGTTTTTTAGGTGCATGCACGTATATCAGAGAAACATCAGAGTGCTGAGTGTAGGTTTTATTTCCCATTCGATCATGTAAACGAAAACGAGAAAGAAGTGTTGAAGCAGCCAAAACAGCACGAAGGCTTCTCGGTGACAAACGAGTTGAGATTATTTGAGTAAAAAAATACTTACACTTTTTGCTATACAAATTCAAATAAGTACAAAGTTTTATTACATAACGTGTGGTAATATAAAATTTTGTCTGTTTTCGTTAACTTGATCGAATGGCAACTATAATGTACACTAGGCATCCAGCAAAGGTTTGTAAATCGTAAGCTTTAGGGAGTGCGCAGACGACAGACTTTCGTCCGCGGACTTTCTTGTCCATCAAGTGGATCGCTTACAACTTCATCGACTAACGCACACCAGTAACAAAGCAAGCGTACAAAAGTCCGTCGTCTGCGCAATCCCTTATTATTGGCATGCACTAGCGGTTTTGTTTTTCATGAGCTGTACTACTAGCTGCACTATCATCAGCCGGGTCAGTGGGCGAGACGGTGCAGAACTCGGCGGTAGTCGTGCTCAAGTGTGAGGTAGTGTGCGGAGAGGCGTGCCTGCGTCTCAGCGGCGCCGTGTGCAGTGATGGTGGCCGCTAGTTCTTCGGGCTTCAAAACTTTTTGCAGCTTCTTCATTTCTAACTTCTTTTTCTGTGTTTATATAAAGAGAAAAAGTTTAGTGATGTAAACACGATTCTTTGCTTTGGTAAATAGACATGTATGTACAGTCACGAGCATAAACATGTAAACAATGTAACTCCTAATAGAATGAAGTAAGAGTACACATGTTAATGGTCGTGACTGTATACCAGTCTAGCTTCGAAACAATTAACCGATACAATCAACTTTCTTTGACTTTTAATAAATGTGTTATTATCAATTAAGTTGAATCATAAACAATAATGTAGGTTCTTGGGGAGCTGGGTTGGAACAAAGGTTTGCAAATGTTTTTATATCTACTATCTAATTTAATTACATTCAACTAAATATATATTACAATATGGTTTGTACCAAGAAGATTATGAATTTGTCACCAAAATTATGAAAAACAATTTTTCTGTATTGTCAATAAGTTTGTCTGCAAAACTGTACAATAAGAATCTGGTTTTAGACAATGCCAATTGGCAAGTCGCGTAACAAAAAATATTTCGGTTTCTAATTATTCAATTTATATAAACAACTTTGAAATGGTACCTGGAATGGTGCGTTGAGCCTATTTTTAACGTCGAGCCGATAATTGAGATAGGCAGTCTTGTCGGATAAGTTGGTGTTCTTCAACCTTAGAATTTCGTACACGCGCCGCGCTTGTTTCTTGTTGATCTTGAACTTAGCAACCGCCTGATTCGCCATTTCCTGTGAGAAACTGAAAGCAAAGCGTTTGATATATTAACAAAAGACTCAATAAAATTGGCTAAGGCGACGCACCGCTAAACAATAAATCTCATACAGAGCGTTTGCGCCCTGTACCATAAGAAAAACTGTTTTTTTTCCTTCAAATTAAAAGTACAAATTATTAAAAAAAAATGAACTACAATATTGAAGTGTGTGTTAAAACTAATCTACTAAGACAATTTAGATGCTTAAATCGGTCTGGTTAGCCTGTAAAATGCAAATCTATGTTTTAAAACAGGTTACTTTGATATTTTTTCTCTGTTATAAAAGTTAACAAATCGTGTTTCTGCAACTAGCAAAATGAAGTCAATTAAATGAAAAATCATGTCATCAAATATCACTTTCATATGTTTTGTAATTGTTGGGAAAAATCAAGATCCCGCCACGTAAATTGCCAATGCGTCGCCTTAAGGTAAATTTGTATCCAGAACAATGGGGGCTAGATAATTGACGAACTGATATTAATTCAAAATCCCATAACGCTGCTAAGTTTGGTACATATAAAGCTTGACAGAAGGGTTCTAATGACACGGTCAGAATTAGACTCAAGTTGAACTATAGTTGTTGTTGAACTATAAGAGTCAAGAAATAGCTCTTACAGAGTTTCTTACAGCATCTTTAGTAAAAAAAAGTCTCCACCATAGGCAGCCATGGCTAAGACTTAGATGCTCAAAGCATACTTTCTTTATAGTTCACTTTTTATAGTAAGATTTTTATTTATTTATTTATGAATTTATTTATTCAGGCCATACTATTATAATATGTTTATTTTAGTATGCATATAATACTTACCCTTGTGTAAGCTTAGCAGGTTGAAAGGCAGGTAAGGTTTCACAATTCTTGGCATCTACATAGTCTCTTATTCTTTGAAAGTCTTGGGACGGATCTTCTACAGTTATATCGACTACATCAGGCAATATTATAAAATGTGAGTATATAGCCTGAAAACAAAAAAATATCTTATATATAATTTAGTTTTAAAATAAACAGCATAAAGGGTGCATAATAAATGTACACATTTTTAGTAGTTTGTTTAGAATTGGCTACTGAAATACTGAATAAATTAATTCAATACGAAAATATTTAATATAGGCTGACAGACTACTCTGAAATCTGAAATTCAATAGCCGAATCATTATTCTATATAGTATTATACATATACATACATACATGTACATGGTTGCAACTATATTGGACCAAGCACTCAATACAATCATACTAAAAAGCGATTTTGCTTTTAATATAGGTACCAGATATTCAAAATATTGCAATGGTAAAAAGGACAAATATTACGAAAGCACTTTTAGGTGGGTTCTGAATTCTCAACTAAAATGCTATTTTACTTTTAGTACAGTATCTAAAATAATGGAAAAGCAAAAACGAATATCAGAAACAGTTCTAAATAGGTCACACACAAAACATGATAGTACCTGCAGTAGGTTGGCGCAAATGCCGAGCTTGCGGAACGGCGGCAGCGTGAGCACCTGCGAGATGCGCGGGCGCGAGTGGCGTGGGTACGCGTAGTAGCGGTACACCGTCGCGTACGCCGCCGTCGCGTAGCAGCTGTTGCCCTCGCTCGACTGGTACTTCTCGAAACTGACGAGTACTTACATTGTTATAACTATTAGTTCGCTCGATGGCGAGCTCGATGGCGCTGTGGGTAACGCGCCCGGCCTGCCATTGCTAAGGGACTTTTGCAAAAGCCAGTCACCGGATGGGTGTCCATAATATTATCATATCAAAATACAAAAATAAAATAAAATTTATTTTAATTAAAAATGAAATTTTAAAAGTGTTTTTGAACGTCAATTTAAAGCCATGACTTTCGTAGGGTTTACTACGGTGGAGACCTTGTATTGTTGTATCAGGCTCCTCCCTACTTCGGAAGGCACGTAAAGCCATTCGTCCCAGCTGCATTAGCAATTTGTTAGCAACAACCAATCCGTACTAGGCCTGCTTGGTGGATTATGGCCCGTTCTACCTATCCATCCATAGGGAAGGCTCAAATCATCATCATCATCATTATCATCTCCGCCAAAAGACGTCCACTGCAGGACAAAAGCCTCCCTCAAAGATATTCACAAGGAAAGCGAATTTAAGGAAGGTAAAATCAAATCCGAAGTAAAAAACAATTTTCGATTTAACATAAAATACTTACACTGTAAAAAATGTCCATTGGTCATCGTCTACATCAATGAAGGATGCAGCGTCCACATACCAGAGAAGGAAAGTTTGTAATCGCTCATGGAAGGCCAAGAACCCAGGAGTGGAGGTCTCCGCGTAATACACTTCAAATGTTCGCTTTTCTCCACCCTCATCTAACAAATAATATACAATTACGTATTGTTACTTTATCTTATGGGAACTTATAATGGGGTACAGTGTGATCAAGATATGATACAAAACTAAGTAGCTAAAATGCCTGGTTCTCAGATAGCACATTAAACTGATAGTCTCTCTTTAAACTCACTAACCCACTTTAGGCCAGCATTACTATGAATTCATGTGTTACTAGACATGGGAAGTTTTCTGTGCAGTCCTTAATACAAGGAAGTAAGCCTGATTATTAATACATTCTAGACCACAAAAATTATTGAATTGTGATAGGCAGTTAGCAAGTTTGGAGAGAGATGAGTAAAAAATCTATAAAACATATCTTATTGAAATTAAAACTTTTTGTTGAAAGCTGTTTTAAATCTTTCTGCTTGTCAATAATCTTATGAATGTAGCCAGTAGAAAACAGTCAGATAAAATGCTCTTTCCTAATGTGTTCTTGTATCTTTATTATGTATGTATATATTTATTTAATAGCAATATAACCTCTCAAAAATACAAAGGATAAAACTAATACATACTATTATACAGACTTATTTTATTACTGAAAATAGTGGACTATGTGATATTCATGAATGTTGACTAGCTTGTCAGATGATAAAGTATCTAACTGTATAGTATACTCTATATAGAGTACAATCATCAGTATTTATTTGATACATTAAATTCTATAAAAGTCTTTGTAACGGTACTTTGACTTCTTTTAACTTTGTAAATGTGTTAAATTTGACTGATATATTGAACTTTCATGTTCTTCTGAGCACCCTTTTATAGTAATAGACTTTAAATGAAAACTGATATAAGACGAAATGGTTAATAAAACAAAGGACATCAACTTACGAGGAGTAATAGTGAAGGCATGTAAAAGACGGCCATGGGGGGTGAACGACTTGTCCTTCTCTATTAAAGTGCAAAATTGATCCAAGTTACTGACATAGCCTGGAGCCAAGACCTTCTTCAGTGCACCCTCTACATCATCCGCTTTCATTCCTTCAGACTTACTTGGTTCAATCTTTGGAAAATTAAAACACATTATTTCTAATTAGTTTGTAACAATTAATACAATGTACACAAGTAGGATAGCATAATAGCACCTCACTAGTTGAGGATCCCGGGTAAAGTGCGCTTCCACCATTGGCCTTATTATCACTTAACATCAGGTGAGATCAAGGCACTGTGCTTAACCGTTAATATATAAATAAAATAAATGATGATGATGATGCAATCCTGTTATCCCTCATCAGGTACATAGGGCTCGAAGAAGAGATTTCCACTGCTGCTTTCAAATAAAATAAATAATCCTTGAAAACACAATAAACCAACTAATATTTAAGTTAACATTTTAAAATTAGCTTATTCTTATTGTAATCATTTGTGTGAAAATAAATACTAATTGTGGATTTAGTCAAGCATTATCTTAACATGTTTACTGTCTAATAATCATAACATTAGAAATTCGAAGGTTATGTATCACATGGGAGTAAAAACCTTAAAAAAAGGAGATAAACCTTATCTGTATATTCTATTCCTAAGTATGTTTGTAAGCTTCCTGCACTGTAGTAGAGGCGGATCTGTAAATCGGTATAGCCAAAAATATTCTCATTCTCCCCAAACACCTGATGGCACATCTCGGGACTAAAGCTGGTGTCATCATTTTCTAAATCTGCTATTTCTCTTACTGAAATTAAAACAGAAAATATTATCAGAATAGGATGTAAGTATCAAAACAAAAGTAACATTATAAACTAAAGAGAGTATACTTCAGTCAACAAAGCTGTTTCAGTAGTTAAGCAAATTAATTGAGTTGGAAAAAATAAACGCTAGCTTTCCGCTGATAATCACCAAGGTTTACAAGGTTGATAATGCAAGGATATTGTAGCGAATAATAATAAAATTTTGTTGAACACTGCCTCACCTAATTTGAACTCCAGCACATCGTTTCCATCCACGACTAAATGACAAAGAGCATCAGTCATTTTAAACGTATTTAGAGATTGCAGCAGGCACAAAATCTCATTCCAATTTATTTCCCCCGTTCCCGCGCAAAAATGTCTACAACTGCAACAACGCAAAAAAGCACAAATAGTAAAGTATTGTTTGGTACTAATATACAATTATTTGAGTCGTGCTAAAATTGTTGACTTACTGGTCACTAAATCACATAAAATAGTTAACAAGCTATGTTGTAAAACTTGTTCATTGAAATCTGATTAGGATTGAAATATATTTTTTTTAACCAAAATGGTAAGAAAAGAAGTAAATGACAGTTGGAATTTTAATTTGAGCGTGTTCCAAATATTGTTTTTTTTAGTTCAGTTAAAAATAAGGTTATTCAACTAACTTCATAATATACATTTCGTGATAAAGAATAGCAAAGCATAAACAGTTTACACTTGGAACAGGCCATGAACAGGCCCCTTTTGACGTTTGGCTAAATTAACGTTTCATTCCATCACAGACACCTCAGAAAAATAATATTATTCTGAGACAGACACAGAGTATTACCACCTCAGAACAATAACTAAAGTTATTTTATTATTCTGAGATTACCACATACTCTCAGAACAATAACTAAAGCTATAGAAGGATGGCTAAAATAAAAATCGTGCAACTATGTTTAGTTCCGTTCTATCTTATGGCTAGAAAAGGAGGTTGAAGTGCAACAAATGGTTGACACTTAGTTTTTATGTTTTGTTTTGTTATGTCAAACGGTCATCAGATATAATATAATATAATAATAATAATATATTATAATCGGTGATCAAAAAAAATCTTGAGTCCTTTATAAAGTTACTCACTACATTACCTCAAATATGACGTCACAAATCTGGTGACACCTTTGCTATTTTAGTCCGGTTTCTATAACTTTAGAGAACATACTGTGGTATTACCATAGAGTAACTTATTATATAGGGAATAGAGATCAATCTTCGGCCTTTGTATTGGAAGTATATACCTAGCGCCATCTGTATTGTCAAGTATGCAACTTTAAAGTGATATACATAACTATCCAACAACATAGGTATATTGTAAAGCACATTACCTATCCAGGTACTATAAGCCTACTAATTTTATGGACATGTTGAATGAAAGATAGGTTAACATTTCACATTATTTATTTCAAATAAAACATTAAATACATCAAAAAATAATGAAAGAGATAAAATTTGCAGACAATCGAACTTTGGACACTTTTCGTACGTGATGTCCTCTAAAATAGTTTTATTTTAAAGGACATCATTGCGTTTCATACATATTTGGATCAAATGTGAAGTTTCAGCCAAAAGAATACGTTGTGTGTTTTCTAATATTACTATTACGTCTAATAATTTATTAACATGGCACCAAAGTTGAAAGCCGTGTTTTCTTTCATACATTTGTAAATTTACTAAAGGAAGAAAGAAAAGACATTAATTTCAATACTATCAATAAATACCAAGCACATTTTTAACAAAGAATCATTTTATAAAGCTAGTTATGGTGATTTTCTTTTAGTTTAAAATAAGGAAAGAAAATATTTTAAATAACTTCATCAAAAATGTACCTACCTCAAATGTTGAAAACATTTCCACGAGTAGGATTTGAACCCGCACCCTTCTGACATACCGGTTCAGGCGCTCTCCCAATTGAGCTATCGTGGTTTTAACCAGCCCGCCGAAATTATTCAACACTATTTACTTTTTACTTTGAAAGCCAAAAGCGCCCAAAAATTCAATGTCAACAACTACCGTCATTAACATCTGATCATAATATTTTTACAAATACTAAAGATCAGTTAAGAAGCAAGCTTCAAATTAAAAAGTAAATAGTATTGAATAATTTCGGCGGGCTAGTTAGAACCACGATAGCTCAATTGGGAGAGCACCTGACCCGGTATGTCAGAAGGGTGCGGGTTCAAATCCTGCTCGTGGAAATTTTTTCAACATTTGTGTTTTTGTAATTTGTTCGCAACAAAATTTGCGTTAAAATATATATAAACATTTATTGATCAGCCACTAGACAATAATGTATTTAAAAAAAAGTTATTTCAATGGCTCTTACAGCACAACTTTTACTCCACTAGTGAATAAAAAATTATAATTGTAGTCTATTTATTTTTAATTACTTCATTGCAATACTAATTGACAAATTGTAGTACCTACTTAGATTAATAATTTTTATTTCTAGACATTTTATTATATAATTATTTAAGCTAAAAATTTGCATTTATGTAGTTAGGTATATTGTTTATAAAATTTTATACTGTATTGACATTTGCATGCCTACAAAATTAAGGCAGAATATTGTTGACACTGCTCAACATTGTCGCTCATCTCAATGTACTGTACACAATATTGTGCAAATAAATGTTTGAATTTGAATTTGGTTCATCATCATCATCATCTCAGCCAAAAGACGTCCACTGCTGGACAAAGGCCTCCCCCAAATAATCATGGAGGGTATTTGCCGTAATCGCCACGCTTGGCAGGCGGGTTGGCGATCGCAGTAGGTTGAGGGTAACCTCAGAGAGATGCTGCTGCCCATCCTCTGGAATGGTCCCTTAGTCGGCTTTTACGACACCCACGGGAAGAGATGGGGTGGTGCAATTCTTTATCCCCGGCACCACACAGGGAATTGAATTTGGTTACTCCTAACTTAATATTATGATTTTTTATATTTTATAACTGTAACTTACGTAAAAGTTGGTTTTATTGATAAAAACTGAATAATACTGAATTTTAACTCAATACAGGTTTTTTTTGTTATTGGCGGTTTTTAGAGGATGTGCGAAATATTAATAAAATATTAGTACCTACTCATTGAATACAATTTTGACCCAATTCATATCACGATGCATTATAAAATGAAAATTATGGCAAATATAATGGTAGGCATTTTGAATAAAACAGAATATTAAGAATATGCTATTCACATTTGCCAAATTCTTAAAGGCCCTATTACATCTTGACTGTGATTTTTGCGTTAAATGGCCAATTTTGGCGTTCTCAATCTCAGAAACGAAAATACATTAACAATTTTGACTTATTGAATAGTGTAGAATAGCTATTGGCATAGTTCGAACTCAATTTTTTCTCGTAGAGTGGAAATTTGTAATAATAAGCATGAATTTATTATCCTATTTCGATAAAAACGATAAATACAACTGGAAAATTACTACAAAATGCGAAAATGGGCATTTTACGCAAAAACTTCAGTCGAGATGTAATAGGCCTCTTAAAGCTTCTGAGCTACACTGACTCCACTCCAATGTAACTCATAAGTTTTAAGGTTTTTTTTTTCTCTTAAAACATTTATTTAAATACTTTTTTGCTTTGTTTTGAAATTTGTCATCATCGTCAGCAACATCTCGTCTTCCAGTTAAAATTTTATTAATATCTTTGCAATAATTAAATAGAAGACATCTGACTACAATGTTAATTAAATAGTCTAATAATTTGTTTTTGTGGATAGTACACTTAATAAAATTAAAATCAATCAACATAAACATTGATGTTTTGATTAATTCTTTCGTCGTCGTCGTTGCTTCAGATTCGTCATCGACTATGAGAGCATGTAATGCATCACAAAAATCTCCTTCACAATTTTTACCACGGGTATGGACACTGTTTAAATTATTAATAAGAAGAGTTGCAAAAGCGGACTCAAACTGTTCGCATGTAGGGTTAATGTTACGACACCCATGGCTTCTTATTGAACCAAAAAAATTTTCTAGGGGATCTTGGTTTAGGTGTCTCAACCAAACTGAGTTAATGTTAAAATCATTCTTAAGTTTCTTTAATAGTACTTCTATTCCTTCCAGTGTCCATACCCAATTTATCACAGTGGGAACTGTTTCTGCTTTTCCAGCAATATTTATAAACTTCATAGTTTTAAGAATCTTTTTTGCTTCTGCCCATGTCTTGTGGTGTATGGAGTTTGGTGTTGCAGGGCCAAGTAGCGGTTTCGCCCATTTATTCTTTTTGAATCTGCCATTCACCGAGTCAAAAATTTCGTCCATCAGGAGCAGTAGATCGGCTGTATCCTGAACTTCCGATGGCAAGACCCCTTTTCCTAAAAAAAATAGTAAATGAAATACCACTACTATAGCATTAGCAATAACTAATTACTTATAATCAATTTAATTTAAACCAAATACTTGCACAATAATATTACCTGCAAGGTATCCCATATTAGATGCTACAGTACGGCTGAATATTTGCGATGCGAATTTAACCTTCATTTTATTTATTTTTTCCGGGATTACATGATTGTCCGTAAGTTTCGGGACCAGACGGACGCCTTTGTACCCTGGATTCTCTTCATGAAGTAATTTTATGTGGGACCACTTCGCAGTTTTCATGACACCATCTTGGGTATAATTTAAATTTTTGGTCAACAAATTATTCCGCATTCCTTTAATTAGATGGGGGGGGGGTCATATAAAGGTATGATTTCTTTGTTGTCTATTAATATAATATTTTCTTTAGGAGTCTCTCCTTTTCTTAAATATATGCCCCTCGTCTCATTTAAGAGTATATTTAAGGCATGTCTATTAATCGTGCCTTGGTCACACACTGTAGCAAGTGGTATTAAGCCAGCTTTTTGTACGTGGCTTTTTATTATTATAATTATTATTATTATTATTTATTATAATTAGCAATTTAATTTGTTTAGCTAACTCGGCGCCTTTTGTTGCACTTGCTGAAAAAGAATACGATATTGCTTGCTTGTAGTTTTTTGCCACGCACCATGAATACTTGGGCGTGGTCAGCATATTCTGCTCGTCTTTTCTCTCCATCATCGACAAATCCTGTCACTTTGTCCTTTCGTTCATTACACGCAACATGTGCCTTTAAAGAAATTTCGTCGAACAAAATAACACAAAGCTTTTCCTCCGCTGACATTGTCTCTGCCTTCTTAGCGATTTGAGCAAATATTTTCTTATTAACGCCTGGCTTTAAATTACTTTTTTGTATTAATTTTATGAGAGTTTGCGGGGCAGGCAGTATAAAAATGCTTCTTAAAAAACGGTACCCTTTGGGACTTTGTTTTAAAATTGATAAACTTGCAATTTTTTGTGCTAAAGTAAACCGTCGTCCTTTTTCATGTTTTTTATTCTGGCTCCACTGGATTTTCATGAGGACTACACACTAGAGCAATTTTCAATAGTGTCTAGCACAGCAGGATTGGTAGCAAATTTATTTGCGGCTTTTATTTTTGCAGTCTGCTTTTTTATTTTATTCTTCATTTTGTAAATTTTTATTTTTGCAGCAATTATTTGGCTGTGCAATTCTTTTTCTTTAGCGCTGAGAAATAATAGTCTGCGAGTGTTTTTCTTGACACTACTTGCCCCTGTAAGAATAGAATAAAGACTATATAGACTATACATACATTAAAGTTATTTTCAAGAAGTTGGTATTAAGAGTTAAAAGAGTTCTGAATACAAAACATTTCTTTGTATTTTGTCTGACTGTCTGTATGTTTGTTTGTTCCAGCATCACGCTTAAATACTGAATGGATTTTGATGGTGTTTTCACAATTTGATTGCTTGGGGTTCAACTTAAAATATAAACCATGTTTTATTTCATTCCATTTAGTAGAATCAAAGATGTGGATCATTGTGTATTGTGAACAAAACAAGATCAAAATATTTTACGGTGAAAAAAACATTACTTACAATTCTTTTGCTGCACTTTTTCCTTAAGTAAAGGAGTATTTGAAGGTGATACTTGCTTTTGTTCCAAAACACAGGTATCTGAAACATACAGGCACTTTTTAGTAATATGTTAATATCCTTGACATACACTGATAAGTTTCTGCACTGTTACATATTCAAAATAATAATGCTAAAAAAACTTAATATAACTGGTTTTGTGTCCTATTTAACAATTTATTTGTTCTTTGGTTAAAAGCTATGGGAAACAAATATTTTACTATAAAAAATAAAATAGTACATACCATCCTTTTGCTGGACACTTTCTATAAATACAGGAATATTTGAAGGTGATACTGGCTTGTGTTCCAAAACACAGGTATCTGAAACAAACATACATATATAAACATATAATCATGACTATTATCCCCGAAGAGTTAGTCAAAGACTAGGCAATGAGGACCGCAAAAGCAGTCCTCTACCATAGTCACTCACTAAATACCGACTGCACATGTGCTCAGCGTGACAGCTGGTGGTGAGCCCATCGCCGCTCTATGCTGTTGGATGTATGTGTTGTCTTTAGTCCGTTAGTCGCCTTTTACGACACCCTAGGGAAGGGAGGGGGTGGTAGTATTCTTTCACCGCTACATGACACGGTTCTTTAGTAATGCAAACATACATTTTATTGTAAAAAAAAGAATACATACCATCCTTTCTCTTTCCACATGAAGTAGGTTCAAGTTTCAAATCATTGGGTTTTGAAATATGTGTGTGTACTTTTTAGGAATAAAATAAGCAACAATTAACAACATGTTTAGTGTCACTTTCAAAAGGCTGTTTTCTTAACTCGTTTTTTTATAGAAATCAATAACTTGTAATCATTATTAATTATTAAATATAAAATAAAATTTTACTGACCAACATTTTCTTTCGGCAAGTGTTCTTCAATAGCTGTTGCCATGGACAATGTGTGTGCTGATAGCTGAAGTGAACCAAGACCTAAAACCAAATACAGAACCTTTTTTATATTCTACTACTAGTATCAATACAGTATGAATAAATAAAATAAACATTGCACTTGCTGTTTTTCCATTTTAAGAGCTTATAATACTTTGCTCAAGTTTACTTGACCAAATAACTATTTTTAATTACAAAAATATACCTTTAGATGATGATGGATTGGTTAAGTTTGAAAGTTCTTGCATTGGTTTTGTTTCGAGAAATGATAATTTCCTCTCTGAAGACAATAGATCTGAAAAACAATAGGAATGAGAATAGACTGTATTTTTAAAAAACAAATATAAACATTTTAATATAGCACGAAGTTAATTGTCTTTTATCATCTTTCATGTGACACATGTATATCAATGATGCGATAATTTAATTTCAAATAAATATAATATTATAGCAATACTGACCTGGTATGTTCAATCTCGGCACAGCCAAATTGCTGATTCTGCTAAAGCGACATTTATACTTTTCCTCGAAATGCAAGTGACACACACGGCGATACTTATATATGTGCTCATTTGTCAGGCCCAAGATATCACCACCAATTGCATGTACCCATGCCAAAAATCGTTCTTTATCCTTTTCTGGGTTTGGAAACCCATGAAGGATTTGTGACATGCCTAGAACAAATAGGTATTATGTTAATAAAACTTTTGACTTAAACTTTTCTAAAGAAGATTGTGTGTTAAGTCTCAGTGAATTAACCTCATGTTATCAAACTTAGCATAGCAAGCTACAAATAATATGAACTTAATTTGTTTTTACAAAAAAATACTGTTAAGGTTTATTTAAAAATATAAATTGATTTTTATCTATAGTATTTCCTTTAAGAATAAGTTGATTTTCTGATCATGGCCCGTTCTTATGGAAGGCTCGTGCGTGCCCCAGCAGTGGGGGCATAAAATGAGCTGATGATGATGATTCAGAGTTGTCTAAGTTGTGTTTCTATTCTAAACGGTCCCATAATTGTGTAGCAGTTAATTTAATTCAATATTACCTCCAGGTTCCTTGCAACCAGGTACGCAGCAATGCTTATCTGAAGGCATTTTAGAGACAATGATTGTAACTTAACACTAAAAACGAGGTTTTTCTCAAACACAACACAGCACACAAAACAAACAAGCGTAAAGTCTAGTCTATTTACGGACGTAGATACAACGGTATTATGCGGACCGGAGGAGCAACTATAGCTCAACTCAACGGAACACAGAAAAAACACGTAAATCACCTCACTTGCAAATAAATCTGCGAACGAAACCGAAAACAAAAGTTTCAAACAGTTTTAAAACTGACCGGCCGGCATAGGCAGACAGACATTTTGGGTATTGCTGATAAACAACTGTGGTTTTCCTACTATTTATTATTACTACTTTATTTGATAAATTGACAAGTTAAAACATCTAAAAGTACATTTAATAAAATTTGAAAAAATCAGTGATATTTTTTGAGTGAATATAATTTTTTTACTAATATATAATAAATAAAATAATTGAAATACATCAAAATCTTAAGCAACTTTATAGAAATAAAATCTACTATAATAGTAGTATTTTCTTACACGTCAATTTCTTGTACGTTTGTTTAGCGCCATCTATTCAAACTAGAGTGAACTATTTACAAATGAGCTGCCATCTATACCTTCTAGTGGTAAAATCTTCGGAATATAACCTGCCCAAATAGAAAAGTTACCTTTTCATTAAGATCTGTAGGCGACTTAAGGACTTTGTAATTATTCAGCAAAGTATAGACTAGGTTTCCCAATTGTTAGTACTAAGATTACAGCCCCTGGGTATTACCATAAAGATAATATCTTGTATTGGTAATGGTATTACTCTTATTTTATAGGATCTATGTGTCCCGTTCCAATAAAAAAGATAAATAAAAAATCTGTGTACTGGTTACTAAAATTAACGCAAAGCATTACACATTTAATATATATAAAAATAATATTTTGGTGAATCGAACACGAGTAAATTGCCTAAAATGTTTCATTTCAACTGAATTTATATTTTTAGTAACTGTGACTGTGTTTTTATTTTGAAAACATTCCACCCCACAGCCTAACCAAAGAAAACTGGCTGTTCTAAAGGCGAGGCTGAGGCATTCTCGAGACAAAGAGCATAAAACAATACTTAAATATTTTTTTAAGTGGGCATACTGAACTCTAGATAATTACCAAAGTTTTTTTTTAAATAGCAACAAAAATTACATTTTTGTGACGTCATTATGGCCTGGTTGGGTTAGGTTTGCTTGGAAATTTTTGTAAAAAATCTTGTAATTTAGCTTATTATATGTTGTGCTACTTAATTTAGAATAGTAATATAAATACCTCATAGAGTAGCAGAATCCTGGTGCCAAGAATTGCTTGTTTCAGCGACAATCTCTGGCGAAAATGAATCGCCATGAAGGTGGGTAATGATAATCAAAATTTGTTCGATGCTTTTGTCATCGTAAATTTATTTGCAATAACAGTAGAAACATTGATGACATTAGTTTATTTTGATGTTGAAATCGTTTGGTACGTATTATTTTGTGATTACTGTATACGCAAATTGTTATTGTAAATTATATTGACATCTTTTCAGGAGTCAGCTGTGATTCTTGTTTGAAAAATAACTTTAGGGGACGACGATACAAATGTTTGATATGCATCGATTACGACTTGTGCGCTACCTGCTATGAGTCCGGAGCTACCACAAATCAACATACAACAGAGCATCCCATGCAATGTATTCTTTCCAGAAGTGATTTTGGTAAGCATGATTTTCTGAGGCACTACTAATCTTATTGTCCTGATTACCTAACTTTCTATTAGAAGCTGCAAGTCTGAAAGGAGTTTAACTATTAATTTAAAACATATTTTATTCAGTGGTATTGTAAAGTGTCAATTCTTGCCTAAAAGTTATACTAGGTTTTCATAATCTCTTTAAAATAATAAATAGGTACCCATTGTAGTATTTAAGTGTAATAGTAAAGTAACAACAAAGAGTTGTCACATCATAACTTGGTTCTTAACCAAATGCAAATTGACTTAGTGTTTATAATGACTCAAAATAGAACAAGTTATTTATATCCTTGATAGATTCAATAGGTTCTAAATGTTATAAATTTTTTGTGAATTTATAGAAATAAAGTAGTTTATACTATTATTCTTTTAGATTTATACTATGGAGGAGAAGCATTGGCTCTTGAGCAACCTCAAGCATACACTTGCCCATATTGCAACCGTATGGGTTTTACGGACACCTCTCTTATGGAACATGTCACTGCAGAGCATGCTGATACAACCTTAGCTGTAAGTGTAAAACAGTATGTTGCCTGTGCCATGATAAGCTTGTAAAAAGGTTAACAATTATAAAATAAATAAACCTTATTGAGGTGTTGTCTAAAAACTTTATTTTTAAATGAACCTACTTTTACAAATCTACACACATTTGTTTTACACATTGATTTAATTTAGATTTATCCAAATTTTATCTTAACTAGACAAAGAAATGTAATATTCACATAAGGTCATTGTGTCAAAAACAAATTTCTAGCTTCCTATGGCAACAACTGTACATGTACTCATTTGTAATTCAAATCCTATTGGAATATGATTTTCTTATAAGAATTGGAGCTAAATTCTTGTTTACATTGATACTATTAGAAGTGAAGAAAGTAAATTTTCATTCAAAAACAATGAAATATTGCTAGATATGATTTAAATCTGTCTATCCCAGCAATGGGATGAAATATTCTAAATTAATTAATAGGTATCACATTTCCTTTGTTATTATTGCTGTGTTTAAGGGTTGTTTGTCTAAAGTTGAATATACATAATGGAAAAAAATAAATGATAATGCCGTGAACTCAAGGAAAAAGTGGATAAGTTGCTTTAAAAGATCTATTAACCCCTAAATGGCTGGACGACATCAAAAAGTGGACTGGACTTAGTTATTGCCAGCTAAAACAAGCTATATGGGATCGCAGAAAATTTTGTATACTAATCCAAACTTCAGTATGAAGATGGCACAGATCCAAACTTCAGTATGAGTATGAAGATGAATGATGATGATGATTGAGACCCTTTCTCCTTGAGTCAACATCATGTTCTGTTGTTATTCCCATATTATTGATTGCAGGTGGTTTGCCCAGTTTGCGCATCAATGCCAGGTGGAGAACCCAATTTTGTCACAGATGATTTTGCTGGACATCTTACACTCGAACACAGGACTGGACCTAGAGATCTCATCTCGTTTCTGATATCCTTTTCACAAAATAGAAATAATAATCTTAATAAAATTATGGCTTTTATTAAGCCACCATACAGTGTTTATAATCTTCACCAATATTATAAACTGGTAAATTTTAAGAAGTGTGTAATCTTCGGAACTACCTAAACACCTCTGCAAATTAGTGTGTAGCTGCAGAACTACAACAACTACAAAACTAAAGTTAAAAGGAATTAAACACGCTCATATAATTAATTTAACTAGTGTTCACCCAGTGGTCGAAATTTTGTACTGTAAATTACTGTATAAATTACTGTAAGTACTGTGTATTTTTATAAAAAGCTGTTTACTATTTTGGCTGAATGATGAAGCTGCAAGGCTGCACGGATTGTATCCTAAGCAATGAAAATAAAAAAAGAGAATGTGAGTTTGGATTGGCATTGACAGATTTTGGCTGCTCCTCTTTAATTTTTTGAAATTGTTGAAAAATGTTTATTTATTTTAATGTATTTTTTATAATATAATAATAATAATGCTATGCAATGAGTTGCAATTCCACCCATTCCAGAAAGTTGCAAGCATATTTTAAATGAGGCAACTTAATTTTAGAATTGCTATGATTTTACATCTATTGTTCAAACTTGATGTTTTCAAATGCTTTCTATGCTTCAAAAAGCACTTTAAGCTGTAGTAACCGGCGGCCCAATCATTTATTTCATATTTTATATTTTATTCAAAAAAATATTTTTAATATTTCTTTTTTTTTTGAGAGTTTGCGGATTGCCTCAAATAGTATTTTCAGCTTCACCTGGCTTGTTTGGGGGCGGCGAGAAACTTAAAGGGTTCCTCAAGCCGTGTGAAACGAATCACCTTCGGAGGTTGTCTAGAGGGAACGGCATCACGCACTAGTGCGTGAGCCCTACTAAATTCTCCGCAGGGTTCGGATCGGATCGGGTTGTTAATGTGCTATCAATACATTAATAACATTCCTGTTAACTCACCTAGAAAGCTAATAATGCTTATGTTAGGTATGGGATCACATCAGTAGTTTGATGGAGCTATCGAGATTAAACCATGATATCTCGATTCAACCTGAGCTATCTGTTCGGCTTCAATTATTTTTCATGTTATAAGGCCTGAGCCCAACTGTTGGACGTCTGTTATTATAGATGATGATGATTATGATTATGATTTTGCCTCCTTAACTCCATTGCACGACGAGCCAAGCGGCATCAGGCACGGTGGAGTCCGCCGCATGCCGCAGTCGGGTCGCGGCGTCAGTCGCGCGAGGCGCACTAATATGCAGTTTAGGTATGTTATTTATTTTATACCATCTCTTATCCATATAGCACTAAATAAGTTTAATTTTACATGGTGTAGTATGACGTGGTTGGCTCCATAAAAGTAAAAATATTAATCTGTCAATAATATTTACTAACGGCTTAGCCAAGTTGCAAGTATAGTCTAAAACAGAATATTTTTAGTGGTTGTGTTCCCCTTTTTTTTATAATGTTAAGTGTTAGAGTTATCCATGAAACAATATTCACACCTAAATTCAAGCTTCCTTCCCAATGTTATATTCTTAAAGAAATAATAATAGATAGATAATTGTAAGTCAACGTTTGCTCACAGCACTGGCGGTGGCATCTCATCGCTATCGCCGTCATCGCGTGACGCCGTCGTCGACCCGATCGCCGAACTATTGTCGCAGCTGTCTGGAGTCAGACGCGGCGCTGGCCAGCCCGGCACGCCCAGCCAGCTGCAACAGCTGCAGATACAGCTGCAGCTCGAACGGCAGCAGGCCACGGTACAACCACTACGCATTACTGCACGCCCGTGACCCCCTAGCAAAGCGTCTGTCCCAGCTGTGTATGAGACACGGCGCCTCCAGCTGGCACGCCCAGCCAGCTGCAGCAGCTGCGGCGCAAGCGGCAGCAGGCCACGGTACAACTACTACACATTACTGCACGCCCGTGGTCCCTTAAAAAAGCGTCTGTCCCAGCTGTGTATGAGACGCGGCGCCTCCAGCCAGCACGTGCAGCCAGCTGCAGCAGATGTAGATACTATGCAATGCAATGCAAATTGAAATTCTATCAATTTTTGTGTTACTGATACTTTAATTATTTGTGCAGTCATATAAAGCACCACTGAGCACTGACAAACTTCGGCTACCGATACCTTACAAAATAATAGTTATAATCTAACAGTCGCATCGCAACTGTTTAAACTCCTTTCGACCTGTCCTTTTTTAACTTCATTTTTGTCGAAAAGCTTAAGACCACGGGGGATCCAGAGATCCCGTGTTCGAGTCTCAGCACGGAGTACATGTTTATACTGAGTCTGGTTGGTGGAAGGGCGTTTTTTGAGTCCGCCTGGCTATCTCACCATCATCACCTAATACCAGGTGAGATGAACGCCAAGTGCTTATCCATTAGGAATATCAAGAAATACTTGAAAACGGCAGCGGCCAACACTATATAATAATACTAGCGGCCGCTCGCGGTTTCACCCGCGTGGTTCCCGTTCCCCTGGGAATATCGGGATAAAAAGTATCCTATGTTTTTTCCAGGTTATAAACTATCTGTATGCCAAATTTCATCCAAATCCATCCATCCGTTGCTGCGTGAAGAAGCAACAAATATACACACAAACTTTCGCATTTATAATATTAGTGTGACACCGTATGAAGTTCGTGTCCCGGGCGCTGACGGCCCCTGCAGCTGCCAACGAGTCAAAATGTTATAAAGGTCTATAATTTGACAGTCGGATTATCCATATAACACCACCTGAAAGTCTGCCCTACTAAAAATACTGCCTCTATGGTCTTGTGGTTAAGACAACCGGTCCCAGGCTAGCTACCACCATCTTACCTAAATATGTCGCCATAACATCAATGTACAGACGGCGGCAGATCAACCTACCTGTCAAATTTCTCCAATGAATATTCATCCTTATGACCAAATTTTAAAGTTCAAATTTGATTGTAGAAATTTGTCAGTTTTGGGTAGGTTGATCTGCCGCCTGTGTACATGGACTCCTGCACATCAAATCTATTCAAGACTGTAAAAATTATTCAATAAATGTTCAACCTTATGCAATAGACATAACGTTTAAAGTCTATTGAGGAAATTTGACAGATTGTGGCAGTCCGATGTGCACGCGTGTGTACATTGATGTTATGGCGACATATTTGAATAAGATGGTGGTAGCTAGCCAATCGGATATTTAGCAATGTTGTGTTGCGATAGTTAAAGATAAGATGGCCACTCCTCATTAGCTAGGGTTTCCGGCTGAAGTGCGCTTCCACCTTCATAGCTTATCCGTTATGCTACGGCCACACTATCGCGGTATCGCGAACATTTTCCGTTTTCACGACAAGTCGGGCCAAGCAATAGTCACATTTCAGAACACGGTCAAAAATGTTATTATTGCTTGGCCCGACTTGTAGCATTAGGAATATAAAGAAATACTTGAGGAGCGGCCAACACTATATATATAATTATATCGTATGAAGTTCGTGCCCCGGGCGCAGGCGGCGCGCCAGCAGTTGGAGCGGCTGCCGCGGCGCGCGGCCGCGTCGTCGAGCGGCGCGGCGGCCGGGGCCGCGCCCCAGCCCGCGCCCGCGCCCGCCGCGCAGCCCCAGCCGCCCACGGATAACGCCGACTCGCAGTTCCTGCTCTCCGGCTTCCTGGGTCAGTTCTTTCTATATCTATAGGGTCTAACAATATCAATAAGCGAACGTTTAAGGGGAGCATCTATACATCACACTGAGCATGCTTACCAAATTTGGTCCAAAACTACAGGCTCGTTACCGAGATAATCAACAAAACATTATCATTCACCAAAAGATACACCCTTTCCAAACCCGTACAGCTGTACTACACGCACACAAAGATAGCCGTGTGTGTATGAATGTCATACAATGGTTTTTCAGTTGTGTGCGTCTGTCTGTACACTATCTTTTTATTGCCGTTTGCGTGCGTGTTAGTAAAGATACAGCGTGTTTCATTATGTGCATTATTTTAATTGATTTCGTTTGTTAGAAAACATAACTTAGAAAAATCACTATAAAAATGGAGCCCATTTTTGTCGCTGTATTCAGAATGATGTATAGATACCGCCCTTAAACGTTCGCTTATTGATATTGTTAGACCCTGTATATCTATATCTATATTAATATTATAAAGCTGAAGAGTTTGTTTGTTTGAACGCGCTAATCTCAGGAACTACTGGTTCAAATTGAAAAATTCTTTTTGTGTTGGATAGTCCATAGGAGCGAAGCATCAGTGAAAAATGTTGCAAAAACGGGAACAAGAGCCTAAAAAATTAAAAATGCCGCCGAAAGTCACTATTCCACGCGGACGAAGTCGCGAGCACAGCTAGTAGTATTATAAGTGCCTCACAAATAAACAAAGAATAAGCTCCGAATAATTAATTAATTATCTTAATTAATGGCTTCGCGTTTAGCGTTTAGCCAATTTAAAGTAATTTATTTGTAATAAGTAGTAAGAGCACAATTGTGCGGTAGATAGAAATTAAAATGGAGTCTCACAACACGTGTTATTACGGAAAGAACTCGGGTGAAAATCCGTCCAAATAGTTATTCCGTGTTTTGTTCCTGTAAACTTCGTATTAACATCGAAGAACTATTTGAAGCTTATTCTTTGTTTATAATGTGTAAGACCCTATATGTGTTATTTTTGTCCAGTTAGTATCAAGTTGATTGGAGCGTACTAAATGGTCAAAAAAATCGTAATTTTACAAAATAAGTTATAATGCGCAAAAATCATTTATTTTTTCCCAAAAGTTTAATAAAACTGACTTACTTATCAATTTGAAAGATACTAAACTCTAAAGTAGGACACCGTTAAGTGTCTATTGTAGTCTATCTTCCTTATGTGTCTTTATGCTTGAATGAAAAATGTTGACAGTGTTTTTTTAGAATCATGCTCTAATAATACTGTTGATAAGATTGTTTATTTTAAATACCAAGATATTTATATAACTTTTAAACTATCATGGTCACTTACATTAGAATAAATATTATTAACGGGATTATTACCATGTTTATTGTCGTGTTTGAGTATCCGATATTTCGGCACAATTGCATGCGCCATGATCACGGATGTACTGAAGTTATTGCGGGTGGGGTGATTATGAGCAGACAAAACGATCTACCCTCTTCCTTAGTCGTTTTTTGCGCTCAATACTCGTACCACTGGCTCCTAAGTCACTATTCACTCGAACTTGTTCTCGACACACTACACTGACCGTATCAGATCGCGAAACGGTACTTTTGTTCTTTTTGCGGTCTTTACATAGGCTAATCACTGGATTCCAGATACGCGACAGTTTAAACCCATCTTCGCGATTGAAATTTTTGTATTTTGTAATTTCAATCGCTTCTCTTACCAATCTTGGTATGTAGTGACGTTCTATTGAAATTATCTGGGGTTATAAAACTCAATCCAGTGATTAGGACCCGATTGGATCAAATGTTCAGCAATGGCCGATTTTTGCGTATCGTTATTCTTTACAGCTTTTATATGCTCCTTAATTCGGCAGGCTACTGTACGCTACTCAAACACGACAATAAACATGGTAATAATCCCGTTAATAATATTTATTCCAAGATATTTATGACCACTTATGTTGTTACGATCAATTTGATGCTAACTATATTACTTATTATATTCATCATTATATTTTATTTATTTATTAGGGAAACCTATAAGACAAACTCAAATACAATATAAACTATGAATGATTGCGTTGAATCATTTAAGTGAATCTGTGTGGCGCATTACCTTTGTACTACATAATTTTTGTGACAAGACATTTTTGTGCGCTCTATAATTAAGATGTCACAACGCCACATTTGTAACGTTATTCCCGTACAGGAGCGACGAACAGCCGAGCGGGCCCAGAAGCGGAATCCCGCGCGGCGCTCCTACGCGGGCTGATGCTCGCGTCGCTAGGGCGGGCGCCGCCCACGGCCCGCGCGCCGCCGCCCGCCCCGCGCGCGCCCGCCCTGCCGCGCGCCGCCCCCGCGCCGCCGCCGCCCGCGCCCGCCCCGCCCGCGCTGCTGCGCGTCAAACCGCAGCCCCGCACCAAGGTAACGTCCCGCACCTTCCAGTGCCGTGCGCGTACTCATTTATCAGTACAGTGCTTCTATTTTCTTAACCCACTTAGTCCGACCCGAAAAGGTGTTATTTATAACACCTCTAAAAGTATTATATAGATGTATATATTATGATACTTTTAAAGTTTTTTTTTACAACACCCATACGCCTGGTCGGTCGAAATGGGTTAATGTCTATCAGTAATCATCGTATTTCCGAATGCAATCTAATATTTATTTCCATGTCCTTTAAACTAGCAATTCTTGTAGGTATAATATATAATCTGAATCTCGGAAATGGCTCCAACGATTTTCATGAAATTTAGTATGCAGGGGATTTCGGGGGCGATAAATCGAGCTAGCTAGGTTTGTATTTTTAGAAAACAAAAAAAATAACGAGCAAAGCTCGGGGTCATCCAGGTACTATCTATTATCTATTTATCATGGTATACCTAATCATTTGAATTTAGAACAACATACTTTATTGTTGTTTTGTTTTGATTTCCGTGTGAACTACTATTTATAGAGTTGTAAAACTAAATCGTAAATCAAGTTACATATGACTCAACAGTCTTTACCCCATTCTTAAACAAATTGATAATAAGTCAAAAGAGTATATCAACTTAACAATTCAACATACTTCCAAGTAATCCGACGACTCCCGAAACACGAAGTTTGCCGAGAAAAATGATGTGAGGCTTACCGTATGTTAACCCTACGCCACTGCTGAGACGAGTTCCGCTTGCGTTGCAGGAGGCGGCCGCGCGTGCGCACGCGGGCGCGCGGCAGCTGCCGGAGGGCAGGTAGTGTCCGGGCGAAGGCC
Organism: Eudonia lacustrata; assembly: GCA_947562085.1. NCBI lineage: Eukaryota > Metazoa > Arthropoda > Insecta > Lepidoptera > Crambidae > Eudonia > Eudonia lacustrata. The sequence goes on along the minus strand of OX387327.1, from coordinate 8,838,793 downwards.
GCGCGCGCGCCCTGTACAGACCTCGGTAGGCCGCCGCCGCCGCCCCGCCGCCGACGACCGCCGCACGCACGACCTACGTTTTGTTGCCTTCCCAATTATCAGTGTGATTTCCTTCGTGTAGAAAATATAGTATGGAATGTTTTAATTAATAGATAATGAAATGTTGACGTCGTCGAGCGACGGTCGCGCCGCGGTCGACCCGGTGAACGCTACGACTGTGAAGTGAGGCGTAGTTTGTATTTTCTTTTTCGTTGTATTTCTGCATAGATCGAGAGTCGATTGTCGTATTTATATTTAAAAAAGTTACCTTTTGAAATATTTAACGGATACGGATGCCCCTCACGAAATTTACGATGCAGACGAAGAGCTATAACCACGAATTCACTAGCTACTCGAGAAAGTGCTTATTAGTTTGATTATTATACTCCAACATTACAAAATGTTTGTATGTACCCTAATTAAATTCTATAATATTAATATATGCATTTCATTATTTCATTTCACTAAAAACTTGTATAGAATCTTGACTTAACGAATGTTGCTCATTTTTTTCTTTATTATTTAGAATAACAGTTTTTGTTTGCTAAAATAATATCTGCAATCTGAAATGTAAAGCACTCTAATCATATTATAATTAATATAATAATAAATATGTATAAAACATTTTATGAAGTTTGGATAAAAAAGATATGATATATTTTTAACATAATTGCTTATATTTACTTTAAGTGTACCACTCCTAATTTATTGCATAAATGGTAGATTTACACATCGAAACGCTATTTCATTAACATGGTTCAATGGATTGTTCGCATTTTCACATGAGGCTTATTTACGTAGGCACCATGTTGGACTTAGTTTCCTCTACACAAAATTCTTTTAGAAAATGTAAGAAGGAGTCTTGTCATTAATATAGTGTCAGTTTATAAAATGGTTAAGAAGGTCGCCTCCGAGTTTGTAGTGTGAGCAGTTCACCATAAGAAGCACCTACCTATTGAAATACTTTGCTTGAAGACCGCCAACAACAATGTAATAGAGATCGCTGGAGATCGTTTTTAATGTGAGTTTCTTTAATTTTGACGGTAGCAAATGACAAAGCTCTATTAAAAAAAATACTTAGCTACTGTCAAAGTTATTGCTGAAGATGTGCCACTTACCGTCCGTCTGCCGTAACAAATGTTAACAGCATCGTTGCGTTCAACAGTTAAGGGTGCGCTGTCCATAAGTGACAAGTGTCATATGTTTTATTTGAAATGTCGTCGTCCATATTTATTTGATGCCGCGCGGCCATACTAATTTTGTATGGGGAATTTATTGTGCTTAATAAAAAATAATTATTTAAATAACCACTTGATGAATCGAAAATGTAGTCTAGCAATTTTTAGTTTATCCATTGATGATTGTTTAGACAAAATCAGAGGTACAATAATTTATATAAACTATAAGAAATCTACTAAACGCCGCCACTCGTTTTCATGATTTTTGCCCAACTTTAAATGATATTGTAGAAAAAACTATAGCGTGTTATGACAATGGTTCTGACAAATTGTAAACACGTTCCCTATGATACTAAATATATATTTTGTTCATTTAACACGATAGTATTTTCAATTATATCTACTTAACCGTAACTGCATTTTTGGCGTTTTTTTGTCGGCGCACCCTTAAGAGATAAGAAAGCCAGTTTCTCAGTTGCTGAAAATTCTAGAAGGATTTTTTAATTTTCATTTAATACTAGCTGACCCGGCGGACTTCGTACAGCTTTGACAGTTTCCATGTTTCCATTCAATTTGTATTGGAAAATTAAATTGTCGTTTTTAGTATTTTTCGTTACTTATTATTTATGTTTCTCACCGTTTAAACCTTCCCTGAACTTCTACAAATATTCCAAAATCAAAATTAGCCAAATCGGTCCAGCCATTCTCGAGTTTTAGCGATACAAACGAACAGCAAATATTTTTTATTTAAATAGACTAGTTGACCGGCGGACTTCGTACCGCTTTGACAGTTTCCATGACAACAAAACAAACAAATCATTCGTACTCTTAAGAACACCCATATTCCATGATAGACCCCTACAGCAGCGCCACCTACCAGGTCCAATTGTAAATCTAAACCATTCTCGAATCCACTTGAACACACACAAAATTTCATCCAAATCGGTCCAGCCTTCTAGAAGGAGTTCAATAGCATACACACGCACAGAAGATTTATATAAATAAAGATTTAAAGATATGGTCTGCCTGATGGTAAGCTGTCACAAAGCCGCTAAAGCCGCTAAGCCACCAAGTGCTTGTAGCGCTACCGACGACGCCATAAATTTACTGTATTAGACGCAAAGGACTTAGATTCATTGATGCCTACTCTTTTGTGCCATCTTCATATCAGTATGAAGATGCACAAAATAGTAGGCAGTTTGCATAGTAAAATAGTAGGTAGTTTGGAGATCAGTATACAAAATTTTCTGCGATCCCATATATTGCTGGATAGTCACAATATAATATTAACTATTTCACACAATTTAGAAAAGTCCTTGTTATCATATTGTAGTTTAGAAAAAAAACTTATTGTGTGGGCTATCTATTAACTATCTATTAAAAATTTACACCGCAAGGAAATGAGTCGAACAGCTCTGATGTAAAAGCAGCCATAAGCTGGAACACGGACTCATGGCAGGCATTTACCTTTGCCTCCTTTGACAGTCGCCGCTTCTAAGCTTGTGTCTCTACGCAAAACGAGGTCACCCCCGCCCATAACGTCTCATCATTATCATCATCATCAGCTCATTTTATTGTCCCCACTGCTGGGGCACGAGCCATTCCTATGAATGAATAGGGAGAACGGGCCATAAACCACCACGCGGACCCAGTGCGGATTGGTGGTTGTTAACGACCGCTAATGCAGCTGGGACCAACGGCTTTTCGTGCCTTCCGAAGCACGGAGGAGCTCGAGATGATAAATTTTTGGTCACCCATCCGATCAGCAACTTTCGCAAAGGCCGGTCACCTTTGCGAAAGTTGCTTATATCGGGCTCGTGTGGCTCATCTTGGCGTGGCCACCATCACCAACTGGTAATCTGACTTAATAGATAATTTGTCGTGAAATCACAGAATTTGTCGGTCCACCGTTCAAAAGTTATAAGGGGTTCAAGGTGGCCCCGCCAGGATGAGCCCTCACCCTGGCGTGGCCACCTTGTATCTCTGAAACTACGGGTCGTAGCGAAGATCTGATTACACCAATAATTTGTCGGAATTTGTCGACAAACGCCAGAATTTGTCGATGCTTCTATGAAAAGTTATATCAACTTCTTTTTTCCCATACAAACAACATGTACAGTCGCGTTCATAAACATTTAATGATAACGTGATTTAATGAACGAATTAAATGGTGAATAAAGTTCGGAACTTTGATATGTGTGTACGTAAGTAGGTATGTCCGACTCTTTATCGGATGCATATAATCAATGCATGACATTAATTTATTGCTAATAGATAATTATATAGCCATTTTAAAAATGTGTTGTCATCTTAAAACTAAAAATAATTATTATGAGCAATAATTCAACAATCACGCGCCTTCATACATAAATCTATATACCCATTAAACCTATCTACTATGCTAGTGTCTCTTGAGTAATAAAACTACACACAAACTAAAATAAACTAGTTACACACTCTAAAGACTTTAGCTCATACAAGTAGTTACATATAATATTCACGACTATTGTCCCTAGGGGTTAGTCAGAGACTAGGCAGTTAGCACCGCGAAAGCTACTGCTGCCACAGTTCGTGTTTCACCAAATTACTACTGCACCTGTGCTCGCGTGATAGGTGGTGAGCCTGTCGCCACTATAAGCAGTTGGATGTATGTATGTGCAGTTCTCAGTCCGTTAGTCACCTTTTACGACATCGAAGACAAGGAATGGTGTGACAGTATTCTTAAAAGCCGCCACCACACGGCTCACAAGTAGTTACAAAGAAAATTAATAGATAGGTATTTCTAAGTAGGTGCAATTAAGCACCGATGTCGACTAATTGCATTTATAAAAAGTTTCTTTAAAACATCTTTAAGAAAAAAGTACTTCCTTGCTTTTTATCTACCTAAGTAGGTATCGCGCACAATATACCACTAACGAAACTACAAAACAAGTTCAAATACACCACTGCGAACTGAGGCAGTTCTCTAACTCGCTATTTGTACTTAACCCGGTCCGTGCCAAACAATAACAAACATCGCCGTTGATCATTGAACGTTGATCATTCTGTGTTAGATCATAAAGGTTATTTTGCAATTGAAAATAATGAAACTACTATTCAGCGCCATCTGTTATCTCTTTGAAAGACTACAAGTGCAGCGAAGTGCAATGCTGCTGCGCAATTTATGAACGCAGTAAAGAACATGTGACAGTTTCGAGAAAATAGATCGTAATGTAAGCACATCAAATGTCACAATCGTAAACGCAGTAAGTGGTACTTACTGCGTTCATAAATTGTGCGGCGGAATGTTTTGCCTACTTTTTTGTGTAGGTATAAGGTATTGTGAATCTTGTAGCGTACGAAATAAAGTCGTTCACACTAGTGTAAACATGTCGTTCTCTCTCGGACATGGATCTCGGAACCCCTGTTAGCTCCAAAGTATTTTTCTAATAGTCTCATGCCCATTTTCACCGTTGACCCCTAAGTTTAAGGTGACCCTTAAGCCATATATTAGGTGACGGTTTTGCTCCAACAACTGTCACCTAACATGGCTTAGGGCTCACCTAAAACTTAGGGATCAATGGGGAACTCAGGCATTAGTGTTGTTTATTATCGATTTACATAAAGTTGCTTTCTTTTTACTAAACTACCTACTTACCTATTTTTCTCAACGAAAAATAAAAACATGGGCTCAGTTAATAAACTATGACACTATTAAAAATATTGTGCCAATTTGAATGAGTACCAACTATGTAGGTACATAGGTGTTGTATGTCACATTAGTAACGCAATAATTTTAAAAATATAAATAGGTAAATACCTACTTAAGTATGGTCTTACTACTAGTACTTAACTAGTAAGTTACTAGTTACTTAATATTATAAGATATGCTAATGTTTGGATGTTTGTTAATCAATCACGTTTCAACCACTTAACCCCGTTTCCCGTTCCCGTGGGAATGCCGAGAGAAAAGTATCCTATGTCCTATTCTGGTTCCAAACCTATTGTACGAAGTTTCATTTCGATCCGTCCAGTGATTGAAGCATGATTGAGTAACAAACATCCAAACATTCACAACAACACTCTTTATACCTTTGAAGTCGTTTATTCACAACATCAATAAGCTTCATGTACGCGATTGTACATTTACTATGGAAAAAAAAGAAGTTGATATAACTTTTCATAGAAGCATCGACAAATTCTGGCGTTTGTCGACAAATTCCGACAAATTATCGACAAATTATTGGTGTAATCAGATCTTTGCTACGACCCGTAGTTTCATAGATACAAGGTGGCCACGCCAGAATGAGCCTCATCCTGGCGGGGCCACCTTGAACCCCTTATAACTTTTGAACGGTGGACCGACAAATTCTGAGATTCCACGACAAATTCCGACAAATTATCGACAAATTATTGGTGTAATCAGATCTTCGCTACGACCCGTAGTTTCAGAGATACAAGGTGGCCACGCCAGGATGAGCCTCATCCTGGCGGGGCCACCTTGAACCTCTTATAACTTTTGAACGGTGGACCGACAAATTCTGAGATTTCACGACAAATTCCGACAAATTATCTATAAAGTCAGATTTCCAGTTGGTGATGGTGGCCACGCCAAGATGAGCCACACACTAGTCACAACTAATTACATTACTGCCAATTCCGCCAACATCGCGACACGATTTCAGTTTATTTAAAAAAACAAAATTGTTATTTTGTGTTCATGGAGGAGTACGTTTTTATGATGTTTATGTCACGTTTCCAAAAAAGTAGTATATTTAAGTATTTATCAGGTAAAGAAAATTGAATTTACTCTTTGTTTACTCATACTGCGGTGGTGCAAGTCGTGACAAGTATCAACTGCGCGTGACGCGGCGTTATAAAAATAATTTGAAACCTAAATCTAGCTAAACGCTTTTTTTACATTTTTATTCAAAATAAATATTAAAAAACACTAAAGATCATATTGACCATATATGACCCTTTTTGACAGTAACTGACCGTTTTTGACCAATTTGACCGTAATTGACAGTCAGTCAAATTCAGTCACTTTGGTCATTTTCATCTCTACTCAGGCATTAGTGTTGTTTATTATCGATTTACATAAAGTTGCTTTCTTTTTACTAAACTACCTACTTACCTATTTTTCTCAACGATAAATAAAAACATAGGCTCAGTTAATAAACTATGACACTATAGATGATCAAACGAACTTCCAAGTGAAGTTCGATCACTATTATATGAGTTCGCTTCATTCGAAGATATATTACCACAGTGTAGTTTATTTTCATCTTACTGGCAACTCGCACTTTAGAGGGTATCCTTTTTTATTTTTTTTCTTTTTACGCTTCCCATTTTGCTGAGCCTACCATCGCTCATTATTTAGAGATCATTAACAAAATTTTAATAGGGTGTAGGTAGGGAGGGACCTTATATCTTCGAATGAAGCGAACTCATATAATAGTGATCGAACTTCACTTGGAAGTTCGTTTGATCATCTATTATATTTCATTCGCTTCATTCTTCAGATATATTACCACAGTGTAGATGTTTAGAGTAAGAAATTTTGTTAATGGTTTAAGAGTAGGTATAGAATGTATAAATTAATTTCAAAATTAATAAAACAAGTACACAGTTTATTAAGTTTACTATAGTTATTTATTATAAACACGTAAATAATTACAAATTCTTTTTTAATAGCAATCTAATCAATATGAATCATTAATTTAATTACTTAGGTCTTATTATTATTTAGGAATACATACTGCAGCAGCGAAGTTATTTTCTTCTACTATTGGCCGATTATAAAACTTAGCAAAGGTTTGGAAGTTTCGTGTCCACCCGGCTGTTTTGCGTATAACGTCAAGCGAGATGCCGGCGGCGTGCGCCGCAGATGTCGCGGCGTGTCGCGTGCTATGCCCGCTAAACTCTGCCACATTCACGCCACTCTCCGCCAACACCTGCTTGATCCACCGACTAATAGTCTGAGCACTCGCTGCCTGATAGGGTTTTTTAACTGTTATTATTAAATTTTTTGTTAAGCTCGGTCTGATCGATTCAGTAACTTCTATATAAGCTCTTATGGTCGTAGCCGGGCAAATGTTTATATTTTGACTAAAGAATGGCAACTTTAGTACCGGTTGATCTCGACCAACAGTTGAAGTTTTTATTAAGTCCTTAATCACAATCTGAATACCATTAACGTTGAATTTGACATCGTCTATTTTGATTAGAGATAATGTTTGAGCCCTATGAGCGGTACACAAAGCGAGAAGAATAACCATTTTCTTGGTTAGTTTTTGAAGTGTTAAATTCTCATTAGGGACCCATTCTGAAACATGATTTAACACAAGTTGCGGATCCCAAGTGGAAACATATTTTGGTACAGATGGTCTTAGCCTAAAAGCCCCTTTGAGTAACCTTTTGATCTGCTCCTCAGAGCCAAGATTGTTGCCTAAGAGTAAGCAAAGTGCAGAGCGGTGACTGTTTAAGCTACCGTGAGCCGAACCATGGTTGAACTGGTCGGTTAAAAATGACATAACATGAGGCACAGAATGTGTATAGGGGTCAATAGAATGAGAATTGCAATACGTCCACCAGAGCTTGTAACTAACATTATATTGGGCTAGGGTATTTTTTGCTAGTGAAGCTAGCATAACGTCTAACGAGGCAGCTGGGACGTTTCGTTTGACAAACGCCTCCCGGAGAGCTTGGCTACACCCAGGGTAAGGTTGTTGAACTGGCGGTTCCTGGAATGAGATACGAACATGTCCTTATTGGCATCTAGAAATAATATGTCGGATATAAGCATGGTTCCTAGTAGTGGAAACCATGGTTGTGATTTCCAGTATGGAAATACTAAAATACCTTCAACTTTATCATTGGCAATCTTTTGTAGACATTTGAGAATTAATGTTATATGAAAATATGAAAGACTCATTTTATGCATTTCCACCCGAAATGCATAAAATGAGTCTTTCCAAGAAATGGTAAATGCGTCTACTGTCAATGCATCTGGGTCTGGCTTCCATGAGACGTATTTCTGACATTTGGCATTTGTGCGGGAGGCAAATAAATCTATACAAGGTTTTCCAAAAAAATTTACTGTTTTCTGAAAAGCTTTATTGTTTAAGGACCATTCTATGTCTGGATTATTTTTCCTTGATTCTTCGTCTGCCTCTTTATTTTCTTTAGTACTAATATAAGAAGCAGTAAGCCAAATATTGCGCCTTTCGCACCATTGTCAAATTTCACGGGTTAAGTCGTTCAAGTGAGGGTACTGGATACCACCCATTCGGTTTATATAGCTTAACGCTGTAGTGTTATCAACTCGTAACAAAATATTTATGTTATAATAATCGCGAACAAAACATTTCAGACCAAAAAATACCGCTAGAATTTCCAAATAATTTATATGTTGTGTTTTTTCACTATCTTTCCAGATCCCATTTGCACGTTTGCCGTTGCAAACTGCACCCCAGCCAGACCTAGATGCATCAGTGAAAATTTCTAATTTATAATTTTCAGAATTAAGTGATTTAAAGTGGTATGAATACTTTCAATCCACCATTTCAAATCAGGCAAAATCACCTTCGATGGTGTAAATTTAACATCATAATTTTGACATTTCTTAAGCATGAGATACTTTTGCCGTTCAAAGAGTTTCGTGTGTAACCAGCCATATCTAACGGCTGGACAAGCCGCTGTTAAAACGCCTAAGAAGTGGGAAAAATCCCGTATTGTAATGATCGGTAATTTGTAATACTTTTTTGCTAGTGCTTCTATATAAATACGTTTTTCGGAAGGTAAAGAGATTGTCATGTTGTTAGAAATAAAAACAAAACACAAAAACTTAATTTCTTGTACGGGATGTAATGAACTTTTTACATGATTAACTACGAAACCTAAACATTTAAGTAATTTTAAAGTCTCTTCGACGTTACGTACACACTCTTGGTAAGTTAATCCTAGGCACAATATATCGTCTAAATATATTACCGACAAAAAACCATGGCTGCGAAGGTATGTCATGACTTCTTTCATAATCTTTGTGAAAATTCTCGGCGCCGTAGAAAGTCCATAGGGAATGGCATTAAATTCGTATATTTTATTTTGAAAATTGAATCTTAAAAACTTTTTTTGATTGTTCTTAATCGGTACAAGAAGATATGATTCTTTAATATCTATAGAGGCCATATACATATGTGACTGAATAATTTTTGAAACTGTTCTAAAGTCCTCCATTTTAAAATGTTCGCGACAAACAAACTTGTTAAATGGTTTTAAGTTCAATATAAATCTATAGGTGCCATTTGATTTCATTGTCAAAAAGATTTTGGATATAAATTGATCAGAACGTCGTTCACACTCTGAAATGGCACCCAAATCTAATAAATTTTTAATCGCGTTTGACATGTCGTTTACTTCTTTTGAAGAAAATAACGTATTACACGGCACTGAGTGTTGCGATATGTGTTTACATAGAGGAATGCTATATCCATTGCGAATCCAATTCAAAACAATTTTGTTAGAGGTGATTGCGGTCCAACACTGATAAAAATATTTTAATCTACCTGCGTGTACCTGGATTAATGACGCTGGGCACGTTTTCCCGGGTAGAACTGTGACGGCCGTGTCGTCGCCGTCGCTGGTGGCGGCGCCACGTAGGCTGCCACACGCCGATACTGCGTCATCGGAGCTCGACGAGGCCCACCTCGTCCCCCCCTGCTCGACAGAGGGTAACGAGGAGGGCCCTGCCAGTTTTCCGAATAACGGGGCTTCATCATGTATGAAGTTGATGCCTGTGCAGGTGTTTTGTTAAACAAAGCAGTTTTCTTCAATTGGTGACCTTGCCTTTCTATAGTTTGAGAAGATTTTATTCTTTCAGACAAGTTAACACCAAAAAGTGTTTCATCTCTATCCTGATTTTCAATAATTGAAAGAAAGGATTTTTGAAGACAAGGTGTTATGAGTTTAATTCTAAGATCAGTTTCGGCGTAATGTAAATCGGTTAATAATCGACAACCTTCAGAAAGGACTTTAATAGCGTTGACTTTATCGTCACTATGCAGTAATATTGTAATGGCTTTGCTTATAGCGGTAATGCTGTGACCCAACTGGTCCTGTCTTGCTTGTATGTTCTTATCCCTACTTTGGACTACTTCGGCTACTGCTGCTGCAATTTAAAATTTAAAGTAGGTGCTTTAAGCTTTTTACAATTTTCTGGGATTGGATAATCATTTAAGAGCTTCGCTTTAACGTCTCTTAAGAGACCCTTTTTTAAAATTGGTAGCCACCGCTGTGCAAGACTAGTGTGAATGTTTTCCCCAAAGACTGGAGTGTCTTTGGCGGCGTCACCTAATGCCGATAAAAGTTCAAGTAAGAGTTCTGGCTCCAAAACGGGATCAGGTCCGATGTCAGCCGTACCCTCGGCAATGACAACTTGTTCAAACTCAATACCAGCGATTTGTTCAGACGCTGGTTCTGACGTCACTGGGACGGTGATTTGTTCGGACGCTAGTTCCGTCGTTACTGGAACGGTGGTTTGTTCGGACGCTGGTTCCGACGTCACCAAAACGGTCGGTCGGTGCACTCTTCGTGTGTACCGACATCTATGTAAAACAAAATAAGAGAGTTTTTTTTTTTACTCGTGATTGTAAATTTTTATTTTCGAATATCAGTATGGATCAATTTTGAATAATTACTGTAACATATTAGCTAAAGATGATTTATCTTTTTTTAATAAAGTAAATTCACTTTTTTGGAAGCAAATAATTTATGTAGAAAATGATGTAGGTATGTTATGTTAAATTACCTTCGTTTTCTTCGGTATCTAAAGAAGAAGAATGAATCACGCGCCGTCGTCGTTTTACCGGCTTTTCTTGTAACCTTCTTATTTTTTCCTTATAGTACTCCACAGATTTACGCTTAGGCATGACTAATTTAGATTTAGGGCGATGTATTCTAGTAATTTTTAAGCCGTGCGTGCGTTGCCGCGCAAGGAGAAAGAATGAGCGATGGTAGGCTCAGCAAAATGGGAAGCGTAAAAAGAAAAAAAAAAAAGGATACCCTCTAAAGTGCGAGTTGCCAGTAAGATGAAAAGAAACTATACTGTGGTAATATATCTGAAGAATGAAGCGAATGAAATATAATTAAAAATATAGGTAAGTACCTACTTAAGTATGGTCTTACTACTAGTAACTAGTAAGTTACTAGTTACTTAATATTATAAAATATGCTAATGTTTGGATGTTTGTTAATCAATCACGTTTCAACCACTTAACCCCGTTTCCCGTTCCCGTGGGAATGCCGAGAGAAAAGTATCCTATGTCCTATTCTGGTTCCAAACCATTATTGTACGAAGTTTCATCTCGATCCGTCCAGTGGTTGAAGCATGATTGAGTAACAAACATCCAAACTTCACATTAATAATATTAGTAAGTACACTCTTTATACCTTTGAAGTCGTTTATTCACAACATCAATAAGCTTCATGTACGCGATTGTACATTTACTATGGAAAAAAAAGAAGTTGTTTTAACTTTTCATAGAAGCATCGACAAATTCTGGCGTTTGTCGACAAATTCCGACAAATTATCGACAAATTATTGGTGTAATCAGATCTTCGCTACGACCCGTAGTTTCATAGATACAAGGTGGCCACGCCAGAATGAGCCTCATCCTGGCGGGGCCACCTTGAACCCCTTATAACTTTTGAACGGTGGACCGACAAATTCTGAGATTTCACGACAAATTATCGACAAATTATTGGTGTAATCAGATCTTCGCTACGACCCGTAGTTTCAGAGATACAAGGTGGCCACGCCAGAATGAGCCTCATCCTGGCGGGGCCACCTTGAACCCCTTATAACTTTTGAACGGTGGACCGACAAAATCTGAGATTTCACGACAAATTCCGACAAATTATCTATAAAGTCGGATTACCAGTTGGTGATGGTGGCCACGCCAAGATGAGCCTTACATCGGGCTCTGATAATGAACACTGATCACTTACTTACCAGGGCTTATTGTCTAACTAACCTATCGTAATACCTTTGTACATCCATCCGATGGCCGGCCTTCGCGAAAGTTGCTTAACTACAGCAATCGCAGACTGACCGCGTTAACCACAGCTCCTCCATAACGTCCCGCTGTTCAACAATGCTGAATGCGGATGATTTTCCCAATCACATTTATCAGACCACGGCGCTGCGAGTCGAATACTTTGCGCAGATCGGTTGAGTTGTGCTTTTCTCTGCCACACCGCACTCTACGAAGGAGGGTCCCTTCTTCGAAGTGAAGTGAAGTCCTTCGAGTGAATCTCCAATGAAGCAGAGCAAAACAAAGCTTTGTGGAAATTAACCAATACAGTTCCTTAGCGCAGAAAAGACTTTATTATAGGAACTCTTTTGGTTTATTAGCGGTCGTTTTTTAAATAACCGCCTGTTATTGAGCTTAGTCCTGTAAGATTGTTATTTTATTTGGTTTGTTCTCTGTAGCTGTTCCTTTTTATTAAATAGTTTAAATTTACAGCTTTGCCCCCCTCAGCTCAGCTCTGCTCCGCCTCAATGGAGTCTCGCCCTTCCTCCTTTCCTATTTATTTCAGTAGAATGAAACTACGGACGGTCCCCCGACAGCCGAAAGAGCTGCTCTGACCAGCGCTTGAGTAGGTACTAAACTAAGCGTGATCCGACAGTGCAAAGCAAGCCGGGAGCCGATTGACTCCCTCGCCTCGATCTCTTGCAGGGCCGCACGCTCGCCGCTCTGTCGCCTTGGTTTCCGATTCTCAAAGACCTCAGTCAGCATCCGCATACACAGCCTGGACCTTCGCCCTGAGCTCTTACGGAATCATGCCCGCCCCAGTGCGGTAGCCAGCAACCGTAAAGGAAAACCGTCCTACGACGGTACCAGGCAAGGAGACAAACGATTAACGAAAGCTGTCGCCCTCGCAACCATCACCTAGGTAACTGCGCAAGCAAAGTGAAAAGTGTGCGTCGAATCAGGCCCAGGAATGAAACAGTATGGCCTCCGTATCCTGGTGGCCATCGCCAGTCAGCCCTCAGCTCACCTCACGGTGCCTTTCAAAAGCTTACACGGTACACCCAAAGTGGACGATTGCCCTAATTAAAAAAAAGTAATAGAATAAGTAATAGTAATAAATCCATGAATAAAATAAAAGCATCTTTTACTTTTGTCATTTAATTTTAAAACAACAGTCAAATTAACTACGTAAGACAAGGTTGTATGGATTAGATCCCTTTGTTAATTTTACCAGAAAGAGAAAAGAACAAAAAATCAATTCAGTGACAGGGATGCGTGATACGGGTCGTCAATCCGATTTTTCGGATCGTAACGCCACGATCCGATCGGACATGCCGTCGATCCGATCTTCAAGAAATCGATCCGGATCGTATGCAATAAGTAAGACACAATTAACTTTAGATCTTTATCGCAACACGTCCGTCTGATGCGATAATAAGGCAAATACAGAGACAGTAACAAATACAAACTAGTCAAGCCACACATTTTATGCTTATATCTGGGGTCCTAGTGAAAAAGGGTTTAAGTCGAAATACTATGATTTTGACTTAAATACATAGTTGTAATCACAAAAAAAATCTCTACAGATTGGTGTAAAGAGGTTTAAAATTACCCCATAAATAAAGATCTTATTTTTTACAAAAGGGTTTAAGTGAATGCCGAAAAACGTTATCGTTAGGTGACAACTTTTTTTAAACTGCTTTTCACAATATTTGTAGACCAATTCTTTTTGTTGAACGCAATATATTATATATTGTCTAATCAAATAAGTTCTCAATACTTTTGCACAAAATAAATTGATTGTGTCTTTACAATGGGTAAGAGTAAAATTTATGACCTTACACACAAAATGATTTCTTTTTTTTAACTACCTAAGTCGGTCCATTTTTAAAACTATCTGATTCAAAGAAATATAACTAAGACTAAGATACGCTATGCAAAAAACTAAAAACAATGGTATGCTAAGATTTCTTTTAGAATTTATATTGGAAAAGTTGTGTTATTTTATTTAAAAAAAAGTTGTTTTGCTGTAGTGAAAATACGTGTTTTTCGACTTATTGCCCTTTTTTACTAGGACCATACACATTATGTATTACCTACCCACAACATTCGTTTATAATAATTTAACAACTATATCAGTCTACCCGCAAAGGTTGCCGCCAAAATCAAAATGTAAACAAAGTTAGAACACGTTCGTAAATTCGTAACAAATAAACCTAAGTATGTACCCAATTTTTTTAAAGAAACTGCGTTTTAATTAATACGATCCAAGCGATCCGATCTTTCAAGTTTTGTATCGATCCGGCAAAAAATCGTATGACCTCGATCCGATCTGAAAATCGCTGAATCGTATATCTGCCGATAATATCTTTCAAAGAATCGGATCGGCGCAACCCTATGACAGACAGAGACAGCATTTTAATGTCAATGTATGTACGTACCTACCCGCGGTCTTGTTTTAGCGTCGATAAATAAAATATTTTACTACCATTACCTGTTTACTTACGAAATCTCTGAATAAATTGCAATGGCAGATTCAACGGTTGCTGATTTATCCAAAATGAAGGTAGTTGATTTGCGTAAAGAGCTAAAATCACGAGGTTTGGCCTACGCAGGAGATAAAACGGAACTTGTGGCGCGGCTTCAAGCAGCTATGTCTCAAGATGATCACGGTGATATTAATTTAGACTCTGATGAAATAGATTCCGACGGAGTGCTAGAAGATGAAGATGACAAAAGTCAAACTGATATTCTTGACGACACTGCTGTCGATACATTAAATGAAGAACTAGCCCTAGCTGATAACCCATCCCCAACAAAAGATTCAAACGACGTTAAGCAGCACAGAGTTCTTAAGCGAAAACTATCAGAAACTGACAAAACTCTTAAGGGTGGCGATAATAAAGATACTGCATCTAGGAAAATAGTATTAAATCGAGCAATTTCAATCACATCCACAGCACTAAAGCCAGTTGAAGAAGATTCGGATGAGAAGGCCACAGAAGAAATCAAGTCTACTGAAAGCAACAAGGTTAAAATAACAGCAAAAGTTGACCCCAAAGCTAAGTTAGAAATGAGAGCTAAAAGGTTTGGCTTACCAGTCAAAATGACTGAAGCAGAGAGAAAAGAGGCAAGAAAACAAAGGTTTGGTCAAAACAATGCTGCTGCCAGTATTATCACTGGACCAACTGGTTCCCTATCAGAGAACATTGATAAACTGAAACAGCGAGCAGAGAGGTTTGGTCAATCTGTTTCTAAAATTATGACAGATATTGAAAACAAAGAGAAACTGGAGAAACGCAAGGCTAAATTTGGAACAGTTAAATAAATATATTAATTGATTGTATTGTAAAATTTTTTGCAACTATTGGAAATGTAACATTCTTAGGATATTTTTCATTAATTTACTGTTAAGTATAATAATAAATTTAATGACAAACTAACAATCTATTTGCATTTAAAATTTAAGTTATTATAATACATAAAATTATCAACCTATGTTGATCAACTTCCATTCATACAAAGGTTATGGCATAAATCATCATGCATCATGTGTAGGGTTTATTGCATAGACATGACTTTGATCCTAGTTGTATTTTAATCAACATATAAAACAAATATTATGCCTTCCATGCTATATCATATAAATAAAAGAAACATGATTGAAATTATTAATTTATTCATCATTGAAGAATGGTAATTCTTGAAAATCATCAAGAGTAACATTTATTTTTGGTGATGAAAAAGACTCATAGTTATTTACATCACAGAAGTCTTGAGGTATATTCATTGAATAATGCATGTGTGGCTCTTTGTGTAACTGTGCCCATCTGATAGCAATATCTTTGTGCAATGATTTTCTAAAGGCCATGCAGTGCATATGTTGAAATTTTTCATACTTTATTCTGGAAAAACCAATGCATGCCAAAGTATATCTCCAGCACTTCATGATTTTTGAATTTGCACCCACATGTTTTGAATCGGGTGTATTTATAATAAGCAATGCCCCCGGTTTTAATATATTGTATGCTTTTTCACAGGCTTTAATTCTTAGTTCAGAATCAGGAATATACTCTAAAAGAAAACAAAATGTAACAACATCGAAGTAACATTCTTGTAATTGTAATACTTTGCTATCTTTCACTTCTGTTGTCAAGCCTAGAGAAACTGATAAAAAGTCACACTGCAATACTGTGTCATTTGCTGGGCATAGATCTACTGCAAACACTTTGAAATATTCAAAGTCTTTGAATGGATTGTAACAGCTCCCTACATCTATTAATTGAAGAGGGCTAGAAAAGCATTCAATTTTATCTAAAGCTATATTAATTTTGTTAGCTATATTAACATCTTTGTCTCTATACTTTGAATATGATCTATTTATGAAGTAGTCACAACAGAAGTCTACGGTCCATTTTATCCTCGACGTTGTAGCACAACTCGCTTCCCAGTGAGTAGTAGCCAATTTTTTCATGTATTTTGCATACGTAGCTAGGACATCCTTATTTTTACAGTGTTCCTGCCATGCTAAAGTAGCTCCATTCTTTATAGTAGACTTTCTTAAAGTAGAATGCACATCTTTTATAAAACCTGCAAGCGATTTATGTTCCTCTGTAGCCATGTACAGTGAGCAAGTAATGTGTTCTGTGAAGTAGGTAATCACTACGTTTTAGCCAATGAGCTATATCATTGGTTTTAGCCATGTAGATGATTTACATAGGTCGAGCAGAGTCGAGTTAGATGGTGGTTGAACTAAATTTGAAGAAATCGAATAATTTCTCTCCTTACCGGATTTTATAAACTTTGCAGTGTTTTTAAAAAATAAAGTTCTATCGTGCACCAGTCTATTACTTTCCTGGTAACTCTTTATCTAATAAATTAAATATTATTTTCGACTATTTCGACAGTGTGTAGGTACCTGTACTTTTTTTTTTAGTGGCCGGCCAGTGTTGCCAACTAGAGGAGAGGAGACTAGTGTAAAATATGCTAGCTATCATTGTCGAAATTTTTCCTAAATTATTCTAATTGCCATGTATATACCAAAAAATATGCTAATATTTTCTCAGAACAATAACTAAAGCTATCATTATTCTGGGGACCAGCCATGCTGACGTTTGAATGGATGCTCAACTATATGTTCTAATTCTTTTAAACTATGCAATAAGCAATTCTCTCATCATGCTAGGCAAATATAAGCAATAAAGAAATTTTTAGGCACAATTTCAAAGATAAATACGATTGTTGACCGGCGATTCTGACGTTCACTTCATTAATCTGTAAATACTAAAGAGGTATGGGCTAGATCTTTTTGCTTGTTTTACATAGGAAACGGAAAGAATAATGAAGGACATCTTGGCGGGAAAGTGAAGAGTCATGTCTGCGGTTTTGTTTTATTTTCTAAAATTTGTGATAAGTCGAATATTAAGTGTTCGTGAATGTGCATGAGTGTTGGCAAATAAACAAAACAGTGCAACGTCACTGTTCAAATTCTCTCAAGAAGTCTGCCGGAGGAATTAGTAAAGCCCCACATCTTTACTTAGATACTCGAGCGGTTGAGTGGGGGGTCTATAATTTCTCACTTCTCATTTCTATTATCATTCATCATCATTTACATGAAGGAAAATTACTAATGACATGGCAGCATGGTCTATGACCTTAGCCGGTTCCTCAGGGAACGACCTATACTTAAAAAAGAAAATATGAAATCAAATTACAAATGTCATTGTCACACAATGTCCGGCGTCTTCTATTGTTTGTTTTCGTTAATTTTACTAGGTATTGCATGAAAACATTAGGACTAAACGTTAGGTAGGTTAAGCCATAAATTAATATTCAAAATGAATACTCTATTTAACTCCTCTACAGTTTTCGATTCGGATCATATAATTGATCAGTTGATCGGTGAATACGATGAAACCTCTATGCCATTACCAGACATAGAATGCGAACCTCATCTTCTCATATCGAAAGTAAGCGATTTTCTTTTTATATTAAATGTTTTTGCCTTAATGGGTGATTACAGCCTGTGGTTGTGTCTATAGACACATTAATTTACAGAGACAAGTGTAATTGCGATAATATTTATTTATTTTACATATTTTCTTGTAAGGTGCGCAAACACTACATGGAACACATAATTAAACTTCTTTCAATAAACTACGAGAACAATAATAAGCTTCTCAACAAGAATATTTATCGACCAAGTGCCATTTGGAGATGTGCTAAGGTCATGGAAATGAAAGCAGCTCAGACTTGTATGGTAGTACAACTATACCGAAAAAATATTGGAGCTGTGGTAAGTGTTATTGATGAAGTAGCATATTACTGATGTGAAAGTCACTTTATTTCATTAATAAAATATTTTGTCTATTCACCTATATTTATTTATTTTAAGTTCACAAGTACTCCTGTAATGCTCTTCAGGTTAAAATGTAAGGAAAGACTTTTTGTAATCCTTTGATCCTTCTCAAAATGCAAATCCTTACTTGTTTATTTTAGAAGGTACTTAATGTTGTTTGTTTCGTAAAGGTTTTAAATCAGCTACCTGTTTAGATGATACTTTTTCAAATAATTGTTTCATTGAGAAGTCAATAAATTTAAGAAATTCTGATCACAATGGTCAGATAGTTGGATTAAAAAACCAATGTTTCAGGTGACATGAAAGCCAAGTATTAACTGAACATGTAAGGAATAAAAAAAACACTGTGTGTGAAGTTTATAGGTTCGGTCTTATTATTTATCCATTAAATAACATTTTGTACAGACCAGTGACCATTAATTGATTAGATAGATTTAAGAAAAATTTAAATGATTAAGTGTCACATATTAACAATTTATTTAACAATGATAATGCAAACATATTATGACAACTAGCTGTGCCCTGCGGTTTCACCCGCATTCTGTTAGTCATAGAGATAGTCAAAATATTTTTTCAATTCTAACAGTAGTTCCTGAGATTAGCGGGTTCTACCGAACAAACAAACAAACTCTTCAGCTTTATAATATTAGTATAGATCTATTCAAAGTAAGCAAAAATTAGTTTAACAACGAATTTTTGCAAAAGCTTATCAAAGTAGATAAGCTTAAAACTCATTTAGTGATTGGGCCACAGCTGGCATATAAAGTAGAAATAGGTTGTATCAATCAATTATATGTATAATGTAAAGGCTAATTTAAATGTCCCGAGTATAATTTAATATGGTAAACATTATTTAAAATGTATCCCATCCACATCCCATCAATGGTAATACTGAAGAAGCAGGCGCATTCAAATCATTTTTCTCTAATATTCCCCTCATTATGTATCTCAATAAATTAATTTCTTGTAAACACCTTGCCAAGTCTCTCCTTGTATCAAGTGTAAAAATGTAATATTCCTTTTAATTTTCACTATTGATCCAGATACACCTTATTACAAAAGACTTTAGAGAACTCAATATAAAAAAAACTGAAGACAATGAATATATAGACTTCCACTGAGATATTAAAATCAATAATCAAATCAAAGCTATAATATTCAAGAAATGTGTTGATAATGGTTTATTTCCGAATTTTATAAAGTACAAAAAATTATACTTTTATTTAAAATAGGCGATAAAAGTGATCCATCTTAAAAAACTATTAAAATTTTCTTGTTAGATTACAGAGTTAAAGAACGACACAGAAAATGGGAAACTTAACAAAAAATTGTATGACTGTCTCAGAAAACCACCTGAGAACGATAAAAAGCTTCAAACAAAACTTTCCAATCCAATTCAATTTCAAGATTGCAATTGTCAATGTATTTGTAACAAAAGAAAGAGACACCGCAAAACATTAGTATCACCAAAAACCAACCAAAGCGAGAAAACAACTTTTGAAAGCGGTTCAGTTATGAATAGTGATATACCATTATATAAAATACCAGTAATTGCAAATTTACAAGTTGACAGTCCTAAAGTAGCTGTGAATAGTTCTGACAAAACTTTTATAATACCTAACAATGAAATGCCAGTTAATGTGAATCAAAACCAATCAATCAACCAAAAGGAACCAAACATATCTCTTAATAATAGGCTGTCAGTTGAATCTCACGAATCTGACGAATTAATGCAGCAGTTAGAAAAAATTTTTCAATGCGATTCTCAAGAAGATGATTTGTTTGAAGGCGCTTTATGTGACAACTATGATACAACTTTACCAGATTCAACAAGCAATAGAGGAATCAATGAAACCCAACTAATCCAACCTCAGGATTCTTTAATAGAGAACCATGCAGCTCAAATCAAATCACTTGATGAAAGATTGACATCTATGGCTGGCTTATTAATGAATACCAATGACAATAATGCTAGTAAGGAAAAAATTGAAAATCAAAGAAGCAACAATAAACATAACATTAGTAAGTGGTTGTGTGAAGAATACTTCCTCAAATCTAAACTATTCGAACTTTTGGATCAAATTGGAGACTGCAACCGGAAAAAGCTTGCTAGGGTATGTATAAGTAATATGGAAAAAAAAATTGTAGCCCATTTACTTCGCATTTGCATTCGCAGATTAAAATAATATATAAACAGGTTCATAGTCATTGAGATTATTTTTAAAGATGATTTTTTATTCTCCTAAACTATTTAGATTTAATTAGTAATTTTGAGAATGTGTTTTTATAACTTGGTACCTATGTATGGTTAAGTATTTTATTTTTTGACGCTTGTATGCCTTTTCTTTGCAATATTTTAGTTACAATCTGTTCAGTGTGTATTAGAAGATAAGTGTGAAGTCTGTCCACAATAGGCTAAGGATAACTATTTAGATATTGCTAACATGTTGACTGGGCGAGTGGTAAAGAATCCTTAAGGCATCAAATATGCAATTTTTAAAGATAATAAGTAATTTTTATGTTTCATAATATTGCTTTTAATTTTAGGTCAAACAAATGTTGACAGAATTGTTTGGTGAAGATAGTGATGAAGAGTGTATCATGTCACCATTGGAGGAAACATCAGAATTTGTTATAAGTTGCAAAGACCGCATAGCACCATGGGTGGTAAAACTGTTGACGCCTTATTACGTCAAGGGGCGGATACGCGGCAAAGTTATTTTCAAAGCTGTGGCTAAGCATTTAATAAGACTTATTTACCAATGCAGTCGCTATCCACGTAAGTGAATACTACTTATACCTTAATATCGATACCTCTGAGCTCAAAGGTCGTAAAGGACATTTTGGCGAAAATGAGTTATAGGTAAACAGTTTTTCTCAGAATTAAATTCTCTATCGATCTGTGTATTCTGTTTAGCGAAATTAGCGTTTTTTTGTCCTTTACAACCCATGAAATTAGCCATATTCGACAGGATTTATTCATAAACTGTGGGGGAAAGGGACATGTACTATCTACACATGTTGACTATAGCTGTAAAGCCCCATCAACAAATATTTTTTAGGTTGTATAGGTAATTATGGTCAACACTCGTCCTTTACGCCCCTACAATATTATATAAAATAAGATCACAGTCCTTTACGCCCTTACAATTTTAGATAAAATAAGATTACTGTCCTTTACCCATTTATTAAAGAGTTTAAGCTCTAACTGATGAAGACGATGAACCTAACTGCAATGAAAAAGATGATTGAATTAATTACATAATGAAACTGCAATGATACATTTACCGCTCTTACCACAAACAATTAGACAAGGTTTGGACCATTATGTAACGTCACTTAATTGTCATTGATAATTTTAGCCATCGTTTCAAACAGTGCTCCAACCCTTGTCTAATTGTTCATGGTAAGGCCGTTCGTCATCTTTACATTATGATTAGAATAAAAGATGCCAAAAAATTAATACAAAAAATTATAGCACTTATAAGAACTACTTTTGTTATGACAAGGAGGTGTCCTTATTTTTATTTAGTTATTCGTATTTATCAAAATCGGCACTATACCGAAGACATCCCGAACATAAAATTAGTGTGGCTCTCAAACGGCTCAAAAACGGCAGGGCACCAGGTGCTGACGGAATTCGAGTCGGAGTCGGAAGTCGCCCTTTTTGAAGAACAGTACCACCATACCTTCGAGCCACGTCTCTGGCGTTCTGGCCCCTAGTACGACGGAATTAAATAGCTTCTGAAAGCAGGCGAAAGACCGGTACTCGTAGCTCTACAGGCCCATCTCGCTTCTAACCCACGTCTACCGGCTGTTTTCGAGAGTCATAACGAAACGTCTCGCACGCAGGTTTGATGACTTCCAGCTTATCAAGCAAGCCGGTTTCCTAAAAGTCTTCAGCACCATAGACCACATACATACGCTGCGGCAGGTTATACAGAAGACCGAAGAGTATAACCAGCCTCTTTGCTTAGCGTTTGTGGACTATGAAAAAGCCTTCGATTCGATTGAAACATGGGCCGTGCTACAGTCTCTCCAGCGGTGCCAAATTGACTATCGGTACATCGAAGTGTTGAGGCACAATATTAATATTTCTCCTACCAGTACTCTGACTCCTTTGTTGTTGAATGCATGCCGCCACTGCGTATACTTACGCACAGAAACTCAGTCAAGGGTCAGGGTTGTCATAACAAAAACTACTTCAATATTCTACATAAAAGCTTTAATTTGAAATAACGAAAAGACAAATTATAAAATTTTCTACTAGGTAATTTTGTTTTTTGAAGTTTTTAGAGTTCTGTTATTAAATTTTACTATGTAATGGATCCTCATACGAATATACAATTTCAATAGAAACTCTAACGGAAAACAAGTGCAGGGTCGTATTTTAAACTCAACATTTTTCAAAACATCGTACAACTTTTTATAAATGTCGTTCCCAACAAACGATCAATCGAAAAATGAAGCATTAAATTCAAACGAAAAATGTTGCATTAAATTCAATAATATTTCCAAAAACCTACAACCCGGAGAGTATTATTATGTATTCTGTGCCGGAGGTTTTAACACGAGCGTACCTACCGTATCATGAACCACCTATAATTACCTAGTTCACTCGTGTCACTTTCCTTTACCCTATTCACTTTATTTATTAACCCCTTCGGCCCCGCCGTAACTCCAGAGGAACGGGAGGTGTCAAGCGAAACTTTGTCTTATAGTGAAAAAACTACGGCTTGGATTTGGATAAAATGTTCTGTGACTTTGGACGTTATGAAATTCCCTTTCTAACCGTATGACTTATAAACCGTCCGAATAGAGTAAGTGAACGCGTTACTGTTGCCGACCAAATTCGGACGGCTTTTTTCACTTTTTTAATGTCATTTACTTTGTTCGAATGTGGTTTTTTTAGTTTTTTTGTATGAAAGGAGAGTAAAATAACATCAAAAACTGAAATTAGAACTAATTATTTTTTTATTTATCATAATATCAATGTTTATGTATATGCTTCAAGTTTTTACATTACATTAAACTTTTTACATAGTTTTTTCGGACCCTTGTAGAACATTTTCAAGTTATTACCGACTACTATACAATATTTATGTATTTCTTTTGCAGTATTTTAGAACCAATAAAGCTTTTGCATTATATTATCACATTTCTAGCTAAAAACATTCACCTGAAATAAAGAAATTGGATTTCAAAGACCGTAGATTCGCGCGAAAGTTAGTTGTTTAGTGCATTGGCCGCACGCACTTTCAATTGAGCTAAATTATTATATTTTCCATGGAAAGTGTACTAAAAAGTATACACGATCGTTTGTTATTGATCATAGCTTCATAGAATTATATTTTCATAGACTGTAAAGCAATATTTTTTTTTATAATAGAATATTTCTAGCAAATGTCCCACTGCCGGGCAGCCTTACATTTATATAAATTTATAGTTTATGGCATCTTCCAATATTCTTATTTCTTTGTATTGGAAATTTATTCCAGATTCTGAAACAAAAAACAGAACGAATAAACTAACAGGGACGTTTTGTCTGAACTAACTCAGTAGGGCCGGGTCGTAGAAGGTACGCGCGGGGCTTGACAGTTATCTGCGCGGTGAAACGGCGGGGTTTCAGGGGTTAATCCAGGCATTTTTTTGAAGGATAAAACAAAATACCTATCCTTTAAAAAAGACACAAATTACGTACCTACTAGTAGTAGTAAGTACATAAATAAAAACATTTTATAGTCTTACCTTTCGGAGTTTCCAGGTAATCTAAAAAATGTTCTATCTGGGTGCGTTATTGAGGAATTCATGCAATCAAAAACAGCACAATATATTCTACTATTGCTCCTTGCCATATTAAGTAAGTACCTACTTAAACTTATTTTAATCAAAAAAATCGCACGCTTTCTGTTTAAAAACAACACACCCCGTCCGTTCGTCACTGCGGTAGGTAACTACATCGTTGCATGCCGAGATTGCCGAGCGCATGCCGAGATCCGAGCGCGTATGTATAGCTCGCGCTTCGTCCGTTTATATGAAGTTACAATACTTATAGATAATATTACCGTGCCTTAATTGAACCTACAGCCGATGATGTATATATCATCTAACACTAATTGTAAAAAGCCAAGTAGGCAATTAAAAAATAACTTAGGTAGGTACTGTTAGCCCCGTGGAAATCGGTGGAATTTAATTTTTTTATTAAACCTTGATGAAGATTACAGTTCACAACAGAACAAATCGTGTAGCCCATTATTTCGTTACACTAAACACGTAAGTACACCCCTTCAGATAAGAGCAGGCAAACTAAGCGAGATTGCCTGCGCCGACTCTGCCGCTCGCTTCCCCGCGTCCTCCTCATCGTTGCTCCACGCTAGTACATCAGTCGGCCGACTGTATGTAATAAGACTGTGGTTGAGGTGTTTGTATGAAAGCGCCACTATGTCAGTCCGTCTTCAGGACCAGAGCTCGAAACCTGTCTAGTTGCAGCGAGGAGTGAGACGAGATGTGATATCTCCAAAAATGTTCACTGCTGCACTGGAAGATGTTTTCAAGCTTCTGGACTGGAAAGGACTCGGCATCAACGTCAACGGCAAATACATCACTCACCTTCGATTTGCTGACGTTATAGTAGTCATGGCTGAGACCCTGGAAGACCTCGGCGCAATGCTCGTACAGACTCCTCTGAAAGTTGGGGACTCTGCCCTTGAAGTTGTGGACGATTATGTTTACCTGGGACAAACAATCCAGCTAGGTAGGTCCAACTTCAGCAAAGAGGTCAATCGTCGAATCCAATTAGGCTGGGCAGCGTTCGGTAAGCTACGAAATATCTTCTCGTCCAATATACCGCAGTGTCTCAAGACGAAAGTCTTTGACCAGTGTGTGTTGCCAGTGATGACATACGGGACTGAGACGTGGTCGCTCACTATGGGCCTCATAAAAAGGCTCAAGGTCACTCAAAGAGCAATAGAGAGGGCTATGCTCGGTGTTTCGCTTCGTGATCGAATCTCAAATGAGGAGATCCGCAGAAGAACAAAGGTAACCGACATAGCCCGAAGAGTTGCTAAGCTCAAGTGGCAGTAGGCAGGGCACATTGCTCGCAGGACTGATGACAGCTTGGGCGGGATAGTCCTGGAGTGGCGACCGCGTACTGGAAAGCGCAGTGTGGGCAGGCCTCCAACAAGGTGGACCGACGATCTGGTGAAGGTCGCGGGAAGCCGCTGGATGCGAGCAGCACAAAACCGGTCGTTGTGGAGATCCTTGGGGGAGGCCTTTGTCCAGCAGTGGACGTCTTTTGGCTGAGATGATGATGATGATGACTTATCAAAAGTTTAAAATATCTTTAAACACTTAATTTAAATGTCAGCTTTAATATTGAAGATCTTAATAAATAATTATTACAACAATAGTTGTTTTATTAAATAATAAATACTTGATTCACACACGCTCACACATATACATACGCAAATAAATTGTAACGACTATTTATTACTGTATACTAATTCAACTATCAACGGTCCACGTAAATTTGAACCCGTTTGTTATGTTAAAATTATTTATTTTTACCTGTTATTTCTTGGAAATAAAGTCATAACACTTAATAAAAAAGTAAAACTGAATAAACCACTAAAAATATCAAAATTCATTATTTATTCTATACTATATTTATTCTTTACCACCTGAAAGTATTTAAAGTTTGTCCTATAATGCCCTAATTTTATACAGATACGTAAGTGAAAATAGACTTACACTTCAAGTTAAAAAATAACGAAAATTCAAGGGGTGTAAAGGATATTTTATGTTAATTTCAAGGGCGTAAAGGAAATTTATCTCCTTAATTATAGCAGCAGGCACACCTTTGGAAAATACATGAAATTCTAAGAACTTTGTTCCTTTGTATCGAAAACATAGCTCAAGAAACAAAAAAGTTATACTCAAAAAAGTTTTAAAAACGGTTTTTTGCTTCTCCTGTAAAGTAGCCTTTTGTCCTTTACGACTTTTGAGCCCAGAGGTATCGATATGTTACAAATTCATTAATGAAATAAAAACATTCTATTACTTACAATATTAAATTATGAATTCGGCCGTTCTCGGGACCCAACGACTCTCGGACCGTAGCGGCGCGGCGCGGCGGGCGCCGAGACGGGACACCAGTTTGGATTCCTAGCCCGCCACACACCGCCGCCGCCGCATTAGGACTTTACGACAGCTTAGGCACCGGCCGATTTAACCTTTTGTACGGTCAAATAAATTGTATATACACCTTATGAACCCTCGAGATCAATGATTATTTTAATTGTACCTGTCTTTTAGTGATGGTGTAGCAGTCTTTTTTTTAGAAGGGTAAAATGATCAGGATCAAGACCTTAATTTTATCAAAATGAGGCCAACAACTTACCATACCATTACATTTTTTGTGATAATAATATTTATTTATTTATGTTTAACTTCTGGCAGGCTTACATAATACATATGTTTATGCCTCGTCCAGTTAATGTATTAATCAATGTTTATGGCTACTTTTAAGCAGTTACCTAAATTCTGTGATAGACTTCTAAATGTTGCCCACCAGTTTATATTTTTTCTGTTACAGATGAGTATGAGGTGAATAGTTTTGTATTAGATTTTCTAGAAAATCATAAAATGATTACATGTGAGGCTGATTTCAAGCAATTTAAAATTGACAACTTGTAAGTGTTTTCAGAAATTACTGTTAGGTTTTCCAAAGTTGAAAATATAAATTTTTCTTAGTTACTGGTTATATTTCTACTATTTTTGTAAAGTTTATGTTTACTAGTCCTTTCCAAATTACTGTCTAAAGACACTTTTCAAAAGATATATGTTTAAGATGGATATATTAATGTGAAATAAATGATTGTTCAATCATATCCAGCCTTTTTATAATAATATGTATATAGGTGATGTATGTATGTAGCTGCTGAATGTGAGCAGCACTAAATCCGTTGTTGTGGAAATCCCTTTGTCCAGCAGTGGACATCTTTTGGCTGAGATGATCATGATGATAATACCTTCATAGAAAATAGAAACGAAGTAATTAAACAAATAATAATTTATTAAACATTTACGTTTCTTTAATTCTTTTGGCAATTACTGTTGCGTTATCTAAACTTTTTCTTTTGTCTGTTGTTGTGACCCATGAATTTAAAGTCTTCTGTGTACTCTTGTTCTTCCTTTCTTCCGCTAACCTTTTGTTACATTCATCTGATTTGTTTCTAGAATTATTAACAAGTGTTGAAACTTGATGCCAAGATAATACATTAACTGGTTTCAATAGAGAAATAGCTTTGTCTGCTGGGACATTGTCAATGTCTAACCATGCCTGAAATAAGGTAAAAGTTTAAGTACCTAGCTAAATCATTATTCAATTACAATTTGTTTTTACCACATATTAAAAGTATGAGTATTTATTCAAACCTCTATTAGTTCCTCAGTATCTAAAACGGCAGGCACTCGATGGTGCAGCCAGTTAAATGTTCCATTTGATTCCATGGTGATAACTGTATATGAATAAATAATTTTACTTTCATTCTGCCAAACATTATAGAGGCCAGCCATGTGTAGTAGACGTATGCCTTTCCATCCATTTTCTTTATTATATGTGTTATTCCATGTATGTGGATTGTCAGTCTGTACATAATAAAGAATAAAGTTGTTTTATTAAAATTATTACTTACTAAATGATTACTTAAAACTTATGAATATTTTCGTAAATTTAATTGTCACTAATACGCACAAATCAAGAGCTACTCGTGTATGTTTATTCTACAGGCGCACATACAATGGCTTTAGAGATACACGATTCTGCAAAACGTTAGTCCAGCAGGAAATGCAATATCTCGAAAACCTAAAAAGCACATTTTTGCGCTAATGTAAGCTCTCTGCCCATGCACAATTTTTCTCTCCGATCATTCGTTTAGAATTTTCCTGCTGGAAAAACGTTACTGCAGCAGGAATCGTTTTTTTCGTTTTTCCCCAAAATTACAACACGCACAAATTTTTTATGCGGCGCACATGCACAGCAGGTTACGCACTAATTATACGTTCCGCTCATAACACTCTAGGAGCTACTTTCCTGCTCCGGTAACGTACACTACCCAATTCACCTATTTTCTATTGCATATATCATCTACTCAGTTGTTCCTAAACCAGACAATAAAAATTCAATTGTTCTATGGCACTGTGGTTACATTGCATTGGGCGTCCAAGTAGTATACAGGTTGACTTTTTTTATCACCGTCCAAAACTTCTGAGATGACTCCCGTGATACAAACGAACAACCCTTACCTACACCCTAACTCGAAAATAAAATTCAGCTGTTCCATACATTTTGGTCGAATGAATATTGATGTTTTATATGGAACTGCTGAATTTTATTTTCGAGTTAGGGAGTTGGTCCAATATAAATGCTCGGCCAAAGTGCACACGCGGGCGCGACGAGCGGCGCAGGCGGTATGGCGCGAGGAGCGCGCGGGCAACTCAAGCCATAATGCGAACATACAAGTGGTGGCCACTTGTAGTGAGTGCGCGGGCGTCAAGTGGCAATCACGCGGAGCGCGGGCTTCTCAAACCATTCCGACCTAACCGCGCGCGTTGGCAACATAAGTCATAAGTAAAAATAAGTCCTCTTCATCCATATTGTATTTGACAAACACTGAACACGACACTACTCGAACAAGCCGCGCGCGCGGCTATGGACAAGTATCGTCGCGCGCATTCCCGCACCCGCGCCGCCTCCGCGCCCGCGTGTGTAGTCTGGCCGAGCACTAAGAGTTGTTCGTTTGTTGCCCCTTTAACTCCAAGTTTTATTTCGCCTCTTTTCATCATTACCAAGGGCAACGGAATGAATCATGTTATATTCAACCTCAAAGCTTTAAACCAGGGGCCCGACCGCCTAACCGATCGCTTTGACTTCGTGTGTGGTTTATGAAGTCTTCTTGTCGTTTCGAGCCGCCTATGAAAGCAATATCGAAAGCTATAGCCTTTAGCTTTTGATATTGCTTTCATAGGCGATGCGAGATGGCAAGATGACGTCATAAACTATACGCGTAGTCAAAGCGATCGGTTAGGCGGTCGGGGGGCAGTTCATAAAATCAAAGTCTTCATCTTTTCAACCATTACCCAATGCCAACCTTTTTGCAAGGTATGGATTGGATGATAAAGTTGGACCTTGCGAAAGTATGCTTACTATCACGTAATGATAAAAGAACAGCACAGATGCTATTTACGGATCAGTTATGCAGGTCAACTTTACCAAACGACGTGCCTACCATTTGGGCTCGCTGCAGCACCGAGAATGTTCGCGTCACTAACCAATTGGGTAGCCGAAAAGCTAAGGAGTCAAGGTTTACGCCTGGTGGTCTACTTGGACGACTGCCTGATAGTCCATCAGTCTCACATCGTGCTCAGTTCACAGATAAGAACCACTGTAGTAAACCTCTGGACCAACCTAGGTTGGTGTATCAATTTCGAAAAGTCTGTCACCATTCCAACAAGGAGGCTAGAGTTTCTGGGTATCATGTGGGATACTCAGAAGAACACGAAACAATTACCAGCAGACAAGACAATCGAGCCGGTCACTTCCTCTCCACGCGCCCGGCAGCCGGCAGTTGGTCCCTCAAGCAGGCGCAACGCCTCTTATGCTACGGCCACACTATCGCGGTATCGCGAACATTTTCCGTTTTTACGACAAGTCGGGCCAAGCAATAACAACATTTTTGACCGTGTTCTGAAATGTGACTATTGCTTGGCCCGACTTGTCGTGAAAACGGAAAATATTCGCGATAACGCGATAGTGTGGCCGTAGCATTAGGGATTCTCAACTTCGCAACCCTCGTCACCCATCGAGGAAGGTTGCACTGCCTAACATTGTAGCGCCACAGCAACAAGCTTCGTCGGATTCCTCACTCCTTGCTTCTATTACCGGACGACGTAAAACTAGACCTAGAGTGGTGGTTGCAAAACATCGGTCAAGACTCGCCAATACATCGCCGGCACGACCAAACAACCATATATAGTCACAGACGCTTACGAGAATGTATCAGGTTCTTGGACTCTTCAACAGAATCGTTGGCACTGCAACGCAAAGGAAATGTAAAAATTTAATAATTTAATTTTAGGTATGCAGTCATAGCAGCCATATCGTCCAGGGCCAACAGACTCGTAAATTCGGAGGTGATCCTTCAGAGCGACAACAAGATAGTAATTTCGTACGTAAAATACGAAGGAGGCACCAAATCCAGACTTCTTCTAGTGTTAACAGAACAACTCTTTTAATTATTTCAATGAATTTTAATTATAATGTTATTTTAATAATCTAATGTAATTTTTAATTTTATTGTTTTTGAATTTTGGTAATTGTGAATATGGACGACTATGGTCTGAAATAAGTTTTTTTTTACTTAGTCTCAAAATTGTACTTCTTGCTCACTACCTGCCAGGAAAGTACAATACGGAAGCCGATCATCTATCACGCAGTCGCGCCGGCTCCGAATGGCACTTAAAACCACCACAGAAATAGACTTGTTCAGAATGCACTTGTCGTTCCAAACTATGCTACGCTCGACTTGTGCGACTCGAACGCTTGCTTTCACGACGCGTTCAGCAGATATTGGCACTACAACCTAGCCTGGGTGTTTCCACCACCATGCCTCATACCACTAGTACTTCACCACCCCAATTCAGCGGTAGGACTTTCCGTAATTGTGGTACCCAAATGGAAGAAACCTTTCTGGAGTCCAGACCTGAAAGCCAGGGCTGTGTCACGATCGAAGAAGATTCCAGATCTACAGCTCAGTCTAGTGGATACTGCAACGGGTCTACCCCCAGCTTTCATCAATCACCTACATCTAGAAGCCTGGCTAATTTCGGGTAGGATACATTAACGTCCAATTGGTCGTCGCGGAAGAAACAGCTCTTCTTTCAAACTGCTGGCGAGCTTCAACTTTAAAAACCTACACTCCAAATTGGAGTAAGTGGACACATTGATGCAGCCAAATTAGCGTGAACTCTAGGTAGCCAGGTACGAGGGCGACACTGAAAGTTTTTGAACAGGCCACTTGTAAACGATTTATTAAAAAGTACTTAAGTTAAAAATGTTAAAATGGAACTCTGCCAATATTATTGTATTTCATTCATTTATCATTTGTTTTACGACTTGGCGGCAAATTGAAAATTGTCTGTGTTACGTCAGCATGAATTTAACGCGAGAAAATTTTCGTGCAATGATTTTATATGACCTTCGATGTCATTTCAACAAAAAAGTTAAGTCCCAATAACGGCTTCCTGATGGAACATCCACCGTTATGTCATAGTATTACTATTTCATACAGTAGAGCAACGCCTTTGATGTGGGGCAATGCCGCCGCGCCGCCCGCCTAGGTATCTACGCGATCGTTGGCCGATATCGTTAATAATTTTATAAAATAATCATTTATTATCAAGAATAAACTACATACGTATTTACAAATGTTGCACTGCTAAATTTACGTGAAGGTTTGTTTTTAGATTTCAATTTTCTATTATTAAAACAACATATTGAATTCGCATTCGGATTGCGATTAAAAAATGAAAAAAAAAAAAAGAAACAAGCCCAGAAATCTTAAATATATACTCTAAAAAATAGGTGAATATAGAACCTCCTCTTTTTCTGTTGGTTTAAAAAAACCATAACAGTTGAAATGGAAGAATACATATACGTAGGTACACCTACACTAGAAAAATTCGCTAGGTTGGAGTTAGAGTTACGAAGTAACTATTTAGTAAGGAGAGCCCGTTGTGCAACTGTGATACAGATGCTAACGTTACCATCTTACATCTAATAACAGAATGCCCAAGCCAAGGCGAAACAAGAACTAGAGCAAAAGATAGATGGTCTCGTTAACAAAAATTCGATTGAATTGGTAATTGAGAATAAAAAACACAGAAATAGCATAATAAAATATATGGAGGCTGTTGTAGATACGAAATAAAAACAAGTGAAAATTGTAGTGTTTGTGATGAATTAGAATTTGATATTTCTAAATGTATTAGTTAATAGTTATGTGTTGTAAATACGTTCATTATTAATCAATGAAAAGTTGGCAAAATAAATAAAGTAAAAAGAAACTATTTAGTCATCTAAATCTATGAAATTTCAAATTTTTGTTGTGTTTCGACGTCGACTTGACTTACAACCGTATACAGAACAACGTGTATGCACCATTATATTCAATAGAAATCACTGAACGTTAATGCAAAAAACGTTTAAAATACGCAGTACGCGCACGTGGCTGCCCTTCACGCACGGGTACGAATAAGTACCATTATGGACATTCCATTACAAGATTTAAAGAAAAAAAAGGAGTCGCTAATGTCCAGCTACAAAACGTATAGGAAAAAAGTAAATGATTCAATTTAATAACATTTTAATCTGCACATAATTGTAGCGCGCTAAGGCGCACAGAGTCACGGCAGCAGCAACTTCGATGTCCATTCTTGACAAACGCGCGAACGTAACTGCGAACGAAACCGCAAATTTGCGAGTGTACAGAGCATATTTTTCGCGTTAAATTCCTGCGCAAATCGCGGCCAAACTTCGCGGCTATGATTCGCGGGCGAATGTACAGCCCGCTTGTCATTTGTCGGTTTTAGCGCGATATCCGACTCGGAACGGCTGTGAGCGTTCGTAGCGCTGTAATCGATATAATTGTGGCTCGGAACGCACCCTTGGTTAAGTTTGTTGACAGGCTTGACATCAATCATCGCTGTCAAAATGGTGGGAAGCGGAAGCAACTAGTTACATCCGACGGGAGTCAACTAGGTACGTACCCTCATAATAAGGGAACGTCTCTCAGGAAACATTGTTTATATTATTTAATACCAAATATAAATTTCATTTCACATTAACTTAAGGGTACGCCGTCCATAAGTGACAAGTGTCATATGTTTTATTTGAAATGTCGTCGTCCATATTTATTTGATGCCGCGCGGCCATACTAATTTTGTATGGGGAATTTAAAGTGCTTAATAAAAAATAATTATTTAAATAACCACTAGATGAATCGAAAATGTAGTCTAGCAATTTGTAGTTTATCCATTGATGATTGTTTAGACAAAATCAGAGGTACAATAATTTAGATAAACTATAAGAAATATACTAAACGCCGCCACTCGTTTTCATGATTTTTGCCCAACTTTAAATGATATTGTAGCAAAAACTATAGCATGTTATGAATTTATGGTGCTGACAAATTGTAGTCACGTTCCCTATGATACTAAATATACATTTTGTTCATTTAATACGATAGTATTTTTAATTATATCTACTTAACCGTAACTGCATTTTTGGAATTTTTTTGTCGGCGCACCCTTAACAAAATATTCTAATACGTACTTAATAACTAAAAACTCGTTCCATTCAACTACAGAAAAACGTAATTTAAAAGTAAGACGCAACCTTAAAGTTGCGTTTTAATTTCATTAAATTTTTAAGAAAATCCAAACTTGAAACATCCCGCTTTTCTAACTGGATAAGGTGCTCAGCATACTTTTCATTTCTGTGTTTTGTCTATTTTTTTTTCAATTTGTTGAATAATGTATACGCAATTCGGTAATAAGCATGTTTTGCTTCTTTATGTACTTAGTTTATTTTATTTATTTATTTATTTATTAGGTTTACCAGTAATTGTTACACTAATACAGTTATATTTAGGTACTAAGCTGGAATATTGCCATTCACACGCTTGTGCCTGTCTGTGCCTACCTGCTTCTCAAATTAACAACTAAGGTTTTCCGCTGGCAATCGAGGATACCACTGTCGCATAAAATATTTAAGAAACGCTTGTGCTTTTGGCGTTTGAGGAGCTGAAATAATGACTGAAGACTAGTGAAGACCGGGTTTGATGCAGACCGTTACATTCGCATTTCGTCACGAATTCAAAAATGGTCCCATTCGCATTTTGTCCCATTCATTCGCAAAATGGTCACACTTAAGTTGACGATCACCGCTCAGCTCTTCGAGCAATTTAGATTTAGCTATTTCGAAATAATAATGATTCCGCTCCCTAAATACCCTGGCACAAGCAAATTCTTGTTGAAAATAATAATGTCACATCAACGTATTAAAAAACTTAAAACAAAACCTTCCTATGATACCTGTCTAAAAATGTTATAATTCTTTAAAGACTAACAATATATTTTTTTTACATTGCTTGCTATATAACTATTTTGAGAAAAAACATGGTAGGTAGTTCAATTAGTTCATTACCTAGCTAATCAGTGGAAAACATCAGTAAAATAATTAATCAATTTATATGTTAAAAGGAAGTTAAAACATTATTTTCCAGCTCCTGATACTAATTTAAGACTAAACATCTAGACGGTAAAACTATTATCAATGGCCCCCAAGTTTTAGGCAATTTTTTAAATGATTTTTTTTAAATTTTGTTTTTAGTTTTAAGAAACTTTAAAGGAATACATAAAGAAAAGCAAGCAGTTTATATCGATGTTAACCCGCACATTCAGAACCTAACTTCTCCCGCTTACTGTATCGTAAACATTACGAAGCAATTCAATGCTCGGTTTGTTCTTAACATTCACCGATGGCTACTGCACAAGTGCTTATCGGGGCGGCAGTGAACATGCTATCAGAAAAACAGTCGTCTGCGACGAGGAATAAAAGTGGTGACAACACCAAACTTATGGAATTATATTTTTAATTTACACATGTACAGAATAGAATTTTGACATATCTAACTGATATAATAGAAAGTAACTAGGTGACTAAGTCCAAATGGTTTTAAGACATATTCTAATGTAAGTAGGTAGGTACTACATTTAAATAGTTATTTATTAAATGTATTCAATAAGAAAGGTAGTAGAAAGAATCTAGTAATATTAGTGGGTGCCTATAAAAGCATAATGAATGAATAACTAAAGGGGCGCTGAGTATATTAAATCGATGGTCTTACAAGCAATAAACTGAGCGGCGATCGTCAACCTGAGTGTGAGTGTGACCATTTTGCGAATGGGACAGAATGCGAATGATGGGACCAAATGCGAATGGGAAGGATTGCAAATGGGACCGAATGCGAATGGGATCATTTTTGAATTCGTGACGAAATGCGAATGGGACCGTCTGCGTCAAACCCTTCTCTTTTGAGACTTCATGATTGAATTATTTCTATTATGCGTGTCCTAAAATCTAGTAGGTCGTTTTTTGATTATCTGATAGCTGGTGTTTTTAGTCGAATTATGTGATACGCTTTTACTTTAATAATAAATTGTACTTAGTTTTGACTTAATTATGTGTGAGTTTTTTATTAAATAACCTGTGTTTACAATTGATAGACCATTTCATTGATGTGCCTTTTTATGATTTTTAGTGACGAAAAAATATTTTTAAGTCAATAATGAAAAGAAGGGCAGACCTGATCCTGGACATGTTAGAAGATAAAGAAAAAGAAGAGGTACCTAAGACATTAAGTTTATTTATTGTAAATACAAGAAAACCTAGTGTGATTTTTGTAATAAAACTCGTAGGTGACACTTTAAAACGCATACTGTTTATTGTCATAATTTCGATTGCCATACATCATATGGTATAAAAATCGAAAGCATAATATTTTTTGGCATAATACTTTATTATGCATAAACATAATAACGCAGAATTGTTGAAAGGCATAATGTAAAAAATCATAATCGTTAAAATCTATATTTTTGTTTAACATAATTTTATTAAGCATACTTTAAAACGCATAATTTTACTATGCACTGTTAATACAACTGTTAACATTCATAATTTTGTTTTGACATAGGTAATCTTAAGTTGTTTTATGAGGTGTATTTCATTTCATACAATTACAAATGAATTAATTTCAAAGGATATAACGTTCATTGGTTATAATTTTTACTTCGTCTAAAAACAATTCTTATAACAACATTACTCACTTGCAATAATTTTACTAAGTTAAATTATGTATTTTTTTAATATAAATAGCATTTTAACTTTAATTTTATTTAAAATATAGTCTTAAAAAGTTAATATGTTGTATTTTTAGTAATGTTGTGCTACAAAAGTCAGTGACAGAAACGAATCGCTGCAAATCCGACTCCACGTAGTCTTGTCTTGTCCCCTAGAGTGTAATTTAGAAGCGCGTAGGCGCGGAGGGGCGAGGCGGCCCGCGAGCTGAGGAGCAGGTGGTTTTAGCGCTCGCCGACGCCTTCCAGCAAGCCGAAGCCGCGGTGGAGGGCGAAAACCATCTGCGACGATAAGTGCGCGTGGGAACGCCGGAGCCCCGCAGCGCCGGAGCCGTAACAGATACCATGCCTGCTGCATGTTGCATGCTTGCTTGCATGGTTCATGCTTGCTTGCATGCAGCTAGCTTGCTTGCCTGCTGCTTGCTTGCTTGCATGCTTCATGCTTGCTTGCATGCTTCATGCTTGCTTGCATGCTGCTAGCTTGCTTGCTTGCATGCCGCATGCTTGCTGCATGCTTGTTTGCTGCATGCTTGCTGCATGCATGCATGATAAGGTATATGATAAAATGTATGCCTTTTGAATGTTATGGCAAATTTAAATTATGCCTTTTGTTAATTATGATTATTGCAATTATGCCTTTCTATGATTATGCCTTACAGATTTCGGCCATATGATGATTAGCGTTATGAAGTTATGCTATAAAGACTTATGGCAAGTGACGATTATGGCCATGAACATTATGCATTTTCAGTTTGTGTCTAAAAACGTTATGCGTTTCAATACCAACCAACCAACTCGTATTCTGAACATTTTATCATGACAAAAGTAGGTACCTGCAATGTAACAGATTTCCTAATTTCACAAGAGTGTTAATAACAAAGAGAATGCTCCTCCAATGATAAATACCGAAGAAATAGAGGGTGGAAATACTGAAACGATAAAAAAAAATGGCAGATAGTGGTGAACTAAAGGTAACTATACAAATAATATAATAAAATAATAAATTTATAATAAATTTCCCTACACTAACACTAATTATCTTGCCTAGGAGAAGCTTCGTTATGAAACTCGTTATATGGTTACTAGACAACGGATAAACATACTTAAAATACTTTAATACATACTTATTATACATAAAAAAAAAACACCCAGACCCGAGACAATTTAAAAAAACCATAATTTCTAAATAGACCCGACCGGGGATCGAACTCGTTAATATAACATTTATTTATTTAATATACCTACTTTATCCTATGATTTGTGTCTTGTATGAAATGTGTATTTATATTCAGTTTTTACATTTGCGTTTTATTTTTAGGAGAGATCTGTTAATGGCAAGGAAAATTATTCAAGTAGATAATTTAATTTTTTATTTAACCGCTGGATGCGAGCAGCACAAAACCGGTCGTTGTGGATATCCTTGGGGGGAGGCCTTTGTCCAGCAATGGACGTCTTTTGGCTGAGATGATGATGATGATGATGATGATGAGATAATTTAATTATTTGTGCGAAGCTGTTGAACAAGCGAATTTTACCATATTTTATATATAATTTTTCAAGGATTATTGATAGGTATAGTTTGTTAACTCTTTGAGCACCAGTAATAATTTTTTCGGCCAGGGTATGTCACTAGTACATAATATTAATAATTAGTTGGTTTAATATTTCACGCAACACAGCACGCATTGATCTAATTCCGAGCATCTGGCTAGCTGATTGTTCTATGTATTATTTGTTTATTTATACTTTCTGTTTAATTGTTCAAACCATTCTCGTTTATTTCTAGAAGGCGAATAGCAATCAAGCAGAACTAGAAGTAGAAAAAAATGCCGAGAATGAATTGACGTTCGAAGACAAAACGCTTCCTAAAAAATCTAGATCTAGAAGTTCATCGTCTTCGAGCTCCTCGTCGTCCCGTACATCTAACTCGTTGCGTCCTAAGCAGCGTTCTTATAAGCAAAATACCACCTCTCTTTCAACAGCCCCAAGCCAAGTACGAGTATCGAATCCTAAGAAGACGCTCAACTATCGAACATCACCAATTAATACTGATGAAAGTGATGTAGATCTCAGTGACTCTGATCCCACTTTCAGGTTAGATAACGTTGCAGGTTATCTAACCTGAATAATAATGCAATAATGGTTCATAGTTGGATGATTGGATGACCTATTCTACCGACACTGAAAGTAATGACCAAAAGAAAATAACTATGTAGAAAACGCATGAGAAACCCTTCTAATTGTAAACAAAATATTTCAAAACAATTAAGAAATACGGAAAAAGTACTTAGATATTATTTTTCAAGTCTTTTTTCAAATTATTAAGTTATTGAAATGTAACAAGTTTTACGGATCTACTCGCGTTTATTTTACACATTACTTATTTCATGTTTATCCTGACGTTTCGAACCTTTTGCAGGGTCCATGGTCACAGGGAGACAGGTGTTGGTCGTGTCATAATTAGTTGGTAGCTTGTATACCCTTATTTAAATTTAATCGGATGCGTTACGTTTTACGCAGAAAGAGCTTACAGTATCTTTTGGTCTGGCAGTATGGTCTTGGGGCTGGAATTTAATATTTTGTATGATGGGATCCCAGGCTGGTAGTAGATTACAGCCATCTTCTCTATTGAAATTAGGATGTTTTTTAATTTCAATAGCCTTGCGTATAATCCTAGGGATGAATCGTTGTTTTCTAGCAAGTAGGTATTACTGTTTTAGCAAATCTGATGTAATGGTTGGGCCCACCTAGGGAATGTTCGCATACTGCAGACTTATTTCCGCGCCTATGCTTGACATCAAACGCGAGTAGATCCGTAATAGTTGTTTCATTTCAAGTGTAGTGTTTGCATAAACTCAGAAAACAATATTATTAAGTTATATTGAACAGGTGACTAAAACAGACACAGTAACATACTAAAATAATTATTACCTTGATGTTATCTTCTTGCTGTGCATAGATATAATAAGGTTGCTTGATTTTAGTTGACTTATTTGTTGTTTGCCACTCATAGAACCCTTCAACAACAATGACACATCTTCCTCCACCCTTGAGTATAGGGCTATATAGTTTTGAATTGGTTACATTCTCTATTCGACAATTGTTTGTGCTAATGTTATGATTTTTATAATCACCCTGTGGGAAAAATAATTCAAATAAGTATTATTTACATTCACAACAGAGAATTTAATATCAAATCTTTATCATGTAGTTGATCCTCATTAATTTGTTGTTACGGCCAGGGCCAACTTGATCCAAATACATAACTCAACATTACTTACATTATGCCAGGGTGGAATAATACCCCACATCATAGGTTTCAAAACCCGAGAACATTTTGTTGCATTTTTATATTTACTAGCTGAAACTAAAACTGGAGTAACATCTGTGGGGGCAATGTTGTATGATGGTTTATATTCTTTTCCATCATTATGTTCTGGCAGCCAATCTAATATTGTGTAAGTATTCTCTCCATTTTGTTTAAAGCTACATGCACATTGAATTTGGTTTTTGTCTAAAGACCTAAAAATAACAGTTTTCTTAGATTACAACATGAGTTAAGTTGCCTACCTACCTAAAACTTCTAAAAATATTTTTCTTATCCAAAAAATCTTTGTGGGTACTTGTAAAAATACCTACTCTTACAGATTCTTGGGAGGTATTTTATAATTTAAATTATAGATACAAGTATTATTACTTTAATTAATCGTGTAACGTGTTGGTATGGTTCCGGTTCAAACAATTTAATTTATTTGACATTCTTACTAACATTAAATAAATAGTACCTAACCATGAATGATTATCTGGGCAAGGAATTAGACAAATATTTTTTTAATGTAAGTACCTATGTATGTTCAAAGAACTGTGTAAAATAACTTACAACGCACTTCTACCACACATTTTAATGAGAAATAAATTAAACAGCAGGACGTTGATCTAGGTAATTTATTACAGCTATGTAAAGATAGTAATCACTAAAATAGTAATGTAATGTAGCTTAGCTGCACGGTACTTAAAAACCAACCAAACCAAATTAATAAAATTTTTTTTTTTAGTTGATGGCTTCGTGCGATTAGCACATTTAGCCAGTGTCAAAGTAATTTTTCTTACAAGTAATACATAACTAAACAATATTTCCTTTATATGATGATGATGAATGATATTAGAAATGGGAAGTGAGAAATGATATACCCCCCAACCCCTCGAGTATCTCAGTAAAGATGTAGGGCCTTACTAAGTCCTCACGCGAGCTTCTTAAGAGAATTTGAAAAGTAACGTTGCACTGTTTTGTTTCATTTGCCAACACTTATGCACACTCACGAACACTTAACGGTTAATAATCCACCATTATTTCACATTAATATTCGACATAACACAAATTTTAGAAAATAAAACAAAACCGCAGACATGACGCTTCACTTTCCCGCCAAGAAGTCCAATGAATAAAATTTTTTTTTTTTTCTTTTAATTGATGGCTTCGTGCGATTAGCACATTTAGCCAGTGTCAAAGTAAATTATCTTACAAGTACATACCTAATACATAAATAAACAATATTTCCATATATATGATGATGATGAATGATATTAGAAATGGGAAGTGAGAAATGATATACCCCCCAACCCCTCGAGTATCTCAGTAAAGATATAAGCAATGAATAAAATTAAAATATCCGGATTTCTTTTTTTTTTTTAGTGTATTTTTTTTCCCTATGGAACCGGCTAAGGACCATGACCATGCTGCCATGTCATTAGTTTCTTAAATTCATTAGTACTATATGTAATAAACTATACAGAGTGTTCATTTTGATTTAGGGAAATTTTAACCAACGATTCCTTACCTTTAAATAATGGTTTTGACTTAAGAAAGTTTTCTATCAATCGCATAATGCACGAGATATTAATTTTTCTAAGGTAAATTTGTCACTGTGCTCTCAGTGTGTCCATTTACTGCGTTGCGTAAATGATAGTTTATTTTCATTAACAAATACGCTTCTAGTTGTAGTAAACAACAAGCAGGCACAGCACAACAAGACGTGTTTCACTCAACTAGGGATGTGACCGTGTCCGTTTTGTGGGCGGACACGATATTCACGATGAGTTGTAGGTAGTATCCTAAAGTCAGAGCCAGGCATAGTTATTTAGTTTAATACCCTTCCAAACAAAATGATAATTGAAAATAAAAAGCTAACTTAGTTTTACTTTCTGTTAAAACCGCTGAGGCGGCCAAGAGGACCACCCACGACGAGCCCCTACCCGGCCACGTCATTCGACACTTAAGAGCGTTTACGCCGAGCGCGAGACCTTAAGTTTAGGTTTTTAAGTCCAAATATCACGCACACAGAAGCGGGCTGTGAGCGCGCGCGAGTGTGTGCGTAGAGTAGGCTAGTTCTGCTCACTATAGTCAAACTCACTACTTTGATCCGTTCGAATTTAGTTTTTCGGTATACTTAGAAATTATTGAAGTGAAAACTTCTTTAGCGGCGTTGTACATTTTTTTTGTAATGAGTAAAAAATGTTAAATTCGCGTCAGGACACGTGACCTGATCGAAAATGTAAGACGTAAAATCGTAAGACGGATGGAGAGTAGACAGCCGGTGCGGCGTAGGAGAGGAAGTATCCCCCTCTCTTTCTACGGCGCGGCGAAAATGTATGCCTGTTGTTTCGTTTAGGCGGCGCAGGGCGCTTGCGCGAATAAATTGTCATGTTTGTGTACGATAGCACAATAAATAAATATTGTATTCTACCACATAAATGATAGTACTTTTATACTGATAATTGAAGCAATTCGTGCAAAATTATTCCCTAACAATTCCAAAATATCAAAAATGCACAACGTTAATATTCAAGTTTTCACTTCTGCCGGCACTCCCGGGGTGCAACCCGTCGTTTTTTTATTTTTAACTATGGGCGTAAGCAGATGGCTAAACTACAGATACATGAAATAAGTACCTATAATATTATATTGTATGTATTTTTATTAATGTTGTAATTAATCTTATATCACAAAACTATAATCAACACCTATCTGTTCCTCAACGATTTATTTTGGACGAATTGATTTGACGACGACACATTTTATTTTATTTTATTCATAGCTCGGCAAATGTCTCCACTCCACTTGATGTTAAGTGGAAATAGAGTCCCTGTTGTTCCCTGCATGACGTTGACAGTTGACATTTTGTTGATGGTTTGAGATACGAAACATTTAAAAATCCTTCTTATTTAAGTTTTTCTTCCAATATTTTACAAAGAAATGATTAATTGTATGGGCAGTCAAATAAATTGACCGATTTTTTAGAATATATCAATAATAATATGTTGTCTATTACCAAGCCCAATTTCGCTAATCTCCTTTTAAAATAAATTTTGTATAAAAACTACTTGGAAAATATGAGCCACATAAGCACAAAGCGCATCATGCAGCAATAAAATAGGTGCTGTCAAAACTCGGTCAAGTTATTTGACTGCCCATACAATTAATCATTTCTTTGTAATACATTGAAAGAAAAACTTAAATAAGTAGGATTCTAAAAAACATAATAATAGGCAAGAATACTTAAAAAAATTAAAAAAGGAATACACTTACTACCAAAATAAATAATTAGTCTACAAAAGTCGCACTGCTAGGATATGGCGAGGAGATTGGGCCATAGCCCATAGCGCACACTGGCACGGGTGCGGAGCAGTCGTGACAAAAACTGGGACCACCGGTTTTACGTGTCTTGCAAAGGATCCCCTCCTTTTCACTCCTTCCCTCCTCCGAGAGAAACACACATAGATGGTATTTCCCACCCATCCCGTGGGCCAGCATTGCGAAAGTTACTTAAAGCTCACTTCTCACCACGCCCGATTCGGAGGGGGGGGGGGGGGGGGGGTTCGTTGAATTTATTACCCATTATCTCTGCAACATAATATACGTTGTCAGTTTAAAAATTTAATTTGTTTATGCTCTCACCAATTATCTAGCTCAAGATAAATATTCTTAAGAAACTCGTTAGTATAGTAAGATAATATGGATAAATGCATAGACATGGACATGCATGCAACATAGAAAAAACACCTAGACCCGAAATAAATTTAGAAAAACAGTCCTTCTCTAAATTAACCCGACCGGGAATTGAACCCGGGGCTTCGGAGACGGCGCGACGCCCGACCCGGCGCGCTAACCACTCGACCACGGAGGTCGTCCAATTTAAAAATGTTGCAATTCATCAAAAGTAACATAAAATAATTTATTCACTAAAGTACTAAGATTTGCTTATCGCGCTATAAATTTGAACTATCTTCGAAATTACGGCAATTGTTCGAAAATCGTCGGGTAGAGCGTCGAGCGACGTGACCACTCTCTCAGAGGCCTCGCGGCGGACTGATTTGATACTAATAGAACGCAGAGTTTTGTAGTAGTTTTAGAGCAGTTTTAAAATATTTATAGAAAAATTATAGAGCTAATTTAGTAAAAAGAATTTTGCGCATAATTTAAAGAACACTTTTTTCCATAGTAAAAAGCTTTTATCTTATATTTATATAGTAAGTTTAATAGAGAAAACAATTATTTTATAACCTATAATTTCTTTAAAAATTCAAAATGTTCGGATTTTTATAGTTTTTGTTAGTAACCAAAATCTAAAAATGTTTTCAACAAACTATTTTGCTGAAGATCTTTCAAATTGAAATAAAATTTTTGTTCTTAGGTTTGTCAGTAATTTAAACACATTTTTAAGCTTCGAAGTTGACGCGGAAAGTCAAATTATGAAAACCTCTGTTCAATTATCTGGTTATAAATTCCAAAATATCCACAAATCTAAAAATGTTTTCAACAAACTATTTTGATGACAAGATCGCCTAATGATATAAGTAATTAACATATTTGTAAAGTAAATATTCATAGATATTAAGAGGTTTGAAAAGTACAGTTTTGAGCAAAACGGCGTAAACGCTCTTAATGGCGGCGTTGTTATTGTTTACAAAAAACGTTATTTATGACTCTGCGTTAGCGCGTGTAGCATTTAAGTGTTGTTTTTATTGAAGCTGATAAGATTACACTACATCTGTTATAGTGTTGTTTGGATTAGACAATTCTTATAGGAAATAATCAACATAATTTTTTTTTTTTTACATTTTTGACATTTTGCTTCATTAAAATTCTTATATTTCTAAATATAAATCGATGACCTATACTTTTTATAATTTTAAAAGCATTGTATTACATTCCTAAGCTATATT
Organism: Eudonia lacustrata; assembly: GCA_947562085.1. Taxonomy (NCBI): domain Eukaryota; kingdom Metazoa; phylum Arthropoda; class Insecta; order Lepidoptera; family Crambidae; genus Eudonia; species Eudonia lacustrata. The sequence goes on along the minus strand of OX387327.1, from coordinate 8,794,004 downwards.
AATAAAAAACACGCATAATCCCGGGGAAAAAATTTTTTTTAGCAAGTTTTCAAAATTCTGCGTTGATTTTTAGTACAAGGAAATTTTATTTTTTAGTTTTATTTAATTAATTTTTAAATTAACCTGGTACTTAGGTCTTAAATAATAATATCACCATGAAGAGTATTTAATACTATATCAGATTTGTAAAAATGAGCAATTATAATTAAAAGATTAATAAAATATGTAATTTTAAAGACAAATCTAACCAGTCCCGGAAAAAAATAAAAAAATAAATAAAAAAAATAATTTAAAAATTTACTACGTAAATATTATAAATGAAATAAATAAAATAATAACATCATTAAATACTGTATTTAATAGGCTTTCTAACAATGTATTACACTTCTCTTAACAGTAATACCAAAAAATGCAGTTAATTTCACTAAAACACATTACTTGGCACAACATACTATAACAATGACAGATGACAGGTGTCAGATTTCAAACGCTCTTGTATATTAAATGGCGGACTGGATTGGAGTGTTTCTTTAATATAAAAGGTTAGGAATTTAATACAGAATTATATAAAAGTTAAAGCAAACGAATCGAATCTTTATTTTAAAGATAAGAAGAACTTTTACGAACGCAAGATCGTTTGGTTACTACACTGCCCATGGCCGTTTTGAGCCATTTTGATTTGGTTACAAAAGTTACCAGTGGCCGTTTGAGCGGCTGCGCCACTAATGAAAAAGAAATCATATCTAGTAATTAGAGATAGAAAATCAAATTATGCTCAACAAACTATTTGAATGAAGTTATTAATGAACACCTCACATGTTATGGTTTAGTTAAATAAGACGTTACGGCCACTTTTAACTATAACGCCATATTTAACTAAACCATAACATGTCAGGTATTCATTAGGTGACGTAAAAATGCTAAATTACTTCATTCAGATAGTTTGTTGAGCATAATTTGATTTTCTATCTCTAATTACTAGATATGTTTTTTTTTTCATTGGCGGCGCTAGTGTGCGGCGTAAACGCTCTTAATGAATAGGAAGGTTATTTTGAACATGCTTTAGGACAACTTGAAAGTGTTAGTATTGATAAGAGATAGGTATCATCATCTGTGTCTTAAACGTAGTGTGTGTGAAGTGTAGGTAATACGGACATCACTAAATACTTTTTTGCAAATTCACTTTTCAATTTCTGTATCCTTCCTTGTAAGGAATACTTCGATGAGTTGCACCATGTAATTTTAACAATAACTTTGACTGTAACAAATGTTCTAAAAAAATCAGTGAAATCAGTTAAAGTTAAAGTTAAATGGTGTCACTTACGCTTTTTCTTAAGTTAGGAAATCTTTGCCCTACTTACGGTTCAAACAACATTAGTACACGACACTATTTAAGATTACAACTTATCATAGTTGTTTTTTCAACACGCTTTTGTTATTGTTTATTCTTATACTCTTAAAAGTGCGCCAAGTCAGATCAATCATTTCTTTTATTTAGTCTGGGTACTTTTTCTGAACGACATAGAAGAGTTATTCTAGCAGTTCGTTTATTATAACGTACCTAGAAGATTAAACGAGGCTTTCAATAAAACACATAATATGCCAAACTAGTAACATTGTTCAAATTTACAGTCAAACTAAGGTCGCATGTGTGATTTATGTCATTGATATGCCATTTTTAATGGCACTAAGGTGGCAACAAGCCTGTGAAAACACGAGTGTTTTAATTATTTTTTACCATTTTAGTAGGTAATTTTACAGTCAACCAGAGATAAAGCTATACCTAACAATTGATAATCACTAACATACGGACACTTTAATGTCAAAAGGCATAGCTTGATGTGTGGTTAACTGTACAGCAAACGATAAGAAGAGTGTAATGCCATGCCATCAAGCGTAAGCTGACCTCTCACTGCTATGACCTCGCATGGGTGCGCGAAGCGCTAAAAACATCAAATATTACTAACATTGCAATTTATTCTACTTGAATAAATAACATTGTTATTTATTTAGTTTTTGCTAGAAGAAATGTTACTCAACACAAAATTCATAAATCTAAAGATTTTTTTGCGGGCAGTACTGCCCGCACTGGAAGTAATTATATGTGCGTACATATAATCACTTCCAGTACTACCTAAAAGCCGCTGCGTTTTGAATGAATTTGCCTAAACTAGTATCTAACATTTCATTATAAAAATTTCTACGTTACCGCTCTTCAGTAGGTACACACCGAGTGCATTGCAATAATTTAATTATTTTGTATGAAAACGGTAAAAAAGTGAAAATGCCACAGACGTATAATAAGAAGCAGACGTAACATTACAATAAAAAAGCGTTCCAATTACGCCTACAGACAAACGTCACGCACACATTTACAATAAAAGGGGCCGAACTCAGGCACGCAAGGGGCCTCAAGTACCTACATCTATAGTAATGTTATAAAGAGGATAATATTAAAAAGAAATTTGAAGATTCGATTTTACCAGTAGAATGCTAATGTTATCTATCATTGAGTGTCAGGCTATCTCTGTATCTACCTATATCTGCCTGTGACGACGCCTCATCATTAACTTTAATAAATTGTAAGAACAGTTGGTAAACAAAAAAAAACCGTCCAATTGCGAGTCGGACTCGCGCACGAAGGGTCCCGTACCATTATCTCGTGTAATTCTTCTATAAAAATCATGTCTGTTGTATGGGAGCCCCCTTAAATATTTATTTTATTCTGTTTTTTAGTATTTGTTGAAATGTGTGTTGTTGAATTGTGAAAATTAAATTTCAACTGTCTAACTATCACGGTTCATGAGATACAGCCTGGTGACAGACGGACGGACGGAAGGACAGCGGAGTCTTAGTAATAGGGTTTCCGTTTTACCCTTTGGGTACGGCACTCTTAAAATAAAATAAATAAAAACAACCACATACTCTGCTGGTATTTTTTTTTAATAAAATAATAATTACAATAATTAATAATCTGTAAAAAATTGTATGCAAAATTAATGTGAAAACATGTATGTCCTCTTGGCAAACACTATTGGCAAACTCTTTTGACATCTCAGAGTACAGGGAGTGGCTGAAAATTGACTTCTTGGCGGGAAAGTGAAGCGTCATGTTTGCGGTTTTGCTTTATTTTCCAAAATTTGTGTTATGTCAAATATTAATGTGAAATAATGGTGGATTATTAACCGTTAAGTGTTCGTGAGTGTGCATAAGTGTTGGCAAATGAAACAAAACAGTGCAACGTCACTTTTCAAATTCTCTCAAGAAGCTCGCGTGAGGACTTAGTAAAGCCCCACATCTTTACTGAGATACTCGAGGGGTTGGGGGGTATATCATTTCTCACTTCCCAATTCTAATATTATTCATCATCATCATCATATATGAAAATATTGTTTATTTATGTATTACTTAAACTAATGACATGGCAGCATGGTCTATGACCTTAGCCGGTTCCTCAAGGAACAAACTACACTAAATAAAAAAAAAAGGAGTGGCTGAAAAACAGCGTTGGTTAAGGTCTAGGCCTCAACTAACTTAGGCTGAGCCATTTCTTTTTGTCTTTTCTTATTTTATTTTTTTCATAAATTATTTTTATATAAATTGGTTTTTAAGTATTAGTTGCACTGTTTGTATTGTAGATTTTCTTATCTTTTGTATAAAAATGTAGAAAGATAATAAATATATTTCTTGGAAAATATGTGGGAGATGTCCAAGAGCAAAACTCAAGTTTTTCACAATTAAAATAATTTTATTAGCAAAACGCACAAAACGTAAGCAAAGCGACATGGAGCAAGGGAGAGCGTCGGTAAAAACAGTAAGCGTCTATATTCTGAGGGCAAAGTAGCGCCATCTAGTTGATATTGGGTTACATGCAATGTAGATAAAACAGTTTAACAAACTTCAATTAAATAGTTCTTAATAAATGTTTCTTATTAACCATACACCCGCCCATTGAAATTACATTTATTTCAATTTTCAAAAACAGAATTTACATTTTACAACATCTGAACAGATTGTTGATTAGTAATAATAACTTAATTAGTAGAAATTACAATCGGCTTGTACATAGGTCTGTGTGTTAAGCACATACATAATATGTAAAACATACAGTATTTTTTTTAAATAATTTGTTGTGATCACTAGACTTAGTTAAAGTAGGTTACAAATTAATTCTGTTCAAAAGGTAATGGAACAACTTTTGTAATAGGCCTAGAGTATAGACCTGTTTTAGTTTTTACAACAACCGCTCGAATATGATTATCTTTACCTTTATACAATTCAACTACACGACCTAATGGCCAAGACATTGGTGGCTGATTATCATCTTTCAACAATACAATAGTATTTAACATTAAATCTGGGTTTTCTTTGTACCATTTGTACCTCATCTGTAATGTATTTAAATAGTCCGCCTTCCATCTTATCCAGAAAGTTTGTCGCAGTTTGCACACTTGGTGATAAATATCCAACCTGTTATCAGGAAATTTTGTGAAATCACCTTCTGGGAATGATGTTAGGCTACTGCCAATTAAAAAATGAGCTGGTGTGAGACACTGCTCATCACTATCCAAGTCTCTCAATGGAGTTATTGGTCGACTGTTTACAATAGCTTCGATTTGCGCTAGGAGGGTATACAAATGTTCATAAGAAAGTACAGTGTTTCCTAACACTCTTTTTAAATGATGTTTTACAAGTTTAACAGAACTTTCCCATATTCCCCCCCAATGAGCTGAATGAGGAACTATGAAACGCCATTCAATATTTTCTGAAGCTATATAATTAGAGATTTGAGAGATTATAGAATTTCCATCTCATTCTTAGATGCCGGGTGAGATTGTACAATCTGTGCCAGCTTCCTACGAGCAGACTGCAAATTGCCTAGAGGAGACACCTGCCTCATCTTTGTGCTGGGTTATTGAACAAGCAGCAGCTTCAAACATCACAAGTGCGATCAATGTCGCAGACACCGTGACAAAACTGCAAATGTTCCCGCTGGATCAGCTGGTGGACACAATAATACCTGAAACACAATTTATGGCCCTTGTTAAGTTGGCACAGATGGTGGTGGTGAATAGATTCTGCACCCTGGTGGAACCCCCCGTGACAGTGAAAGAGTATGCTGATATGGCATACCTGTGCTTGGCGATCACGAAGCGGAATGCTCGTGGGGGAAATAAGAATTCATTATCAGATTATGCTGGGGAGTTTGGGCCATACCTCACCAAGAGCAAACATGATCTGGATGCTATAGCCTCCAGCATCATCGAGATGTCAGCTGGTCTCATCACCAAACAAGTATCAGCTGAGGCACTTGTGCGTAAATACATTCCAGAGGCTGCAGGGATTTTTGAGTTCGGTGGTGAAGATTCCATATATATCACCATACCAACCGTGGCACACTCGGACGAAGAAGAAGCTGAGGTCATCCCCCAGGATGCTCTGCCCAAAACTATGCTGCCGGCTGAACTGAAGAAGAGCAACAAGTTCTACAGGAAGATTGGCTTCGAAAGTTTGGCTGAAATAATCAAGGCAAAGGAGACACCCCGAATGGCATCCTTCAGGCGTATTATGGGCAGTCTTAGTGCCACTAGCTTACAATCAGCAGCTTTCTTCAAGACTGCCCTGTACACCCATTATCAGGTCCCTTACCAAGCAGTGGGCAAACAGATTCATGATGACTTTGTTAGCTGGCTCGGAGATGAAGCTAAGACATACTTTGCCTCACATCCGGCACGCGGGATTTCTGAAGGGGATGCTGACTCAGCTGAAATACTACTAAATGTTAACATCCCAGCCTACAGCATTCGGCGTGTGCGCAATGCAAATGAAGTGGCTCAGCCCAATATAGGAGGGGATAGTGATGATGATGGTGAGCCCCAAGCTTGACAAGACTGACGATGCAAGATCTCCCAACTTGGCATTCAACTAACCCAATCACAACTCCCTTTTCTGATAACCGGACACCTTGAATTGTATAACCTTTTATGTAATCTGTACTATTTAAAAAAAAAAAAAAAAAAAAAAAAAAAAAAAAAAAAAAAAAAAAAAAAAAAATAAAATAAAAATATTATAAAGGTTGCTCGCATAAGGAAACCTATCATAACTAAAGGTTACATATGTCTTTTTGTTTGCCTAAGTACTAAAGCAATTCATATAGAGCTAGTGTCGAATCTCACCACTAAGGAATTTCTAAATGCATTACGTAGATTTATTTCTAGACGAGGTAAATGTGCTAAAATATTCAGTGATAATGGTACTACGTTTCATGGGGCTAAAAATGAGCTTCATGAGTTGTATAAAATCGTTTTTAAACATCTTATACAACTCATGAAGCTCATTTTTAGCCCCATGAAACGTAGTACCATTATCACTGAATATTTTAGCACATTTACCTCGTCTAGAAATAAATCTACGTAATGCATTTAGAAATTCCTTAGTGGTGAGATTCGACACTAGCTCTATATGAATTGCTTTAGTACTTAGGCAAACAAAAAGACATATGTAACCTTTAGTTATGATAGGTTTCCTTATGCGAGCAACCTTGACGGCCAGCGGTCCGGCGAAGTCAATGCCTGTAAACAGAAATGGTCTTGAAGGCGTTACGCGATACTTAGGCAAGTCAGCCATTATCTGCGAAGCAGCTTCAGCTCTAAATCTGCAACAGCGAACACATTTGTGTATTAAATGACGCACGCGATTTCTAGCATTCAGAGGCCATACAAATCCTCGTAAACTAGACAATGTCGTCTGCGTTCCAGCATGCAACAGTCTCTCATGCTCGTACCTAATTAACAAGTCAGTGACATGACAGCGAGCAGGCACTAGTAAAGGAAACTTCTGCGCAATAGGAATATCAGAATGACGTAAGCGACCACCCACGCGTAGCATTTTTTCGCTATCTGAAAATATATTTAAATACTTCAAAGACTTTGAACCGCCACCAAGCTTTGAGGAAACACAACCATCAGCATTTTTTTGAAAATGTGCATGCTGAACGCATTTGATTATAAAAATTGATGCTTGATTAAGCTCTTTACCTGTTAGAAAACCAGTGAATTTAGAATTTGCATTTTTAATATTGCTGATAAATCGGCGCACATAAGCCATGACCCTAACCAATCGACTCCAAGAAGAAAACTTCTCAAATACATTGAGAAATTTCTTCCTTTCATCCTCTTGGGTAAGCAGTAATATGCTTGGCACAGCATTATAAACATAAGTACCTACTGACTCATTGGCAGGAGCTGCTTGAGGAGAGTGAAGCCACGGCGAGTCAGGCTGCGAAAGCCAGTGGGGACCAGCAAACCATAATTTGCAATTGGGAAGGTTTTGTGGTTCTAATCCACGTGATGCCATATCAGCAGGGTTCTCTGAAGAACTTACATGAAACCAATTGTCTTTATGAGACAAGCTTTGTATTTGAGCAACCCTATTTGATACAAAAATATCGCGCTTGGCAGGATCATTTTTTATCCAACAAAGGGTGATCATGGAGTCAGTCCAATAAATTAAGCTCTCAGATCGAATATTTAAAGTTTTGGAAACCGTGCTCATAAGATTGGTAAGCAACAGTGCAGCACAAAGCTCTAACCTTGGAAGAGTGACAGGTTTGAGAGGAGCGACTCGTGTCTTCGCACAGACTAAGTGGACTGTAGTTTTTTCAGGACGACTGCAACGAATGAACACGACACAGCCATACGCCTTCGTGGAGCTGTCTGCGAAGCCATGAAGCTCAATTTCCCCTGCATTCGGATCAAGCATGAGGCGAGGCACTGAAATGACATTTAAGCATTCAAGATTGGCACAAAATGATTTCCATTTAAGCAAAATAGCATCAGGCACTTTAGAATCCCAGTCAATATTTGCCTTCCAGATATCTTGCATTATTAATTTTGCATAAACTGTAACTGGAGCAATAAACCCCAAAGGGTCATAGACCTTAGCAATATCTGACAAAATGCTTCGTTTGGTATAATTAGTTGAAGTTATATATGTAGGGACCTCGACCTGGAATTTGTCAGAGAGTGGTTCCCATTTCAAACCTAATGTTTTAATACAAGAATCTTCCTTATTATTAAAAGAGAATTGACATTTTTCATGTCTTTCAGGAGGAATATGAGACATTAATTCTGAGCTATTAGAGTACCACTTATGCAACTCAAATTTTCCTTTCCCTAATAACACTTGCAATTCATTAATAGTATTTAACGCAGAGGGAAGATCATTTTCACCATGCAAAATGTCATCAACAAAAGTACTGTTTAGTAATGCCTTTGAAGCAGAAGGAAATTTCTCACCTTCATCCTCAACCAATTTCACCAATGTCCTGGTAGCGAGGAAGCTAGCAGATGCTGTCCCATACGTGACAGTATTCAGCTGAAGACACTTTACATTATGCGATGGATCATCTCTCCACAAAATTCGCTGAAGTGTTTGATACTCGGGCTTAACTCGGATTTGTCGGTACATTTTAGTTATATCAGACACAAAAACATAAGTATAGGTACGAAAACTAAGTAGTATGGTAAACATGTCAGGTTGCACTACAGGACCAACAAGAAGTATGTCATTTAAACTCAGACCCGATGACGTAGGCTGTGAACCATTGAAAACAATCCTAAGTTTTGTAGTAGAGGAACTATCTTTTATTACAGCATGATGTGGCATGTAATATTCAATTTCCTTGGTTTTGTGAGGATTTATATCAACAAAATGAGCATGACCAAGCTTAATGAACTCATCTATAAATGCTTTATATTTTACAAAAAAGTCAGAGTTATTTTGGAATTTCTTTTCCAATGACATAAGGCAACGAAAAGCAACATTGTATGAGTTACCTAATTTTGGTAGAAGCTCGTTGTTAACTGGCAAATCGACATAATACCGTCCATCTTCATCCCTTGACACGGAGTTGAGATAGCTCTCCTCGCACATTCTCTCCTGAAATGACAAAATATTATCATTAGGCATTTCTTCTAATTGCCAAAATTTTTTTATGTCGTTATGTAGGACTGACAAACAACATGGGCTCTGTAACCTTGTAACATGTTGACCTACTACAGACAAATCACCACAACATATCCAACCAAATGCTGTGTTTATTAATGTAGGCATATTTGGGCCTAAATCCAGCTTGCCTGCTCTAAGACATTTTGCAAAACACGAAACACCAAGTATCATATCAATCTCCTTAGAGACATTGAAATTAGGGTCAGCTAAATGCAAATGCATAAGAGATGGTAGTGCCTCTCTGGACACATTCATTGCTGGTAAAGGGTCAGTAATAAAATCTAACACACCAAATTCTGAACAAAATTTAAAATCAGAACAGTTAGAATAAACTGAAAGCGCAACTTTGTGCTTTAATTTATATGTATGACCGCCCACCCCCGCCACAGTCAAATCTGCATCTTCAAATTGAACACAACCCAATTTATTAGCAAATGCAGAACTAATATAATCCCTTTGGCTGCCTATGTCCAAAAGCACCCTGCAATCATACCGTTTACCTTCATTGTCACACACATACACCGATGCAGTAGGCAAAAGGGAGACCAGACATACAGAGGCATTACTGTCCTGTGCAATTATAGAAGATGTCATTACAATGTTCATGGGGGGATCACTTTGGGTCTCATTAATCATAGGGCTGTTCGCCTTAGTCAGATTGCATGCTTGCGATTCAAGGTGCAATAAATTATGATGTTTTTGAGAGCACCTTTTGCAAACAATATCTCTTGTGCAATTACTAGAGCAATGCTTATTTGATAAACATACAACACATAAATTTGCATTTTTCACAAATGTCTGTCTGTCATTAGGCGTCAATTTTATGAACTTAAAACACTTTAAGATTGAATGATTCTTGTTACAATATAAACAACAAATTGACTTACCATTTATTGCATTGTTGTTGCTGCTAACAGTCATATGAGCAGGGCTTTTCATAACAGGCATAACCTTTGAAGTGCCCGCTGCTTCTTCACGGCATAGCATATCCAATGCTTGACAGCGCTGCTGTATAAAGGTAAGAAACTGTTGCAAACTAGAAAACTCACTGGAATTTCTTTGCAATTCAAAATCACGTAAAGAACTATAATCAATTTTTGTGGACAAAATATGTATGAGCATAATATCCTGTAAATTTGAAATATTCAGTGATAATAGTGAATTATAATACTGCATGAAATCATTCAATAACTTTCTTAATGTATAAGATTTACCATTCACCTTATTTAAAGACAGAATATGTTGCAAGTAATAATTTGCTATGAGCACTTTATTGTCATATCTTGAAGTTATAGCCGTCCATGCCTTTATGTAGTTTTCGTTAGTACATTCCAATGTAGTTACTAACGACGCGGCCTCGCCGACTAAACACGACTTCAAGTAATAAAATTTTTGAACTGGACTCAGATCTTCATTTTCGTGAACCATCGTGACGTACAGATCTTTAAATGACAACCAATCTCCGTAACTTCCACTAAACTTGGGTAGTGATATTTTGGGAAGATTCGGCTTACGCTGTTGCTCAGGCATCGTTCCAGACTCATTTAGCACTGAAGTGGAACAAGGCTGCTTCAATGCCTCACGCCGCTCACGTATTTGAGTAAGGAGTCGCTGGTATTTGCGTTCAATTTTCAAACCCTCGTCGAGCTGGGCCGGATCCATAATTTCTAAGTTGAGGTTGACGTCCTCTAGTCTTGTGAACAAACCGCTTAATCGATCTGCAGCTACAGCCAACGCGGCAATTGAGGTCACAGTAGAAATGTCCCCCAGCTCATTCTCTACGAGAGAAATGCGTCCCTTAATGTATCTTCTTACATTAATTAGCTTTTGTTTGTCTTGAGTCTCGGTGCCGGCGACGGCGTCGGTAAACTTGTCGCCGGTTTGCGCCACATTTTGCTGCGCCATTTTGGTGACACGATGTTACTCCTACGCAGTTGCAGTTACAACCGGCCGGCAAAATTACAAACCCCTCAAAGAACGGAACCGCGATTTGCGCTAATATCACTTTTCGACGGCTCGTTGGACCATGGAAAATATGTGGGAGATGTCCAAGAGCAAAACTCAAGTTTTTCACAATTAAAATAATTTTATTAGCAAAACGCACAAAACGTAAGCAAAGCGACATGGAGCAAGGGAGAGCGTCGGTAAAAACAGTAAGCGTCTATATTCTGAGGGCAAAGTAGCGCCATCTAGTTGATATTGGGTTACATGCAATGTAGATAAAACAGTTTAACAAACTTCAATTAAATAGTTCTTAATAAATGTTTCTTATTAACCATTTCTATTTCTAATAATGTCACAATGTTTAAAACTAGTGATAAAACCGCCGCGCCGGGTGGTCGAGAATTCAGCGACCCTGACTGCGAAACCAAAGGTTGAAGATGAAGATGACGATGAAGGTTTCTGAAAATAAATAAATTTATTACTTTCTGTATATTTCAAAGTAATGCAGTTGAGTGACTGCTCAGACCCATCTTCGTCATGTTATACCATTTAATACTGTACAACAATATAATATTTATATTAACTCACATAATGTAGTACACTTGAGGTACTTGGCTGTAAATTTTGCAAATTCTTCAAAACATGATCTCCACTGGCATTTTTTTTTACTGGACCTTTAAGTGAACATTATATAAATTCTGAAAAACAAATTTAAAAAGTTATTATTTTATGCACATTTCCATACAAGAATACATCCCCACGACTAGCATTGGGTTAAAAGGGTAGGATAGGGTTTCATCATCATCAACAGCCTACACACGACCACTGCTGGACATAGGCCTAGGATAAATTAAATAAAAAGTTAAAGTTAAGTTAAATTTAAAGTTCAATAGCTTTCAATATTTCCTTTAACTCAAGATGGTTTGGATAGGTAGGTACGTAAAAAAGATATGTGGACACTTACTTCTTCTCGGTACGATGAATCGACAATTGTTGGAATCGCACTAGGAGCAAGAACTTCGGAAAAAGTAAATGAGCTTCAAAATGCTTTACTAGATGATTTGGGCTGCCAATGTTCTTTTTTCATATTACTCAACCAGGCATTTTTTTAAATAATCATCCTTTGGAAACCTGAAAACGATTTCATTATTAAAATTTATCCATAAAGAAATATTAATTTGCATACTTACTTTAATCTAATCAATCTTCAAAAATATTCCTAATAAGGCCCTGTAAAATTGTACAAGTATATGAAACGTCAAACGAGATCGGGATTAATAATTAATTGGCTATTGTTACCACAATAATCTTTCAGAAACTACTTCACGTTTAGTTTTTACGAGATTTGCACTTTTAACAATTATTCACTGCTATTACAATGCCAAAAGATTAATAATAATCACTTAGTGACGAAAAACTCAATAGGAGATTTTATGGCACAACAAAACTTACCGATGGAAAGTAATTTCAGGTGTTTTCCTACATGAGGAGTTGCCGCACAAAGGTGCACTACACTTCACCATTTTATTTTTGTACTTTTGGCTTTTAAACTTTATTAGATCGCAAAAATAAGCGAAAAGCAATCTCCTGTACGCCGCTTGATGACAAGTCTAGGATGACATTTGTCGCTTATTTGTAGCATAACAAGATGGCGTTTTGCCTCACGTCGCATTTTGTCTATGTGTGTGGAAGTGTTGCAACAGTAAAAAGAAACGAGATAGTCATATTAATTTGTGGTTGGAGAGAAAGAAGTAGAAATATTATTTTATTCTCATGTATGTAGTTGTGAAATAATGTTTGGTCTGCTTCTTATTATACGTCTGTGGAAAATGCAAGTTTTTTTTTATATTAGAAGGAGGCAAACGAGCAGGCGGGTCACCTGATGGAAAGCAATCACCGCCGCCCATGGACACCCGCAAAACCAGAGGAATCACAGATGCGTTGAAAAATAGTATCGGAATAATATTTTTCTCATGTCATTAATTAGGCGGTCTGACTTATTATTACCTCAACTTTCCCTAAATTAAAAAAGAGCACGTTGTATAGGATGATGATGAATGATAATAGAAATGAGAAGTGAGAAATGATATACCCCCCAACCCTTCGAATATCGAGTATAAAGATGTGGGGCTTTACTAAGTCCTCACGCGGAATTTGAATTTTGAATTTTGAACTGTTTTGTTTCATTTGCCAACACTCATGCACACTCACGAACACTTAACGGTTAATAATCCACCATTATTTCACATTAATATTCGACACAACACAAATTTTAGAAATAAAACAAAACCGCAGACATTACTCTCCACTTTCCAGCCAAGAAGTCATAATAGGACTTCATAAATCTCATTATCTCTGAGTCAGGGATGCGAGTTGGTTTAATGCTCTAAAGCGATGATCGATGATCATCGATGTTAAAAGATAAAACATCTATGTTTTAACATCGATATTGCACTAAATTAAACACCGATGTCACGACATCAAGTTCTAAACGCAACCAAAATACGAAAAAAAATCGAGCGAGCCTTAGAGTAGTCGCATAAGATGTGTAACATAAAATACGGAAACTTTTCCATTAAGAAGTGACAGAAATTAACCTCAAAATATAAAAAGCTATATACTGAAATCTGAAATATTTTATTCGAATAAATATTCATTATTACTTGGATTTTTTTTCAAAGATTTTATTGAGACTTATTATTATCAGTAAATATTTATTATATTGAGTAGTGGTTGTTTTTATTTATTTTTGTTTTATTATTATTATTATATAATTTTTAGGTTTTAATATAGTTTAAAAGTCTATTACACACGAGATGGTTGAAATCAATATTACAATAGAAAATAGAATATAGAATTAACAATTACGTATATTTTTTTACAATCATGAAAAGAATGCAGTAAATACTCATTAGAAGACATTATACAAATGACACAATATGTCACATACAATTATAATATGTCTTGTTCTATCGATTTTAAATTTACAAAATGGCGCGCTTCCCCGACTTCCTGTCACACTGTTACGTCCAACTTCGGTCACATTTCACGAAATCACTCCCACAAATTGTATATATAGAAGGCGAGCGGAAAGATGTTACACATTAAAAAGAGTCTGGCTTGTGTGTGTTGTACCGTTTATAAAAGATACTGTTACTTAATTTTAACACTTTTGTGGTAATAACAAACAACATGTAAGTAACCACACATTATAACTCTACCCTACATCAACAGCCCATCAGGTTGAAAGGTTCTGCGCTTTCAAAATTATTATTTTTTCAGTCAATTGACAATAAATATTGACAGGGCCGGCCTTAACCATCTAGGTGCCCCGGGCGAATCATTAATTTGGCGCCCTTTTATATTACTTTTATATTATTACGTTTTTATCAATTTTAGTTTGATAAAACTGCGATCGCCACTTGCAACAGTCACGGGTATTGTTAATAGAATATGTAGCGATATCCAGGTCATCATCATCATCAGCCTACACACGTCCACTGCTGGCCATAGGCCTCTCCTTGTGCACGCCACCGAGCACGATCCGCGGCTACTCTCATCCAGCTCTTGCCAGCCACCTTGCGAAGATCGTCGTTCTGCCTAGTCTGAGGGCGTCCTACACTACGTTTGCCAATACGCGGTTTGCACTCAAGAACTCGTTTACCCCATCGGTTATCGGTTCTGCGGCTAATATGGCTTGCTAATCCTGTGGGCTATGTCAACGACTTTTGTTCTCTGTCGGATCACCTCGTTCCGGATCCAGTCCCTAAGAGAAACTCCAAGTATAGCCCTTTCCATAGCTCGCTGAGCGACTTTAAATTTGTGGACCAGGCCTACCGTGAGTGTCCACGTTTCGGCTCCGTATGTCATGACGGGTAGGATGCACTAATTAAAGACTTTAGTCTTTAGACTCTGTGGAATAGGCGACGTAAAGACCCGACGTAATTTCCCATATGTTGCCCAGCCTAGCTGTATCCTTCTGTTAGCCACTTTCTCGAAGTTGTTTCTACCCAATTGCAGAGTTTGCCCGAGGTAGACATACTCCTTAACAACTTCGAGAGTACTGCCTTGAACTGCAATCGGTCCCGGAATGGCATGTGCGTTGAAAATAATCTTGGTTTGTCAAAGTTCATCCGGAGACCGATGCATAGAAAATAATCAGCTAGGCCGTTCAGCATGTAAATCCTGCAACGTTTCAACCACGATGACGATGTCGTCCGCAAATCGCAAGTGTAAGATACATTCACAGTTGATGTTAAACCCAAGTTCTTTCCAGTCCAGTGCCTTAAACATATCTCCCAAAGCATTTGTAAACAATTTAGGGGATATAACATCCCCATGTCTCACACCACGATGCAAAGGGATATGCTTAGTCTGCTGGTTCTGTACTTGGACGGCCATAGAGGCGGCATTGTGAAGAGACCTCAACACTTGGATATATCGCCAGTCGACTTGGCATCGTTGCAGAGATTCTAGAACAGCCCAGGTTTCGATAGTCAAATGCCTTCTCATAGTCCACAAATGCTAAGCACTGGGGCCGATTATACTCCTCGGTCTTCTGTATAATCTGCCTCACTGTGAAGATGTGGTCTATGGTGCCATATACTCCTCGAAATCCAGCCTGCTCCGAGGGTTGAAATTCGTCGAGTCTTCTAGCCAGACGGATTGTGATGACTCTTAGCTTGTAGACATGGCTTAGGAGCGAAATGGGTCGGTAGTTTTTCAATAGGGTCTTCTCTCCTTTTTTGAAAAACAGCACGACGACACTCCTACTCCAAGCCTCCGGAGTTCTCCCATCGAAGAGAACTGTGTTAAAAATGTTTTGGAGCTCCTTTAACACAGGTTTACCGCCTGCTTTAAGGAGCTCAGATATAACACCGTCTTCGCCAGGGGCTTTTCCGTTTTTAAGCTGTTTAAGAGCCATCTCAATTTCGCTCAGGCTGACTTCAGGCAAGTCTTCGGTAAAGTGGCGGGTCAATGTGGCTCTGTGGTGTCCTCATTTTCGGGATTAGGTTAAGATGCATGCGAAGCGTATAGCTGGCTGTAAAAGTTTTCAATTTCCGAAAGAACATCTGGTTTCGCAGCAACGACTACTCCACTGGTTGTAGTCAACTTCGTCAAGTGGCTTCAAGTGGCCGGACAAACACTTTCGACCTCCGATTTTGCTCAATCGCTCGTTCAATCAAGCGTGTAGCGTCAGAGCTCGTAGCGTACCAGTTTGCCAATCTTCTGGTTGATAGCCCGTTGTTCGGACGTTTCTTCGTGAGCCTAAGGGTTTCTTCCGAAAGCTTTGACTTTTTGCCTTTACGATATCCAGGTGTTGGGATATAACTCTTGAAGATTGTGCTTTTTGATAATGTTTCGATAGGTGTTACCTGACTGTCTTCGAGATAGTGTTGCAGGCCTAAAATTTAATCGCACAACAAATCTCCAACAAAATCTGATTTAAAGTTGACCGTTAACTTTTCTTGCAATACAGAACACCCTGCAGACCCTGCTACACACTACTTTAAAGTTTATACTGACACCCCCCACCAACCTATCGGTTATAAAGTTAGGTGTCAGACAATCCTTATGCAAGCAAAAGGGACCATCTACGTCAGGTCATATAACGCCAGATCAGAACACGCCGGTTACGCATCTTTCATCCGGTACTTTTAAGACTAGTGTCTCGAGCTAGTTGCCCCGTGAACACGTATAGTTTACTACTATATCCAGATAGGTTACCGGAGCTGTAAGCTCGCTCACTTCTCGTTGCACTAAGAGCACAACTCGCAGTGTACCACTGCTCGGGCCGTCATTGTTGGCGTTGGTTGGCGCTAGTGTGCCACTGTAAACAAAGGCTCCACGTATTTTGTAATTTAAAAAATATAAAAAGTGCATATTACTTCTTGAATTTGATAATAATAATTACATTCGAAACAAACCAACAACCATATGTATTATCAGCGAAGAATATATCAAAGTGAGCAAGAAAACTGCAAAACACAGTAAAGTGCTGTTTTCAATTTCTACACGCCAAAATAAGGACATCATACAAAAATAAATTGATTGCAGTATACAATAGCCAACTACTTAATATCACGAAGGTTAGTGTGACCAAAAAATCTTGAATATATTGAATATTTGACATAATAACAAATAAACAGTTAAACATCAGCTGTTGTATGTTTGAGATTGACACTGTTTTACCGACCACTGTCAAGCTCATCTGACCTGATAATACAGCGACATCTATTAAGGATTTTCGGAAATGGTTCTATAAATGAAGTACTGCTTTACCGACGTTATCAAACGTGTACTTGTATCGCTTTTTGGTCACCCGCTGTTAAGCGCAGTTAGCCGAGACGGCATTAGGGGAGACTAAATTCTATACAATCTTCGGATCAAATCACCAAGGTAATAATAGTATTTTTGCACCTTAAAATCTTTAGAAAATAACTAAAATGAAGAAATGTGCAAAATGCATCAAACATTTTACAAATAAACAAATTCTTACTTGTTTAAGTTGTTGTAAGAAATTCCATATCGGATGTGTTAACATGTCAGAAAAATTGTTCTGCCTATTAAAAGAAAAAGATAAGTGGACTTGCAAGAAATGTAAGTCGAAAAAGGAAATCATAATAAGCACACCGGTGGCATCAACATCGAATTTAAGTCAAAATCATTCTCCTGCATCTGACAGCTATGTTACGCAACGAAAATACCAAATTAATATTGAAACTGAAAATTCATTTGAATCGCTACAATCTGATTCCATGGATGAAGATCTTTCCATTGCAGAGACATGTAAGCTAAATAGAAGTTGCTCGAATATAGATTTTAATATAAAAGAACAAATCAAGGAACTTAAAATGAACATTAAAAATTTAGAGATGAAGTTACAAACAGCAGATAATGAAATTGACAATTTAATATTAGAAAATAGTACCCTAAAGAAACAAATTATAGAATACGAAAAGAAAACAGATAAATTAACTTATATATGCAGATCAACGCCAACAAGATTAAGAAGCCAAAAAAGTAGAAAAAGTTTGAATAAAACTAAACTAGATTTTACAAACAGAAAAATCTAAAGAAAACCAAATCCAAGAAAAAAAGGAAAAAAGTGTGATCACGACAATGAAAGAAGTTACCAGTATAAACACTAGTTTAAACAAAGGAATAGAAGAGATTTTGGGAGATAAAAATAAGGAATTACCATCAAAAACGAAGTTGAAGAAAAATTATTTCACGACAGATGGCGCTAGCAGTCATCTACGCGAGGCTGCAAAATCCACATCTACGAGTACTACATGTACGCCTAAACATCGAGTTATGATTGTTGCAGATCAGGCTGATTATGGATTGAGAAGCAAGTTACAAGTTACAAGTTACAAGTTACAAGTTATTTCGTTGTTTCTTATTTAAAACCATGCGCTCACATAGATGAAATTATGTACTCATGTGATCACCTCACTAAAGATTTCACTAAATCAGATTATCTTGTGATATTAGCAGGAACAAATGATAAAAATTTATTAAAACTGCAGTCATTTCTGTATTATAAATTATATCACCTTAATAATACAAATGTTTTGTTTGGTGAAATACGAAAAAATAGACATTTTAATGAATATAATTTAAATAACTTGGTACAATCGATTTGTGAACAGTTTAGACATGTGTCCTTTGTGCCAATTAATTATTTTAATAACAGACATATGGAAAATGTAAACATGACTTGTATCACTGGGTATTTTTTGCGAGAAATATTAAGAATTAGTTATAAAAATAGTTATATTAATTATATTACGAAATTACACTGTAGCATAAAGAGATGTACACACGGCGGCAGATTAACCTACCCAAACCTGTCAAATTTCTCCAATGAATATTGATCCTTATAACCAAACAATAAAGTTCAAAATTGATTGTAGATATTTGACAGTTTTGGGTAGGTTGATCTGCCGCCGTGTGTACTTATGAAGGCAGTAATACTCGTAGTGTTAATGGTGATAACTGCTTGGAAAACATATTACCGACAGTACCTAAACCACGAAAATGTTCAATAGGCACACAAACTAATAATAATGAATCATCCACACTCGATTCATTTTTTCGTGAATAATGACAACACTAGTGTGATGTTGCCTCAAAATTGTATAAAACCGAATAGAATCACTCTTAATATGTTTTATCAGAATGTATGTGGTATAAACAATAAAATACTCGAGTTGGAATTGTACTTAGCGACTCTTAGAGAAAAATACAACTACTTATGTATTAGTGAGCATTTCTTGAATGAAAAGCAAACCTCCTTATTGAATTTGACTAACTATAAAATTGTATCTTACAACGCAAGAATTAATAAAAAAAGGGGTGGCTCGCTCATACTAGGGAGTAGGGACATAAATTGTTCTGATTTACCCATATCTAAAACTCTGTATAAGATAGACAGTTTTGAAATATGTTGCGTTAAAGACTTGGAAACTGATATATGTATTTGTTGTTGTTACCGAACCCCTAGCGATAAGAATATTGATGTTTTTATGGACAGATTAGAAAAATTATTAGAACATTTCTTTGATAAAAAATGTATTATATATGGTGATTTTAATATTGATCTAATGACTGATAATAGGAAAAAAACTGAATTGATAAATCTTTTGACATGTTTTAATTTTAGAGCTCTTATTTTTGACTACACTTTTATTAGAAATAATTCGCGTTCTTGCATAGACAATGTTTTTACTAATATACCGGACGATAATGTAGTAAACTGTAAAATAGATCACAACGGTTTGTCAGATGGACATGCTGGAATATTATGCTGTATGGATGTGCTCAACAAACAGACTATTTCTAAGAATCCAGCGGTATTTGGTATGAAACGGGCTTTTACTAAAAATAATAAATTAAAATTTAGGCAGCACCTAATGAACGAGAATTTGAATGAAATGGGTATAAATGCATTCATTAAAAAATTTAACCAGTTTTCATACGTGCATAAAAAAAAGGAAAACGACAATTAGATTGTATCGCGATAGAGAATTACGATGGGTTACCAAAGGTGTCAAAGTATCTAGCCAAATGAAGCGTTTTCTATGCATTGGTAAAGGATATTTGAATGATGTTTCAGTTTCTAGGTTTAGGAAAAAATATATTTCACTATTTAAGAAAGTTATAAGGCAAGCCAAGAAAATAGCGGTGCAAGAGCAAATAACTAATTCTAGAAACTTATCCAAAAGCGTATGGAGACTTATAAATAGACACAGAAATAAGACGAGTAAAGAGCTGTCCCAGCTGAAACTAAAAGAAGGTGGTAAAGTACTGAATGATCCGAAAAAGATTGCTGATATTTTTGCTCGACAGTTTGATCATAGCCTAAATAAAGTTTCCATCAATGTAGATACGGCTTTGAGATTTCTCGGTCAAGACATAAATAGAGTAACAAACGAGATGACTCTGAGACCGACTGATGCACAGGAAGTGCAGAAGATCGTTCAAGGTATGGAAGCGAAAACCTCTTGTAGTTATGATGAAGTGCCAGTCACCATTGATAAGGATAATATAGATATCCTTGCAGAGCCGCTTAGTCGCTTTTACAATAGATGTATAGAAGAAGGCGTATTCCCTGACCAGTATAAAATAGCTAAAGTGGTACCGGTTCATAAAAAGGGCTCAAGAATGGACCCAAAGATGTACAGGCCTATTTCACTATTACCGACCTTGTCAAAGATTTTTGAGAAGGTGTTGAAATCTAGGTTAATGTACCATTTAGAGATAAATAAGATAATAAGTGAATCTCAATTTGGGTATCGTAGAATGGTGGGGACACAGGATGCTATCAACACGCTACTAAGTGATGTGCTTGGCAGGATAAATGAGAGGTTGAAAGTAGCTACACTATTTCTAGATCTTAGCTCTGCTTTTGATACCGTTAGTCATAGGTTACTGTTGAAGAAATTAGATCATTATGGTATTCGCGGAAAGGCTTTGAAACTCTTTGAATCTTATTTGCAGAAAAGGAAAATGTTTGTGGAGATTAAAACAATTGATGATAATATGTCTGAAACTGTAACTAGATCGAAGATGGTAGATATCAAAGTAGGTGTACCACAGGGCTCTATTCTGGGTCCCATATTATTCATTACTTTCATAAATGATCTGAATCATCATATTTCTAACTCCGCTAACTCTGTGAAGTTAATCTTATTTGCAGATGACACGAATGCAGTTATCTCTGCTAGGGAATTGGAGAGTTTAGAGTCTAGTGTAAATCATACTCTGGATACTATGTATAATTGGTTTGCTATTAATGGCCTTTTAATTAACACTAATAAAACAAATGTTATGTTATTTCAAAATAATGTCGGATATAATGTTACGTTGCACGCTAAACTAGGTGGTGAAAAAGTGCATGCAGTACAGGTTACAAAATTTTTAGGGGTAAAAATCGATAATTTGTTAAAATGGAAAGATGAATTGATTGATATAGAAAGTAAAATAAGCTCTGCCTGCTATGTACTAAGAAGTCTGCGTGACGAAGCAGATATAAAGCATCTCATGCTGGTATATTATGCATTGGTGGAATCGAGACTGCGCTATAGCATATTATTTTGGGGAATGAGCTATAAATATAATATACACAAAGCATTTGTTCAGCAAAAAAGAGCGATCCGTACTATGGTTCGCATCAAACAACAAGACTCGTGTCGGGAACATTTCAAAAAGCTTGGTGTCCTAACTGTTCCGAGCTTGTACATACTTATACTTTTGACGAATTTTGCTAAATATGTTTGTGAATTTGAATCCTCAGAGGAAAGAAAAATCAGGGAAAGTACAAGAAGAAAGGACTTTAAAAATAAATTTATTCCTCGATTAGAAGTAGTCAAACAGTTTACTTATTATCAGTCAATTCGAATATTTAATAAGTTACCAATTGAATTGAAAATTTTATTGTATAAGAATAGCTTCAAATTAAAATTGAAAATGTTTTTAGTACAACAATGTTATTATACTGTAGATGAATTTATTATTAATAGCTATAACTAGTACTTATAAAATGAATTATGAAATGAAAATTAGTGACATTGTATTGTTTTAACTTAAATGACATTTAAATTTTGTATAATGACTGTGTTTTGTTAGTGTTTATTTAGTGTTTTATTGACATCTAATTATTTGTCGCATTTTTTATTCTTTATTTTTGTAACATGAATAATTTAATAATTCTATATAATTAAAAGAAATTGTAATTTAAATGTACCTATAAGTATTCAACACAATGTATATTGTTTGGAATAAATGAATTGTATTGTATTGTATTGTATTGTCAACTCTAAAGTCGACTACCAAATGTCCTCTTTGGTGGCGGTAAGCACACTCACTTCTCGGTACCCATCCAGGTACCTGATCAATTCCAAAGTCCTACGCGGCTGATTGAACCGGAGGCTTTTGCATCTAGCGGGCGCCTCTACTAGTTCTCCAGACTAGTGCCGGAGATGTTGGAGTAACTACTCAATGAAAACCACCGAGCAGCACAACCAGCTAAGGGCAACTCACGTGCCCCGCAGGTTTTTCGCTTTTTTTGCAATACAGAACATGTTTATTTATGAATTTAGCTTTTCTTTAGATCGATAGACATCAAATTAAGTGGTAAAGTTAGGGCCACGCGCTAGCGCACGCGGCGCCCTCTTGACCCCGGCGCCCCGGGCGGCCGCCCGGGTCGCCCCCCCTAAAGCCGGCACTGAATATTGAAACTTATAATGTGTTCCTACGCCCCGATATCTCCACTTTAATAATTTCTTTGTTAAATTAAAAAGTCGTGGGGTTTTAGGGTTGTTTTATTTATTGATGACGATGATTTGAAAAAAACATCGACATTGATTGGCTGACATCGATGTTTTGTGCTTGATGAACATCGAGTATCGATGTCAAATATTAATGACAAATAATGGTGGATTAATGACCGTTAAATGTTTGTAAGTGCGCATGAGTGTTGGCAAATGTAACAAAACAGTGCAACTTCACTTTTCAAATTCTCTCAAGAATTCCGCCCGAGGACTTAAAGCCCCCACATTTTCACTGAGATACTCGAGGGGTTGGAGGGTATATCATTTCACACTTTTTATTTCTATTATTATTCATCATCAAGGAAATATTGTTTATTTATAGAAAATTACTTCGACACTGGCTAAATGTGCTAATCGCACAAAGCCATCAACTAAAGGAAAAAAACAAAAAAACAGCTTGCTTGATGACAGTGACAGACAGCACAGCAGTGAGAGTGACAGACCGTTAAGTGTTCGTGAGTGTGCATAAGTGTTGGCAAATGAAACAAAACAGTGCAACGTCACTTTTCAAATTCTCTCAAGAAGCTCGCGTGAGGACTTAGTAAAGCCCCACATCTTTACTGAGATACTCGAGGGGTTGGGGGGTATATCATTTCTCACTTCCCAATTCTAATATCATTCATCATCATCATCATATATGAAAATATTGTTTTTATGTATTACTTAAACTAATGACATGGCAGCATGGTCTATGACCTTAGCCGGTTCCTCAAGGAACAAACTACACTAAAGAAAAGGGCGGGAAAGGTTGAACTGAGCGCGCGCGTTTTTTCAAATTTCACTTTTTTCTTACTTTTAATACGTTGTAAATATAGTGATCAGTTGAGTAGCATAGTTTTATATAGTCTATTTTGTGTAATATAATTATTTGTACATATTATCTGGTAAGTCCATAATTATTATTAATGAATGAGCCCCCCGACCCGGGGGGCTTTGTTCCCCCGGCTGGTAATTATGTCACAATTCAATCCAATAATGAATCGGGAATGGAAACAGATGGATCTACTTCTAGCCGTACTTTAAAACGCAGCCGTACTCATACAAGAGTTTGTAAACATTGCAACAAAAGACGCAAACATCATGGATCGGAAGGGCGGTCATCAGACTGCAATTGTTTGATAGAAACTGCTAACCAATTACCCACTTCTCAACCTGACATTAATCTCAAAACTGCATCTCCGTCTACAACACCAAACTTAAATAAAGCACCAACAATGTCTATTCCCGAGCCGATAGGTAGAAAGTCTTATGAAAGAACCGACGCCGCACCGTATGTGGTGCACGTCCAAAAAATACAAGCAGCACCAAATGATGGGACCACAATACACCCGATGTCTTTTGGTAGGTTTTTAAAGAAGACTTCTTTCCGCAGTATCATTAATGGAAGTGTTAAAAGAATTGGTCGTAATAAAATTTCAGTCTCTTTCTCTGACTCTAATGATGCAAATAATTTTATAAACCACAATGACTTGGTATCAAATCAATATAGAGCTTTTATACCAACTTTCAATGTCACACGTATGGGCTTAGTAAGAGGTGTTCCAGCGGAATGGTCACTAGACGAAATTAAAGAAAATATCTCAGTCCCTGTTGGTTGTGGTGAAGTGTTAAAAATTAGACGTTTAAACTTTAAAACTTTCATTGATGGCTCCCCCACCTGGAAACCATCTCAAACAGTGGTACTGACATTTGATGGCCAAGTACTGCCAAAAAGAATTTTTATTTGCTACAATGCATTAATGGTTGACCTGTACATATTCCCTACAATACAATGCTATAACTGTTGCCGTTATGGCCATACCAAATTAAATTGCAGATCAAAACCATGTTGCTTCAAATGTGGCCAAGACCACTCCGGTGAATCATGTGATGTGACACAAGATAACGCCTCATGCTGTTTGTGTACAGGTTATCATTTTGCAATTAATAAGTCATGCCCTGAATATAATAGACAGACTCAAATCAAAACCTACATGGCACAAAACTGTCTCATATGCAGAGGCATCTAAACTTCATCCACCTATTTCCAAATCATATGCTGATGTACTGTCTTCCAGTCCTGTTAGGACAAACAATGTCAACCTTAATATACCCCAACACCTCAGTGCCAATAGACCTTATCCAAGTACTTCTTATAAAAAAACAGTGTTTTCGAAACCTAAATCTCCCCCAATAATTAATAAGGGGTATGATAAATTAGCTCACAATGCCCTTATCAAAGAGTATACTATGCCAACACCTAGGGATGGTTGTGCTATCAACAATAACCCTAGTCACCCAAACACACAACTTCATAATGACTTTGTGACAGCTTTTATACATTTATTGAACCAATTTAATATTGTGTTACCGTCCAACGCTGCTCTAGAAACTCAAAACTCTCTTGCTAATCAATCTCACAATGGATCAAGTAATCCAATGGAATTGCAGGAGCATCATAAGTAAAAAATCTGACATAATATACTTACTAAATAAACATAGCCCATTTTTATTTGCAGTTCAAGAAACCTGGTTAAAGCCCATTAGTATTTTTAAAATCAATGGTTATCATGTAATTAGAGAAGACAGAGCAGATGGCTATGGTGGTGTAGCCATTCTAGTCAAAAATTCTATTCCTTTTTCACAAATTATTTTACCTACTCATGATGAAGATTACTCTATTATTGCAGTTAGTATTAAAAATATTTGTTTTGTATCTCTATATATTCCCCACCCATCTTCTTCTATTTTAAGTGAAATTAAGAAACTATTTTCAACACTCCCAAGACCATTTCTAGTATTAGGGGACTTCAATTCTCAACATCAATCATGGGGAAGTTCAGTTTCAACTAGTTTAGGGGATAACTTATTAGATATTCTTGACTCATGTAACTTATGCATATTAAATAATGGTAAACCCACTCGTCGCACAGACCCAAATCAAAACATAAGCGCAGTAGACCTATCAATAAGCACACCCAATTTAGCCGCATCATTATCTTGGTGTGCTCTTCCTTCTACACATGGAAGTGATCACTATCCTATAGTAATTACTTTTCCTTTTAATAAACCTAAGCATTCTGGCAAGTTATCAACTAGAAAATATAGACTACCAGATAGGACCTCCAGTGACTGGATAAAATTTAAAAACAGTGTTGATAGCAAAGTTTCATCCCTTCCTGATTTAAGCCCAGGTAATGAAAATAAATGTGCTGACAAACTTGCATTTATTTTAAATGAAGCAGCCAAAGAGGTATTCCCTCGGAAAGATAATTCTCAAACTAAAATACCTTCTCTGCCCTGGTGGGATAAAGACTGTACAGAAATTATAAAGAAAAGAAAGGAGGCAGAACATATTTATAATAATAATATGACAGATCTTAACTATGCAAACCTATGTAAAATAATGATAGAAACAAAAAAAATATTTAAACAGAAAAAATTTCAAAGTTGGAGAAACTTTTGCAGTTCCATATCCCCAGATACACCTGCGACATTTGTCTGGCGTAATGTTAATAGATTTAAGTCCGTCTATAATACTTCACAAATGTCTATCATTGCACCTGCTTTAGTTAACGATTTCGCAAACAAACTAGCTCCTTCATGGGTTCCAACTCAATGTATAAACAATAATCATTATCAGTGTCTTCTTACTCCCGATCATAACCTTTTATCACTTAACTCTCCTTTCTCTTTTTATGAACTAGAAAGTGTTATCTATAATACAAAAGACTCTGCTCCTGGGAAAGATGGCCTTCCTTATATCTTTTTCGCCAATATTAGTGATAACCTTCTTTCATATTATTTAAAATTGATTAACACTATCATGATAACAGGTGTTATCCCTCTGTCATGGAAGTCTCAAGTAGTGTTGCCAATACGTAAGCCGAATAAATCTCCGTCTGATGCTTCTTCATTCCGCCCAATAGTGTTGTCATCAGTTTTAATTAAATTAGCTGAGCTTTTAATAAAAAATCGTCTAGAGTGGTATGTAGAGAGTAAAGATTTATTATCTAATTCTCAATACGGGTTTCGCAAAGGTAAAAGCACAACTGATAACTTAAGTATATTAACAACGGATATTCGATTAGCTTTTACTTTTAATAAGTCTGTTGTCGCAGCGTTTCTGGATATAAACTCTGCTTACGATAACGTGTTATTATCAGTACTGAGGTCAAAATTAGAAGCTTTAAATGTCCCGATTATTTTACTAAATTTTATAATGAATATCTTATATGAGCGGCATTTAACTTTATCGATGTCAAATGAATCTGAGGTTAGAAGAACTGTTTGGAGAGGATTACCGCAAGGGTCTGTATTGAGCCCTCTTTTATATAATATATATACATATGATTTAGATTCTGCTCTCGGAAATAATGTCAAGTTATTACAATATGCTGATGATTTATTATTATACTCCACTAGTATCTGTATAGATTTCGCATCTTCAAATATTTCTTCTGCCTTGGTTTCTTTGAAATCTTGGATGGATGCCAATGGTTTAGATTTATCTGCAACTAAAAGTACAATTGTCATATTTACGCGAAAAATAAATCCGCTCCCTACAAATATATATTATAGTAACACAATGATCCCACTTGCATCTCAATTTAAATTCTTAGGCATAGTTCTAGATTCAAAACTTACAGGCAAGGCACATTGCGACTATGTTGTGAACAAATGTGAACGTTTACTCAATCTTTTGCGATGCCTTACAGGCGTATGGTGGGGTGCACATCCTCAGTCCCTTAAATTAGTGTACAACGCTCTCATTCGAAGTGTACTTGATTATGGAACATTCCTTCTGGAGCCAGGCAATGTAGCTGCTTTAAAAAAGTTAGATAATATACAGACAAAGGCGCTTAGAATAATAACAGGTGCTATGAAATCTAGCCCAGTTAATGCCTTACAAATAGAGACTTGCGAACCCCCGTTACATTTAAGACGCCAGTTTCTTGCTGACAGATTTTTATTCCGCTTACTTCAATTTGCTAATCACCCACTTTTTCATTTACTACAATCGCTTAAAGTACAAATAAATTCTTCAAGTTATTGGCACCATAAATCACATCCTTGTTTAATTATTAGTTATAGTAAATACATAAATCTACATTCTCCTATACATCGGGACAATCATCTCCCTTTGTTTAATGTCGACTACGACGCACTTCAGTTTTCACCATTGGTCACTTGCAATTTAATTGAAAAAGACGATATTAATCCCATTTCTACTTTTAAGTTAATTATTGATGCCAAATTTAAGGACCATAACCATATATTTAGTGATGCTTCGAAATCTGCCCCTAATGAGTGTGTAGGTGTTGGAGTGTTTCATTCTCAGCTCTCCATTGTCCAAAAAGTGAAACTTCCTCCGGAGACATCTGTGTTTACAGGGGAGTGCGTGGGTTTATTCAAAGCTATTGAATATATTATGATAATGAAGCTTAAAAAAACAGTAATTTTTAGTGATGCGATGAGTGCTCTTCAAGCACTACTTAAATTTCCTTTTTACATGAAATCGTATTTCCCTGTAATATTTGACATCAGAAACAGCCTAGTCAAATGCGATACTCTAGGATACTCAGTGGAGTTTG
Source organism: Eudonia lacustrata (assembly GCA_947562085.1). NCBI lineage: Eukaryota > Metazoa > Arthropoda > Insecta > Lepidoptera > Crambidae > Eudonia > Eudonia lacustrata. The sequence continues at coordinate 8,765,641 of OX387327.1, read as the reverse complement.
TTTGGATACCAAGTCATTGTGGAATCACAGGAAATGAGACATCTGACCGGCTTGCCAAAGAGGCAGTGCATTGTGGTGACATGAACCCGTACAAGACTTTTAGCCATGACTTGCTGTCTTTACCTGCGGTTTTTTTATGTGATGAGTGGCAAAGTTATTGGGCCAAGAGTCGACTTCAAAAGGGAATGTTTTACTCGCTTATCCAACCTACCATATCATCTAAACCATGGTTCCGCAAAGCTAAGCTTGGTAAGACTGTTACTAGTATTTTGATACGCATGAGACTAGGGCATGTTTGTTCGCCAGCACATCTCGCCAAGCTCAAAATTGTTAATGAACCTACATGCGAATGTGGAGTGGACATTGGTGATGATAACCATATTTTCTTTTCCTGTGTGCTTCACGACCGCTCTTCTTTCTTAAATGACCTCCTATCCCTCGATGTTCCATTCCCATTATCCATACTTTCCTTACTTTGTACTAATGATTTATCTATTTATAAATGTATAGCATCTTTTATTAACTTCAATAACATTAAAATTTAATATCTAATTCTATATTGAAGTACTTCCTATCCTATATATTTATATTAATAATATACTCTCCTGATCCTAATTTCCTAAATTTCGTTTTTCCCGATCTCGTATCCTGCATTACCTTTCCCTAACTTTGACATTGGCTATATGTGCAAACCGCACAAAGCCATTAAAAAAAAAAAAAAATGAGAGTGACAGACAGAAGACTTGGAATCTGGGATCCTTTTCGTAGGTAATTCGTAAATAACAGTATCTATTCTAACGTAGGTAGGTACCTACCTATCCTATTATACCTACGTATATAGATGGTTTGTTTTGTAATCAGGATGGAAGTTCAAGTTTGTTTCTTTTAATTGAGTGTTAATAAGTACCTAGGTATTCGTTTTTAAAAATGTGGAAATATGTGTCTCGTCGTTTCCGAGACACATTGGAAAGAGGTGCTAATCATTTTGATAAACGCGGCACAACTGGTGTTGTAAATGCTGGGAATATAAATGAAGAAAAGAACAAAAAGTCCGGCCCACCATGTCGCTGGTTTAAGGTACGGGAATGCTGGGATCCCAATGGAACAGAAAATGGCACGAACAATAACAAAAGATGGAACTTCGAACACCTAACTTCTACTTGGATGGGTGCCATTACATGGGTAAGCTAATGTCACTAGGTACATATTAAGCTAATTTGGTTCTACTTACATTTATATATAAATCAATGATATGATGTATTACAGAGTGGAGTATTGGTAATTGGTTGGTATGCAAGTCAATTAGCCCAATGGAAATACAAGTATTATGCGAGGCTCCACAATGAAAAATGTTCCACAAACATAATACCTTCTTTGCATCACTACATTGGTGCTGTAAACAAAAATCTTGCATACTTAAATTCAGTGTCTAAAATTGAAAAATTAGTCAGTAACTTCACACCTACAGTGTATTTAGTTACTAATGATCATAATGGTGCAAAGAAAGAGAGTGCTAACACAGCTAGTGGCAGCTCCGCTAACCCCGACTCATCAGATGACATGCTTGGGGATGTACTCAACTCCATAGAAAATAAGTTAGGGTTGGCTGCAATTGAAAATGGACAAATGCAAGATGGTCTGAAACTTCTAAGGTTATTATAAAGTTCTTAAATTTTCAGAACTTTACATGTTAAGGATTTTCTAAAGAAGATTGGTGTTTTCAGATCTGCAGCAAACCGCAGTTATGCACCTGCTCTTTACAACCTAGGAATATGCTATGAAATGGGTTTAGGTGTTACCATGGATGAAAAGATGGTAAGTACAAATAAATTTTACTTTAGATTTAAATAAAGCTTTCTGTAATTCTTCTTCTTCAGCCTATAGTCACCCACTACTAAGTGTAGGCCTCCTCATATGCACGCCATCTTGTCTGATCTTCGGCTTTTTCTAACCAATTTTTCCCTGTGACCTTTCTGTAATTACATAAATGTAATGTTTACAGGATGTACATATGTAAAATAATAGTAGAATATGAAGCTTATAACAGCACTGAGATTGGCCCAACTTTTACGAACTTTATTCCAATAAGTTAATTCCATTAGTAGAATAATAATGCTAGACAGAAAAAATATCCTAGTAAAGTTTGCTAATCACAAATAAATGTAAATACAAGATAGTGATAGTGTATATTTAATCTGTGCTAATGATACTATCATCATAATTATTACAGAAACAATACATAAATGACATAATTTAAGATGTGATTAATTCATTAAATTTAAGGCAATGGAGTTGTACCGATCAGCAGCAGCCTTGGAGCACCCTGGTGCGTTGTACAATCTAGGCATCTATTACGGGAAAGGTCTTGGGGGTCTTCCATGTGACACCACAACTGCAACCCGCCTCCTGCGGCTTGCTGCAGTACAAGGGCAACAGGATGCCATTGAAGCTCTTAAAACTCTTGAGGTTGATACTGAAGAACCTGTAGAAAACAAACCAACCCCCTGGACCTACATGTTTAATCTACAGTTTCCCATAAACGAAAACATTGTACCTATACCCACTACACTGTTTGTCGAGAACGTAAACTATGGTCACCCTCAGAATAATGACGCTACTGTTTATTAGAATAATCATTACAACAGAAGTAGTTTTACAACATTCAGTCATAATTAAAAGCCTTAAAACAACAGACAGACAAAAATAAACATTAAATTCAATTATTATGTATTAATATTTTTTGTAAATTATCTTAAAGTTATAAAGTACATAATAGTATTTTTTTGTGAATAATTGTAGTTAAAGGTTTGGTATTGGTGTCCATATTCTAGTTTCTATGCTCAACTATAATTTTAAGGGGTGTAATAATAATATGATGTTTACATTCAATGTCATATTAGCATTCAATTTATTTGAAGTTAATGAAACTTCTTTTAGGTAGTGGTTGACATGTACACACATATATATGTATGTTACATATTTTGAATTATATTAGCAGTAGAATAAGATTACATATTGATTTCCTCTCAAAACATAGTTGTGCCCAATCCGGGCCCATAACATTCTATCTAACTAATATTGTAACAACTCATGTATACTTATGCAGAGCAATAAATGATTGAATGATTGACATGTACTTACTTTATGAAAATGTTCTTCGATAGTGTACACTGTACAGAACAATGCAATGCTACAAAAATGTAATCAATTAGACTATTGTGACTGTTTGTTTTCTTTTTTCATATAGAAATCTGTTGATAATGACAACCTAGTACCTCTCGCTATAATAAATGTCTGCTTAAATAAGTTTTTGTTGAAATTAAACTAAATATGGTAGTACTGTAATAGTTATAATTTTCACAATGATTTTAGAAATGTTTTTGATTTTAGATTAAGTCAATTTGGGAATGTTTTTTCTATTCTTTAATGCAACTTTTGAGTAAAATTTTATGACGAAATGGAAATGAGCCATATTTCTTAAAGTATTCTTTTTTAGTGTTTTTACTAGTTATAAAAAGCGATCTACGTTTCTTTAATTCTATCTTTTAAGTTTAGTTTATAATTTGCAGAATAAAATTCTGTATTAGATATTTCTGTATCAAAATCAAACTAAGCTTAAGCTTAATTTGTAAATTGCGGACTTAAAATTCTGCATCATCTCTTTCTGTTTGTATCAGAGCAATTTGGTAAATCTAGTGATTAGTGATTATGGCAGTAGAGATAAGAGAAGATATGTTTGAGACGATATAACCGCCATTTGTCCGAGAATTGTCTTTCACGACTATTTTGGAATGAAAATAATATTTTTTGACAATAAACAATAAAATAAAAATAGATGCAAATGTTTTTTTTGTTGATTTTGATCTTTTTATGTAAACCCTTCTCCTTATTTTTTTATTATGTCAACGTAGGGGAAATAAAATGCGATTTAACAATTTCACTAATATTTATTATAGCATAGATAGTTACTACTACCTAAATTATATTACAAAAGAAAGTCAGCTTACACAATAATAAATCACTATGTATTTTCAGACATTTAAACAATTTACCAAAAATACATAAAATATATTTGTTAACTTAACCACCATTACGGTGTCTTATGAATAACATAGTACAATTTGTAGTAAGTGCAAATATTGGGAATGATTTATTAAGGAAATTTAAAATTCATTAGTGTTTCCCTATTAGATTTTCTTCTAACAATCACACATAATAACTAAAATAATCTGAACTAAATTTTTGCAGAAACATATTGTCAAGAAATTAAGTTTACCAGCTAAGTGACACCATACACGTAGATTGAAAGGCGCATCCAAACAACCTGAAAGAAAATATATAATTAAATGTTTTGTGGAAGGTTAATAGCAATCTTGGGATAACCTTGACAACTATATACATCAATTTTTTTTATAGGAATTTAGATTGACAGTTAATTTTCCATATTTAAACAATGTAAAAAAATAATTTTTATTCATATTGTGAAATTCACTAAAAAGAAGAAAAAGAATCAATGACGGACGTTCCAAAAAAGTTAAAATATTAATTCTAGTATAACGCAACGATACTTTAAAATGTACTTGATCCCTAGACATTTTTGATGTGTGTATAATCATGGTAAAGAGTGTGTTCAATTTGATTCTGAGTAATACTGATGACAGCTCAGTTTCGTATAATTAATGTACCATCGACAACACAGGCAGCTGAACACTTTCCTACCGCGTCTTAAACAATGTAGATAACTTATCTATTACAATTTAAAATATAGTAACAATACACAGAAGAAAGTCTTAATTAATAACAATTACGACCTTGCCAATGTGCACAATACCTATCTATTTATCTCAAATAGGAATGAAAATTTCGTGAAGTCATTGGGAAAATGGAATATTTCGCGAAGGTAGTAATTACAGAATGAAGTAGTGCCTGTTTGGGTAATCGTTATATAATAGGAACAAAGGTAGCTAGACAGCTAATACTTTATTACTCACATACAGATGAAAAATAAAATATTTTCACATAATCTCAAAACTAGTGTAAACAAATGCGGTCTTATAGCTACAAGCGATCTCTTTCAGATCTTTGGATTGAACAACCTTACCATTAACATTAAAAGATAATTGATTTATAGCTAGACCGCTTAACTGTGTCCTTGCCTGCGGTAGGTACGCAGGGCGGGAGGTACGTAGAGCCTCTGCCACGAGAACGAGCGTTTTGCGACGCGGCGAACGGATTTCTAGTTCATTGCGCGTTATACTACGGCAGACATAGTCAGCAGTGATAGAAAAAACGCAATGAACTAGAAATCTGTTTGCTATATCAGCCATAGCTGTCCCACTCCTGGGCAAAGGCCTCCCCACACTTTTTCCACACCTTCCGGTCCCCTGCATTAAAAATAGGGGTCGGCAATTGAATACTCCTGTCAATCCCGTTACATTTCAATGAAAATCTACGTTATATTTTGGCGACGAAGCCTGTGTCGAACACTGCCATTACGTTAGACGTCGGTGTAGTTAACATTTGAAGACAGTGCCTTACAAATAAACAAAGAATAAGGTCCGAATAGTTATTTCGTGTTTTGTTCCTGTCATGTAAACGCAATTTTAAATTAGAGTAAAAGAGACAAAACACGGAGTAAGTATTTGGAGGTTATTCTTTGTTTATTTGTAAGACCTGTAGAGTGACGAACGTCAGCGTTTTACTCGTGACGCGTGACAATAGTAATAATCAATTAGTATACAATTTGTCATTCATATCGCGTGCATTCATATTTTTTATCAATTTACTTTACTATGAATACACATTTTATCAGCAAGATTTGCCTATCATTTCTATCATCTAAAGTTAAGTTAGTTAGTACGGCCAACAGATCAGGGTGCCTAGTGTGAGATTTGTTTACTATCCGTATTCATTCGATTACGTTTACGAAAACAAAAAAAATGTATGGCATTGAAGCGGCGCTTTCTGGCGGCCTACGAGAAGAGTTAACATTTCTCCATACAAAAACTCGTTTTCGTTAACGTGATCGAATGGCGAAGGAAACTCGCGGTTATTCCACTTATTTTTACCAAAGTATTTCCCCCAGGGGAAATAGATTTCCATTAATTTCTACTACTCTAATACAACATGCTTTACAATGTCAATGTAGTAATAATCGTAATAACACAAACGAGTTTTTATATAAATAAATATTTATTATTATAAGTAATATATATTTTTAAACAAACAAAAAATGAATTCCTTTCATAACTTAAAAACTACAAGAGAAACCGAGTAGTTACTAATTGTAGTATTAATGAAATTAAAAACTTATTCAATTAATTCTGTTCTGATGATGTAGTAGAAATGAATGGAAATCTATTTCCCCTGGGGAAAATACTTTGGTAGAAATAGGTGGAATAACCGGAAACTCGCACTAGGTACCCAGTTTGTTCCAAAGGTAGTAAGTATTATCAGCGGCTGCGTACCTAGTACTTCCTGGGGTAGTCGCGCGCGGGCGCGTACCGGTCGGGGTAGGGCGCGCCGGGCGGCGGCGGCTGGTACTGCGGCGGGTAGCGCGTCTCGTACGCGCCGCCGTAGCGCGTCTCCGACGCCGGCCAGCCCTCGCCGCTGCCCCCGCCGCTACCTATGCCAGGGAAACAAACCTATGACGCCAAATTGCGATGTTACACATTACTAGCTATTGCTCGCGGCTTTGCAATAAAAGCCAAACTTAATAAATCCCGTACAATAATCATTCTATTTGATTTCTATTCTTTAGCGTTTTGCCACTTGTCTAGGGGGGCTGAGCGGAACTTGGTATGGAGGGCGAGTAGTGTGCGTCGGTTTAAACCAGGGATGGGCAAACTTTTTCATTCGCGTGACAATAAATAAATAAACTTTCTTACACTCACACCAATTATCTAGCCCAAGAGAAGCTTCGTTATAAAACTCGTTAAATGGTTACTAAACAATGGATGAAAATACTTAAATACATACTTATTATATACATAGAAAACACCCAGACCCGAAACAATTTAGAAAAACAGGTATTTCTAAATTGATCCGACCGGGGATCGACCCGGGACCTCAGAGATGGCGACACCATGAAAACCGATGTACAAACCACTCGACCAAGGAGGTCGTCCTACAACATTCCGACAATATTTACTAACAAAATATTGATAGGTATGCATTTTCTGAAACACACGCACTTGAATTTTTGTTTGATGATCGCGGGTCGAACTTCGATCATTTACGAGCCGTAGTTTGGCCATCCCTGGTGTAAACAGTAATTAAAATAGTTACCTTTGGAGGCGGGCGCGGCGTCGGGGTAACGGCTAGAGGCGGTCCAGCTGCGCGGCTCCGGCTTGCCGGGCGGCGACGGCCGGTACGAGCGGCTGTCTCGCGACTCGTACGACCGGCTAAGAGGAACGCAACGCTGTTACAACTCACATCTCACAGACATACAATAATACATATGATTATATAGTGTTCAGTTTGTTACTTATTCCTACGTCATGCAAGGGTTTCTACTGAAAATCAGCGCTATGTATAATCCGTAGCTCATGCTGAATGCAGACCCCGTTTGGCGACAATGTGCATGCAGCAACGTACGCATAACACTACAATGTACGAGTATGTTTTATTTTGATTTGTTATACATTTTATATTATATTATTTTTTTTTTTTTTACCTAATTACCTTTTAAATTTTGTTTATGCATGTTGAGTGTATAGTGTTAGTCAATTATATACCTATTCTATTCTATTCATCAGCATTAACATGTATTCACTTTTGTCTAGTTTTGACTCTTGTTCCATGGTATTAAGAGTAACATAGTTTAAATGTTAATGCGCGTGACTGTACATGATGTATGGTCAGCAAAAGGCGGGAACGTGCGCCTCTCGAGCGTCGAGGCCAGAAACGCCCTACCCCCCGTTGAGCGTCGCGGTAATCTGCAAGATATCGCACTCCACGCGACTTAGTTTGGTTTTTCAAGGATAACATGATTTAACAATCATGATATCCTTGAAAAAACCAAGACAAAAACAAAAACTTACGACATATTATATATTTTTAGAAACTTGATTAAATGTCCCATCTGATGGTGTTAGCTTACATGCCAAAAAGGTAAATAAATGAAAGCAATCTTGATTCAAACACAGTATTGTTTTATTTACCAATTCTTTATTAATTAATCCTTAAAAACAAACTACATTTATGGACTTATAAACAATTTTTTGTAATATTTACACACAACCCGAATGCCACTGACTAAAAAAATGGCCACAGATTAACTCACAACCTACGACATTATTTTGACTCTGCTTTACTATGAACATTGACAAATATAGCAGTCACATTTCTTCTTGAACAAAATCCCGTTTATTAAAGTAGGAAAGACGTATTCGTTTTTAAAATAGAAGTCAAACAACAACACTCTTCCCATCTGGCGACTGTCGGCACTCGAGGCTCAACGGTTTTTTATGACCTGCCGACGACGACGACGGTCGGAAATCGACGCTCAAGAGGTATATAACATTTTAGACATTCACTAGACATGTTGTACGATTAGCAGAAGTCAGGAACGTGCGCTGTTACACGTCTACATCTCACAGACATTTATACCATCTTATTAAATAACGATCATCAAAGTAAATGGTATAAATATAAGAAGACTAAAATTTTGTCAAAACTAGTTTTAGCGCTTTGGAATATCTTTGGTTATACCTTATGATTAATTAACTTATTAAATTAAGTTTCTGTAATTATATAAAAAGATAGATAATTAACACACTTTATGGCTCACACACATACAAAACTAATAACGAAACAAATATTAACATATAAAAGATATTAAAACTTTCAACTAGATTTAAATTAATATCTATTTTAGTATACGAAAATGTCTGTAAATACTTAGTAGACGTTTCACTAGGCGTAACGTAACAACGAATAGTGCAAAGTTAAAGAAGTGAAATATTTATAATCTATTTGATATTACGATAATGTAACATACAGACCTTGGCTCCTTGAGCCTGGTGCCGGGCGGCATGGGTTGCCGCGAGTCGTCAGTCGTGCTTCCGTTGCTAGTGTACTTTATGGTTCCCGCTGCAAATAAGTGTTTACAGTATTTATTTGGTGCTCATAGTACAGGGGTAACCTTGTTTAATGCCTCGGAGGCCGAGTGGCAAAGTGCTCTTTAATATTTACACGTTTTATACATGAGGCTTAGTGGTTAGTTGTGTGGGAAACAACCAATAGATAGATAAGATAGATATCAAGATAGATAAACACTTTATTGCTTACACAATTATACACAAAACAAATAACAGGATTTTTTAAAAATAATAGTAGGCAAAGGCGGTCTTATCGCTTCTTCAAGCGATCTCTTCCAGACAACCTTTGCGGCATAGAACAGATTAGGAGACAATGAGAGGTAGTGTACTGGCAACTAGCAAATATAGAAAAAAAATTAACTATACATATATTATACTTAATAAAATAGGTAATGGAGTCCTTTTATATTATCTATTTACACACACTTACTTCTATCATTACAGGTTTTAACCTAATGCGATAGTGAAAGATTAAAATAGAAATATTGAGTAAATATAGCATAAAACAAAAAGTTTTAAGTGCTCTTCTCTGCTCTGCTCCAATAAAGGGACTCTATTGGTTGATTTTCACACAGCTCTGCTCCACTTAAATGGAGCGTCACCCTTAATGAGCGATAAAATTCTTCATTATTAGTTACTAGTTAACCCGACCAACGTGGTCCTGTCTAAATTTTAATAAAAATATAATATACATGTATATATATGAACCTTCCTCTTGAATCACTCGTATCTATTGCTGAAAGCTGTACTAAAATCCCTTGCGTAGTTTTAAAGATTTAAGCGTACATACAGCGGGAGCGACTTTGTTTTATACTATAAATATATATATTTTTTTCCCTATTTAAATTGAGAATACTTTGGCAACACTTTTACCAACACTTTGGCTAAATGTGTGTTCCTGTTATTGTCTTATACCATCTATGTCAAGGGCGGATCCAGGATTTTTTCCTGGGAGGGGCACAAGGGGCAGACGGGCAAAAAGTTGCATTCATGTTCTTTCTGTTATTTTATTAATATATTTTGACAACTCTCACGATTTCATTTGCTTCTAAGTATGTACTTTTGATGGAATCTCCACAGTACACAAAAATCCGTCTGGGGGGGGGGCACGTACCACTGTGCCCCCCCCCCCCTGTGTAGTACCACATTTAGTGCAAAGTAAAGAATTTGAATTTTTAGAAAAAAAAAAAAAAAAATAAAGTTAGTTAATTCGCTGTTTATTCGCTACTTACATGAGACGTGCCGTGGGTAGTCGCGCTTGTAGTCGCGGTCACGGTCGCGCTTGTCGGCGCCCCGCTCGTAGCCGGCCGCCAGCTCGAAGCGCGGCGGCGGCGGCGCCTCGAACCCGCGACCCGACGACTGCGTATACACAAACACGTCACAATACCTTTTTTTAAATCGTTACGGGTAAGTAGCATTTGGTATTCATCTCAACTTGATGTTAAGGCGCTGCGCAAACGTGGACACTTTTGTGTCTTGTGTGGGATACAAGCTACCAGTGAATATGAAATCAGCCCTCCCTGCGCAGACGTAGACACTTTTTGTGTCCAGTTACTTCTACCTGACACTGATACAGCAACTCGGTTTCCTTTTATGGTGTGCCGTGTCGGTAACAAAAAGTGTCTACGTTTGCACAGCGCCTAACGCCCGTTCCCTATATTCTGTCTGTTGTTTTGCTTACTGGAGTTAGAAATTTGACATAATTTGTATGGAGCTTATGTCAAATTTGTATCTATAGTAGGCAAAACAACAGATAGATAGGTTATAGAGAACGGGCGTAAGTGATGATGCTAATTCACCATGAGGCACTTTAGCTACTTTACCCTTCGTACGTGCTTCTTTACGCCTCATTTGAAATACCCAGAATTTTTCAGTCCCTCATGTGCGTTATCAACTTTTTTTAAAGTCAAAAGATGTTAAGTTTGGCTTTAAAGTTAAATAAAATATTTAAAAAAAAGCAAAAGCTTATGATATTAAATACGAGTGGAACACTTGATGTAGGTTCCAGACGGCTTTTACAGCTTTACCGGGCTTTTTTGGGGGCAGCGAGAACTTAAGAGTTTTTCTAGCCGTATCATCGAAATACCGTCACAGGGGAAACCCCTCTAGAAATAGAGGAATGGCATCACGCAAGCTTACTAGATCCTCCGGGGCGTTCGGATCGGATCGGATCATTGCTAGAGCGCGTCACGTATTAAGCGTTTGGGTAAATGATTAAGCACCTAAATGACATGTAAAAGTTTCTCGGAAATAAATCAATTTTCACATAATATGATATTTTTAAAAATGACACAATGTTTCAATTTAACCGTCATGGTCGGGAGGAAATTTTGTTTCAAAACATCAGGCTAGTATGCTATGTTGACAAATTTTGACTCTTATTCCATTGTGTTAAGAGTTACATTGTTTGAATTTAGACGATTGACATTATAGACAATTAAGTTTTAAAACAACCAATTCAAATTGAAGTGGCCAGTATCTAATCTGAAAATAGGGAATTTGCATAGAGTTTTCTATGTCACTTCCTTTCACATTTATAATATTAGTAGTATATTATTAATTTGCATTTTTTTTTTGATTGTGATCATAAAGGCAAATTTTGTAATAAAACAGTTGTAATGTAACAATGTAACGGTGCGCCAGTATAGGTGGTGACTGGTCGTTTTATTTTTTTTGTCTGTTTATTTGTGATGGAAAGTGTCCTTTTATGATGGGGCACTTTCCAATATTTTTGACGCTGTAATTGAGAAAAGAGCAGGGATCTAATTCTCACGCAATAGAACTTTTTCAGTATGGTAATTTGTATGCGAAGATGTCCTTTCTACTATAAAATTCGTTCGTTTCGTATTTTTCGTATTCTGGGGCACGATAGAACAATTACCACTCGAACTGTCTAGTGGAACGTAGCATAGACAATTTATTACGTTCCATTACGGCGTTTTTAAAAACGCTAAGAAAACTATTGTAATTTCCACCTAATAATTGATGATTTTCACAAATTCGAAGTTCGTAAGATTATTTTTTAAACTTGATAAAATATTGTCATTGTACAGTGACAATATTTTTGTTGTAACAAACCGTTTAAAAAAGTAAAATTCGGAATATTTCCTAAGTTATATTGCATAAAACGGAACGCATTAAAAAGTTGACTGACACAGATGTCAATGTCAGTGATCGAAGTTTGTGTAGGTACTATTTAGTTTTGGAGCCAAACAATCTAAATTAGCGTAAGATAAGTTTTGTTTGTGGAGCCGACAAACTAAATTAGAATTATAGGAAATGGATAAGAAAAAATACGCCAGTGCCGAGCAAAAGCTCCGCTTAATCCATTTGGTGGAGTCGGACCCCCAGTTAAAAAGTGGGAAGTTTAGTACTTCTTTCTCTAGCTCCTCAACTAAATTCCCGAAGAAGTCTACTATGAACTCTTCTTCGTTCATTTTTGTCAAACGAGAATACAAAATTAAACTAAACTTATCCCACATAACCTCAACAAACTCGTTTTCACAGCTGAAGTTCGTATACGAGTTTCAACTTCGATTGGTCTGTACCACTCGTTGCGTTCGAGTGATGCACGATCGAAATATTTCGATTGTGAAGTTCTGAGAATATGAAAAATATTCGAATTTCGTACTTTTTTACGTACGTGAACTTTTCTCTATTGCGTGAGAATTAGGCCCCTGGACACTTGCTGAGTTTCTTGCCGGTTCTTCTCAGTACAAGATCTCCCGCCCAGAGTAGATAGACTTAAGAACCGATGGCATAAAATGACGTTCATAAGAGCTATTTGTAGCCTAAACTGAATAAATGATTTTGAATTTAACCGTGAGTACGTACCAGGGGCGGCGGCGGCGCGCGCTTGTGCCGCTCGCGCTCGTAGGCGGGCTCGGGCGGCGGGCTGGCGGCCGGCTTGCGGTATGCCGCGCCGCTCTCGTAGCCGCGCTTGCGACGCTCTTCCTCCAGTCTGTACGGAGACATATTATGGTGTCTAGTAACTTTTATCACTTCTGGGGGCATTGCTTAAGGCGACGCACCGCTAAACAATAAATCTCATACGGAGCGTTTGCGCCCCGTACCATAAAAAAAACTGTTTTTTTTTCCTTCAAATTAAAACTGCAAATTATTTAAAAAAAATGAACTACAATATTGAAGTGTGTGTTAAGACTAATCTACTAAGAAAATTTAGATGCTTAAATCGGTCTGGTTAGCCTGTAAAATGCAAATCTATGTTTTAAAAGAGGTTACTTTGATATTTTTTTCTCTGTTATAAAAGTTGACAAATCGTGTTTCTGCAACTAGCAAAATGAAGTCAGTTAAATGAAAAATTATGTCATCAAATATCACTTTCATATGTTTAGTAATTGTTGGGAAAAATCAAGATCCCGCCACGTAAATTTCCAATGCGTCGCCTTAACCACCGTTTCAGACCCCGGGGGTTCGATTCCCAGCAGGGTGTACATGTTTGTGTACTCGGATTGGTTAGAGGAAAGGCTTGTTTGTCCGTCTAACTAGCTACTACCATCTTAAATATGTCGCCATAGCATCAATGTTGATAGCATTGTTGTTCCGATAGCTAGAGATAAAGATCCCAGTGAAGTGCGCCTTCAACTTCGGCATTATCATTAGATAATATCAGGTGACCGAGATGAAGGCAAAGTGCTTACCCATGCTACATTAATATACTTTGTTTTTCTTTATTTATAAATAATATATATTATAATAGGACATTCAGGGCCTCTTCCAGGCCTGCCTCCAGGCTCTAGGAGCCTGGAGGCAAGGTCCCCCAAAATACAAAATGCGAAAAACCACAATACCGACGCTCGGATAAGTAATGTGAAAGCCGCGCCAAAATACGATCTCGATCTACCCTGATCAAGGGCTCTAGGGCCCTTAAATAAAAGAAAGAAAAGTTCTATTAAATTTTTTTTTAATAAAACCAAGCTATTTATTATGGCCTAGTCTGAAAGAAAGATCCATAATTAATAGGACTTTAGTCATAACTAGTGTCGATAGATAAGAAAAAAAGGATGTACCTTAATTGTGCTCTCTTCAGCTCCAACCTCTCCAACTCCAACTTCTCCCGCTCCAGCTTGTGGCGCTCGCGCTCCAAACGTAAAAGCTCATTCTTTTCACGTTCGATTTTTTCTCTGGAAAAATATTTTACTGTTAGATATTGTGAAAATGAATAGTCGATAAAAGTACTTCTTCTTGAAACATACAGATTTACATCATGCTCCTTAGCTGTGCAAAACATCAGCGGGTCTAGCACAAACAGTTATCGAATTAATATTGTAGAGATTGTAAGCGTAACAGTGGAATATTATAATAAAGATAATAAAACACTGGCACACACAACATCCGTAGATCTCTTTGCGCGCAGCTCGTGCTCGATGGTTTTGGCTTTGCTTTCTCTGCTGCTGGCGGCGCTCTCTCTCCTCTTCCCTCCTAACTCGCATTCCGATCACGAGGCCCACACTGGAAGTTTGCGTACTCATCAATAAAACGATTACCAACAGGATTACTTTAAGTTGCAATATATTTTCTATTACATTGCAACTTCTACATTCCCGCGCTTATGAGTAACTTGTAATGCGCAACTTTCAGTGTGGCCTACATAACATTGCATTATTGATCGTTTTAAACCCTGCCTTACTTCACCTGCTGTCGGTGACAGCACTGACGCTCGCGCAGCGCTTTCTTGGTAGCTCATCTCCTCCGCTCTCGCTTCCGATATATACACTGTGACCACCCGCCGCCCGTAAGCTATGCGAGTATACTTTTACGTCCCGGCAGTAAGCTCGCGCATAGATCGTCCGATGCCGCTCGTCTCGTACGTCGGTCGTTTCCGCTCCCTATACTGTTGAGTACTCCTCAGTTGCGCAGCTCCACGCACTTGATGGCGAGGCGTTGTTCTTAATTCGCTGTCTAGGCTTTCGGACGGGTAATGCTCGTCTTCTTCGTCTGTATCTGCTCCCTATACTGTTGAGTAACTCCTCCGGTGCCTCACCACTCAGCGCGCAGCTTCCCGCGCTCGATGGCAAGGCGTTATTTCTCTCTCATTGAGATGAGACGTCCTCGGCCGCCCGTCTCCTTTACCTAGTCCCGCTTTCTATGCTGCTAAACTTCTCCCGCTCGATGGCGACGCTCTTCCTTGCGAAGAACATCTGATTTCACTCGTTTGGTCTGCTTTGTCCCGCTCCCTATATTATCAAATGACTCCTCCGGTGCCTCACCTCTCAGCGCGCAGCTTCCCGCGCTCGATGGCAAGGCGTTGTTTCTCTCTTTGAGATGACACGTCCTCGGCCGCTCGTCTCCTTTACCTAGTCCCGCTTCCTATGCTGCTAAACTTCTCCCGCTCGATGGCGACGCTCTTCCTTGCGAAGAACATCTGATTTCACTCGTTTGGTCTGCTTTATCCCGCTCTCTATATTATCAAATGACTCCTCTGTTGGCTCACCTCTCAGCGCGCAGCTTCTCCCTCTCGACGGCGAGCCGTTGTTTCTCCTGCCGCTGGCGGCGCTCTCGCTCCCGCAGTCCTTCAAGTAACTCGTCAGTGTGCTCACCTTTCAGCGCGCAACTTCTCGCACTTGATGACGAGGCGTTGTTCCTAATTCGCTGTCTAGGTTCTCGGACGCGTACCGTTCGTCTTCTCCGTCTGTATCTGCTTCCTATAATGTTGAGTAACTAGTGTGCTCACCTCTCAGCGCGCAGCTTCTCCCGCTCGATGGCGAGCCGTTGCTTCTCCTGCCGCTGGCGCCGCTCTCGCTCCCGCAGCGCGTCCTCGGCCGCTCGTCTCCTGCGCTCTTCTTCGCGCGCCGCCCGTGACCGTTCACGTGCGCGGGCGACATCGCGTTCTTTCTATAGACGATATATTTAATGTATAAAGTGATTAAACAGTAAAAAATAGAAGACATACAACTATTTGTAAACTAATAAAAAAAACACTAATCTACTAAAGACACTAATCATCAAAAAGAAACACTTTGTGAAGTGGTTCATACTAATACATCACATTAATACATTTAACAATTACGTTAATACATCTTACACTAATTATTTCGTAAATACGTAGTGTGATCTGATAAGACTTACCCAGATCTTAGAAAAGGACAGGACTTCTCTGGGCGACCGCTTGCGTTCACGGCTTCTGGTGCTACGCCGGGGCTTGTCCTAAGGGGGTTAATGATTTCGTTGGTATACAATTTAATTTCAAACTCCTAAATTACAGAGTGCTTACATAGTTATAGCGGATACTTACTTTATCAGAGCGATGCGACTTTTCTCTCGTCCGCGAGGTGGACCTCGTGCTTTCCGCTCCAGACAGTTCGCCTTCTTTCTTCGCTACCTCACTTGCAGTCTCTGCACCTTCTTTACCCTCCTGTGTAATACACTATCAAAATGACTAACAGATATCACTAGTTCCTTATATTTCTACATAAACCAAATTTACTACTAGTTGTTATATACAATACTAAATACAAGCTTTTACCATACCTACATATTAAACTTTTCACTGACCTCATTTTCTTTAACTTCTTCTTTACGTTCCTTGCTGGGACGACGTTCTGACCTTGAAGGTTGGCGGCGAGATGATGATTCTGATTCAGACTTAGCTTTTTCCACAGATATCATGCGACCATGGAGTTCTATAATATAAATAATGCAATTGGTGAGTGGCACTGAGCTTTTTATTTATAAATGGCACTTTAGCTGCGAAGCTATTTTCGAAGTTCTTTTTGTGTTTAAATTCTATATGTGAGTTCCAAGAATATAAAATAAATGCAGACTGATAGTATAAGCAATATGAAAGCACAAACAAATATTATATTACCATTTTTTGTAAGATAAGATAAGATAAGATAATTTTTATTGCCATAAAATTGTGTAAATACATAGCAGGTGTTAAGCATATTATAATTGGGAACAAACAATTTACCCTAGTCAGGCATGCAATTTTTAGTAGGCAGGTACATGTTACATACAAACAGCCACTATGCTGTTTTTGTACCGAAATATTCAGTCAAACTGTAGAACGCCTTATCTATGAGCCATCTCTTTAATTTAATTTTAAAACAGCTTAAATTTACTGAGGCTTTTTGATCAGTGGGCAGATGATTAAATATTTAGATACCAGTTACATAGGCACTCTTGTGATAAAGGGCATTATTAATATTTGGTAAATATAAGTCATATGCATATCTCTTCCGCAAATTACAATTTTTTGTGCTTTTACTTTTAAAATACTGAATATTGCTTTTTATAAAAACAGCCATCTCCAACACATAAATACCCGTCAGTGTCAAATAACCCTTTTCTCTGAAAACATTTCTCAGAGTCTCATCAGAGTACATACTGTAAATAGTTCTCAAGCATTTCTTTTGTAGTATAAAGGTAGATTTTACATTAACAGAGTTTCCCCAGAAAATAACTCCATAAGTAAGAAGAGGATAAACTTGGCCAAAATAGGCGGCTCTAGCTACTTACTGTATGAGAAAACTATGGTTTTAAGTGCCATCTGGGGCAGTTAGTAATTATTTAAATTGTATTTCTTTATAAAATGTATAAAAATAATAGGATCTTACCAGTCCGATGTAAGTTTTTGATACAGTTTTCTGCATCTTGAGCACTTCCCATTGTGACATAGCCATAACATCTAGAACCAGGCGTTCTCGCATTTGTGACGACTTTGGCTCCAATAACCTAAAAGTATTTTAACATTTAACTTCCTAAAAGAGTTATTCTATGGAAAAAATTTAATGTTACAACAATAATTAGTCTTTACCTTGCCATGCTTGCTGCACAGTTGTTTCAGGTCCTTGGCACGGGTGTCTCCTGACAAGCCACTGACCCAAAGGTTTCGAGCACCACCCTCTTTACTGTCATCTTTCTTTTCCTTTTTATCACCTTCGGCCTCCTTGTCTTTTTCATCTAGAAGTGTAATATTTCATTATACAGTACAAAGTAAAAAGATCAATGATTTTAACAAAATCACGACTCAGTGAATGTGTTGTACCTTTTTGTTCCTGTTCAGTCTTCTCTCCATCATTACTGAAAGAAAAATAACTAATTGAAATTAGAGTGCAAGTAAATAGTATCAAGTCTTGAACAACACAGTTCTATAAAAAATCTCATGAAATTATTTCATCTATGTCAATCTCTCAAAATAATGTTCATCAGCAACACACACAACCACTACAAAGTTTTGCACCATTTCTTCAATACATCAGGCGCAGACGACGGCTGTCGACGATCTCGATGATACTCGAAGTCAATGTAGCTAGGAATCGTCAATGATGGTGTTGTCAATAAACTTCTTCCCCACGAAGAGCCCGATGCAAAGACGCTCGTAGACTGGTGTCACTGCAAGACGTGATGCACAGTTGATCTTCTCACACGAAGGTAAAAGCAGACACTGGAGCTCAGGATCGAAGCCATACTTCTTGTTCTTCAAATGAATGGGTGCAAAACTTTGTAGTGTACGAAACTGAAATTGCGGTACAACCGGAGCGGAATAGAGATGCGCGTAGCGGCGTCGCGATGGCCGTTCGACGTTCACCAACCTAGTGGCGGGGGCTTCGGCGTTTACTTCCTGTTGGTCGTTGGCGGAGGCAGGGTCCAGGTTGGCGGCCGAGTCGCTGGGTGTCGCGTCGTCGCCCGTGGCCTCAGCTGCATCTTCAAGTGCCGCGTCATCTATGTCAGTAGCAGTTATCAGCTGAGTCAGTGCAGGTCGCTCGCCACTCGAGAGCGGCCTGCCCTGTCTCTCTTCATCTTCTTTACACAACAGGAAACAGTTATTCTTCTCTTTTACCACACTAAGATGTTGATAATAAATAAAATCTTGACCTGAAAACTTGATTGTATATTAGCACCACCATCTGGATATAGAGTAGCAGCAGCGGCGCTGAGCCACTATGTCCACACGACTTATGGGATATGGGCGGTTGTTGAACACCAGAAGGTTACTTAGCAACCATAATGTCCAGCAAGATTTGTATGAACCTCACAAAAATGTGTCATTTATCACAATGCACATACATCTGGTTTTCTAATTTATTCAGACATCAGCATGTTCCTCTTTCCACACAAAGCATGAATCCTGTGTTGTGGCTGGGAATATTATTATAATGTTGTTGTGGCATACAAGTGCTTTTTGTTTATTTTCTTCTGATTATACTGTCCGGTCTTGTTACAGCAGCACTTCCCATGGGGTTTATTAATTTAATAAATCAGTAAAATTTTATTATTCTTATCTTGTTATTAGTCCTCATTATGCACTTGTATTGTAGATACAGTTTATATAAATCTCAGTTGAAGAACTAAAATCACAGCATCATGAAAGTTTTATAGTGCAAAATGTTTCCAAACTATTTAACACTAAATACTTTTTTAAAGTTATAATCAGGTACATTCTAAGATAAAAAAAGTCCACCACTAACTAAATCCTTAGGGAACTTACCTTGTTTGTCATTTTTCTCAGTATTGTCAGTCTGAAAGAAGTAAACATGATATTTAGAATAGATGTCACTATACTGTTTTTTGGCAATCTCCCAAAACATTAACTATTATTAAACTTACATAAACTAATCTATCAAAATGCATCTAACTACAAATCTCAAGGTCTTCAGAACATGCAAATTCAAAAACCTCAATGTTTTAATAAAATAAGAATCAGTTTTTTTATTTTCATTCTATATTTATTAAAGTAAGAATATTTACTTTATTTTAGAATTTACAGCTACAAATAAATAAATAAAATATAACACAGTAAATACAAGTGATATGATAATTTAATCTACTTCCATTAAATATCCATTGGTTAGTTTGGAGACAACCGCAGGCAGTTTAACTGTAACTCTGAAGAAATAGAAACGTACCTCTTCATTGAGTAGCTCATCTTCACCAAGGTCTAAGTTGATGCTATCTTCAGCATCTGTGTTATTCTCAATCTTGGGATCCTCTTCTTTGACATCTTGATCAATACAAGGTTTTTTAGGCTGACTTGCTTCAGTTTCTTCTTCGCTTTCTCTCTTTCTGCTGACTTTTTCGTCTATTTCCATTTGACCTTCGGTTGTATCACATTGTTCCTCTGGCTCAATATTGGTTTGAGCTGCTGCCTGATCTGCCGTATCTTCCTCCTCTCCGGCGTCGTCTTGAACTATCATATCTTCCATTGCTGGCGCTCCTTCTACTTCTTGCTCTACGGTGCTGACAGATCGCCGTGTGCTTTTAGAGGGAGTTTTAACTTCTACGTTAATTTCAAAATTGAATGTCTCTGGATCAATACCCTCTTCTTGTAAATGCTAAAAAATAAATAATTATAAGGGATAGTTATAATTTTATGAATAACATTACAAGCATTTTGAGGTAGAATACCTTAGACAAACGTTGAATCAGCACGCCGCGTACACCACTCTTATCTAGGTTACGCTTCTCTAACTCAGCGCGCAAGTCGATCACCCTAAGGTCGTTTAGTAAACGCTTTTTATCCGACATCGTCAGATGTTATTTTGAGATATTTCTAATAATATCCCCAAACACAATTTGTATTTTTTATCAACGGAACGATGCGCAGTAGGACAAACCAGGAGTCAAGCCAAGATGGCGTCTTTTTAGTTTTTTTTACTTTATAGCATTAGCATTAGCAGTGTTGCCAGTGGCCAAACACGAGGCGGTTCAAAAAATAACATTTTCACGAGAAAAATAACATTATAAGAATTATTATTATTACACTAGAAGAAGTCTGGATTTGGTGCCTCCTTCGTATTTTACGTACGAAATTACTATCTTGTTGTCGCTCTGAAGGATCACCTCCGAGTTTACGAGTCTGTTGGCCCTGGACGATATGGCTGCTATGACTGCATAACCACTCTCACGTCCAGCGACACACCTGTCAATGCACGCATACGTCACGCGGCAATAGTGTCATATTACGCGCCCGAAATTATTTTTTATTTATTTATCTCTTCCGAAAAAAAAATTTACCAATCTATTATTATTAATTAAGATACTTGATTCTACAAAAAACTTTCTATTCCATTCTTGAAGCTTCGAAAGAAAGAAAAACAATGGTTCCAATGTTGTCTAATTCAATAAGTATACCTTTTATTTTTATTATTATTTATTGTCACCTAAAACCTTCCTAAAACAGGTTACAATAATGAAAGTGACTTACCTGACCTCTTGATAGGTATACTACCCCGGCATGACAGAGGTCAATGCCTTCCCTAAGAAATCTAGTATTTTAAATCAATTTTATTACTTTTATAATGCTCTAAGACTTTTATAGATCGAAGTAATGAAAGTAATAAATTATAGAACTTTATTTTCAAAGTTACGTTTCAAAAGTACGTTGTCATTTAACGCCAGCTTGAAATTTCATTCTATTAGAGAGTAAGGTATATGCTAAAAGGAAGTTGAATACTTGAGTTTAAACGCAGTTTATAAATATTGTCGGTCTTTAATAAAGATAACTTTCATATAAAACAATAAACACAAAGTGACAGACAGTGACACATAAAAACATTCTGTTGCCAAGCAATCATTAATTCAAACCTAGAAACTATTTACACTATGCCTGCATGCGGTATTCCACCTCTTTTTAACACCCCCACTGAATACCGATGCGTTTCAAACAGTATTGAAATTTGGCCTTACTGAGCCTCTTCGTCAGACAGTCTGCTGGCATAGAATTCGTATCGCAATATTTAATAATCACCGCCTCAGTTTCAGCTAACTCTCTGACAAAGTGATACCTAATATTAATGTGTTTCGATCTCCTACCAATCGCAGGAGAATACACAAGTTTATGGGCGCTTTGGCTATCGCTAAACAAGTCTACGCACCTAGCAAATCAGTGTGTAAGCCTTGTACGCACACTACTTCCTTACTGGCTGGCTTCGCAAAGAGCAATGTACTCGCCCTCAGCCGTACTCAAGGCCACACAGCGCTGTTTGCGAGCCTGCCATGAGATCGCAGCTCCACCCAAAACAAGGACGTATCCCGTAAAAGAATGTCCATCTTCATTGGACCCCCAATCTGCATCTGCATAAGCTACGAGATTCTGGGATGTCCTTTTATACACCAGTTTATGATCGACGGTGCCCTTCAAATATCTGAGCACACGCTTGAGTGCAGCCATGTGTTGCTCATTCCAACAAGTGTTGAATTGGCTCAGATAACTGACTGCAAACGTTAAATCCGGCTTTGTCCCACAAGACAGGTACATAAGCGAGCCAATTATTTCTTGGTACGAAAAATCCTCATGTTTTTCCCCCTTTGCAAGACGTAGGTTTAGCTCCATTGGAGTTAAACCTAGTTAATCATGCCATATTTTTCCAGTATCTTCTTGGCAAAAGCAGTTTGGGATAGATGAATTTCCCCATTTTGCCTTGTAATGTGCATGCCTAAACAGTCCTTGGCTTCACCCAGATCTTTTATATCAAAAGCGTTGGCAATTGTTTTCTTGACATGCTCAATGTCCCCCAATGAACTCCCAAATATATAGAAGTCATCCACGTAGAGGGCTATAGCCAAAAAAATGTCACACAGGGGTCATGTTTTGACTGCGAGACCCCACATTTCACTATGTGGTCATGCACTTTTACATTCCAGCAACGAGCCGCTTGCTTAAGTCCATAAATAGCCATTCTAAGCTTACAAACCATGCGCTCATTGCCTTTATTAATAAAAAGTTTAGGCTGCTCCATATAGAGGTCTTCGTCAAGGTCACCATTGAGAAAAGCAGTCGTTACGTCTATATGGTGCACCTTTAATCCTAATTCCGCTGATAGCCCAAGCAGAAGTCTTATTGAAGACAATTTAACCACCGGTGCAAAAGTTTCCGTATAGTCTTCACCAAACTTCTGGGAATAACCTTATGCGACCAAACGAGCTTTATGTCGCTGCATCGCTTCCCATCAGCGCCGATTTTCAATTTGAAAATCTATTTATTTTTAACAACGTTAACTTCTCTAGGTCGATCAACAAGCTCCCAAGTGCCATTACGGATAAGGGAATTATATTTTTCCTCCATCGCCTTTTTCCAGAGCTCTTTATCAGAACGCTCTAAAGCATCCTTTACAGACACCGGATCAGGTTCACAAGATATATGGAAATAGTATTCCATATCAGGGTCCCTCTTTGGTGTTCTGTTTCGAAGAGGGTATCTCCTCACCTCTTCTTCCCTCCTTTGTTCTTGCACTACCTCCTCAAGATGATTTTCTTGAGCACTGTGATTATCCTCTTCAGCGTTCTCAAAAGAATCATGAAACTCTTCCTCAGCTTCAATAGGAGATGGCGAGCTATCTTCAAACAGCTGCGTGGTATCGACCATTGGAGTCGGAGTATCAATGCTAATTCCAGGACTTTCTACAATATCCAAAACTGGATCCTCACCAGTTTCCACCATCCTAGAATCCGGAAAAATATTAATAGAAACATACTCGGGAACATTCATTCTCTGCTCCTTATTTTTCCTTTGACCACCATCTGAAGTGACTGTACTTCCAATTTGTATGAACGTTTCGCCCATCAATACAAGAAACATGTCATCCGCGTAGTTAAACGCGAGTTAGGCATTCAGTTGAGCTCTGATAAGCTGAAATGTGAAGGCTGTATATATGGAAAGTCTCACAGAAAACCATTTGGTACACGGGAAAGAGCAACAGCCCCAGGAGAGCTGATTCACGCCGACGTGTGCGGACCCTTTGCTGAAAGCATCGGAAAGAATAAATACTTCGTCGTCTTCAAAAATGATAATTTATATTAACGACTTGCCTTACTTTGTAAAAGACAAACATGAGATAGTATTGTTTGCAGATGATACCTCACTTTTATTCAAAGTGAAACGACGACAGCCGATTGATGACGATGTGAACAATGCTCTCACAAAGATAGTTCATTGGTTTAGTGTTAACAATTTGCTATTAAATGAACAAAAAACCAAATGTATAAGATTTGTATTACCCAACGTTAAGGAGGTAAAAACCAGTGTAAAAATTAAAGATAAGAATGTGGACCTTGTGGACACCACAGTGTTTCTAGCCCACATATAGATAAATTGTCGAGTAGACTGAGCTCTGCGGCTTATGCAGTAATGAAAATTCGTCAGATCACTGACATTGAAACAGCTAGACTTGTTTACTTTAGTTATTTCCATAGCGTAATGTCGTACGGCATTTTACTGTGGGGCAATGCTGCCGATATTCAAACTATCTTTGTGCTGCAAAAGCGGGCTATTCGAGCAATTTATAATCTAAAAGCTGGTAACTCTCTTAGGGAGAGATTTAAAGATATTAATATAATGACAGTTGCATCACAATATATTTACGAGAACCTAATGTATGTATATAAAAATATTGAAACTTTTTCTAAAAACAGTGATATTCACAATGTAAACACTAGAAATAAAAACAAACTAGCAGTACCTAATACTAGTCTCCACAAAGTAAATAATTCATTTAGAGGCCTGTGTGTATGTTTTTACAATAAAGTTCCAAGTAATATCCAAAAACTAGATATTAATAAATTTAAAATCGCTATTAAAGAAAAGCTTTATAAAAAAGCTTATTATAAAGTGTCTGATTACATTGAAGACAAAACAGCATGGGTTTAAAATGCTCCAATCTATTTCTAATCCAATATATTGTTAAGGTTTTTTAAACTTGTATAACTTGGTAACGTAACGGCATATAATTTTGTAAATGTCGTTACATATTGAATTAAAGCTGTGGAGTTTCTTGCGCCCATTCTTCTCCACAGCTAAAATATAGACGTCCTGAATGGGTAGTAGGTAAAAAAATATGGACGATTCAAAAGCACTTTTCTAAAGTTTATTTGAATAAAGAATATTTGACTTTGACTTTGATTATTCAGGATACCGCTTCGTTTACTTCATGAAACAAAAGTCCGAAGTTAAAGACAAGCTCACACAAATGCTGAACCAAGCTCAAGCTGCTGGTCACATAGTAAAAACGCTACTAAGCGATAATGGGGGCGAATTCGTCAACAATGATATCAAGGAAACTCTTGATGCTCGTGGAGTAACGCAAAGGCTCACCATGCCATATACTCCTGAACAAAATGGCTGTAGTGAGAGGGAGAACAGGATCCTTGTAGAAGCAGCGAGGTCTACAATGCACGCGAGAGGGGAAATGCCGAAGGCACTCTGGGCAGAGCTGGTGAATACAGCCGCATATGTGCTCAATAGGACAGGTCCATCAAGAGTGGATACCAAGGTACCCTACGAGCTGTGGCACGGCAAAAAACCCAAGATAAGCCATCTGAGAATTATAGGCAGTGAATGCTACATCCACGTTCCTAATCAACACCGTAAGAAAATGGATAAAAAGGCGATCAAAGGCATGCTAATTGGCTACGAAATGGACGATGGCTATCGCATCTGGACTGGACAGCAAGTAGTGAAGTCGAGAGACATCACTTTTGACACCCACCCAAGTCGAATTGCGCTTCTCTACCAGAATCCCTATAAATTCAGAGGGAGCACAGAATGAAGATGATACCACCAGTATTTTCGAGCAAGAGCGAGAGCCTACTCCAAACATTACCGAACGTCATAATGACAACTACGATGAACATGTCCTAGAGGGAGATAGACCTAGTCAAGACCACAGACGTATAATAAGAAGCAGACGTAACATTACAATAAAAAAGCGTGCCAGTTAAGCCTACAGGCAAATGTCATGCACACATTTACAATAAAAGGGGCCGAACTCAGGCACGCAAGGGACCTCAAGTACCTACATCTATAGTAATGTTATAAAGAGGATATTATTAAGAAGAAATTTGAAGATACTCATTCGATTTTACCAGTAGAATGCTAACGTTATCTATCATTGAGTGTCAGGTTATCTCTGTATCTACCTTATATCTGCCTGTGACGACGCCACATCATTAACTTTAATAAAATGTATGAACAGTTGGTAAACTAAAACCGTCCAAGTGCGAGTCGGACTCGCGCACAAAGGGTCCCGTACCATTATCTCGTGTAATTGTTCTATAAAAATCATGCCTGTTGTATGGGAGCCCCCTTAAATATTTATTTTATTCTGTTTTTTAGTATTTGTTGTTATAGCGGCAACAGAAATACATCATTGTGAAAATTAAATTTCAACTGTCTAACTATCACGGTTCATGAGATACAGCCTGGTGACAGACGGACGGACGGAAGGACAGCGGAGTCTTAGTAATAGGGTTCCCGTTTTACCCTTTGGGTACGGAACCCTTAAAATAAAATAAATAAAAACAACAACATACTCTGCTGGTATTTTTTTAATAAAATAATAATTACAATAATTAATAATCTGTAAAAAATTGTATGCAAAATTAATGTGAAAACATGCATGTCCTCTTGGCAAACACTATTGGCAAACTCTTTTGACATCTCAGAGTACAGGGAGTGGCTGAAAAACAGCGTTGGTTAAGGTCTAGGCCTCAACTAATTTAGGCTGAGCCATTTCCTTTTGTCTTTTCTTATTTTATTATTTTCATAAATTATTTTTATATAAATTGGTTTCTAAGTATTATTTGCACTGTTTGTACTGTAGATTTTCTTATCTTTTGTATAAAAATGTAGAAAGACAATAAATATATTTCTATTTCTAATAATGTCACAATGTTTTAAACTAGTGATAAGACCGCCGCGCCGGGTGGTCGAGAAGTCAGCGACCCTGACTGCGAAACCAAAGGTTGAAGATGAAGATGACGATGAAGGTTTCTGAAAATAAATAAATTTATTACTTTCTGTATATTTCAAAGTAATGCAGTTGAGTGACTGCTCAGACCTATCTTCGTCATGTTATACCATTTAATACTGTACAACAATATAATATTTATATTAACTCACATAATGTAGTACATTTGAGGTACTCGGCTGTAAATTTTGCAAATTCTTCAAAACATGATCTCCACTGGCATTTTTTTTTACTGGACCTTTAAGTGAAGATTATATAAATTCTGAAAAACAAATTTAAAAAGTTATTATATTATGTACAATTTCATACAAGAATACATCCCCACAACTAGCATAGGGTTCAAGGGGTAGGATAGGATTTCATCATCAACATCATCAACAGCCTACACACGTCCACTGCTGGACATAGGCCTAGGATAAATTAAATAAAAAATTAAAGTTAAGTTAAATTTAAAATTCAATAGCTTTCAATATTTCCTTTAACTCAAGATGGTTTGGATAGGTAGGTACGTAAAAAAGATATGTGGACACTTACTTCTTCTCGGTACGATGAATCGACAATTGTTGGAATCGCACTAGGAGCTAGAACTGTACGGTAGTCACTCTGTGATCCAATATATGAGTTTCAAAATGCTTCACTAGATGATTTGGGCTGCCAATGTTCTTTTTTCATATTACTCAACCAGGCATTTTTTTAAATAATCATCCTTTGGACACCTGAAAACGATTTCATTATTAAAATTTATCCATAAAGAAATATTAAATTGCATACTTTAATCTAATCAATTTCAAAAATATTTCTAATAAGGCCCTGTAAAATTGTACAAGTATATGAAACGTCAAACGAGATCGGGGTTAATAATTAATTGGCTATTGTTACCACAATAATCTTTCAAAAACTACTTTACGTTTAGTTTTTATGAGATTTGCACTTTTAACAATTATTCACTGCTTCTACAATGCCAAAAGATTAATAATAATCACTAAGTGACGAAAAACCCAATAGGAGATTTTATGGCACAACAAAACTTACCGATGGAAAGTTATTTCAGGTGTTTTCCTACATGAGGAGTTGCCGCACAAAGGTGCACTACACTTCACCATTTTATTTTTGTACTTTTGGCTCTTAAACTTTATTAAATCGCAAAAATAAGCGAAAAGCAATCTCCTGTACGCCGCTTGATGACATGTCTAGGACGCCATTTGTCGCTTATTTGTAGCTTAGCAAGATGGCGTTTTGCCTCACGTCGCATTTTGTCTATGTGTGTGGAAGTGTTGCAACAGTAAAAAGAAACGAGATAGTCTTATTAATTTGTGGTTGGAGAGAAAGAAGAAGAAATATTATTTTATTTTCATGTATGTAGTTGTGAAATAATGTTTGGTCTGCTTCTTATTATACGTCTGTGGGCAAGACCAAGTTCATCCCGAAGACCAAGTTCAGACCATACCGATTCCCGAGGAGGAGGATGGAGATTTTGTCGATGCCAGCGAAGAGCAACTCGAAGTTGTGGAGCTTGAAATAGAAGTAGAGCCAAGATACCACCTGAGACACAGATCTACACTAAAAACTCCTAAGAAACTTGAAGACTACGTGTGCTTCGTAGGAATCGAGAAATTCCCAGAAACATTTAAAGAAGCTATTGAGAGGGAAGACAGCACTGAATGGCAAAAGGCCATGATGAATGAAATGAAATCTCTAGCTGACAATGATGTATGGATATTGAGTGAATTACCTGCAGATAGGAAGGCACTCCCGTGCATGTGGGTGTTCAGAATCAAACGAAACCCAGATGGATCGATTGACAAATATAAAGCTCGTCTTGTAGTTTAAGGGTTCAAACAACGAAAAGGGATTGACTATGAACAAACCTACAGTCCGGTGGCCCGGATGGCAACTGTAAGGGCTTTACTTAGTGTCAGTGCCAAAGAAAACCTATACTGTGTGCAGTTCGACGTTTCCACAGCTTTTCTGAATGGAAAACTGGACGAGGACATATACATGAAGCAACCAGAGGGCTTCAACGACGGCACCTCAAGGGTATGCAGACTTCAACGGAGCCTCTATGGGTTGAAGCAAGCGCCACGGTGCTGGAATTCCTGTTTTGAGGAAATACTGTTGGAAAAAGGATTTAACAAGTGTTCCGCAGACAGCTGCCTTTTTACCAAGAAGATTGGAGATAAGAAGATCCTCATTACACTGTACGTGGATGATGGGCTCGTAGCCGCTACAGACAAGGAACTGGCTGATCAATTCCTAAAGGAACTGAGCGGACCACTGAAGATCACGACCAAGAAAGCGTCCTACTACCTTGGAATCGAAATAGAGCGACATGAAAATGGTTCCATCCTGGTCAAGCAGGAAGCTTATACAAAGAAAATACTGGAACGTTTTGGAATGTCTGACTGCAATTCAGTCACTACGCCTTTAGAAAGAGAGTGTACCGAAAATGGGAAAGCTGTAGGAAGGTTTCCTTATCGAGAAGCCGTAGGAGCTTTGGCATACCTGATGACGGGCACCCGACCCGATATAGCCTACGCAGTGGGAGTAGTTTCTAGAAACCTAGAAAACCCGACCGCAAATGACTGGCTGAAAGTTAAGAGAATCTTCAGATATTTGAAAGGCACCTTATCATTAGGGATTCAATATGGAGATTCGACAACAACATGCGGCATTGTTGGATACAGTGATGCTGACCACGGAGGTTGTACCGAAACTGGAAGATCAACCACTGGTGTGATAACTTGTTTTGGCGGAGCAGCAGTTTCCTGGCTCAGTCAACGTCAAGCATCAGTTAGCATCTCAACGACCGAAGCTGAAATAGTTGCAGCAAGCGAAGGTGCTCGTGAGCTGATATGGCTACAGCAAATATTCACACAGCTGACACATGTGGAAGAGATCCCTATCCTACATGTAGACAATGAAGCTGCGTTTCGTCTTGCGCACAATCCAGAGTTCCATAAGAGGACAAAACACATTAGGATCAGACACTTCTTTGTAAGGGAAGCAGTACAAGAAGGTCTAGTGGAAGTCAAGAAGACAAGTTCTGCAGATCAGTTGGCTGACATTCTTACGAAGGCAGTTCCGAAGCCATGTCTACAGAGGATCAGAGACAAGCTGGAACTGAAACTCATTGATGTGGGAAAGTGTTAAGGACGGCATCAAGGAGTTTGCATAAAATACTCTTTTGCTTGTACATAGTCTTACCTCCTCGTATTGATGACGGACGTTTTGTTTTTTCTATTGATGTCACTTGTCTTGTAAAAGAAATAACAAACTGTTTTGTTCGAATAGATTTATTTTGTGAAAATACAATAAATAATTGTGTATTGCGCATCGAGCTTGTGACTATATTATTCCTACTCTATCTTCCTTTGTTCTTCCACATTTTACCTTCCGGTAAGCGTCACTCTATAAGAAAAGGAAGTTGAATACTTGAGTTTAAACGCAGTTTATAAATATTGTCGGTCTTTCTTTAATAAAGATAACTTTCATATAAAACAATAAACACAAAGTGACAGACAGTGACACATAAAAACATTCTGTTGCCAAGCAATCATTAATTCAAACCTAGAAACTATTTACACTATGCCTGCATGCGGTATTCCACCTCTTTTTAAACATTCACAAGCTGTTCTACTGCTGGTTTCACACGAGGGCAGAACAGTGAGGCAGAACTGTGGGACAGAACAGTTTGGAAGGACAGTGGCGTTAAAATTTAGGACAGTCAGTTCGCGTAAGTAGTAGCGATGGAGCGTCGACGACGACAACGGCAACATTTACAACAGTCAAAATTGCAGTACAAATAGCTCTGGATGAGTTAAATTGTAAAGAATAAAATGAATAGGAAAGAAAACCTTTGGATCAGACCCTGGATACCAAAAAGACCAGAGCTTGGTTGTTCAATTCAAGTTTTAGAAGAATTAAGGACTGAAGATCCCAAAGAGTTGCTGATTATACGTATGACAAAGGCAAAGATCTTTGCACTGCACTGCCCTCGCGTTCACACGAGTCTAGCCACAAGACAGACGAGCGAGAAAGGTGGTGGGGGTAGCAAACTGCCCCGAAAAAATAGACCAGCGAGTTATTAACTGCTCTGCCTTGGTTACTGTCAACAAGACAGTACTGTTCTGTGCGTTCAAACAGTAGCAGTACTGCGCTGCCCACTGTTCTGCCCTGGTGTGAAACAGGCATAAGTTCAAAAGACTTGTTCGATATCTTTGTTCTGAAGCAATCGTTATGAAAGCATAGCGCGGGCACTAGTTAGGTACTGCACTAAATATATGTATAAATTTCGTTGCTATAATAATACAAGTAGTTTTCGAGAACGGTCCCATGACCGTATTACTCACTTACTTATTACTTATTGATCAAGCTGGCGTACCCATGTACGCAAGCTTGATCGTGGTGCCAGAGCGTACACACTAAAAAAGGCCTTTATTTCTTAAACTAAAAAGGCACTAATTATTTTGTGTTTGCAGTAATTACGCACTAATTACGCACTAAAAAAAGAGGGCATAACAGCAAACGTGAAGTGAAATCGACCATGTGTACGCCACCATAAACGGACACACAAAAAGAAAAAGACTTGCTTGACTGGCATTTCACCATAGATAAGAATAGGTTTCATTTCACTCACATTTATGTCATGTGATAATTTAGGCAAACGTTAAAATAAGGGAGCCATCAAAACCTCATTAACTGAGTCTGATCTGACTGAAGAAAAATAATTAAAATTAATTGGGTATTTTACTTCTCTTTCTGTGGTATTTTGCATATTGAGCTCAAACAAGTAATATCTATATACTTACGTTCGTAATATTCAGAAAGATAATCAGATTATTTATAACATCAACAATGCAAAGTACTCTTGAAGGTAAACCATAATTGTAATTTTTATTAATTTGTCAGTAGGTACTAAGAATCATGAATGTAGCATAAAATCTATATTGCAGAGTACACTGGCGTTTGCAATTTATTGGACAAGCTGACGGTGAGACAGCTACATTTATTGGAAGATAAGATGCGCTGCGAGATAAATATTCAAACAAGTATTAACAGTGGGAGTATTCATCTCGCTAAGTCAAGGTACATAATGGGTCAAAACTCTGTTAGTACGACCAGACTCCCAGTAGAGAATAGCCCTGAGTTTGCTGCATCAACAATTTGCGAAAGTAAAGAAGAAGATGGAGTGACACAATTAAAGGTAGCGGAAAGCAATTCTGTAAATACAATTAATCCATTACATTGGTTTGGTGTTCTTGTCCCACAAAACATGCACAAAGCTCAAAGTATTTTCCAAAACTCTATAAATTTTGTTGTTGAATGTGTGAATGTGCAATTGCAGCTCTGTGATAATATGAAAAACTTGGTGTTGTTGAAAACATACAAGAACCTGATAAAGCCTTAGCCTTAAATATTTTATTAGCTTAGTTATTATATTGAAGTGTTGTTTTTGTGATATGCTTTTTTCATTTAATTACCTAGTGCAGTTTAAATAAAATTATATAATTGAATTAGGGATACCTAAAGTTTCAACTATAGACCATGGGTAACCATGGGACCAATAACAAGAAAAGGATTGAATAAAAACTCAAAGAAGTAATTTCTTTTATTAATTTATTTTAACAACAACCTCTATTTATTTAAATGAAACACTTTATATGGATCTACTTGATTTTATTATACACATTATTTTATTCTGAAGTTAACAGTCATCTATCAACCAACCTCAAGTTATTATATTCCTTGTACTCTAAAATCAGGTCTTTGACCAAAATAAGAATAAAAAGTCTGTTTGAAAGGAATACAAGATATCTCTAAATGATTTTAATCCTTAAACACATTAAATTAATACATAATATTGAAAAAAGAAATTTGCCTTTTGCTTTAGTATATTGATTAAAATTTCTAGTTAATTCTTTTTACATAATGGATATATGAACAACTTGTCCTATACTAAACATACATGTTAAGAAGATTGGTGTTATGATCAGCTTAAGGTAAATAAATATTTGATACAATTTAGTGGTTTTTATGATTATTATTCATTAATTTTAAATTTCAATATGTGCTTTTTTATTATTAAAAAAATGCTTTTCCATGTGATGAGTACTTTTTATTTTAAAGAATAACAAAATGAAGAGTTGTAAACTTATATTTGGTATAATTTAGGAGGTAATTTTTTAGATAAAGACAATTAAACTCCATAAAAAACTTAAAATAGTGTGCATAGGTTTTATACATGTCAGTGATTAAGATTCGGATAATTATGTACAATAGATATAATCACTGACTTTGGTTTTATAGGAACACAATAATTATGTTATTATAGTAAGTAAACATTTTAGTATTTCAAGAGTTAGGTAGTAGTTTCCTTTAAATGATTTATGAAGGTTGAAAATGTACACTAATCTGGTTTATTATATAATGTACGCAGAAAACATATTTTTCATTTGCTTTACAGTACTCATATTAAATATAAATTTTATATTTCACTAAAAATTATCTACATTATGTCTATACAGTAACTTTGTATTGCTTCCAATTAACAGTAAGTAAACATAACTTAATATAATCAACAATACCCTGATAAACAGATTTGTCTATTGTGTGACCAGCAAAGACTCACTTTGTCCTATTTTAGCAGTGGTCATTTATTACTGTGACAAGGTTGCCAAGGTCTCAGTACACCCCCAGCATGTCTAGCTCTATACTGTTTTATGTATTCTAACCACGTTTAAAGGTTTGGTACTTTGTGCGTTAACTGCCATGGTAGGTTCGATTATATGGGCTTGCGGTGAGACATGCGTTTGAATGTTGCGTTGTGTTGGTGTCGCACTCTCTATCTCTCTAACTTTTGTCAATTATCAGTCGTCACTGGTAAAGCACGTCATGAATTCAATATAGAGTGAATTTAGAAGTACCTAGATTAATTGTAAAAAAACAGAAACGCAGCGACAACGGTTAGCCGTTAGCCGTTACGGCGTGGTGGCGGCGGTGTGTCGTCGTGACTCGTGAGGCTGCCCAGTTGAGCGCAATGAATGAGGCACAACTGTAGGTACCTACCTACTTACTAACATCAGGGTGCCAAGTGCGAGTTTCATTCGCCATTCGATAACGTTAACGAAAACGAGAATTTGTATGGCAAAATGTTAACTCTTCTCGTATGTCGCCAAGAGGCGCTGCTTCAATGCCATACTAATTTTCGTTTCGTAAACGTAATCGAATGAATACGGATAGTAAACAAAACTCACACTAGGCACCCAGTAAAGTTAGCAATTTCAATCGAAAATACATAAAAATATGATTAGTTCAAAAACAATAATAGAACTTTATAAATTAATAGGCAACAATCTAAAAAAAGAACACAATAACTTAATTATGAAAATGATTACTACACAAGTACTACACAACTACACAAGTTCATTAGTAACTTTTTAAAACATATTCCTGTTTGTAAAAGGTAACAAAAACTTTGGAATTAAAAGTAGTACACCTCTTAAAGAAGTTTAATAACACCTACAAATGCAAGCGAATTAATTATAAACTAGATAAAAAAAATTAACAAGAATTTGTGCATATTGTGCAATTCAATTAAAATTATTGCAGGCAGCACTAGTGCATAAGTGCCCATTTTATTACTCATTGATGGCATTGGCGTCATGACACTCATGACTAGACAAAAATTGAGCTTAACGTTAAATTCATAACCTGTTAAAAACGGTTAACGAGCACAGTATATTCGATTTAATTACCCCTCAAACTTTGATTTTCAAAAACCTCAAAAATACTTAAATTAATGTAAACAGTCTTGTAGACTCATTGTAAAAAAGTGAAATTAAACCTTTAACTTATACCTACTAATGTGATGTTTATCTAATAATAATACGTTTTTAGTAAACAAGCTCAAGGGTGATGTTTAGCAACATACTGTTGTGCATTCCTGTTTCTACTATAGCTGTAAATTTCAGAATCCTATACAAACTACAATATTTTTCAAACCAATAAGTCCATGGTAATGAAACTTTATATGCATAAAGAAAACACCGAGATTTTCTTTTATTCAACTGATGCTATGCGATCCATTGCTTTTCATTTTGGACTTAACCGCAATAACTCAATTGAATACAAGTAATATTTTTATAAATATTCTTTCAATTGGCTCATTTGGTAAAAAACCATTAAACCTTTCGAGGTTTTTAAGGGATACTAAAATGGGAAAAGATCTAAACAGAATTTACCAGGAAACAAAAGCTCCTTACAGGCTTGATAAGGTTAATTTAGCTATTGTATTTTTAATTTGAAATTTAAATATAGTCAAGAAAGGCTTTGCGATTTATTATTAATTTATTTTATGGCACATATTACAGTAGCTATAGCTTTTAAATAATGCATGACGTTAAAATAAATGTAGGTATCTACTCGTCACTAAATTGCAAAATGCAGACCCGTTTGGGTGCACTTAATGTTTACATACATTTCACGATAGAAGTTTAAATAATAATAATACGTGTGTTAATAACGTGGTAACCACAGGTAAATAAGCTTTCTGGTAAATTCTGTTGAATAATTACTGTTATGAATCAAATTAAATAATCTGAAAGTACTGTAACAAATCTGCCTAATAAAAATGACCTTTTCTACTAAGCGTGTGTGTGTTTTTCGTCCCACGTCGGGCGCCAATTTGTGCTTCTCAATCTCAGTACTTACACATAATTTAGTCGGTCATTCTCGACACGATAAAAAAACGTTTGGTGTACATCAACAATAACAATACTTATATCAATAAAACTTTGATTTAACAAGGTACCACACATTGCAGTTGCTGAGGTATATTTTGCAGTAATCCAATCTGCTGTCAATTTATATAGTGCCTCATTTAAAGTGTTAGAGAGTAGTAAATGAGGTGATAATTTATAAGTGGCAAATATTTTGATTTTTCAACTAATTAATTTCATCAATAAGATAAATTTATTGTACTTCTTCATTTTGGTGTAAAGAGATATAGGTATTTCATGTTTAAAAGCAAAAGTAGATTTATATTATACATATTATTTGTTTCTAGGATTAATACTGTTGATTTCGATTTCTTTTGCAATAACTTAGGTGTATACGGCCGACGTTGGCGTTGCAAGTACCGACCATTAATTGAATAGTGCAATTTGCAATGCACATAACATAATACCTATGTATTTTAATCACAAGACCTGGAATAATACTTACGAATAAGACTTACCAAATGAATGGCAGATAAAGAATATTTGGTAAATAACTCCATTAAGTACGTCTCCTATTAACACATAATTTAATACACACTTATTTGATTTGCTGTATTTGTCTATCGTTATTTAATTTAGGTATATTAATTAAGATTACCACATCTATTAATTCTCTATAATCTGGGATCCATTGACCGGAACTCTTTCGCTCGGCGAAGAGACGAATATTATCAAATAAACATTCAATTTAAATATATATATTGTATATATATTATATATTGTGCAATAATGGCTTTCTATACCAAGTGTTCCAATGTGCACATCGGATAAATACTCTACTTCTTCTATTATCTTAATTATTATTACAAAATCCGATTTTTTTCCGTTTCCTGCGGAAAAACAGATTGTCATAGGTAATCTCCTTGCACAGAGACAGTTGGTTGGAGGGTGCAATAATGCATCTTTTTTTAATTTGTGACACATAGAATTTCACGCAGACGAGTTGAAGCTAGTTTATTAAAAACACACTGCTGTTTAACGGCTCCCGCCCACGACCACGTCCAACTTTTTGAAGGACCGATATTATGACCGATCGCCAAGGTTTTAGTGACCGATTTTGTGACCGACTTTTTGTAGGACGTGTGCGTTGCGACATAGAATTCCATACGTTTCATTTACACCGACTAAAAAAATCGGTCACCGATTATCGGACGTGGGTGAGGGCTCTTAGTCTCTAAAGTTTATTCAGTAGCGTTTGCGGTTAGTAATTGACCATAATATATATATTGTTTTGTCTTTAATTCAGATTTATTATAGGTTTATTTACCGTGCAATCGATTTGGCATTAGTCAGTGTAACATTACTTTTTCAGTCTTTTTGCATCAGATTTGTCGGTCGCTCATCTGTCGCAGTGCGAGTAGGTACTCCACGCGGTCCTTCTACCAAGAAACTTCGACATGTTTGGTCTCAGGGAGCTATAGCAGCCGTTAGTATTCCGTCACGGGTTGTTGCGATTAAATTAGGTGCACATTTGTAAGGCGATGGATAAAGTATTATTAAGACAATTTCTTGTTTTGCGGTCGCGTTGTCCCAACTTACTCTAAATAAGTTTTATGTGCCAGTTTCTTTGACCACTTAGCTGACGCGTGTGCTTAGCGTATATTTTGCTAGAATTTAACTAGAACGGTTTATTTTGCTGATTTTAACGTTCATGATATCTCTCTTGTCCACGGATCAGCAGACGGAGTATCTATAGGTATATAGGGTGACCGATATAATTTAAACAACGCACGCCGCTCATATGTTGGCTACAACTTTGTACGGACCGGACGGTACAGGTTACCTAGATGGGGCTGCGGTCGGCATCGGCAGCGCAACATAGTGAGCGCCGCTGTAGTGGTGTCCATGCCTCCAGAAAGCACAATAGAAATATCCTCACGACACTCTTGTGTCAGCAACAAGGCAAGCATGTACGAAGGTCGAGATGGTACAGGTTATATGGGGTCGGTGTCAAGCTCCCTCGCGCCACCACGCCTGCTCGTTGCTGTAGTAGTGTTCATGTCTCCAGATAGCACTATATAAATAGCCTAACGCCGCGCCGGCGCCGCTTGTGCGTCGGTTACAAGTATGTACGGAGGTCGGGACGGCAGAGGTTAGGTTGGGTCGCGGTCAGCGTCGACGGCGCGCCACATCGACCACTTGCAGGCACCCTAGCGGCAATGCCCCTCGCCGCAGTAGCGGTGTCCATGTCTCCAAAAAGCACTATAGAAATATCGCTACGTCGCTCGTATGTTGGCTACAAGTATGTACAGAGGTCGGGACGGTACAGGTTATATAGGGTCGGTGTCAAGCGCCCTCCCGCCACTACGCCTCGCCGCTGTAGTGGCGTCCATGTCTCCAGAAAGCACTATAGAAATATCCCTACGCCGCTCGTATGTCGGCTACAAGTATGTGAGGAGGTCGGGACGGTGCAGGTTAGATGGGGTCGGCGTCGGCGTCGGCGGCGCGCCACATGGAGCGCGTGCAGGCGCCCTCGCGCCACCATGCCTGCACGTCGCCGTAGTGCGCCTTGCGCTGACGCCGCTCGCTCGCGTGCACCATTGCGCAGACGCGGCAGAAGAAATACGTGTTTATGAACTCGCCGGTACCCTGCAAAATTCAATTAAGTTAAATATACACCAGAGTAACGATAGTTTATAAGATTTCAAATTATATACTTTATTTGAACGATAAAAAATTATTAAACATCAAATAAATGTTATTACAACTGCACAAAATGCCACTTTTGCGATGCGTCGTCCGCTCGTAGTACTGAGAAAGCGCGAGCGCGCTCGCATTTTGTGAATAGGCCTGTTTTCACTTTGATTAGTGCGAGTGCAGGTGATTAGTAATTGCAAGTGTTTAGTGCAGGTGTGTAGTGCAAGAAGTGTCCAATTTTGTCAAGTGGCTGTGTTTAGTAAATTCAGTTGTTAATTCACAAGCGAGCGTCCGACGCAAAACGCTAAACACTAAACACTGCTGTCCAGACGTGTGTAGTGCTGGCAGTGCAGGCAGGCTGCGAGTGAGGGGAAAGGGAGGGCGCGCGGGACGTGGCTACTCGCAGTTCACTCGCAAAAAATTAGAACCCGCGTCTAATCACTTTACTACGCAGGTTACTAATCACTCGCACTAATCAATCGCTGTCCACACGAGTTTACTCCTAATCACTAAGCACCTGCACTCATCACCTGCACTAATCACTAATCAAAGTGAAAACAGGCCTAGGCGTAATGTAAGACACCGTACTCGTTGCTGAATAGAAAAAGAAAAGATTTAAATTCTTGAGGCTTCTAGAATCAGCGCATTGCTTTGGGCTACTAAAAACTTGTTAGATAGATAAATAGGTAAGTACCTAAGTAACTTACAGAACTACATTTTACTTAGGTGTGCAATCACAGAATAGATTAGGTACTTACTAAGGTAGGTATTGCGTAGGTATGTATATTTTTAGTTATTGGTTAGTAGATATGTAGGTATTTACCTATATTCAGTGCGCATATTAATTAGTACATGAATTTTATCTTGTGAAAAATATAAATAGATGAAGAAATTTTGGTACACAAAGCCAGGTTTTAGAGTAGGTATATATCACTACCTATCTACCATAGTCAAAATTTTACTTTTGCTGTCATCCCTAACACACGAGCCGACGGCGTGTAGGTACGTTCGGTACAAAACGCATCACAAAGTAATAACTACTCTGCGTATAGCGATAAGGTGCTATTTTGAATGCACACAGTGCCTATCTAATATTGTAGGTTATTAAAACGGCGGCATTCTTCAATATCAAAGGAGTGCAACTTCTGTACGTAGTACTATTATTTATTCTGTGGTAACAGTGTGATACTGCCGCACAATTTATCAACGCAGTAAGTACAACTTACTGTGTTTGTGATTGTGATATTTGAGGTGCTAACATTACGATCTATTTTCTCAAAACTTGCGCGGCAGGATAGGATAACAGTGTGACATGTCTTCTAATTAGTATTTACTGCATTCTCTTTATGAATTGTAATAAAATATACGGAGTCGGAACCGCGAGGACAATGGGCAAAAATATATGGAAGCTGGTAAACCCTTCAATAGCGAAGACATATATGTCGTTGGATTAACTTAGGTTAGGTATTTTTAACTGGAACAACATTTACTATGACAGCTTTGTTGAAATGTTTGTCCGTTCTGAGTTATAGGTATTAAGAAAAAGGTAAAAAGGGATATCTATTAATATTGTAATATTTTAGTGTCTACAGGAAAATAACATCAATATCGTTGTATATTATGTATTTTGTAAAATATCAATTGAAATATAAAGTAAACACCACGTAAACACATAAAAATATAAAAACTTAATGTAGAGTGTTATCTAAAATAACGTCATTTAGGAACATTGCCGGTGCAGTAAATCCCTCGTGAACTGCATATGCTAAATACCATAGAATAGATATAATATGCGCACATGTACCCATGGTGCGTCGCCCGCCGTCGTCGTGACAAACACGTACAGTAGTGTTACTATTTTGTTGCTGCCTTCGATGTAGTCATTATTTATCAAGTACTTATGTGTTTACGTGGTTTTTACCTCATATTTCAATAAAATAAATAAACTAAATAAACTTTCCTACACCCACACCAATTATCTAGCCCAAGAGAAGCTTCGTTATGAAACTCGTTAAATGGTTACTAGACAACGGATAAACATACTTCATCATCATCATCATCATCTCAGCCAAAAGACAAAAAACCAACATACTTAAAATACTTAAATACATACTTATTATACATAGAAAACACCCAGACCCGAGACAATTTAGAAAAACAATAATTTCTAAATTGACCCGACCGGGGATCGAACCTTAGAGATGGCGACTCCATAAAAACCGGTGTACAAACCACTCGACCAAGGAGGTCGTCAAATTGATAATTACGAAATACATATACTACGATATTGATGTTATTTTCCCGTAAACACTAAGATATTACAATATTAATAGGTATTAATTTTTACCTTATTTTTAATACCTATAACTCAGAATGGACAAACATTTCAACAAAGCTGTTATAGTAAATGTTGTTCCATTTGAAAAGACCTATCCAACGACATATATGTCTTCGCTATTGAAGGGTGTACCAATCTGCCCATTGTCCTTTAAAATCGATACAAGAATAGTAGTTTATGCAACTGTCATATAATGAAGGGTATTAAAACACGAGTGTGAGTTTATGAAACGAGCGCAGCGAGTTTCATAATAGTAACGAGTGTTTTAATACCCGTGTTATATGCAGTTGCATACACTACTTTATCTTCACTAATGCAATTAGTCAAACAACAAGAGTAAAAGCTGACAATAGTTTATTTATAATAATTGTTCAAATTTCCGCCATTAAAATCTAACCAATGAGAGCGCAGCTGCGCGCTCAGGGCCAATCAGGAGCGAGCGCGCGCTGTTCTTTTTTTATTTAATTGGCACAAGATCTTACCAAAGAGTTTTGTGTATGTAAGTTTAGTAGTTTCGACGAAGTTTTCACGTATAACCCAACTGTTTTCAAAAGCCAGCCTAATATCAAAATTTTATACAACTTGTATGAGGATTTTGACATAAGGCTCGCCAGGTTAATTGGTCGCGTTTTATTGATGTTATAATGAGATTTTACGATATCGATGTGGATATTATACCATCATGTGAAATTGTTTAAATTGAGTGTTTTGTTGTCTGCGCTATAACAGTAGTAATTATAAGTCAAGTATTGAAAACATAAGTAGAATGTTACAACATTAGTGTAGATAAATTATTTTAAGACATTGTGTCATCATTTTGTTATGGCAAATGTCTTCTAATGAGTATTTACTGTATTCTCTTTATGATTTGTAAAAAAATATACGTCATTGATAATTCTATATTCTATTTTATATTGTAATACAAATTTCAACCGTTTCGTGTGTAATAGACTTTTAAACTGTATTAACAAATATTTACTGCTGATATGTCTCAATAAAGTGCAGATCATTGATATTTTTTAGAATTCCTCATAAGGCCCAGTGTTAAATTACTCATGTAAATTTACGCCCTTTTGTCATCACCTGGTCACATAAACGACTTAGTAGGTTCCGCCCAGAACAAAAAATTTAGAAATAAAAATGTGATAGAGTTAGAACTACACTTGATATTTTTTTTACATAATAAAAATATTCTGAGCAATAGATTTCCGTGCATAAAACCGGATACATTTTTGTTCTCATTTGATCACATTGGGGCTATTCTTTATTTGTGAATATGTCATCAGATGAGGTCGCTGGACGGTAAGTGAATATACTTAGATATTTAGTTGGGCTGTAATGCAAAACCTTAATATGTCATCATATGAGGTCATTAGGCCTTACGAGGTAATGTTAAAATTGCCTAATACTAAGGTGAGATGTCAAAATGTTACACAAATTGAACTATGAATGCCATCTATTGAGTTATAATGGAATCATTCTGGTGCTGTGACAAGTTCAGAAGCAATGTTCACACTGTCCCATAGAAAATAAAGTTTTAATTATGTGGTGATAAGCAAAATCGACACTGTCCTCATAAAGTCAAATGCATAAGCGCCACTAACCAAATGGACCAATCATAAGACGTCGGCCATAACGTTTCTTAAGATGGCGTCGAATGCATTTTCTTAGTGAAGCGTTAGTCATATATATTGCAAATGTGCCACTGTCCAACACTCCAGGTGCAAACGTGCCACTGTCTACCACTAAGATGCAAAGTTGACGCTGTCCTGTCGAAATTTTCAGTAATTTGCTTGTTATTGTCGCTTATCAATAAAGTTCCATTATTATACTTTATTATTTATTATTCATAACTGAAAAAGTATTATCTTTTAATTTACTCTATATAGCCATATAGTCCAAAACATTTTTCTTCATTTTGGATAAATATGTTTTCTGGACAGTGGCACTTTTGCTTTTATATCCCACATCATAAATGCGACTACTATAAGGCTCGTTAATTATTTTTTTGTTTTTTTTTTAAAGAAGGTTACGCAAACGACTCTGCTCTTCCTGATGCTGACAGCTAGCAGAGCAAGATTCTGCCTCACTAGCCGTCCTCACCTTGCCTTCCCGCAAAAAACCTTTAACCGTTACCTTCCACTTGAAGTAGGAGTTGTAGAGGTTATCGTCCTCGTCCAAGCGGTGCAGGTAGGTAGCCAGCTCCTCGGGGCTGGCGAACTCCTCGACGTGCACGTAAGAGTTGTGAGGCGCGGCCGCCGCGTACTCGGAGGCGCGCGCACCCATCACTACTGGCACCACGCTGTGCCTGGAGTTTGAGTCCAAAGTTAAGCATTTTTCTGTGGGGATATATTTAATTTATTGTTGCCAATCTGGGACATTTGCTTCAGAATGTAAAAAAAGGATAATTTGGACTCTAAAACCAAATAAGTTTCAAGTTTTATACTATTGTTAATATTGTATTTTTTTGACCTATTGTGATTCTAACTATTTACCGTTCCAATTATTACGTTAAAAATATAGCATAGGTTGTGTTCATACAGTAATGTTTTATTTAAGCAGCTGCATGACTGTAGACAGAAGTTTCATGGTTTCTCAACTATGTTGTTTTCGTCGTGCAATTTTGTGGTCGGAGCTAGCACTTATGTCGTTACATATTCGAATCCCATAGTGCCTAGGCTAGCCGGACCATATAAACAAACGGCGTCGTAGCAAAAGTCAACACTTAAAATAGGAACTTACTGCAAACCGTTCACGAAGAATTTCTCTGTGATATAATCCCGGCAATTTGAGTTCTCGAAGGCGAGATAGAACTTGTAGTCTTTGTCCAGCATGTCCAAACAGTTGGGGTCGGTGCGCGGGCAGTGGTGCGAGCCGCAGGCGCCGTATATGTCCACCTGGATGAACTTTGAGAGCTTGCGGGCGAACTGCAGCCGCCTGTTGCGAGCGTGGCAGTTGGACACGAACCATGCCACCTGAACAATATATTGATGTGTTTATTAAAACCTTCAGCAACATAAATTACATGGCGGACTTAATGCAGGCATTCTCTATCAGTCAACCATAGGGTGGTGCAGAGATAACATGGTAGGTGCAACTAAGTGATTTTAATTTTATTTGAAGTAATAAAATTAATATCTTCTAAAACGCACAATATATGTATACCTAAGTACATAAATAAAATTAATAATAAACCTATATACAATATGTCCCGTTTCGGAAATAGACAAGATATGGAAATAGGATTACACGAAAGGGAAATTAAAGATGATCAGCCTTCTGGTACTTTCTCTGCCAAAGATTTCTATCCACGTTTTCTTAGTTTACTAGAGCCAGCTTACTTGCCTAAAGACACCTAAAGATTTGAAATTTATGATTACTTCAAGCAATATACCTATAAGTGATGATCTCATAAATTCAATTGTACGAAGTACCAATCAAACAGCGGTTTTGAATACTGGGCGCAGTTTAAATTTAACTGCAGACATTCTTTCATTGGAATATCACTCGGTATCGCCCAATGTGTACATATAAATGAACAAAATATATTACCCTAAAATCTACTCACATCTCCTTTCCATGATCACAATTTACCAAAAAAATATTAAAAAAAATCCTGGCAACATTTATCATGACAAGTATTACTTTTTGCTGGGCGTTACGAGGCTATAGATTTGGTTGGGCACATTAAGTACCCATAGGATATAAATATAAATAGTATATAAATTAATAATCATTAAGGCTGCTTGATCTCGATCCTTCTGCCTACGCGCGAAGAAAAGAATCGGTGATCGTGTGTAATTTGGCGCGGTCTTCTTGAATTCTTGTGCCGGTGCTCGTTTCTCTGAATTACACGAGTTGTCCATATAACTTAATTGAGGGATGCTCTGAGTTAAATGAGTGTTCTAAAAGCCGTTTCTCGTAATATTGGTGATTGTGCTGTTATCAAATTATAATCTCAGACATTGTGTCCTGGTGTTGGTTTGTGCAAGTGGTTGCTGATGCGCAGACGTGAGAACATTGGCGGAGCGCGTTCCTGAACTCTTCGAAGAAGGTCAGTGGGGTTAAAGTAGCCTTAATGTGTTCACAAAATTAATTCAGTAAATTAAATTCCAATATTCCAATTAAGATCCCGCAAGTAGGCAACTATTTACACGTTGCTACTT
Source organism: Eudonia lacustrata (assembly GCA_947562085.1). Lineage (NCBI taxonomy): Eukaryota > Metazoa > Arthropoda > Insecta > Lepidoptera > Crambidae > Eudonia > Eudonia lacustrata. The sequence goes on along the minus strand of OX387327.1, from coordinate 8,720,914 downwards.
CATAATTTGGTCCTGACGAGCTCGAATATTGTTCTAGCATATCATAATATCATTTGATTACCTACTTAATACAAGTAATAGGTACTTATCAATTTAATACTTGGATGTTCGCAGATTTACGTAATTTTTGGTAAAACTCTCGAAGCACGCCATTAGTGTTAAATTCCGCCATTTGTAAATTCCACATAAGTTTACGTCATTTAAAATAATTTCATAGAAAATATATTGTTTCACATTTTTTAACAATTCTATTGCAAATTCTTAAGTAAAATGTCTACAACTAAAGCAAATACGTCTAAAGATCAATTTGACAAGCAATTCGCTCTGTTGAATGCTAAAAAAGAACGACTTTTTTCACGTATGAATGAGTTATATAATCTTTCAACAAATATTTCCAATTTCGCATCTAGAAGTAATGAAACTTTCATGGCCAAGTCTGAACGTATAGATTTAATGCATAGTCAGTATGAAACTTTAATTGATGATATTAATGACCTCCAGTTGTCTTCTGATTCAACTTTTACGCCTGATTATAAGTCATTAGATGCGTTTGAAGATTTATATCTTATAGTAAAGCGCGTTCAAAATAAAATAATTCAGGCGTCACAGTCAGATAAATCGTCACATAATAACTCAACTAGTTCTAATGTTACATGCAACATTAAGTTGCCTCCGATCGAATTGCCTAGCTTTGACGGCAAAACGGATAATTGGCCCATGTTCTATGAGTCTTTCAAGGCCAATGTTCATAATAATAGTCAGTTGACTGACTCGCAGCGTGTGCAGTATTTAGTTGGCAAACTTACTCACAGCGCTTTAAAGGTCACCGCAGGTATTGTGCCCACTAGTGAGACTTACAACATCATCTGGAATAATTTAGTGAAGAAGTTCCAAGATAAACGTGCATTAGGCACTTATTATTTAAATAATATTCTTGATTCCAAAAGTTGTACAAATACACCAAACAGTTTAGATTCGTTTATAGAAAAATACGCGTCCTCCGTGGCTGCATTGCGGCAGTTAGATATTAAGGATTTAACAGATTTTATATTGTTTCATTGTGCGTTTAGGAAAATTGATTTCCAAACAGCCCAAACTTTCGAATTAAGTGTTCGTGACAAAGAAATACCGTCGTATAATGAGTTAGCTTCTTTCTTACAAGATCAAGTAAAAATATTACAACGGTCAAATAATAATATCTCGACGCGGGCATCGAACAGCGGCGTAAGCGTAAATAAACCTCCCGCCGCCACTCAGCCGTCCCGTCATACTTACCAGTCGTTCGTCGCGAGTAATAATAATAACAATAATGTCCCTACAGCTTCATTCGCAAAATCGTGCATCTTTTGTAAACAAACTGGTCATTCAATTATTGTTTGCACTCAATTTAAGAATTTAGATTCTCCACATGCCCGATTTGAGTTTATTAAATCTAAACATGGGTGTGTCAATTGTCTAAGTAGTTTGCATACACTTACGTCTTGCAAGTCTACACATGTTTGTAATGTGTGTAAGAAAAGACATCACACTTTGTTACATTTTAATGATAAAGAAGTTAGTTCGAATAATTACGTACAAGTGTCGCAAATGTCTAACGGTGATGGGTCGTCGACCTCTGTTGTTCCTTCGCCTCCGCTTCATTCTTTTCCTTGCCAACCCGGCTTAAATATGAACTCGCTTGTCGCAAACACGAAGCAATTGGTTCAGACCAACATGGCGCCTAGTGGACCTGCACCTGTTACTTTTAAAGCGTGCACTGATGCGTCGTACGATAATAATAATATATCGCACCACAATCCATCGGTGTCATTTGGTGCTGAAGTGCGACCAACTTCTACTATTTTGTTGTCAACCGCTCAAATTTATGCTAAGACTCAGGATGGTACTAAGAAATTAATTCGATGCCTTATTGATAATGGTTCTCAAAATAATTTAGTTACGGTCGATTGTTGTAAGACGCTTAATTTAGTTGTAACTCCTTTGAGTAATTCTTTTGTTAAAGGGATTGGTTCCGCTTCGCGACCAATTTTAGGATACGTGAATTTAGATATTGAATCCCGCGTATACCCTAATAACAAATACAGTATACATGCGCTCGTCGTTGACTGTATTACAGATCAGTGGCCTACACATTATATAACCAAGGGTGATGTGGGCTACTTAGAGGGACTGCCCTTCGCTGATTTGACATGGAATATTCCCGGGAACGTGGATCTAGTGATAGGTGCTCAATTATTTCCATATATTTATTTAGGTAACAAAGTCTTATCAGGCACTAATGCACCTCCCGCTATATTAACCGCGTTTGGTTACGTATTTATGGGTGATTACGCTAATAATGACAAAAATAATTTTTGTAACAAATCTTATACCTCTATTTCCGCACTTGCACTTAATGACTTAGTGCAAAAGTTTTGGCTTTTAGAAGAAATACCTAATCTGCAATATTTAAGCCCAGAGGAGACGGAATGTGAAAACTTGTTTGCATCATCTGTCACTCGCGTTGAAGATGGGAGGTATTCTGTCGCCTTGCCTTTCTCTAAAAATCCTAATGATTTAGGAAACTCTCGTGCTGTGGCCCAACGACGTTTTATGGCTTTGGAGCGTAAATTTAACCAGGCACCTGAGTTACACGAAAATTATAATAAGGTGATTACTGAGTATATTAGTAAGGGCTACCTGTCAGAAGTCTCAGAGTCTGATATTACAGATGATGGTTATTATATCCCGCATCACGCCGTCACTCGCTCGGATAAGTCTATGCCTCGGATCGTGCTCGATGCTAGTGCTTCAACCCATACGGGCTTGTCATTAAATGACGTTTTGCATGCTGGGCCTAATTTGCAAGCAAATTTATTTTTACTTTTACTTAACTTTCGTCTTTTTCCAGTCGCTATGACTGCAGATCTTAGACAAATGTATTTACAGATTGAAGTTCCTAGTATGCACCGTAAATATTTGAAAATCTTGTATCGGTTTAAAAAAAACGATTTTATACGAACTTTTCAGTTCAATCGAGTTCCTTTTGGACTTAAGTCGAGTCCATTCGTGGCAATGCGGACCGTGCGCCAATTAGCCAATGATATGAGACCACATTTTCCGGACGCTGCCACTGTGGCAGAGTCTAAATTATATACAGACGATTTGGTCCATTCTATTGAAGATGAGACCTGCGCTATTCGTCTCTCACGAGAACTGATCTCGTTGTTTAAGTCCGGTGCTTTTGAATTGGTAAAGTGGACAAGTAATTCGCAAGTTTTACTTGACAACCTTCCGGCCTCTCATCGCAGCGCTGTAGACTTCTGTGTCGGATCTGACAATGCCTCCAAGGTATTAGGTCTTTCATGGGCACCTGCTGAAGACAGCTTTTTCTTCACGACTCATACTGTGGAGGAAAAGTGTACTAAGCGGAGCATACTGTCAGTGGTCGCTCGCTTATTTGATGTCCTCGGTTTGGTAGCGCCTGTTATTTTATACGCTAAACTGCTTATTAAAGAGCTGTGGCTGTGCAATATAGGGTGGGATGACACGCCTCCTGAAAGTATTATTCAACGGTTTTTGGCGTTAACACAAGAATTCCCTTTATTATCATCTTTGAAAATTCCTCGTCATGTGGGTGTTTTCCATGGCTGCACTGTGTTGATAGTAGCCTTTTGTGATGCTAGTATGAATGGCTATGGTAGTGTTATATATTTACACACTACTGACTCTGTTGGCAACATCAAAGTAAGGTTCTTGTGTGCGAAATCGAAGGTTTCTCCTACCAAAGTGACCACCCTCGCTCGTTTAGAACTCTGTGCCACAGTGTTGATGTCCAAACTTATACGTACTGTTCAAGAGACTTACCGGGAGCGTCTCCCTATTGCAAGGACGTACGCCTTCTCAGACTCAACTATTGCTCTGTCGTGGATTCATTCATCACCGCATCGTTTGTCTGTATTTGTAAGTAATCGCTTTGCTCAGTGTCAGGAAAACTTAACTTCTGAAAATTGTTATCACGTCGCCGGAAGTGAAAATCCGAGTGACTGCCTTTCACGTGGATTGTTGCCTTCGCAGCTCGTTTCACATAAGCTATGGTGGAATGGTCCATCATGGATTTGCAACCCACCTTCGGAATGGCCGATAAAACCTTTTTCCCCATCTAATGCAAGTCAACTGCCTGAGCACAAGGCTAATGTGTTCACTGCTAGGGTTCAATGTAAACCTTCAGTCTTAAATGAATTAGCTCAGCGTATATCCTCATGGGATAAACTTCTGAGGACTGTTGTAATTATTTTTCGTTTTATAAAAAAAAATTCCTTTTCCTCTGGCGTGGTCAATAATCTTATGATTGCAGAGACAGTTGTTGTTAAGTCTGTCCAAAGAGTTCACTTCGCAGATAATATTAAGGCTCTTAATACGTCTAGATTACCCTCAAAAAGGCTTCAACGTTTATCTGTCTTTCTTGACGAAGACGGGTTGTTACGTATTGGAGGTCGACTTTACCATTCGGACTTGCCGTTTGAGGCCAAACATCCAGTTTTACTTCCTAAACACGATCCTGTGGTGGATCTCATTATTGATCATTTCCATGTTAGGAACTGTCATACAGGCGCAGGACTCCTTATGTCCATATTGCGTCAGCGTTACTGGATATTAGATGCCAGGACAGTTATTAGGGCTAAAGTGCGGAAATGCAATTACTGCTTTCGCGTTAAGCCATCACATCCTACTCCAAGAATGGCAGATTTGCCATCGTATCGTGTGGTAGAAGCTAAGGCTTTTGTTCATACTGGAGTAGACTACGCAGGCCCCCTTCGCATTACACTTACTCGTAGAAGAGGGCAACATTCGCAAAAGGCTTATATATGCCTATTTATTTGCCTCGTCACGAAGGCCGTTCATATAGAGTTGGTTTCAGAGCTGACTTCAAATGCCTTTTTATCTGCATTTAAGCGCTTCATTTCTCGGCGTGGCCCTGTGTCATGCTTATATTCTGACAATGGCACCAATTTTGTTGGTGCCAAGGCTCAATTAGATGACATTTTTAAGTTTCTCATCGATTCCGAATTCGAACCGGTTTTAAGGCGGGAACTTAGTGCTAGGCGTATTGAGTGGAAAATGATTCCTCCACGTACTCCACATTTCGGAGGTATCTGGGAGTCAAATATAAAGAGTTTAAAGACTCACCTCTACCGCGTAATAGGGACTCAGCTTCTCACTTATGAGGAATTACAGACAGTGTTGGTACAAATAGAGTGCATTATGAACTCTCGCCCACTCACAGTATTATCTTCTGATCCGTCTCCGGAAGTAATTACTCCTGCTCATTTTTTGATGTCTACTCCATTGCAGTACTTACCTGCTGTGAATTTTGACCGACGCGCGTATTAGTCTTGTCCAACGCAAACAATTACTGGACAATATGGTTCAGTCTTTCTGGAGAAAGTGGCGTCTGGAATATCTGCACACGTTGCAAGTCAGACAAAAGTGGACTGCCACGGACCGTCCTATTGAAATTGGAACTGTTGTACTTGTGGAACAAGATGATTGTCCTCCGTTAAGTTGGCCTTTAGGTGTAATTACGGAAATTCATACAGGTCCTGATAAGGTAGTTCGCGTTGCAACTGTAAAAACTAAGTGTGGAATTTACAAACGTCCTGTAGTAAAGTTGTATCCTATTCCAACGCAATAAGTTAATAAATAAAGATATTTATCAAAGTTTTCATAATTAAACCTATAAATTAGCTTTAGATTCGTAAAAAAAATACATACAACTATGTTAACCTGCTAACGTAAACTTTATTTATTTTATTTCTTTTTGAAAGTTCTGCGAGCTTCCAAGGCGGGGAGCATGGTTGGGCACATTAAGTACCCATAGGATATAAATATAAATAGTATATAAATTAATAATCATTAAGGCTGCTTGATCTCGATCCTTCTGCCTACGCGCGAAGAAAAGAATCGGTGATCGTGTGTAATTTGGCGCGGTCTTCTTGAATTCTTGTGCCGGTGCTCGTTTCTCTGAATTACACGAGTTGTCCATATAACTTAATTGAGGGATGCTCTGAGTTAAATGAGTGTTCTAAAAGCCGTTTCTCGTAATATTGGTGATTGTGCTGTTATCAAATTATAATCTCAGACATTGTGTCCTGGTGTTGGTTTGTGCAAGTGGTTGCTGATGCGCAGACGTGAGAACATTGGCGGAGCGCGTTCCTGAACTCTTCGAAGAAGGTCAGTGGGGTTAAAGTAGCCTTAATGTGTTCACAAAATTAATTCAGTAAATTAAATTCCAATATTCCAATTAAGATCCCGCAAGTAGGCAACTATTTACACGTTGCTACTTCAAGATTTAAACGCCACAGGATAACGTAACGGGCCATCATAAACAACCACGCACGCACGCCCAGTGCAGATTAGTAGTTCTTAACACCTGCTTAGGTATGCAGACTGTATCGACGACTTTCCGTGCTTTCCGAAACACAGAGAACAAGAAACTGAGATGATAAACTTCTGGCCACTTCAGAAATCGCAGACCGAGCAGGTTAAATACTACGCCATTGAGCTCCTCCGTAATATATATGGTTCGAATAATGCAGCCTTTATAACCGCAATCAAGTAATTGTTGCAAACACAAAACAGTGTGTTATCGTTATGACGTCAATGCGTGCATTGAGTGATTTATATGTGAATCTCTTCCTATGGAACGCGGTAGCATTGCATTATTTAGATGTATTCCATAAATAAAATAACTATTTCTGTCTTACCTACTCATCGTTTATTATTTTCCTATTTTAAAGTACCTACAGTACATTTTCAGGCATCACATATTTTATATTAACTATATATAGTTTAAATTGTTTATAATTTTAACATTTTAGACCTTTCGTTTATGCTAGACTCGCATTTTTTTACAGAGAAATTAAAGTCGTAATTATTTCCATTAGCATGTTTTATAGATATTAAGTTAGCCTCCAGCCATTAAAAATGAAGTCTGTTTACCTTTTTGGTTTTATTTGCCGCATAGTTCCTATCAAGCTCCTTCTCGGTCACGAGCGGATCATGGTAGACCCATCTCTCGTATGGCGCGACAATGTCGGAGTCCCGCCGATACGTCGATGTCCAGTTGAAAACGTCGAGAGACATCGGGCGCAGGGACGCTGTGTGGTACGGACACTCAAGATAATAGAGTATCCAGATCTGCACAACAAAGAAAAAATCCTTTAAACATAATAGGTATTAAAAAAAATGTTTCTCAATATCAACATTGTAAACTGTGTCTCTATAGCAAATAAATTTTCATTTCATAATATTTTATGGATTTTTTATCACCTTTGCGATGATAGAAAACATGTTTTTAAAATTAGAAATGTAGGCGTCTGGTATGGTGCATTTGTGGTTTCTTTTGATTGATAACGGAATTTAACGGAGCATTTTAGGACTTCTTAGAACAGTTTTTAGATAAGAGGTTCTGATGAGAGCACCAAAAATCTGAAGACCCTAGTTCATTCAGATATTTTTAAAGATTTTAGGAGGCTTATACAATATCAGAAAGTGTGCCTGGCTTTGTAACCTTATTAGGTATAACGGCGTGTGGTCTTTAAACAATATGGCAATTAAATCTGAATAGTATTAGCAAGGGATCACGACTTCGATAACGAAACAGAATCTCATAAAACAATAGTGTAGTCCAATGCAGTTTTTTTAAATTTCTTGAAGATTTTAATTTTTAACTTTTTGGCACCTCTTGAAAATAACACGCCATTTTAAAAAGGTGGAACGAATCGAATTCACTAGGTACTTTTTGCAATTAAGTCGACTGTTCTTTCAATACAGTCAGCCACGCTTATTATCCACCGTTTATTTTATCAAGTTTAGGTATAACAACTTGAGAATTGAATTAGGAAATCGAATAAATAACAATGCAACCAATTAAGGCCTTCGTCTGAAACCAGCGTCATGGCATTGCTAATGCTGTGACAAATGTGTTTTCCTTGCATTACGTTCGTTGCGGTCTGTAAAACTAATGGTTTTCCTTACTTTCTTTACCTATCGTTAAATATTTGTAGAATTATTTTCGTAGATCATTTCAAGGTGTATTTATTAGCTGAACTTTCCTATGTTGAAGCAGCGTCCCCTAAAAAAAAGTTGTTAATAAAAATTTGCTGCACAAATTCTAATTTTCTTCGGACGCTTGGCATGCCATGAATCTTTTATATTGTTATTTGCTTTTTTAAGTCAATTAAAAAAAACAATGGGAAACGTGGAGGGCAAGAGTGCTCGCGGTAGACCGCCTGCCTAGCTAGGCTGATCTCATCACCTCATCATCACCTCACCCAGCCACATAAAAGCGGCTACGCGACACGAATCACAATACGGCACACACATCTTTCTCCACCTTGTTGACTTTAAAATACATCTCCAATCTTTCCACGTACAAAGATCAATTTCCGGAATTCATATTAAAGTCACTGATTTTTCCAAAAGACATGTTTAAAACTAAAAACTTTTTATCCTCGTCGCCAATGAAGAACGTGTTACTCGGGATTAGTGAAACAGCTGGAACTGGAGCTGGATGCGAACTGGCTCACAGACACACGTACAAAGTCAACCCTACCTTACAATATTAATTATTCTTTATGTACCTACATTACTACACATCCTTAACGCGGGTGACACTGACAGGGCCATTAGACGTAATGGTTACGATCCTCAGCAGTGAGGGAACGACTGATTGGATTGATTAGACACATATGAGAGTTTGCTGATTGCCACTGGGCATTTTCAGCGACACCAAACTTTTTTTGGGCGGCGAGAAACTAAGTGTTCCTCACGCCGCCGTGTTAAACGAAGCATCGTCAGAGGTTTTCTAGAGGGAACGGCATCTATCACGCACTAGTGCGTGTCCCCGTGCCCTTCTAAATAGTGCGAGTTTCATTCGCCATTCGATCACGTTAACGAAAACGAGACTTTGTATGGCAAAATGTTAACTCTTCTCATATGCCGCCAGGAGGCGCTGCTTCAATACCATACTAATTTTCGTTTTCGTAAACGTGATCGAATGAATACGGATAGTAAACAAAACTCACACTAGGCACTCTGATCGGGTGTGATCTAATCTATACTAATAATATAAAGCTAAAGAGTTTCTTTGTTTGTTTGTTTTATTTTTTATATTAGAAGGAGGCAAACGAGCAGGCGGGTCACCTGATGGGAAGCAATCACCGCCACCCATGGACACCCGCAAAACCAAAGGAATCACAGATGTGTTTGTTTGATTGAACGCGCTAATCTTAGGAACTACTGGTTCGAATTGAAAAATTATTTTTGTGTTATATAGTCCCATTTATCGAGGAAGGCTATAGGCTATATTATATCACGCTATGACTAATAGAACGCGGGTGAAACCACGGGCACAGCTAGTGGTGTATAAAACTAGCAGTATTCCCTAACCTGGTTCATCGGCCGCCTCATATTGAACGGCGTGTGATGGTCTTTGAACAGGACGGCGTCAGCGGTTGCAGCGTCTCTCGCATCTGCTGTAATGGAGCATCGGTCCACAGGGCACTTGTTGCGGACGAACTCCGTGCGGCCGGCCGGCACGCCCCACGCGCCCAGTCCGTTGGCCAGAAGGATCTTCTTTATTGGCGGGTTCTCGTTCTTTGGTAATATGTACATTAGTTGCTGGACGATTCTACAAAAGATAATGTTGTTATCATTAGCATAAACGTCCCACTGAACTGGGCGTGATCACAGGCCGACATCATAAGGGGAGATCGTTTGCTAGAAGTATTTTTATTGGCGCAATCTCGTTCTTTGGTAATATGTATGTTAGTTGCTGGACGACTCTGCAAAATATGTTATTATCATGAGCAAAAATGTTCTACTGAGGTCGGGCTTGAGCACAAGGACAATAGCAAAAAGCGAGCACGTTAGCCAGAAGTAAGTAAGTGGTAACGTATACGCTAGCTGCTGGACGATTCGGCTGAAGATAATGGTACCATCAAAAGCATAAACTTCTCCACTGTTGGCTTATCCCATATTGGCCTTAGGCTTAGTTCCATCAGCCTAAACATCACACTGTTGCCGTTAAGCACGAGACAACCTCTTTGCATATCTAATTTGCACAATTGCAATCTGAAATCACTATAATTTGTACGCTAAAGAAGATAATGTGTTATAGTTGTTTCCGGCCGGTTTAGTAAGTCTTAGGTGTAGGTTAAGTTTCAAAGTATCATTTATTGTACCTAGAGGATAAATCTTTGCGTCTTAGATAACACAAATTACCCACACGTTGGTTCACGCTTGGCTAGCTACCACGATTCTTACCTATATCCGTCGTTCTAACAATAACGTAATAGCATTGACATGTTATGTCTGACAGTTTAAGATTTTGGGTGAAGGGTGCTTCCTTCCACCTTCGCTTTTATCGTCACTTATCATCAGATGAGAACTGATATATGTAGGCCAAGCGTTTCTGCGTAGAGGAATCTATACATATAATAAGAACGTAGGGATAAAAAAAACTGTAATTGCAAGATAAAAAAAAAATTACACAGGTTGCCTTAAAATCACTTACGGAACACGATAGAATAGTTTAAAAAAAATTGTTTGTTTGTTTGTTTGTTTGAAGGCGATAAACTCGAGAACTAAAGAACGGATTTTGATCCGGTTTTTACCAAAATGCTAAGAAAAATCCGGAGAATAATATAGGCTACATAAATACTCGAAAAATACAGGGTGTCTCATTTAAATCGGTCAGTATGGGAAAATCTGAAACTATAAGACATACGAAGATCTGTCCTTACCATGTCATCGATTTTAATAAGAAGAAAAACTGCATTCATACATTTAAAAAAAACCTGTACTCAGCTCGGGAATCGAACCCGGTTGTTTTGAAAAAAATAAACTTATACTATTTCTATTTAGATATCGATTGTGTAGGTCTTAAGCAGTAAATAAGTTATTGTTTTCACATACTTTTATTTATTTTAGAAGGTGTTCGAAGTGACCACCGTTACATTCAACAAGTTCAGGCATGTAAAATTGTCTCTATGGTTGTTTGTACCTCTTTGCTGGTTTTGTAATTGTAAGATCGTTACATAAACGTGTTGAATATTGTATTGAAAAAAACGGTGGTCACTTCGAACACCTTCTAAAATAAATAAAAGTATGTGAAAACAATGCATTTTATTCATTTTAGACATCATGTTTCAAAGAGCAATTTACTGCTTAAGATCTACACAATCGATATCTAAATAGAAATAGTGTACCTAAGTTTATTTTTTTCAAAACAACCGGGTTCGATTCCCGAGCTGAGTACAGGTTTTTTTTAAATGTATGAATGCAGTTTTTCTTCTTATTAAAATCGATGACATGGTTCCTAAGAACAGATCTTCGTTTGTCTTATAGTTTCAGACTTTCCCATACTGACCGATTTAAATGAGGCACCCTGTATAATAAGAACGTAGTAGGGATAAAAAATCTGTAATTGCAAGATATAAAAAAAAATAGTTTAAAATCACTTACGGAACACGATAGATTAGTTTAAAAGAAATTGTTTGTTTGTTTATTTGTTTATTTGAACACGATAAACTCGAGAACTACTGAACGAATTTTGATCCGGTGAAATTTTGAAATGCTAAGAAAATTCCGGAGAATAACATAGGCTACATAAATACTCGAAAATTGTTAAATTTTGATTTGGTCTAAACCGGGATTTAATCCTTGGTTGCTTGGCAACTGTTGTTTATTATGTAACATAGGGGAATTTTTTTTAATGAGTTTTACGGCTCTGGCATTTGAGGCTCTGGCTCTCTATTGCTATCGTGTTTTACGGCTCTGGGTTCTTTGCCCTTTTGAGCCTGTCATTGATAGTTGTTGCCATGAGAATACCGATTTTGATGCGGTTATCACCAAAATGCTTAGAATAACATACAAATCGAAAAATGTTAAACAAATTTTGATATACGTATTTACGCGACCAACTGTTAGATACGTTCGTTGAGTTATTATTTTAGAAAAGTTTTGTTACTCTCTAAGGTTACCTACCCTTTATAAATCTGTGAGGAACCTAAGCGAACATTAGCACCGCAGTAATAAAGCGACGGAAAATAAAAACAAGCTCGAAATCACGCACATCATTAAACTTGGCTGTACATAGGTACACCTTTTGTTTCATTTTCCAAAATAACCAATAATAATATGGCTATTTAGTCGCGCCTGGGCGCGGCGCTTATTGCAGTTTTTTAATACAAAGAAATGTTAAAAGTTAAAACATTACCTATATTTGGCGGTATAAATCTCTGTGTCGTTGCCCAAAATAATGTCTCTTTTTTTAGTTATGCATAGAAATGTTACCTACTCATTAAATTTGGCTGTATAAAACTTTGTATCATTGCCCAAAATCATGTCTCTATTTTTTTAAATATTGCACATAGAAGATATCTTGAATTACATAGCTTGGCTTTATAAACCTTTGGGTCTTTGCCCAAAATACTTAATGTTATTTTTTTTAATCTATTTGGTAAAACAACGCGAGAACAGGAAAATTTAAAAAAAAATTGGCGCTCAAATTTTGAAACGAACAGAAGGAAATTTTGATGTTTTGCAATGCACTAAGTACCTATTTTTATTTTGTTAATAATTTTCAAATTATATTAATTATTCATTGTGTAAAAGTTTTTTAAAACATTTTATGCAGGTACGTTAAATATTTCAGTACTTATTTTACATGTAAGCGGTTTCTTACTTTGGTTTCTTAACATGTTTATAGGATAAATCTGTGTTCAATGATACAATATAAGTAAGTAAATATCATATCAATTTTAGTATCATAAAACCTATAAAGAATGAATTTTGTACATACTTCTAGATTACAGAAAAATGGTTTTTCCATTCTTCTATCGCATACGACGTTGGCTACCTCTGGTATCAGAGTTGCAAAAATGTTTAAGTTTGCAGGGTACAACTGTATTAGAGGCACGGACTTCAGATTTTTTTTTTATTAGAGGTAACTTCTTTCTGTGTCCTGTGATCTACCTCTAAAAAGCTACCTACCTAACAAGATGCCACGAAGAAGTTCAAATTTATCGCAAGTATGTAACATAAAATACTATACTGTATTACCTAATAGACAATAATATAATTTATTACAGTTCTCAATTTATTGATATTTTGTATCTACGAATAAGAACATAGTTGGTAAATAGTTTTTTGTGCCTTCTGGCCGACCACCAATAATCCTGGACTGCTACCTGCTACTCGATATCCAGCTTCGGTGGACAAGGCAAAAAATATTTTGAAGTCCGTGGTTGGACAGTATAACAGTAGACACATCTTAGCTAAGATACACCAGAGCCTAGGACGACTCCGGACGAGTACCTGAGCTGTAAAATACCAATTTTATTACATATAATTGAGCGTCAGTAAACCCATTTCAGGTTTGTATGACGTAGCAAATACGCGCAACCCACCGAGAAACGGTGTTGTATACTGAATGTATGTGGAGGGATAATTGAAACGGGAAACTGAGTGAGAATCTGTATGAACGGGACGATTCTGTGCTTCAAACTGAATATATGTATGTACATGGCAGAGATGATAGTCGAAAGAAAAAGAGATAATGTATGAAAATAATGACGAACGTAAAGAAGGCACAGGAAGTATGCCAGAACCACACTAAATGGAGATCGATTGTCTTTGTCTATCTCAGCATTCCCAGCTGAAAGGATAATAAGAGTGAGTAGATGTACGTATGTCGGTAAATACAATGTCAATTTTCTAAATTTCCGATGCATATAATTTTATTATACCCTAATAAGCTTAAATAGATACCTACATAAAAAATTAAACTGTACAGACTACAGCCTTTAGCGCACGCGGACGAAGTCGCGGGCAATAGCTAGTATTAAATAAATATGTGAATAGCGTTTTTTTTTGCGCATCTAATTTAAAATAGCATTCGTAGCCGAAAGACATACTTAGTCTCGGGTTTAATGTAGCAATTCTTGGGAGAGGTCTTTGTCCAACACTTGACGTCTTACAGCTGAGTAGATAACGGTAATGAGAAACAATAATCTTTAAAAAAATAAATACCTGTCGTCACCCTGCACATCCTCAGGGAACAGGCTGGCGTTCGGATCGTGCACCGAGGGGCGATGCTCCCCGCCGCGCATGTACCACGGCCGATGCGTTATGTCGTCCGCGTCGTTTATGAACAAGTCGTTGCTCTCTGTGATCATGTTCAGCATCTGAAATATATAGAGATACTGTACGTAACGCCTGATTTGAACTTAAAAGCATTCTTCATATATAGGTAGTACAGGTACGTATAGCGTAATATAGAAGACGCTGCGCCGCCAGTGATGTCATAGCGGTGATATGTCGCTGATAGCTATGAGAGCCCTATTGCCCTGCGCCGTGCCTAGCTCCGAGAAGTTCAACGTGGCGCAGGGCATACCCAGTAAAACCGCAGTATTATCTCAGCAATTGGAGTTGTGACTCAGGAAGTACCTACTGCGCAGATGGTTCATCTCGCAAGGGCGCGGAGGTAAAGGTGTATGTGGTAGAGGTGTACGCGCGCAAGGGGAAGGTGCGCAGGTGGTTCTTATCGCAAGGTCGCGGGAGTAGAGTGTACGCGTGTGGGTGGCACCAGCGTGGCCGCTATCAGCACCAGTGGCAGCAGCAGCACCGCCCACATACACATGCTAGCTGGGTGCCGGTGCGTGGTAGCTGCACAAACTTGCGCAAGTGGTTCTTCTTGCAGAAGCGCGGGGGTGAAGTGGATGCACACGGGCGGCGGGACGGGTGGCGAACGCGGCAGCAGCATGTGCTGGCCAGGTGTTGGTGCGTGCGAATTGATGAAATAAGTAAGAGATAGCTGCACATACCTGCGCAGGTGGTTCTTCACGCAGAGGCGCGGGGGTGGAGCGGACGCGCGCGGGCGGCGGGTCGGGCTGCGGGCGCGGCAGCAGCACCAGCGCGGCCGCCATCAGCGCCAGCGGCAACAGCAGCGCCGCCCGCCGCACCGCCCGCAGCGCGGGCCCCGCCCGCACCCACATGTTGGCCCGGTTACCCGCCCGGTGCGTGCGAATTGCAGTCGTGCCGCGCACCCATTTCAATCGACACTATAGTGCAGATTTCGTAAACATCTGTAAAGAAAATAGATAAATTGACCATGTTTTTATTCTTTTGGAATAAGAAAGTTGGGTCATAGTGTGTTGTGTCATTTATTAATATTTTGACAGAGTACCTAGGTATTCTTACGATTTATGTAAGAAATGTTATGGAAGGGCTGTGTAAAGCAGGCCCAGCCATAGATAGTAAAGATTGGATTAATGAAATTGAAAATCAAAGGGTAGCATGGAGGTTTAGTTTCACTCCGTTTTTATGCCCCAATAAAGCTTGTTATTGTAACCACAATCTGCCGTAAGGTAGCAAACAACATACTGTCGCATTTCTATTTCGCAGGGTCAAGGTAATATTTACCTACTATTTATTGCGAATCGAAGTATAGTTTGAAATAACATGTTGTTGTATAGAAAGTTGCACAAGAAGGCAGTAAGTGGTGTAACCAACATTCAACCATTAAACAAGTACATACAAACAAAGGCAGGCTAGGGCAGATATCGATTTCATTAATAGATAATAAGGGTAGAGGTCGCCATAGGCCTCACTATACTTACCTAGACATTGTAGAACACGGCCAATTTCCTAAAGACAAACATAAAAAATAAAAACTTAAACTAAAAACTAAACTAATAATAAAAATATATAAAAAACTATAAACATCCAATGAAATTCATGGTGTCACAGAGCGACATTTGGGATCGTTGACATTTTCGATAGCTCTATCAGTTCAGAAGTAGGTAATTGCATTAAAACATTTCGAACACATGGTGTATTGTGGTACTCTGGCACAAAATTTAGTTTTTTTCGTAAGAGAGTCTGCTGATTGCCTTAAACGACATTTTCAGCGTCACCGGATTTTTTTGGTGGCGGTGAGAAACTAAATGATATTGTAAGAATGTGTTGATTTGAGAATATGATGTTTTGCGAATATGGTGTTTTGCAAATATGATATTTTGCGAACATCATGTTTTGCTTTTATGATATTCAGCGACGGAGCCACTTAAAGGGTTCCTCAAGCCGTGTAAGACGAAACACCGCCAGAGGTGTTCTAGAGGGAAAGGCATTACGCACTACTTAGTGCCTGTCCTCGTTCCTACTAGATTCTCCAAGTGCTTAGGATCGGATCGGTCAAATGTTGTGTATCTGGTGTTCATAACGATTATTCAGAAATTCAGAAGGAAGAAAAGTAAAGAGCAACAAGGAGGATAAAATAGGATTTTGTAGTGACCTACTTTTTAAAGTTCGTAGGAACTTTAAAAAGTGTTACAAAAAACACAAATGTTGATAAAACTTTCCACGAGCAGGATATGAACCTGCACCCTTCTGACATACCGGGTCAGGTGCTCTCCCAATTGAGCTATCGTGGTTCTAACCAGCCCGCCGAAATTATTCAACACTATTTACTTTTTTTTTACTTTGAAAGCCAAAGGGAGCACCAATTGGTAGAGTATATCAGAAGGGTGCAGGTTCAAATCCTGCTCGTGGAAATTTTATCAACATTTGTGTTTTTTGTAATTTGTTCGCAACAAAATTAGTATTAAAAATTATATAAACAAAACAAAAACATTTTATAAATAGCTTGCCTACTTCCTAACTGATCTTTAGTATTTGTAAAATATTATGATCGGATGTTAATGACGGTAGTTGTTGACATTGAATGGGCGCCTTTGGCTTCCAAAGTAAAAAAAGTACTTAAATAGTGTTGAATAATTTCGGCGGGCTGGTTAGAACCACGATAGCTCAATTGGGAGAGCACCTGACCCGGTATGTCAAAAGGGTGCAGGTTCAAATCCTGCTCGTGGAAATTTTATCAACATTTGTGTTTTTTGTAATTTGCTGGCAATAAAATTTGCGTTAAAAATTATATAAACAAAACAAAAACATTTTTAAAAAGTGTGTTTTGTTGAAGGTTGAATTTGAACACGTAATTAAATGGCAGTTTCAAAATGTCGCTAGAACTTTTGTGTTGCACGATCATAGTTACATAGTTTGGTGGGAGACAAATATGAGAGAATACTAGCGTGGAATGATTTGGGAAAGACCTTTGCCTAGGAATGGCACGAAGTAGGTTAATTTAAAAAAAAGTTTTACGCTAACGGATTTTAATTCACAATTGACCGGTATTCTACGTAGTGATTAAATTCTCTTTGGGTATTCTTAGCTACGGCCACGGGTAGGCCTTAATTGCCTTTTCTAATGCATTAGATACAATCACTTGTCACGTGTTTCTGTTTACCCTAAGGCGGAATAATGATGTATAGTCGACAATAAAATTGCTTTACCACCTAAGAAGTGAATTTTGTTTGCATATAATAAAACAACAAGTTCTATTTTTGTTTAAAAGACCAAGTTACGTTTACGTTGTCATTATTGACAATGAGCCTTAGCGAAATTTTATCGTAATGGAAGTTTTTGTCAAAAGTGATAAAGCAATTTCGTGGTCGACTATACTTACCGGAAATATTGAAACGCAGATATTTTATTAATGAAGTCTTATCAGTGCAATGAAAATGATATGATGAGATAAGATAATTCCGTCTACATACTAGGTAACGTTTATTTATTGAACTGGCTAAATGATACTGCAGTGTTTAGTTACGCATGCAAATAAATTGAAAAGATAAATTAATCAAGGTATTAAGTGCCGAACGGGGAGATATCATAGGGATATCGTGGTTTAAATCACGTAATACTAGCTATACTCTCCCCACCTTCTACCAAGGTAGCTTAAGCGCTGCTTAAGCGCCAATATTCAGGGGAAATAAATTTTAAAATAAACCACCCACTAATTGATTTTTAGCGCTTTAGCAGTTTTTCTTTCCACCGACTATAAGTAAACTATTTACTTGTATATTTTTTTATGTAAAGCTAGCTAAAATTACGGTAACTGCTATTCATCAGACGGACCGTACAGTAAAATGTGTAAATGAATGTGAAATAAAATTATGCGCACACAAATGACAATAGGAATGGTACCTACCTATAACAAATTCCATACATTCGTCTCACTCAACTCCAAGAACAACGACATAAACACATTCCTTCAATCCTCAACCAAAGAGGAATTTCATTAACCACCCCTGTGGTTTAGCGGTTAGATCATCATTCGATTCGATTCCCAGCAGGGCTGCATATGGTTGTACTCCATTTGGTTGGTGGTATGGTTTGGTTGTCCGCTTAGCTTAACAATAATTTTTGAATTCCGACAGTTAGAGATTAGATAGCAAGGGTGCCTAGAGCGAGCTTTATTTGCCATGATCGAATGGCTTTAACGAAAACTATAATTTGTATGACAACATTTTAACTCTTCTCGTTGCTTTAAAGCTAATACAAAATTTCGTTTTAAATGGAAAATAAAACTCGCACTAGGCATTAGCCACTTAGGTAAGATGTAAGACATACGATACTGATTTAAAAAAATCTTCTTTACAAAGAGCCCAATGGTAGTGTTGCGAACTGGCCATCAGGCCGGTGTTTTTATCTATGCTTTTTATAATAACTCGCTTGTCAGTAGCTGTCGTGTCGATCTGTTTGGTTTGTATTTACTTAATTTTATTATATTTCTTGTTTCCTGACGATGAGCCTTATTAATTCCCTTCCCTCATTAACATTTGGTCCTTTCGCCCGGCAAAATCATTACGTATAAATTTTTCAAATTTTCCTTTCCCTTTAGCATATCAGTTTTACGTACTAAGTACTTTTTTCATATACAATGATTACTCGGGCTCAGAGTAAGGCAATAACACCGAGCGCGACAGAGGCATCCGTGTCGGAGTCCGGCACGCTCGCGCCCGCCGCGCCCGCATCCTCTGTTTCAGCGTCCTCACGGTCGTCTGCAACCGTCAGCGCCCGCACGCTCGCCATCCAAGCTGCTTACGCTAGAAAAAATGCGGAAGCCGAACGAGCGCGAGTGCGAGCAGAAGCTGCAGCAGAGGCAAAGGTGTTGGAACTAGAATTACAAGCCGAGATAACACAGATCGAAGCAGAAGCTAGTCAGCGCGGCTCCATCTGCCCTACTAACCGCAGTGTCAGCGAAGTGGAGGATTGGATGAATAAATGTGCGCCTTTACAGCAGCAGTCTGCTTTGGAACCACCCGGTACTGCCTCTCGCGGTGCGCATACCCCCGTGCACCCAGGCGCTACCCGTGGTACTGCCTCTTGCGGTGCACCTACCCCCGTGCACCCAGGTGGTCCCACCCTCGTGGTTCCCTCAAGTCTGACTGTGGCCGCCTGCGGAGTAGCCGCACTTGACGCACCCTGTGACGTGCGTCGCGACTATCCCGCTCCCGCAGGTGCCGCGCTCTACACCGGCATTCCCCCGCCCGGCCCCAGCGTCCCTTATGACCGTAGGTTGCTTACACATGCCCCTAACGGTCAGAGTCGCGGCGCCCAGGATGCAAATAAAGGTACCAACACTTCTGATATTATGTTGTTGGCACAAACTATTCAAAATTTATCCAAAAATAATTCGGATAACCATTTACCTTCTTTCGATGGTAAGATTTACGATCGTATCCTCGGTTGGCCAATTTGTCACGTTTAAATAAAGCGCTGTACGGCCCGGCCCGGGAAGCGGTCGGTGCCCTTTTGTCTACAGCTGATGACCCTAATGAGGTCATGAATGTCCTTGAGCTGCACTTTGGTAGGCCTGAACTAATTGTCCTCCATGAAGTAGCTGCGGTGCAGTCGTTACCCAAAATCAATGTGGAAGGCAAGGTTTTGCATTTCTTTGCCGGCCGTGTTCGCAGTTGCATATCAATTTTGAAGTTTTTGGATAACAGAGCATTTTTAGAATCACCAGAGCTTTACAACTCGCTCTTATTAAAATTAGCCCCTGCAATGCGTGCACGGTGGAAGGATTATGCCAAGTCTCGCTTCCACTTGGGTTTGGGTACGAAGCTGGAGCTACTGAGTGATTTTTTAGCTGAGGAAGTAACTACTGAATTGCAGTTCGGGGCGATCACGGATGTCCATTTTTCAGACCGTCCGCATAGCACTGGAACCTTTCAGGTAATTGATGCCACGCCACATGCGGTTCCGTTTTCGCAGCGGCGATCTGAAAATAAAGGGCATTCACAGCAGCGTTCTCCAAGTAAACCTTTGACATGTTTATTTTGTCAACAATGTCACCTCATTGACAACTGTGACAAATTCAATCATCTCGACATTGTGTCAAAATTGAAATGGGTTCGCGACCATAAAGTTTGCAACCGTTGTCTGAAAAAAGGTTCACACAAGTATAGGTCATGCAATCCTACTACTTTATGTAAAATAGCCGGTTGCAAGTATAGGCATCATAAGTTGTTACACAACTACGAAGCAACGGCTGAAGTGAATGTTGTTTCTGTGGAGCCCGAAGCTTCACCATCTTCTGCACAAACTGATACTCCCATACAGTCCAACGAAAGGTGTGACACAGTGGCTCACTCTTCCTCAGGCGGGTCTATTAGAACTCTTCTGAAAGTCGTTCCAGTTACGGTGAGCGGTCCTGATGGATCGGTGGACACTTACGCCCTCCTTGATGATGGTTCATCTAGCACCTTTATAGACATCGACATCGCACA
The DNA here is from genome assembly GCA_947562085.1 of Eudonia lacustrata. Classification (NCBI taxonomy): domain Eukaryota; kingdom Metazoa; phylum Arthropoda; class Insecta; order Lepidoptera; family Crambidae; genus Eudonia; species Eudonia lacustrata. The sequence continues at coordinate 8,700,239 of OX387327.1, read as the reverse complement.
TCAAATCGGCGTGGGTGGCCCCAAGACCAATCTTAGGGTGGACTGTATGGGAGGTCTATCAAAAACTATAGAGATAGAATATGTTGACTTTTACATTAAGGGTAAAGATGTGCCAAATTCACACGAAGTTAAAAAGGCTCGTGCCATTTCAAACTTGGGCATTGCTTGCCAATCGATTGGCTATGATGACATAAAGCATTTATCTATTCCCAACGTTTTCTATGTGGATGCTGTGCCGAAATTAATTGTAGGTATCGACAATTGGCATTTGCTCATTCCAACTGAAGTGAGAAAAGGTTCCAAGGCACAACCTGCAGCCTGTCTTACGCCTTTGGGGTGGGCTGTTTTTGGGTGTGCAAATAGTCAAACCAAACTAGTTGACTTTGTCAATCATAGCGTATCTAGTGAGGACTTTTCCGAACTGGAGAATCTGGTCAGGGAGAATTTTAAGTTGGAGACTGTTGGTATAGTCAAGCGTCAGTTGCAGTCGACTGCGGACAAACGAGCAACCGACATCCTGGAGCAGACGGCTCGCCGACTTCCCGATGGGCTGTTCGAGGTTGGCTTGCTATGGCGTTCTGATGCCACCGACATCCCCAACAGTTATCCATTGGCTCTTTCCAGGTTCATCAGTTTGGAAAAACGTTTCAAGCGCGATAATTCTTACGCCGCTCAGTATAGAAACAATATACACGCTATGATTGTCAAAGGTTACGCCGAAACGTGTGCCTTAGCTTCTGATTCTTCGAGAGTTTGGTACTTACCTCATTTCGGTGTTGTCAACCCTAATAAACCGGGAAAATTACGGGTTGTCCATGACGCCGCCGCCGCTGTTCAGGGAACTAGTCTTAATTCTTTATTGTTAACTGGGCCCGATCTGCTGTCTTCTCTCGTTGACATTTTGTATAGGTCCCGAGAAAGGAGAGTCGGTATGGCGGCTGACATTAAGGAAATGTTTCCGCAAATTAGGATTAGGCCCCAGGACAGGGACGCGCAGCGTTTCCTGTGGCGTGAATCTCCCGACTTTCCCATTAAAATTTTTAGGATGTCTTCAATGATGAGCAACGTGCAATCAACGGTGCTGCGTCAAGCCCATTTACGGCACTTTTTATTAAAAATAAAAACGCAAATGAAAACAGAGTTGCGTTTTCAGAAGCCGCTCACGCTATTGTCCACGACACATATATGGATGATTACATTGGGAGCGTGGACAGTATCGATCGAGCGTCTCTCCTTTCTAAAGACATTGTTGAAGTGCACAAGCGAGCGCATTTTGAAGTTCGTGGCTGGGTTTCCAACGAACCTGACGCACTCGCTCTCGTGCCGCCTGAACTAAGGCTGAATAGTTCAGACAGTACAGATCATGTAAATATAGGCAACTTTCAGCAAAGCGTGCGCACCTTAGGGCTCATCTGGTACCCTACTCCTGACCAGATAGGTTTTAACTCTGAAGCTTTAAAAGCTGCGCTCGGTTTGCCTCACAAAATAACCAAGCGTCATGCTTTGTCAAGTTTGATGCGGGTTTTCGATCCACTTGGCATGCTTGCACCTGTCGCCATTAGAGGTAGAATCATTTTTCAATTATTGTGGCGCAGAAAGATCGATTGGGATGAAGTGCTCCCCGCTGACCTGCTCGCTCAGTGGAAATCTTGGCTCTCCGACGTGGCATCGGCTGTTGAGCTTAAAGTTCCGCGGTGGCACTCGAGGGGAGCTGAGCCTCTAGAAAGGGAGCTGCATGTATTTTGTGACGCAAGTGAGCACGCTTACGTAGCGGTGGCTTATTGGCGTCTCACTTTCCCTGACGGTCATGTGCAGCTTTCATTCATTGCCAGCAGAGCAAGGGTAGCACCTTTAACCCCCGTGACCATCTCTCGCCTAGAACTGCAGGCTGCTACGGTTGCAGCTCGATTAGCGTCCTCCATTTGCCAGGCGCACACATATAAGCCCGTGCGTCGATACTTATGGACAGACTCTAAAAACGTTCTGGGCTGGCTTCGGAGTGATGCGCGGTCATACCTTCCCTTTGTCGCGCATAGACTGGCGGACATCTTAGAGCTCTCTTCTTTGAGTGAATGGCGCTGGGTCCCTACAATTTTAAATGTTGCGGATGATGCCACTCGGGCCGACCCAGGAGTCATTCTTTCCAACAGTCGCTGGATAGCAGGTCCTGAGTTTATTAAATCGTCTCAAAGTGACTGGCCTAACGATGTTCATCATTCATTACCGAACGCTACCGAGCTGAAACCGAGCGCCAGGATTCAATCATACCTCATTAATGTAAATAGCTCACCTTCCATTGTTATCTTAGAACCCGTTTCTGCGGACGCGTCCCGTTTTAGCCTATGGCTTCGCTTGATTCGCGCAACCGCCCGGGCACATCAATGTGCTAACATGTTCAGGCGTTTGAGAGGTGCAGCTAGTGTAAGCGCTGCTACCTCGCACGCTCCTGCGCGTATTCCTCCCACTGTCGCCCAGCTTCCTCATTTGACTGCCGAGGATTTACGCACTGCCCAAACACATGTCCTACGTCGATCTCAAGAGGAGTCCTTCCCGGAGGAGTTGGCAGCGCTGAGACTTGGTGTACTGTTATCCCGACATAGCAAACTCGCCAAAATTGATGTTCGCCTCAACAGTCAAGGACTGATTACGTTGTCAGGACGCATCGGTGCGATAGCAGACACAGTGGACATCTCCAACCATCCCATCCTGTTGGACGCAAACCATCAAGTTACTAAGCTTCTCATAGACAACTACCACCGTCGCCTTGCCCACGGCAACAACGAGACCGTCGTGAACGAAATTAGACAACAATTTTGGATCTTCAGTCTCAGGAGCGCCGTGAGATCAGTTGCTCATAACTGTCAACTCTGCAAGATTCGTCGGTCCCGACCACTGGATCCACCATTAGGGAACCTGCCCGAGGCTCGTCTGGGTCATCACTCTCGCCCCTTTACATTCGTCGGCTTAGATTACTTCGGCCCGGTTCAGGTTACAGTCGGAAGAAGACACGAGAAGCGATACGTCGCGTTATTTACTTGCCTGACCATGAGAGCGGTACATTTGGAAGTAGTCCATGATCTGTCTACTGATGCAGCACTGATGGCGTTGCGTCGTTTCACGGCACGTCGTGGGAGACCGAAGCAAATATGGTCGGATAACGGCACCGCCTTTGTAGGAGCTTCCAAATTTCTCCGTCAGTTGTATGGCCCTGAGATCGAAGATCACGCGGCGAATGCGAACATTGAGTGGCGATTTATCCCGCCTTCAGCACCTTCTATGGGCGGGGCATGGGAAAGACTAGTGCGCTCAGTCAAATCCGCACTAAAAGGAATGTTAACAGAGCGAGCCCCTAAAGAACATATTTTCGCCACATTTTTGGCAGAGGCCGAGGCGATTGTAAATTCGCGGCCATTAACTCATGTCTCCGCCGAACCTGAAGAAGCGGAAACGTTATCCCCATTCCACTTTTTAATTGGATCGTCCTCGATCGCCAACCAATTTGCGCCTTCTGATCCGCAAGATCTGTACGGACGCGCAAACTGGAGAAAGGCAGTCAGACTCGCAGACATGTTTTGGCAGTGCTGGGTCAAGCAATACCTAGCAACTCTGGTGCCTCGACGAGGTCCCAGCGAAGTTGGTCCCGCTCTCGCGGTTGGTGACCTCGTGCTGATAGCTGACGGCAACCTGCCGCGTGGTACTTGGCCACGGGGCCGTATTACTCGGGTTTTCCCAGGCACCGACGCCATTGTTCGCGTTGCCGAGGTCTCCACCGCGGCGGGCCTACTTCGCCGGCCCTGCAAGAAGCTGGTGCGGCTCCCGGTCTGACGGACTCCTCATGGTCTCTCTCTCTCTCTCTCTTGACCTATTGTTTCCTTACTGATGAAAGAGGGGAGAGATGTTGCGAACTGGCCATCAGGCCGGTGTTTTTATCTATGCTTTTTATAATAACTCGCTTGTCAGTAGCTGTCGTGTCGATCTGTTTGGTTTGTATTTACTTAATTTTATTATATTTCTTGTTTCCTTACGCTGAGCCTTATTAATTCCGTTCCCTCATTAACAGGTAGCCTGCGTCGCTGCTTAAGATGAGATGTTATTGACCAGATATTAACACTTTATATTATAAACAGGTTCTAACTAACCATTAATACCGTTTAGCTAAACAACTGGGTTTCTCCCAGATGGTTTGTGTGTCACTGCACCGGTTGAGGCACAAGAACTTTACTCTATTTGTTAACAGCTACATCTGCTAACTTAAGTACCGTTTGTCGCATAGAAATGTGTTAATAAACTTACTACCTACTCCGTTAGATACCTACTGACCAAACGTATAGTCTGTGGTAAACTTTGTAATAAGGTTAGTTTGGAAATTTGTATATTCTCGTTTTGGCAAATAAAGGAAAAATAATAAAATAACAACATTTACAATTTGGAACAGTGTTAAAAAAAAATCAAATCTGTTTAAGTTTGGGGTAATATTCCATACCTATAGGTATAAAATTGCAATGCCCTAGCAGTGTTCATATTTTAAGGTACTGGAAGTAACTGTCTTCTACCTTAGGTAAGCAATAATATATTTGAATTGAGGTAAGTATGCATTTAAAAAGTGGGTAGGTACGTGTGAATCTAAGCCTAAAGCTTTTTTCAATTACGCATAGAAATGCTTATGAATTCCTACACCCATCAAAGCCAAGATTACGGTATCCCTTGCTCATCCCCACCTCAAAAGACGAAAGCACGATCTTAATACTGTGCCTGAACACTTGAACAAACTTATTATGTCAACTGAACTGACATTTGCAAACCGATTGACAGTCATAGTACAATGTACAATGCCCATTGGGGTCCCACAAGGTCACTACTAATATCAGACAAATGTTTTATACCGCCCTACTTATTAATTCCAATTAAATATAGGTAATCTTTTATGGATGTTTTCTAAAGTTACGCGAGCACTACACTTTGTACCTACTACGCGTTTTGAATCCTTTACAGAGCGTGTCGTACTTGTGTGACGTCAGGATAATAATATAATATAATAATAAAATGCGAGTTAATTCATAAAAGTGTTTCATTTAAATGGTAATGATGATGATATTTTTGACATTTCTAACTTCTTGTTTAAAGAATTAATGGTGTAGTGTATAATAAATTTTGACTTCAATTTGATTTTGAATTTTACCTACTACTTTTTTGGTAAATAATAATAAATATACAAAAAATACCGATAGACTACATAGATATATATACTAAAAGTACACAGATCATGACTCGGACTAGGACGTACGGACGGATACCTTAATCCCGGTGCATGAACTATTAAGCTTGAAAGTGCAAAATTTTGTTAGAGTCAAGTGTCTCCCTCCCTGCCAGCCAAATGGTAGTTTTTGGATACGTGAAAAAATTCACGGTAGTTGTATATATGACGACGTTAAAAGGAAAACTATCACAGCTAAGAAGGCTTTACAAGTTTACGAGTAACAGTCGACCAACTTATAAAATGTACTTGGCGCAGTACAAATTCCTCATTGGGTACTACTTAAATAACAGTTGTCAGGTGTGTGAAACCGGTAGTATCCGCATTATTGATATGGGCTACGGAACCCTACACTGCGCGTGGCCTGACACGCACTTGGCCGGTTTTTATTGATAGACCGGGCGCTGCTGGATGGAGTTGAGTGTGCAAAATATGAGGACCGCATTCTGTAGGTACATAGTTCTGAACTCATAAAAGCTTGCAGATTTTGATTCTGGATAAAATAAATGGACCAACAAAGTCCCTGGCAACATCTAGAATCATAATCAGTATGCTTTTCTGAGTTCAAAATTATGTACAAAATGCGGTCCTTATATTTTGCACACTCAACTCCATCCAGCGCCTGCACTATGAAGAAATTTATCAGTTTTGGATAGCTCTATGTGCAGGCCTCTGGTAATGTTTTGTTACGCGTTGTATGAATGTGATAATCATCTTTCACGCTACAAATAAGGTGATCGTAAATAATGTTGTAGTGCGGGTTCGTAAATTGTCAAACTGTGTGAATGTAGTTCACGTCTTACCACTATGGGACTGACAACATTTTATTATATAGATACTTATAAGTTCTACAATATAATCAACTTAATTTCATAACAAAGAACTTTCGAAATTACGTTATTTTTAGGGTTCCGTACCCAAAGGGTAAAACGGGACCCTATTACCACAGAATAAATAATAGTACCAGAAGGTGCACTCCGCAAAGTCATTTAAATAAATAGCGACTCTTGCTAAGACACAATAAAGTGCAATTCAGGTCGCACACTGCTCCTTTACCTACAGTTATATTCACCTAGAAGTTGCCTCTCTTTCTATCGCGTAGCTCTTATCTTTTCTAACGACTTCAGGGTTGTCTTCTTTCAAATAATAATTAATCTGAATACTTAATTTATTACAAGTTATTGTGTTTATAATGTGTACTGTACTTAAATGTGAACAAATTATTCAAATAAACCTAGGCTAGGTACCTATGTAAGTACAGTCAACGCCACATCAGACTACCTATATGTTGACTTTGAGGCTGTCTTTATGTCGCCATACCGTTGCGTTGCCGTTAAAAAAGATATTTTCGTAAGTAGTTCAACTGTTGTTGTCAAGGTCAACATAGCCGTCGACTGTACAACTACCAAAAACAGAAATAGGTACACCAACCAACCTGCCTATAAGTACTTATCAAAGCTAAACTTGATCTTGTAAACAGAACTTGTAAGTAAGTAGGTACCTACATATCAAACTAGCTATAAGTACTTTATTATTTAATTATCTAACTAGGTAGCTAGGTACGTAAATATGCGGGAGGCATAAAAATAACAAAATTTTGTTTGTTGTTTGGTTTTGGTAGTTACGTAGAAACTAGCAGGAAGGTACCTATCCTAAAGTAAAGATACTAGATAGGTAGGTACCTACTTAGTTGTTTATCCTTAGGTACCTACTTGTCCTATTTAGTAATTTAGTAAACAGTTTCGTAAGTAGGTAAGTAAGTAGGTACCTACCAAATTATTATTTCAATAAGTAAATAGTTGGGTGAAGATTGTTTAACAAATAAGACAAGTACCTAAAAATAAACGGACCACTAAATACATACCTACCTATAAGTACAGAATAAATAACTTCGAATCTTTCTGTTTATTTCGACAGCCTTCCACACAACAGTTGCGTTTCACCATTATTACGGAGCTTGTAGATTTACTGATATCAAAGAGGTAGTTATTTTTAAACAAATCGAAATTGCGATCCATTTCAAACTATGCCTGTGCGTGTGCTCGAAAGCGCGCTGGGGCCCTGACTGATTTACAACTTCAAGTTGTCGCGCGCTGTAGGTGCTTATCGCGGTAGGTATGACGGAGTGCAAGATGCCTGCTATTACTAAGACTCCGCTGTCCATCTGTCCGTCTGTCACCAGGCTGTATCTCATGAACCGTGATAGTTAGACTAGTATTTCTGTTGCCGCTATAACAAACAACAAATACTAAAAAACAGAACAAAATAAATATTTAAGGGAGCTCCCATACAACAGACATGACTTTTTTTTGCCGTTTTTTATAGATACGGAACCCTACGGTACGGAACCCTTCGTGCGCTAGTCCGACTCGCACTTGGCCGGTTTTTTAATTAACACATACATCTGTCGTAGCTATAAATACATAGTTACCGTTTGTAGTTATCAAATAGATCTATATAATCTTTATTCATTTTTTTCATATAAAAACAGTTCAGCTATAAAATAACAATAAATTAGTAATGCGTTTACGATCTCATCATATATCATATAATAAACACATAACGAACGCTTTGTGAAGCCTTGATAAACTGTAAAATCTATCTCTGGCACCAGCTACATTGTATTGTAGGACAGTGTTGCTCTTGATATTGTTCATGTTTATGTGTTGAATGAATAAATGTTTGATTGATGAAACAGAAGAAAGTGTTGAACGGAAAACAGGTCGTAAAAATTATAAAAAAATATAAAATTATAATCTATCTATATCTCTATCTATATATATAAAATTCTCTGTCACAAGTTAGTTGCCATACTCCTGCGAAACGGCTTGATTATTTTATATTCGGTAGGTCTGAGAATCTCCTGGTCTACGATCGCTAAGGTCAAGCAACTTTCGCAAAGGTCGGATCGGATGGGTGAAAACAATGACCAAAAATGTATCATCTGGAGCTTCTCCGTGCTTCGGAAGGCACGTAAAGCCATTGGTCCCGGCTGCATTAGCAGTCGTTAAAAACCACCAATTAGAATTGGACCCCTGTGGTGGTTCACGGCGCGTTTTCCCTGTAGTGTTTCCTCGCGCTCGTGCAGCTCGTGCAGTGGGGACATTATATGAGCTGGTGATTTTGATGATGGTATCTAATGGTGGTGTTATAAGTCACGTAAAAGAATATAGCTTAAATATCAAGATAGGCACTCTTCGCGATAACTTTTGAATGTATAAATTTTTATTGTTAGGACAAAATAGCTGGTGTTGTGATTACATCCTATACTTACCTATAATTACAAACTAACTGGTTACAAAGCCTTAGCAATTATTGGATATAGTTAAGAGCTTTTAGAACTATTCTGTGCTTTTATGGAACTAGAAACCCAAGGGCTATATTTCTCGTAATTGATATTCGATTGATGGATTATTTTTAGCAACCTATACCGATTTCTGAAGTCCGTCAATCGTCGCTTTCCTGCCTTACTCCAATGCCCTCTTTATAGGCTACTGAACAAAAATAGCATCTATATTAATAGCTCTCTTCCCTTTTAATTGCGTAAAGTCTTTGTTTCAAGTCTTTGGTCCGTTTCATAATATAAAACAAAAAGTTCCTTGTAAAATAATGTTGCCGGTATACGCCTGATTGTTATGAAAATAAATAAATGGAGCTAAGAAAGCAACTTTGTTGTTGCAAACATTTATAGGCGTATAAACATGGTGGTTTCCAAAGGTTTGAAAATGTAGAAAAGATATGCTAGGATATGGTATAATTTTACGTAAATTTTGTTGCGAACAACTTACAAAATAAAAATAAAAAAAGAATCCCTCTCGTGGATTTTATTCAACACTTTGTCTTTTAACAAATTGTAATTTGTTCGAAAATTTGCCTAAAATTATATATGAATACCCATAATCACAACTGATCTTTAATATTTGTAAAAATATGATGCTGAATTGCTGATTATACACTCGTGGACAAATAATACGGGTCTGTACCAAAAATTTTAATATCTCTTAAAATAATAGAGCCTAGCAGCATGAATGAAACTGTATGTTGTAGAAAATTTCATAGTTAATAATCACGACACTAAATGGTGAAAACATTATTTGTTTATATTATACATATGAAACAAAATATTATTTTTTTTGCGTTGAAAAATTACAAGACATACCTCATCCGTTTTTATGTGGTGTGCCTCATAAAAACGAATTTTAAAGCAATGTTAATACTTCGTATTGCCTCCACGGGCTCTTCTTACAGCTGCCAGACGATTGGGCATGCTGTTTGTTTAGTAAGTTTGTTATGCGATGTTGTGGGATATTGTTCTATTCTTCCGGGGTTCCGATTTCTCACACGCCTTCCGAGCTCGTCCCAAGCGTGCTCGATCGGATTTAGATCCGGGCTTCTCGACGGCCAGTCCATGCAATTGATGCCAACGTCTTGAATATACTCATTTACAATTTGAGCTGTATGTGGCCTAGCATTGTCATGCATAAATATGGAAATTTCATCTATACCATTTAAGGTTTTATGTCATACGATATTAAAATTCTCTTTAATGTAAAGTTAGTTTTATGCATGTAACATTATTAATTTACAAGATACTTAGGATTCAGTTGCTGACGCGTATTATTTGTCCACGAGTGTGTATGATGAAATATGATGTAGTCATCTTTAATCTACGTACTTTACCACCTAAAACGTATGACTAACTTTGAAACAGCCCTCACAGCATACTATGCCTATGCATTTACAATTATTTCTTATGGAATCATACTATGGGGGAACTCCTCTGACATTGATAAATTGTTTATATTACAGAAGAAGTGCTTGAGGATATTAACTAATATAGAACAAATAGAGTTATGCAAACCCCACTTTATCAAACATAGAATACTTACATTTATATCCATCTACATATTGGAGTCATTTAAATTTATCAAAAATCATCAAGAACATTTTCACCCATTGACAAAACAAAAAGAAACGATAGATATTTAAATAAGCTGAAATTACCCTTCACCAAGTTAACATTAGTCTCATCCAGTCCTTACTTTATGTCAATCAAAATTTACAATTATATCCCAAACCAGATTAAAAACTTGAAAAAATTTTCGCAGTTCCCTACGCAGTTAAAAAAGTTCTTGACTGAGAAATGTTTTTATACCTTAAAGGAATTTTTCGAATATAAATAACAACTGAGTAGGTATGTAATACGATATGGAAATATTTTTTACAATTGATATTGAAATGCAGATAATTTAGTATGTTATTTTGTTGAAATTATACTATTATGAATTTATTTTATGTTAATTTGTTATTTTTGTTAAAATTGAATTTATAATTAATTTTTGTATTGTGACATCTAGAGCCCTCTGGACCAAAAATTTATTTACTTAATTGCAATGCCCTTGCAGGGCGTCACATAATGACATAACATTTTTTAAGACCTTAGTACTTGTACTGTGTAACTTTTGTGACATGCATTAAAGATTCTGATTCTGAAAACTAGACTTAAGATTATTAAGTACAACATGAAGCGATAATTCGTGACACTGGACACTGTCATGGGGTGCCGGGTTCGATCCCGCTCGGCGCTCGTCGAATTTTTTCAACACTCAGCCGTACACCGAGACGTCAATTATCATTAATGATTACTTAGCACCTGAAATTGTCTATTGCAAAATAGACAATTTAAAATCTAAAAAAATCTAAAAAAATATAAATGTCTACAGAATTCAAAATTTTTTTTACAACTCATCAATAACGCTATTAACATTATAAATGGGTATCTAAAAACGTGCGTACGAACCGGCATAAACACACAACACCCGCCCCTGTTCGATTGGAAGTCTGTTCGTAAACGTGTCATCTGTTTTCCAAAACATTCAGAGAAATGCAAACAGCTGATCAGAGAGCGTACATCATAAATAAGGAGGCAGCAGAAGGTAAGATTCGTACAAGCGCGCACGAGCAACGCAACGCACACATCGACCCTCTCTCGGACACGGATTGGTATACACTGTAGACATTGGTAAGAAACGGGGACACCAGAAATGCCTTTCCAATATGAAGCGGCCGATGAACCAGGTTAGGGCCTAGTCCGCGTTTTATACACCACTGGTGGCCCGTCCCTGCTTCGCACGGGTGGACATTTTTTTAAAATATAGCCTATGTTACTCAGCGCTAATGTAGCATTCTAATGGTGAAAGAATTTTTGAAATCGGTCCAGTAGTTTTTGAGTTTATTCGTTACAAACATACATACAAAAATACAAAGCTTTCCTCTTTCTATTATTAGTATAGATTAGATCACTCGCTCCCGATACGATTCGAACCCCTCGGAGAATTTAGAAGGGCACGGGGAAACGCACTAGCGTGTGATGCTATTCTCTCTAGAAAACCTCTGACGTGCTTCGTTATAAGCCTTGAGGAACCTTCGTTAAAGTTTTTCGCCGCCCCCAAAAAAGCCCGGTGACGCTGAAAATGCAGTCTGAGGCAATCAGTAACTTCTCAAAAAAAAAAAGAACGAGCGCAGTATTTATCGAGTTTACCTTCTCGGGTCTCATTATTTTATGGTACAATGGAATTAATGAACAACATCCACTCAGAGGGTATTATCTTTTAAATTACTAGCTGACCAGCGGACTTCGTACCGCTTTGACAGTTTCCATGACAACAAAACAAACAAATCATTCGTCCGCTTAAGGACACCCGTATCCCATGATGGACCCCTATAGCAGCACCACCTACCGGGTCCAATTGTAAATCTAAACCATTCTCGAATCCACTTGAACACACACAAAAAAATTCATCTAAATCGGTCTAGCCGTTTAGAAGGAGTTCAATAACATACACACGCACAGTATTATATAAAGATTATCCTGTGTGTAATTTATTGATTGTTATTTGAGTTTTCTCGTTGAATTTATTTGTTCAATATGCATAAGGTTACTTGCACGAGATCTATTTACCAATCGAATTCATTCGTTTTAGAGTTTTTATGGCAAAATTTAAACTATCCCAGTTAGATTCATAGTCTATGGTTAGATAAAAGTTAAGTCAAACTTAGCATACTATTTACCAATAAACCTCAGAATAATAACTAAAGCTATATTCTTCTGAGCAATAAACAGACAATACAGATTATATACTGTTTTGAAAAAATATGATGTGTGTATTTTGTCTGATAAGGAGAGGAATTTCAAGAAAACTGTACTCGGAGCTTTAAGTATTACTTAACCTTTTCACCGCCCAACTATCCTGCACGCGATGTCCCGCTGTACGCCAACGTATAAATGTATTTTAATAAAGTAGGTACAAAGAAGAACTTCTATAGAAGTGCTGGCGTGGGCGGCACGAAAATCTCGAACTTCTATAGTAGTTGTTGGCGGTAAAAAGGTTAATCAGTAGACTCAATTAGCGGTTGCATTAAGTTTTAATTATTTTTGTGGTATTTTTATTTTAATGTCTAAGTTCTTTGCTTTATATTGGTATATGCTGTAGCTACCTTAAAGTAAGATTTGTATTTAGTTAAATAAGTTTCTGATTAAATAAAAAAGTAAAATTCACTAACAAATACACAACAAGTTTAATGGATGACAGCTAGCAGATGGTCTGTATTTAATTGTTACTGACACAGACCAGTGATATGTAATTGTTGCATTTGCCTAAGCATTGTATAAAATAGCATACCTATTTTTAGTGTAGATACTTGGACGCCTAATGTAATACAGTGCCATAGAACAATTGAATTTCTATTGTGTCTGGTTTAAGAACAACTACGTCGATAAGTGTTATTGTTATGGCATGATGCGAAGTAAGAACTAACACAGTGTATTTGTATATAATAAAGTGTAGTGTATTCCTATTCCTAAATCAGTTAAGCTTCAAGCATGGATTGAATCTTAAAATAAAATCTTATAAAGATAGACTGGTTAGGTTTAAGTTAGATAATCTGGAAAACAGACGCAATTACACTGCGCTTTCGTGCTTACACAAAATTGTCCACTCCCACATAGATTCTTCTAATTTACTAGCTCTTTTAAATTTTAAAATAAAATTTCGGTCACGTGATAACGATCCGCACACTTTTATACTTCAAGTCTGCAAAAACAACACATCCTTCTTTAATACTATAGTGCGCATGTGCCGCCTATATAATGACCTCATTAATAATAATAATTTAAGTGTAGATATATTTCATCTCAGTCTTGCAGGATTCCAGAATTGCTTAAAAGTTTCCTTAAAACCTTCCTATACAACTTAGTTTTTAGATAATAAACTAAGTTTGTTTGTTTAAATTATAAATTATAACATAAAGCACATCTTTATAGTCTAGATATTTAAGTCATGATGTGTGCACACATTATTGGATTGTAGTTTAGCAAAATACTTTATATACTAATATGTACCCTATTCATGTTTTAGCTATAATCTGTGTTGTGTACCATAAATAAATAAATAAATTTATTATAGTGTTAGTTAATAATTTCTCCTCATCAAAACGGAGCGACAGACCGGCGCGATTTTTCGCTCGGAGATATTGGAGCCGGTAATCAAACAAATCAAGGTATAAAGCATGCTGCCTACAAATAGCGAAATTAACTTTAGTGGATGTTTAGAATTTTAGAATATCGGCAAACATTTTAGCACAGTCATATTACACAACAATAGATATTTTTTTCTACAGGAAATCTTTATTCAAATATGAACACAATAGTATTTGTTTTTAAAATAATAACAGCATTATTCTAACAATAACAAAAAAGTGACCTCAACACTAGTAACATTGAACACAACTCAAAAAAAACCAGTACAGCAGTACTTAATAATATAATATTTCTTTGAAAAGAAATACGTTTATATTTAAGAGCGTTTACGCCGCACACTAGCGCCTCCAATGAAAAAAAACATATCTAGTAATTAGAGATAGAAAATCAAATTATGCTCAACAAACTATTTGAATGAAGTAATTACGCATTTTACCGTCACTTCTTTCGCGCTGATTTCGTATTCGTACAAAAATTATTATTTTTTCCAATAACATAAAATATAGCCTATGTCACACGCAAGGACTGTATCATTCTATCAGTGGAATATTTTTAGAAATACGACCAGTAGTTCCAGCGATTACCCTCCTCAAACAATCAAAATTACAAGCACAAGAGAGATTATTCACAAGCTTTACCTGTTTATTAAGAGCGTTTACGCCGCACACTAGCGCCGCCAATAAAAAAAAATGTATCTAGTAATTAGAGATAGAATATCAAATAATGCTCAACAAACTATTTGAATGAAGTAATTTAGCATATTTACGAGTACGTCACCTAATGAACATCTGACATGTTATGGTTTAGTAAAGGCGACGCCGACGCACCGCTAAACAATAAATCTCATAAGAAAAACTGATTTTTTTTCTTCAAATTAAAACTACAAATTATTTTAAAAAAAATAACTACAATATTGAAGTGTGTGTTAAGACTAATCTACTAAGAAAAATTAGATGCTTAAATCGGCCTGGTTAGCCTGTAAAATGCAAATCTATGTTTTAAAGGAGGTTACTTTGTTATCTTTTTCTCTGTTATAAAAGTTGACAAATCGTGTTTCTGCAACTAGCAAAATGAAGACAATTAAATGAAAAATCATGTCATCAAATATCACTTTCATATGTTTTGTAATTGTTGGTAAATATCAAGATCCCCGCCACGGAAATTTCCAATGCGTCGCCTTAAATACGGCGTTATAGGTAAAAAGTGGCAGTTTCGTCTTATTTAACTAAACCATAAAATGTCAGATGTTCATTAGGTGACGGAAAAATGCGTAATTACTTCATTCAAATAGTGTGTTGAGCATAATTTGATTTTCTATCTCTAATTACTAGATATGTTTTTTTTGTTCATTGGCGGCACTAGTGTGCGGCGTAAACGCTTTTAAATATAAACCTATTTCTTAATTAAGCTTAATAGTACACTCAGATGTTACCTATTACAAAAACAAAATTATCTCCTCGATTCAGCTAGATTTTAAGACGATCCAGGTTATAGGTAACGATTGTGAACACAATCTTGCCAATGTCAGTAGCCTGATTTTGAAATTTTGCCTATAGTCTAGACATGAAACTCAGGAGCCACTTTGAGACATTATATTATTATTATATGATTAAATAATTTTACGGTTTATTTACAAACAAAGACAAAAACAAGATAATAATAAACTACTTAAAATTAAACTTACAAAAAGCTATAAACTATATCTACTATTAACTATAAATAAAAAATTTGCCCTAAATCATCCCCATCAGGCAGAGTGCCCAGTAAGCTAGCAGCATTGCCACGTTGGATAGCTATGTGGACTATATGTGGACAAAATTAAGCTAATGATGATGACGATGAAAATTTCTAGATAATTATTACAAAAGCTTAGTGATGATATTCTCCTGACTACAACATGTGGTCCTTTAAACGAGATGTGAAGAAGCAACTTGGGTCGGCAGATGAGGACGGCTTGTAAAGAACACTTCTCTTCACTCCACCACTAACTGTCTTCGCATCAGGGTGCCAAGTGCGAGTTTCATTCGCTATTCGATCACGTTAACAAAAACGAGAGTTTGTATGGCAAAATATGAACTCTTCTCGTTTGTCGCCAGGAGTCGCTGCTAAAATGCCATACTAATTTTCGTTTTCGTAAACGTGACCGAATGAATACGGATCGTAAACAAAACTCACACTAGGCACCCTGGACTCCGCTTCTGCTTAACGTTAACCGCCTCTGTGGTTTAGTGATTAAGACCACCGATCTCAGACCCAGAGGTCCCGGGTTCGATTCCCAGTTGGGCGTACTTGTTTGTGTAAGTAGGTACTCGGTTTGGTTTGTTGTCTGTTTTCCCGCCTGGCTAGCTACCACGATCATATCTTAATATGTAAATGTTAATAGCATTGTTGTGTTCCGCCAGCTAGATATATAAAAAAAATAAAAAAACTTTCCCACACTCACACCAATTATCTAGCCCAAGAGATGCTTCGTTATGAAACTCGTTAAAATGGTTACTAGACAACGGATAAACATACTTAAAATACTTAAATCCACATACTTATTACACATAGAAAACACTCAGACCCGAGACAATTTAGAAAAACAATAAAATTATAAATTAACCCGACCGGGGATCGAACCCGGGACCTCAGAGATGGCGACACCATGAAAATCGGTGTACAAACCACTCGACCAAGGAGGTCGTATAAGATAGCCAGTTGAGGAATCCGGGTGAAGTGAGTTTCCATCAGCTCTGGCCTTATCATCACTTAATATCAGATGAGATGAAGCCTAGTGCTTACCCGTAAGTAATAAAAAAAAGGACGGCAGAGTCATTTGCTTACTCACACATTAAAAAAAACAATTAATGAAACCTATAAAAAACTTAATTTTAATGACTTCTTGGCGGGAAAGTGAAGCGTCTTGTCTGCGGTTTTGTTTTTTTTATTAAATTGTGTTAGGTTGAATATTAATGTGAAATAATGGTGGATTATTAACCGTTAAGAGCGTTTACGCCGCACACTAGCGCCGCCAATGAAAAAAAAAACATATCTAGTAATTAGAGATAGAAAATCAAATTATGCTCAAGAAATAATAAAATGGTGTTCATTAGGTGACGTAAAAATGCTAAATTACTTCATTCAAATAGTTTGTTGAGCATAATTTGATTTTCTATCTCTAATTACTAGATATCTTTTTTTTTTCATTAGTGGCGCTAGTGTGCGGCGTAAACGCTCTTAAGTGTTCGTAAGTGCACATGAGTGTTGGCAAATGAAACAAAACAGTGCAACTTCACTTTTCAAATTCTCTCAAGGAGTCTGCCCGAGGACTTATAGTAAAGCCCCAAATCTTTACTAAGATACTTACTCGAGGGGTTCATCATCATTATACATGTACTGCAAAGAATTGTATATTTATGTATTACTTGTAAGAAAAATTACTTTGACACCTGGCTAAATGTGCTAATCGCACGAAGCCATCAACTATAGAAAAACAAATAATTAATGTTTCATCATCGAAACGACAACTTATTCATTATAGGTAGTTAATTAGTGGTTAATTGTTAACCCAACACGAGGAAGTGTTTATCGACTTTTTCAAGTAGTAATACCGTTAACTAAACAATTAGCATAGATAAAGCGCCAATATTCAGGTTCGTAAATAACTACTGAAAAAGTTCTATGTGCGTAGGCAGTTTCATACAGTTATTATTACTTAGTAAGGCGTAGAAACTGTTTTATGACTTGGCAATCATTAATTTATTGCAGCGACTTGAAATCTATTTTTGAATACGAACATTACTTGATGGTCATTGCATTAATAATAGTAGTAAAAAGTGCTTTTTTGCTTTTTCGTGTACTTACAAAAAGTTCCGTTACGTTACGTTATGTTGAACGAAAAACGTGAAGCTGTCTGTCTGCTTACTTGCTTAATACGTCTTTCTTGTCTTGTTAACACGTTTTGTTGTCACCAGGTTTCATTGTCATTTAAACGAATATTTAAGTTTAATACATAAATATTCGTTTTCGTTGTTGTACGACGTAAATATGTAGAATTTCTTTTTTGTTTCTAACTTTCCTTTGTACTTTACAATATTTTTTTCCTAAACTCAAAATTTATTTACACCGGAAGTTAATTACACTAATGCACATTGCATTAGTGTAAGTAATCACACAATTTTTTTAAGCTTTATTATATTAGTATACACATTTCATTTCATAAAGCACGTAAATAAGCAGGCAACCAAGGACACTATACAAGAACGCGCACTTACCGCTTCACACTAAAAAACGTACTACTTTTTACTCTCTGTATAAATGTAAACGAAAAAAGTGATAATTAACCGACCAAAATATCAAAATAAGTGCGAACACTCCCGCATCACTCCCGCGCACTCTTAGTCCCGGCATACTTGTTTATTACACCACAGCTAGGGTTGGCTGGAAGAGATCTCTTCTAGAGATAGCTCACCATTGTATACATTATGTCCTGGTAACGTGTGTTTAAATGTAATTTCTTTAAGGATTAATAATTAATTAACACTTTTTAAGTGAAAAGCATCATACGTTCAAACCTAATAGCATGCCTAAAAGTACCTTTTTAGAAAAGCATGATTTTTAAATGCTTTTGCTTTTAACGCCCACCTCTATCTGCTACCCTTGCGAAGCCTTATGATCAGAAATTCAGAATGTCTAAATTTCAATTCGTCTACGAAGCAAAATGACTAAAAGGAAAGTCTACGTGGCAAAATCCCTAAGCAGTAAGGCGTCTAAAGATGAAAATGTTTAACAAGCAAAATGCCTAAATTGCAATAATACATAAGCCGTAAATCGTCTAAAGATCAAAATGTCTACCAAGCAAATTACCTAACGAAGCTGTAGCGGGTCGCCAGTGTTTAAATAAATTAATAATTATCTATCCGTATATTTAATTTCCTCTTATAATATTAGTACCTAGATACCTACGAAGGAAGGAAAATTAAATAATAAACAATATTCATGTTAGAATTATGCATGATTAGATAATAAATGTTGCCTAGTGTTTGCTATTGGCTCTGATAATGCCACTTGTTGACTGCGGAAAAAGAGAGGGTTCTCGCTAACTAACTAGTTATATTGCTCGTACTCACTTATTATTGAGAAAGCGAGACGTGTGTAGCGGTTTGGGTCCCGGAACGTCTCATGTCTCGAAACACAGAAAAAATAATCTCGAAGTCCCGGGACTTTTACTAAATTTTATTGTCTCGAGTCCCGGGACTTTTTGATCGTGACTCTAAACTTTCAGATCGAGACTTGAGACTTGCAGAACGAGACTCGCGAAAAAGATGTAAGCTCAGTATAAAAATTTATATTTTGATACCATTAGCTACTACATAATATAAAACAAAGTCGCTTCCCGCTGTCTCTATGTATGTATGTATGCTTAGATCTTAAACAACGCAACGGATTTTGATACGGTTTTTTTTAATAGATAGAGTGATTTCAAGAGGAAGGTTTGTATGTATAAATACATGCATAATATAGTAGAGAAACACTGATAATATTAGAGGTTTCACATTTTTTTGCGCTTACATTGCAAACGCTGGCTGAACCCTACGAGATAGATCAAAATAATATACTACAGAATTGTACACCTTAAAAAGGTCTACAAAAAAGTCCGCGATGGTATATGTCTATCTCTTAGGGATAACCTACAATAATAATTTTTTATACTTTACTTTTTACGAGAAATAATGGCCTATTTACGAAGCGATTTTAAGCAATACAGCATTAATCCTTATCTAATTAAGTACCTTAAATACATTGTGCATTTAATATAGATCAATATGGCATTTACAGCATGTAAATTAAATAAATATTTTCGAAGACATTACAGATTTAAAATGCAGGGACATAACGGTTGCGTGTATCAGCATTGCACCCGTGCGAAGCCGGGGCGGGTCAGCCATTTATCGGTAAATTTGATTTTTATCTACCTACACAGAGTTCCATTTAATCATTATTAGGAATAAAACTTTTTTACAAAAAATAATGTGATGATTTATTTTACTATGACTTTACTAATTCTTAGGTATTGTATCTGTGAATATACATACGAATTGTAAAAAATCTAAAATGTAAATTGTAATTGGTAAATAAATAACGACACTTAGTAACGTGTCGTTATTTATTTACCAATTATTTATTATTGATTTATTTTATGTAACGCCTCGGTGACGGAGCGGCAAAGCGCTCGGTCCTATACCCGAAGGTCTCGGGTTCAATTCCCAGGTCGGGCAAACTGTCTTTCGGATTTTCGATGCATAGCCTGGGTTTGTGATCACCAACCCGCATTCGGCAAGCGTGGTGATTAAGCCTTTCAATATTTGTAGTGATGACTTGATTTCAATGACGGAGGCCTTTGCTCAATAGTGGGACAGTAGGTAATATGCTATTACTACTTACTACTTACTATTTTATTTGTTTTTTTATTTTTTTTACCGCTAAAGAAAGACAAACCTTTAATTAAATATTTTTTTTATAATCTTGATACTGATGGCTTGCACCAGTATCTACTAGTAGATACGTTAAACGCTATTTTTGTTTACAACATCAATCATCAACATCATACTCTTTAATTATTGGTTGTAATATTATTCACCGAAGTTGTAATACTTAGATGACAAACACAGGACATCATAGTTACATATTTGGGTGTCAACTTAAACATAATTTGGCAACCTCTTTTATAACCACCCCTGTGCTCTAGTGGTAAGACCAACGGTCTCAGACCCAGAGGTCCCTGGTTCGATTCCCAGCGGGTGCTACCACATACTTTCTCATCTACTCGGTTGGCATTTTTAGCATTGTTATGTTCCATCCATTTTCTGCCACTGGGATGGCTCGGGATCACGAATGACAAGCACCGAGTTCATGTGTTGCCAACCCTGAGACCTTATTATGCCTTTATGCTCGTAATTTAACTGGACCTCATACCCTTTAAACCGGAATTGTTGCGTGACGACACCGATAGATACAGACGGGTACTAGCGGATACCTTACCATGGACTGTTCGACAACAGTTTAATTAATTCAACGTACAACAACCACGTAATTAAGCGAATGTAGTATAACCGATAGTGTTTGTTTAATATCTAAAACTTATCGTCATATTGTTAATTGTTATGGCAAGTTGGCTGGCGAATGGCGAGTGACGTAATACTAAAATATAACTAGCGTTTACATTTACTTACAGCTGCATGCAATGGAACATGGACATGGCCATTTGGTTACCACTTATTTATACATAAACGTGACACTAAGTATAAAGTAGCTTTATAAGTGTGTGATGTGTGTGTTTTACTATATTTCTCGCTTGGTTGAAAAGTGTGTGTCTTGGTAACATAAAAGTTTATGCCTTTTATTTTCTACCTTCAAATAAGTAGCAGTAAATAGCTGTTGACTGTTCAACTGCTACGCAAAGGCCTCCATCACTGAAATCAAGTCATCTCTACAATTGATGGGTAATGGTTTAATCACAACGCCTGCCAAATGCGGGTTGGTGATCACTGATCATAAACTAGGGCTCTGCATCGAAAATATCCGAAACACACTGCCGATCTGGAAATTAAACCCGGGGCGTTCGGTTATGCAAATTAAACAATAATAAGATTTGTGTTGTAGTTAACTAACAGTCCAGTTTTTCAAAGATCTTAAAAGTTTTGCCATAAATATTGAGTGGACGACATAGTCTTGTCAGAATGCAATGGCTGTACAGAATAGAAACAAATCGTGTGAAAAGAGGAGCCTTTAACTTAGCAGTGGGTACTCACAGGGGGTACACGAAAAACGATAAATGACGATAGGCCGTCGTCAATGTAGTGGTATTCCTATGTAAAACTTCAATCTTAATAAGGTACCTAATATTTTTGTACGAACTTAACATTTTGGCATATTGAACCGAATGAAGTAAGCCCAGCGAAAGGTAACTGCTGTAAATCGTTGAGGAATTCGACTGTCTACGGTCTCCATCATCAGACCTGTAATGGCACTTATAACCCATATGTGTGCAAAGTTCTCATCAATAGAAATGAATTACGTCCAAACACAAGGTAGCTACTGTAAAACGTTGAGGAGTTCCCTTGACTGTCCTTCGTCTTCATCATCAGACCCCTAATGACAGTCACAACCCATCTAGGTGTAAAGTTCTCATCAATACAAATTATTCAAGCCCAAACACCAGGTCATTGCTGTAAATCGTTGAGGAGCTACCTCGACTGTCTTTCAGCTTCATCATCAGATCAACTCCAGACCTTTATTAAATAGTAGTGCTTTGAAATACTTATGAAAAAAATTAATAAATGCATTAGTCGCCACTAAGATTTTCGAAGGTTCCCCTCGATTTCTCTGGGATGCCATCATCAGATCCTGGTTTCCTTATCATGGTACCACCTTTGGGATATATCCTTTCCAACAAAAAAAGAATCATCAAAATCAGTTATTAAACGACGAAGTTATCAGCGAACACACATACATAAAAAAATATATTATATACTCGTATACGGTCGAATTGAGAAGCCTCCTCCTTTTTTGAAGTCGGTTAAAAAAACTAGATGTTTTATAAAAAAAAAAAACAATAGCGTCTTTCTAATAAGTATTTTGTATGAGTATACTTAATTTCATCGACGTAATTTAGTAAATGAAAAAGATAGTCATGTAAATAGATACCTACTTTGGATTATTTTTTATTGGAGATACTAGAAAATGAAGCTTCTACCACGCATGATGTAACTAAGAGAAAAACTGCGGCTATAGACTGAATTATGTTTTAAATATTAAGTGTCCTAGCAACTATCATAATTAGCTATTATAGCTATAACAATTTTATGTTGCGCGTTTTGTTTTGTTGTTTTGCACTTTTATTGCTTTAGGTAGATAATCTCCGATATATTGTCGCCATTTTATGTTGGCGCTGTAAGCAATCCTTGAAGAAGTGCCCTCTGCATCCTCTCCATTGTCTTACGTACAATTTAAATTAATATTTAAAACAAACAATGTCTGTCATATATATACGTCCGTCATTGCATTACACAAGAACCTTGTAAGAGTTTTGTTTGCAATTCGATCGTGTTAACGAAAACAAGAGTTTTTATGGTAACATTTTTACAGTTTGGTTTGACACCAGAAGGCGCTGCTTCATGTGTGACCTATGTATGATGATGATGATTTTATTTACTTTATTACTTTAGTAAAACGTAGGTATACTGGGCCCGCGAGTAGGTTTATGGCCCGTTCTCCCTCTCCATCCATAGGGAAGGCTCGTGCTCCAGCAGTGGTGATATAAAAAATGAGCTGATGAAGATGATACGTATACAAATTAAGTGAATATACGCTTCACTACACCACAAAATATATACCTATTATAGTTTCATTATCTTTTAACTGAATATTATAAATACTGCTGTGTTTGTCGTCCTTACTTCGCGTTAAAATGGAACAATCATGATATTGAACAACTGGTTAGATAGATAGATAATACTTTTATTGCAACACTATAAAACATAAACACGAACAAAAGAAAAACAATAATAATATTACAAAGTTACAATTTGGCGGTCTTATCGCTTTCAAGCGATTTCTTCCAGACAACCAGTCGGATGGAGAGAGCTAATTAACTTTAAGATCAGAGGTGAAACTATTGAAACATACTAGAATAAAGTGTAGTGTAGTAAAGAATTTTATAAATTAAGCAAAATAATAATAATAATGATAATAATGATAAACATGGTTATAGCTCGCGATATAAAGACACCAGTACCTTTACCACCATCTCATTTTAGGTCCCACTGCTGGAGTACCTACAAGCCTTCGCTATGGAAAGATAGGGAGAACGGGCCATAAAACACCACGCGCGGCTAGTGGTGATTGGTGGTTCTTAACGAATGCTATGCAGCCGGGACTAACGGCTTTACGTGCCTCCTGAAGCACGGAGGAGCTCGAGATGATACATTTTTAAGCACCCATCCGACAACCGGCCTTTTTGAAAGTTGCTTAACTTCAACAATCGCAGACCGAACGATCGTGCTGCTCAGTAGTTTTAAACGGAGCAAAATTTAGGATACCTTTTTAATTTTGGAAAAGAAAGGATTTCATCAAAGTTTGTATTATATCTCCCCCATGTACGTCGTGGGCACAGCTCATGAATTTTATTTTTGCTCAGACTAAGAGTACCTAGTGCGATTTTTATTTATCATTTGATTTCAATCAGCTCAGACGAGTTATAAAAAACAAGTTCGTTTATTTATTTTACACTCCTCTGCTGAAGTGGGATAGTGGTTAAAGTGGGACTGGGCTGGTCAGTCTACCGCATGCCGAACGAGAGGTGGGCGCGGATCACAACGGAGTGGAGTGGAAAATGCGAAAAAGCGACCAGGTAGACCAAGAATATAGCGATGGTGGGACGACCTTGATGGGTTCATGAAGGAATGGCGTGATGTTGCAGGGAACCGGAAGGTGTGGAAAAAGTGTGGGGAGACCTTTGCGCAGGATTGGCACAGCTATGGCTGATATAATAATAATAATAATTACAATCCTCGTTTTTACCAGGAGGCGTTGTTCCAATGCCATAATAAATAAATTCTCGTTTTCGTTATTGTGATCGATTGGTATATAAAATCACACTAGACACAACTATAGAGTTTTGTGAATGTCAGAGTTACGTTAAGATAAGATAGCATTACACTATACGTCTTGGTACCGAACTAGATAAACTAGATTGTGTTAAAGGTATCGACAAGTACACTCACGAGCAGTTAACAGTAAACATTGTTACTCTTAACTTAATACAATGGAATAAAAGTCATAACTAGTCAAAAGTGTAAACATGTTAAGACTCGTGACTGTACAATTTTTCAATTGTGATATTCGACGCTAAACATTAAAAAAAGTCAAGTCTCTTTAAAGTATGATTTAGTAGTTAGGGCTTAATACATACAAACTGGATTGTACGTGTTTGATTTACCTAGTAACTTTAAAAGATATGAGTGAGAGTATTAGCTATTGTACTAACTACTGTGTGAGTACTGTGCAGAATTTTGAAATTCATGTCTGGAGCTGCGCCTCCCTCCCTCTCTTACTGGTTCCACAGAATATCAGCGCCTTGGCACGTCAATGTCATGGCATAAGCTGAGTGGTGACCATTTCGGTTGCATAATTATAAATGTCCATTATGTCAAGTTGTCATAGATGCTCCGAATAAATATTTTTCATTTCATTTCTATCGGTTATTTATCGCTGATAATAAAAATATTGGTACCTGATACAGTGTAGGTATTACTAAACAGTAATACCTGTATAATCCCGAATAAGACAGATAGGGGTACTGTTATGGAGTAGTGGACTGTATGAATGAATTGTTGGAAACACGTAGTATCTTGTAAACATTTATTAGCTATAATTTAGTACAAATACATAAAAAAATAACCTGACAACTCAAACGAAAACCAATGACTGAAGCACAAAACATCAATGTCAAAAAAGGTCTTATAAAAAGTTAATACATTACATCTTAATTTGAATATAAAAGGTTTGGACCAGCCAGTCGCCAACAGGTACCGTGCATAGAACCCCGGATAATTATAAACATACCTGAAAAGCACGACATAGCCGAGATATTGAGCTCGTTTGGTACCTACTAAGTAAAATTGCAGTGACAACCGTAGGTCGATGTGTTTTTGTATGGAGAAGTAAATCTATGTTAAAATTATTTTGCGTATTATCACGGTGTTATATAAGTCTATGTTTCGGGATTATACACCTATTACTAAACACTGTATATGTATAGCAAACAATGTTGTTTGCTTAAAACACGGTATTATAAAGTTTGTATTGAAATTGGTAAAGTGCACATGTTTCCCCATTAATAAACCAAGCATGCAAATACCAATTTAGTTTAAAAAAAATATACCCTACAATATAAATGAGCAAATTAATGAGATTGTAGAGCAGACATTTTTTTATTTTTATTTATTTGGGTCAACTAACAATATTACAATAAAATAATATGTTGTTCTTATAATCTAAAAAGTTATTATACCCATTGCGATACCAACATCGTTAAGAGCGTTTAAGCCGCACACTAGCGCCACTAATGAAAAAAAAAAACATATCTAGTAATTAGAGATAGAAAATCAAATTACGCTCAACAAACTATCTGAACGAAGTAATTTAGAATCCTCACATGTTATGGTTTAGTTAAATAAGACGTTACGGCCACTTTTAACTATAACGCCATATTTAACTAAACCATAACATGTCAGGTGTTCATTAGGTGACGTAAAAATGCTAATTTACTTCATTCAGATAGTTTGTTGAGCGTAATTTGATTTTCTATCTCTAATTACTAGATATGTTTTCTTTTTCATTGGCGGCGCTAGTGTGCGGCGTAAACGCTCTTAACCACAGATTACATAATTTTGTTACCGCAATTGGTAGGTAGGTACTTCGACTATCCAAATTAGGGTAGTTAGTCCTTTAAAGTATTTTTTGAGGAGCTCGATGGCGCAGTGGTTAACGCGTCCGGTCTGCGATTGCTAAGGTTAAGCAACTTTCGCATAGGCCGGTTATGGATGGGCAACTTGAAAATGAATCTAGAGGAATATTTAGTGCACCATAGTTATTTAAGCAGTGTTATTTAATTGTGGTTGTTACCGGTTTTCTCTAAATTCTGCGTTGAACGGATAACATCCAAGATTTCGTATTATGTTGGCAGCAGCGGAAACGAACGATTCAAAAATACGGAAAATCGGCATCATACTCAGAATAATAACTAAAGCTATAGAAACCTGACTAAAATAGCAACACAAATTCATCAGTTCGCACTATTTTAACTAATGAACCTAGGTGATGTATTGGAAAGAGATCGATTGTCCCTTTTCTTTCGTTATTTCGAAGGTGTCACCAGATTTGTGAGACGAACTGTCAGCTTTTTAATCAATGTACTTCTTTTGGCCGGGCATAAGGACTCGAGATTTTATTATTCAGATGACCGAATGACATAACAATACAAAAAATAAAAACTAAGTGTCAACCATTTGTCGCACTCCAATCTCCCTTTCTAGCCATAAGATAGAACGGAACTAAACATAGTTGCACGTTTTTTTATTTTAACCTTCCTTCTATAGCTTTAGTTATTGTTCTGAGGCATCATACGCCTTGGAAGACGAGTGTGACTTATGTCGCATGCGACAACACAATGTCATTCTTGCAATTCAAAAATAGATCCCCAGTTTCTAGTGATCATAGAAAAATAGCGTCGTTCACTGGTTCCTTTCGAACATTCTAACCTGTTGTCTATTCAAAATTTTGGAACGCGCCATTTTACCCAGAGGTGGCGTTTGTTACCGAGCACTTTAAGTAATGTTCCGCTATGTTCCAAATAAAAGTTTTTTTTATTGGTGCCAACTGCCACTACTCTAGGTATAAATACCCCTAGAGGTAGATATACTCGTAGTTATATCTATTGTACCTAATTATGTGTGCAAAGTGCCTTTTTGGTATTATCAGACGATAACGCGAACATTACAATAGTTTTTAGTGTTTCAGCAGTAACTTTTAGACTTCCTTAATCAGTGTTTACCTACTACACCCATATTTCTTTTATCTAGGCGATAGCGAGACTTAGTATCTAGGACTAGGAATCTATATGGAACTGCTTTATCTAAATTACGGGATTTTGCTCACACTTCACAATAACAAATATTTTATCGATTATGGTATCCAACGATAAATTCTGGAAGTGGGGCAGCATCGATAAACCACGTAAAAACAATGAGATATGAAACTGTTCTGATATGAAATTGAATAATATTCGGTTATAGATTGGTTATTGTTTGAGTTAAAATTGAAAATGTAGGGCGACGTCACTAACATAAAATTAACATCTGCATGTTCTCAAATTGTTTCTAGCCATAGAGCAATAAAAGAATGTGAAGTTATTTATTCTCATAAACCTAAAGCAAAATAAAGCCGATTACATGAATGTTTTAAATGCACACACGTCATATTATTATTTACTATTAAATACGATGGAACGAATTTGTCGCTGTCGGAAACCGTAGTTTAACATAATTCAAATATAGTGATTACGGAAGTTCTTAATAGATGTAAAAAACTTAGTACAACATGTAAAACAAATGCCGTGTCTTCATAGGAACAATGAAGTGATTTTTTTTAAATTTACGTTTTAAATAAACACTATTCGATGTTGTAAATCGACAGGACCGTATACAAATATTCCAATAGCAATTTCATTTATGTGTCATAAACATACCATTAAAAAAGTGTTATTTTTGAAAGAGTTTGCTCTTTGCCTCAGACGGCATTTTCAGCTTCACCGGGCTTTTTTGGGGGCGGCGAGAAACTTAAAGGGTTCCTCAAGCCATGTGAAACGAATCACCGTCAGAGGTTTTCTACAGCGAACGGCATGACGCACTGGTGCGTGTCCCCGTGCCCTACTAGATTCTCCGAGGGGTTCGGATCGGATCGGGGTTAAAAGGTGTGATGAATGCGTCATGAAAGTGACGTCATAGCTGTATAAACCCTCTTAAATTCTAAGTACGAGTTTCGCTTCGTGTTTCGACCGGTGCGGTGGTAAAAAGTGCGTCCATTGACTATCCTACCATTAACAACCCCTTTTTTGTTTGCCTCCCTTAATCAGGACAATGGTTCTACCACTAAATACTCTACCTATACAATGACAATAAAAAACAAATTAATGTAAACCTTAGTAATAAGTACCTACCTAGGTTTTACTTACAGATTTTATGTAAGTAATAATTTCTTTTGTCTTTTGTTTCCGATGAAATGACGTCAGGAAATGACATCGTTTTAGCCCCCATAGACAAGTGGCATAACGCTTAAAAAAAGAAATGGAATAGATTTATTTACGGATTGACATAAGACAACGACCGACCCTATCAATCAAGTTAGATTGACTTTATATCCATCCCATACGCTTATTAATCTATTCTACTAGCCTATTTCCTCAGGACAGACATACTGATATCAAAAGTAAAGAACGTTAAAAATAGATGGCGATCGATAAGTATTTTATCAGAGGCTGAAATTGAATTCTGTTACAGTTTTCTCGGCTGCTATCGCTCCATTCTTGAACTTGTGTAAATTTTACTGCAGGCAGGCAACTATTCAGTTTAGTTCTACGACTTCTACGATAACGTCACGTCACTTCCTTAGTTTCTGACTTAATCAATATTAGTTACCTAGTTACCTCCGTATCCGTACTTAGTACTTGTTACTTTTATATAGGAGGGCGCTGGAAAATCATGTCACTTAATCCTACATTTACTAAAAAATTTACTAAGGTTTGTTACTAAGAGAATTTAATAAAACTAGTGGTCGCCCAGTGGTCAAAATTCGACCGTAATTTTATTATGCCTGCACGGATTGTATTCTAAGCAATGAAAAATTAAAAAAGATAGAATGTGAGTTTGGTTTGGCATTGTCATATTTTGGCCACTCCTCTTCCATTTTTGAAATTTTTGAAAACAGTATATAAACTTACGTGTGTGTCAAATACATGGTAGTGTGTGTAATGTTTGTTTTATTGATTTAATGTATTTTTATGCATAATTTAAAAAAAAATTAACATTCGGATAACCTTCTCTATACAACCTTATTTTTAGTTTATACGAAAATCGAAACACGGGTCAAATATTTTCATTTAAAGACAAAAATTTAAATAATATCTTGAAAACTCACGAAGATACAAGCTTTTTGTGCTGTCCCGTTGTGTTTTTTAGTAGAGTATACTTTATTTGAGATTTTATTTATATTATTTGGTCAAAATGTAACATGGTATAAAAAATATTGAAATCGATTCTATTACTGATTCTGAACAAACAGTTTTCAGGTTTCGTATAAACTAAAAATAACGTTGTATTTGTAAACTATAAGTGTGCGAATTTTCATACCTACTCCTCCGTCCGCGCAATTTTCGTAAAAAAGGGGTACAAAGTTTTTGCTTCACGTATTAATATATAGATATTTAGTTTATAGATATTGCTAACACGTGCTAATGAATTCCAAACATCTTAATACTTCTAATCACACCACCTTTCACAACCTTTTTTATTTGATTTAAACAAGTGTTTCTTTATCTTAAACATTCAATTGATGGAGCATTAGAAGTGGCGATGACGTCAACCATTCAACATAGCTCTCTACACCCTCACAGTTTCTAAGAGCTTCGTTTCGTTTTTCGACCAGTGGTAAAAAGTTTTATTTACCCTTTTATTTCTTTCGTAACCCAGTTTTAATGGGCTCTTAAAACTAAGTGTGGTATTGATTAGAGACTGCCACGGCCTCGGCATGGTATGGTAAAGATTTGGGCCTTTTACCACAGAGTAATATGTAGGTACTCTGAGTCTGTCTTTTACTTCAAAAAACATATTACGCGTTATCAAATGGTTATCAATCACATTTGACACAACGACCACATTGATAATCAATATAATTTGGGGTCGCTCCAATAAAATAATTAGTTACAAAAATCATAAAATAATATCCACCTTTTATACATATTACATAAACCTCCTTCAATTCAAAACATTTTTTTTTAATAAATCCTAACTGCAAACTAGTGTAAACGTCACTTTTTACTTTCCCGCCAAGTGAATCACGTTAATTCACATCAAATGAAGTCAATCCTTTGTAGGTATGTATACCTACGAGTATTCTTACGTATCTATTAAGAAGTAGCTAAGTACTTAGATAGATTAGTTTATTTGGTAACTAATAAAGGAATTAATGTCAAATGAATGAATTATCTTTACCTATAAATCTTCTGTGCGTGCGTATGTTAGTGAACTCCTTCTAAACGGCTGGACCGATTTGGATGAAAATTTCTGTGTGTGTTCAAGTGGATTTGAGAATGGTTTAGATTTACAACTAGACCCGGTAGGTGTCGCTGCTATAGGAGTCCAGGTGTTCTTAAGCAGAGGAATGATTTGTTTGTTTTGTTGTCATGGAAACTAAATGTTTATAAAATTTATAAAATACAGTGAAAAAATTAAACGCCTACCCGACCCAGCCAGGAATCGAACTTGGGTCTTCCGCAATCCGGGCGGCCGCACTGACCGCTATGCTACCGGGAAGGCTGACGTAAGCGAAGTGAATTTTGTCACTGCTTTTTTTTTTAAACTTGTGCTAATAGCGGCACAGTGCGCACAGGGCAATCTAGCCAACGGTCATAGCAACCGATGGCTATGCAGATTCATCTTTGCAGATGAAATACCACAACAACAAATTTACAACGCTATAGTAAATTTTTACTTTTTATTTTTAAGTGCTAAATTGAAAAAAGCTAAATTAAATATTTATAAAATGGAAACATGGTCATGGAAAATGTCAACGTTTTGTTTATTTTATTGTCGTGGAAACTGTCAAAGCGGTACGAAATCCGCCGGTCAGCTAGTTACTAGATAAGATTTGAACCGAATGTATTTTTATTGTATGACGGCAACATTATAAACTGCTAAGTATGTTCTGTGGCTCTCGGGCATACAATGTAATTAATGGGCAAACACAGTATGTATTACAGAAATAATTGTTTGTAAGTTTGTGGTTAGCCGATCGCAAACAGCTTTTGCAACGACCGGCCTCCACTTCAACCTTGCCAAGGTGTAAGAGCATTCGAAATGAGCACGCGTGCACATCTTAAGGGTTCGCCGACCAAATTATGCCAAAAATGCAGTCACGGTTAAGTTGATATAATTGAAAATACTATCATATTAAATAAACAAAATATATATTTAGTATCAAAAGGAATGTGTTTACAATTAGTCCAATCCATTAATTCATAACACACTTAGTTTTTTCTACAATATCATTTAAAGTTGGGCAAAAATTATGAAAACGAGTGGCGGCGTTTAGTTGATATCTTATAGTTTATCTATATGAGAATTTAATCTCTTGATGGAAACTGTAGAAGTCTTGTACGAAGTCCGCATAATATAATCCCGATAGCCATGCAACATGCAACCAAAATACATTAATACTTGAAGCAAAAACTTTGTATCCCTTTTTACAAAAATTGCGAGGATGGAGGAGTATGAAATTTAGCACACTTATAGTTTATATAGAGAAAGAGTACAGAATGTTAATATTTTGTTTTATTATGCATAAAAAATACATTAAGAGCTTTTACGCCGCACACTAGCGCCACTAATGAAAAAATATTACGGCCACTTTTAACTATAACGTCTTATTTAACTAAACCATAACATGTCAGGTGTTCATTAGGTGACGTAAAAATGCTAAATTACTTCATTCAGATAGTTTGTTGAGCATAATTTGATTTTCTATCTCTAATTACTAGATATGTTTTTTTTTTCATTAGTGGCGCTAGTGTGCGGCGTAAACGCTCTTAAATCAATAAAACAAACATTACACACACTACCATGTATTTGACACACACGCATTTAAACTCTTTTCAAAAATTATCAAAAATGGAAGAGGAGCGGCCGAAATCTGTCAATGCCAATCCAACCTCACATTTAATCTTTTTAATTTTTAATTTGTTAGGATACCAATCCGTGCAGCCTTAATAAAATTACGGTCGAGTTTCGACCATTGCGCGACCACTAGTCTAAATTATTGTACGTCTGATTTAGTCTAAACAATCACCAATGGTCTAAATTACAAATCGTCCGTCTCACATTTACTATTTATCGAGCGGTTTTATAAATTATAATTTTTCAAATTATCACGTTAAATTCCCCATACAAAATTAGTATGGCAGCGCGGCATTAAATAAAATATGGACGATGACATTACAAATAAAATATATGACACTTGTCACTAACGGACGGCGCACTCATCTTCTTCTATGTTCCTTTCCAAGCAGAGTGTTGGGTCAGCAACTGGATTTTAGCCTTCAATTAAATGCATAGTTACCTACTAACCGCTTCCTGTCACTCCGTAAAATTTAAATGAACGTCTATGCAGTTTTTTGGAGACGAAAACTATGTCGATCATTGGGTTTAAAGAGTCGACCACCTCAACGATACCTACCAACCTCTTTTTTTCGTATTTTTTTTAATACATTGAATATTTTGAATTTATGTATTTTGTATATTCCTGTAAAATAAAATAAAACGAAACAGTGTCTTTCTAATAGTAAAATAGTGTCTTTCTAAAAGTTAACGGAATAGCTTATATTTGCCCTAGCCTAGTTCATCTTCATCCTAAGCACAGGATTTTACAATATCAATGAACCTTCAACAGACGAGCAACAAACAATTATTTCACTCGCCAAACTTAATCTCTTATATAATTGTTGTGAAACAGGATATTAATAGGAAGTACCTTCTGACTTGTTTGTAAACCCGCACATACTCTTGTGAGAGGAATGGAAAATGGTTAAGTGTGAACGTATTGTCGAACGAAAAACGTCAGGCGCTGAAATATAATGATGCAGGTTTTTTTGAAGGATATATTAGCTGAATCGGGTATTTTGTGTGAAAAGATTTCTATACATATTTGTTAACAGTAAGCAGATGTTGGTCGGTTGAGAAACGTATAGTCTCTACTAAGTACCTACACCTAGGTAATATGACGATGATGATAAGGCGAAAGTGTAATTAAAACAAGATTTACTGTTGCTGATTGATGACTGACTCGAAACATTCCATTCTATAAACGAAAATGTAGAGCTATCAGTATTATTAATTATTGTTATTAAGTATTATATTATTATTATTAATTTGTAAAATGTCTCTGTCACTGATAGGGTATTTCTGTTATAGTTAATCAATTCAATAAATATTATGATCGGATGTTAATGACGGTAGTTGTTGACATTGAATGGGTGCCTTTGGCTTTCAAAGTAAAAAAGTAAATAGTGTTGAATAATTTCGGCGGGCTGGTTAGAACCACGATAGCTCAATTGGGAGAGCACCTGACCCGGTATGTAAGAAGGGTGCAGGTTCGAATCCTGCTCGTGGATTTTTTTTCAATATTTGTGTTTTTGTAATTTGTTCGCAACAAAATTTGCGTTAAAAATAAAAACATTTTATAATCTAGCTTAGTTGACGAACTGCAATGACCATAAACTCGGATTAGATAATCAAGTTCCGTTGCGGTCTGTGACTTACTTTACTGCAATATGTTTTCATTGTTTATTGCCAAGAAACATAATCGAAGATTAGAAAAGCGAATCAAGCGCAACGTTTCGAAGAAATCTAATCGGCGTAAGGTCGTAGGTACCTACAATATTGTGTTTCGTAGTTCGTAGACAAACTACGAAATAAACGAGTATTACTAACAGATGTTAAGGTGTAGGTAAGTGTGTAGTTTTATTTTATTTATTTTAATTTTATTTTGCATTATGAGAAGCAAATGGCCTGTTCTCCCTATCCATCCATAAGGAAGGCTCGTGCCCAGCAGTGGGGACATACATTGAGCTGATGATGATGATGGTGATTATGAGAAGCATACTTACAGCACATAATAACTCAAATTACAGTACACAAAATATAACACGAAGGCCAATAAAGTTTCTACCAAAAATTTAACAAACTGGGTTTAAAGTAATGTGTAAAATAAACGCGAGTATAGATCCGTAAAAGTTGTTTCATTTCAATGAGTTTACACAACTGTTAAGAAAAATAAAAGTTAAAAGACATTGACAATAAATTATATGTTACAAAACGAGTAGGTAGTAATTACTAGTATTTTAAAGTAGAGTAGAGTAGAGTACATACTATGTTTTGTATGACTTAATACACTTGCGTAAACTTAAAATACTAGGTTTTTTTTGAGAGAGAGTATGCTGATTACCTCAGATATTTTCAGCTTCACCTGGCTTGTTTGGGGGCGGCGAGAAACTTAAAGGGTTCCTCAAGCCGTGTGGAACGAATCACCTTCGGAGGTTATCTATAGAGGGAACGGTATCACACTCTAGTGCGGGTCCCCGTGCGCTAATAGATTCTCCGAAGGGTTTGGATCGGATCGGGTTAATACTAGGAGGAACGACGATCTTCGCAAGGTGGCTGGCAAGAGCTGGATGAGAGTAGCCGCGGATTGTGCTCGGTGGCGCGCACTTGGAGAGGCCTATGTCCAGCAGTGGACTAGTATAGACTGATGATGATGATGATAACAACTCTGATGCAACGTAACTTCAATAAGAATGTTACGATATATTGAACTTTGGTTCCGTATTAACTAACAATATTATCAATTTGATTCATCCGAATCTTTAATAAGTAGGTACACCGACAATGTGGGTTTTCATTATCACTATTCAGGCATCTCTTCACGCGACTTTACAGCGACAAATGTAGCAACCAACAACAACAAAGTGATTGTCAATGTATCTTTATCCTGCAATGTCGGCGTTATCATGTTATCAATAATGATCGGGGGCCACGCTAACGGCACAAAACGGGAGCCCAGAAGGTAAGCTTATTAATACATTCCGCGCTCAAGCAACTCTTTTTTTTTTTGGAAAAAGAGATTGCTTCAAACTTCAAACGGTATTTTCAGCTTCAACGGGCTTGTTTGGGGGCGTCGAGAAACTTAAAGGGTTCCTCAAGCCGTGTGAAACGAATCATCTTCGGAGGTTTTCTAGAGGGAACGGCATCACGCACTAGTGCGTGTCCCCGTGCCCTACTAGATTCTCCGAAAGGTTCGGATCGGTTCGGACTCGAGCAACGCATACACATAGACCCTAGTACGGATACGGATCTCGGAACGGGTGCCTAATGTGAGTGTCATTCCCGATTCGATCACGTTAACGATAACGAGAATTTGTATGGCAACACTTTAACTCTTCTTGTATGTCGCCAGGATGCGCTGCTTCAATGCCATACTAATTTTCGTTTTCGTAAACGTAATCGAATGAATACGGATAGTAAACAAAACTCACACTAGTCACCCTGTTCGAAATTCGAATGCATCTGTTGCGAAATTTCGTGTCCGTCGTGATAGGTTGTCTATGTGTGCGATGCGTGAGCACGGTTTTATGATGCTCACATTCTGTTAACTCTTTATTTTGTGCAAACGGCGTCTGTCGTATCGTGTGTCAAACTAACGTGGTAAGTGTGATGCGCCACATACACAATAACTACCTCCATTTTACATCCTAACTCTTTAGTTTGGTACACAATATTTACATACACGTAAAAAAATTATAAATATTTAATTTAGCTTCAGTGCAGCAAATAGCACTTGAAAATAAAAAGTAAAAATTGACGCGTAAAATATAGTTGTATACCTACCTCAAAAAATTATTTAAAACAAAGAGAGAAAAAATAATATTTTTCTTCCCAAAACAAATATGTATCTTAGTTACTAATAAGTGGATCGAATACCTAAATTAATAGTCTGATTAAACTAAACAGTAATATTGATAACAATATACCACCTAAGGTAAGGCTTAAGTACGTATTGTTATGATAATCATTGATTCATAAGACCATAGTCTGTCACAAATATCGGAAAAGTATGAATATTTATGAAACGCTTCATAGTTTCGGCAGGTAGGTGCAATAAATTACTTGCTGCTAATGTAGCGCTTATTACGTGTAAGTATGGGGACCCTAATAAAAATTTCCATAATTCTTCCTTTTTTTTGTTGACTCTTAGATTCTATTATATCTTTAAGAGATCAAAAACCGCAGCGGGGTTACGTGGCTCGAGATAACCGCACTAAGTAATTTCCAAAAAAATATTTATTTACCAAACATGCCTCAACCCTTTTATCTGCATACAATACGATAAATAAATGTATCCAAAGGATTACTTACATGAAAACAGGATTTGCACTGCCCACTCATAAACTGATATCTTCAAAAGCGCACTGTCCCTTATTTGATTGTATTAAAAATTGATGTGATTCTTGTAGTTACATGCGTCGAATAGTTTTGTAAAGTTACGGAATCGCCGTCACCAGCGTATGTCACTGGAGTGAGGTTGAACGTTGAGGTGTCGCGCGCTGCGTCGATACGTATTACGTTCGATGGTGCGACGCGCGCTCGCCGCGGCAGGTCGGCGCGGCTATTGGCGCGGCCGGGCTGCGCGCGCACCGCCCGCTGCGGCAGGCGGCAGGCCCGCGACGCATTGACGGCCGGTAGCGGCCGGAGCCCACGTAACGCTGAAATACACTCAATGAAAACATTGTGGCGTTAACACATTCTCGCCGGCTAGCTCTCGTTACAGGTATCTTACAACAAGGGCCACGATTCTAATGTTTTAAAGTACACAATCGTGTTTCGGTGACTTGCCAAGAAACAGGAAGATATTTTCCGATATGTGACGCTGAAAATAGAAAAGAATTGCCCTTGATCGTGCCCTTACTGAGTTTCTTGCCGGTCCTTCTCAGTACAAAATCTCCCGCCCTGTGTAGACTTACGAACCGATGGCATTGGTGACATTCATAAGAGCTGTTATCTAAACTGAATAAAAGATTTAAATTGAAATTGAAGCCTAGTGCGAGTTTTATTTGATATTCGATCGTTTACGAAAACGATCGAATATGAAGCGTTGCTTCAAAAGGCACCACACTAGAAACCAGGATTTTCAGAATACCAACCTACACACTATTGAGGTGTTATTGAATTAGCAGACGAGAATTGACGCTATTATCGTGAAAGCTAAGCAACTTTCGCAATACAACATCCAAGGATGGGTACCGATCCTTCTCTTTTTTAGCTCCTCCGCGTGGTTCGTAAGATACGTTGAGTCGTTGGTTCCGGTTATTATTCTAAGACGGCACTCGCTGGCACGTAACCAACCCACTATGGGTCAACACTCAATAAGCATGATGTAAAAGTAAGTAAGTAACAGCCTATATAATTGTCCCATTGCTGGGCAAAGGCCTCCACATCATTGAAATCAAGTCATCGCTACAATGGATGGGTAGTGGCTTAAAATCACCACGCTTGCCAAATGCGGGTTGGTGATCACAAACCCGAGCTGCATCGGAAACAATCCGAAAATACATATTATTTGCCCGACCTGGGAATTGAACCCGGGGCCTTCGGTATCGGGCCGGGCGCTCTGCCACTCGGCCACAAGCATGATGTTATGGCCTAATCCAATGTGATATGAATCCAATATTTTCCTGTCTATTGGGAAAGGTTGAGTCCAGCGATAGGAAGTTTACTTAGAGGCCAATGATTATGAGGATCTTCCAATATGTGATAAAGTGAAGACAAATTGGAGCGATTAAAACGACATAATAATAATTACAATAATAATAGTTACAATATAAAAAAGTGTTGAAAAAATTCCCATGACCGAGATTTGAACCCACACCCCATGACATACCGGATCAGGTGCACTACCAGCTATGCTATCGTGGCTCTGGGGACTCTAATATATCGTGGCTCTGGGTGTGGGTTCGAATCCCGCTCGTGGATATTTTTCAACAACTTTTCAAATATAAATAATTTTTCATTTCATTTCAAGTTGTAAATTACTTAGTTAATCTGGAGTTGTAGCCTGGATAGAAACAATATCACGTTACAACTACTAACTAGAAATAACACTCGTGATCATTTAGAAACCACTTATGTAGCTACAGTAGTGCAGATACCAATTCATAAATCTAATAAAAAATTTGGTTTGCTAATAATTTTATTTCCGCCGTTAATGGCAGTGGTTGCAATGGCTTGGTCTAATTATTTAGGAATATCTTTAATATATGTTTCTGTGCAGCTGCCGACTAGTGTAATTGTAATTGTGTTATATGTCAGAGTGTATGTATGTGTGATCTCTTGTCAAGGCACCGGCTAGCTACATATGAAACTGTTATACTACAGGAAGAGGACTAGAGCTACCCTATTCAGCTCCCTAATCCCTACAGAACCTAAGTCCCTAAGTTCCTACGGAGCCTAAAGTCCCTACAGCCCTAACCTACAGTATAAATGTGTAATAAATAAATATATAGATAAGTACGGGATGTCTGCACATGAGACCTAAGGTAACAGACGGAAGGTGGTGACGAATAAGGTTTAGGAGGTGGTTATCTCACTGCCAGTCAAGCAGGCTCACAAGACCAATCAGAGAAGCTGACAGCGCTAGGTGTCTTTGCCACAGTGAGAACAAACCAGCGTCGAAATGAGGTAGTCCGTGGCTGAGTCAAAAAAGAGATTTATTTACAATTTCTATTAGATTATATACTAATATTACTGTACACACACAAATAAATATTAGACTAGTGTTTTGTCCGTGTATCTAGCAACGTAACGCTTTCTTGCAGTCAGATGAAGTAGGCCAGCGTCACTCGTCGTCGCA
The DNA here is from genome assembly GCA_947562085.1 of Eudonia lacustrata. Lineage (NCBI taxonomy): Eukaryota > Metazoa > Arthropoda > Insecta > Lepidoptera > Crambidae > Eudonia > Eudonia lacustrata. Next base: position 8,661,171 of record OX387327.1, on the reverse strand, counting down.
GACCAAATGTGTGTTCAAAGTTCGTTTGAACAGTTTCGATATAGCGTAGTGGTTCGACTGAAACCAGTACCGACACATTTTTCCTTAAATCATTAAAGATAGGGGTCATTAATTGATTTTGACTTTAGCAACAAATTAATACAGACCAAATTTCGATAACATTTTATATTAGTTTTTGGCGACGAAGAGAACGGGTGTCGAACACTGAGGCCTATTACGATATGTCTTTGTTTTACGTTTTTGATGGTACAGTCGGCGGCAGATCAACCTACCCAAATCTGTAAAATTTCTCCAATGAATATTGATCCTTATACAATATTAACAATAAAGTTCAAAAATGATTGTAGAAATTTGACAGTTTTGGGTAGGTTGATCTGCCGCCGTGTGTACTTTTGACAAGAGCTAAACAATAAGCACGATTTAATACATATTGAAAACTATGTATTTCGGCCTTTACAGAATGCGTCATTGAACAAGATAACTGACATACAAGGTTACAACTGTGTTATGCAGATGTAAATATAGAAACGCACTGAATAAATTCAATTGATAGAATAATCAGTAATCAGAGTGTGCGCGGACAGGAAACAATTAAAGACCAGCTCTTCGCCATGATATCTAATATTCAGAAGTAATTGGATTTGCATCTACTTATTACGCGCCATGCAAGCTATAGAGTGCCTAGCTAGAGCAAGTTTCATTCGCTCTTCGAAAACGAACTCTTGTATTTTAAGTCCTCCTTGTATTCAATTACGCAAATAATTTTTCGTGTTCCTTAAAATGATCGAAGGGTAAATAAAACTCGCACTAGACACCAAGATGGAGGCGAAGCAATCTTTTTTTTTCACTGTGCTTCGTCTGTGTTTTATTTGTCATTGTATCACGATTCACGCTTGCTGAAAACGAGGATTTGTATAGCATCGCATCGAAGCAACGCCTCCTAATCTCAAACGTTCAGACGCATTGTACCAGAAACGCAAATGACCTTATACGCATCTGCGTGGCCAAAATTTCGTTCGTAAATTACCTGATACGTAGATTACCTGAATTCCATTACGTAAATGGCCAGAATGCTAAAATTACGCTAAGTACCACAAACGCAAATTACCTTATACGCTGATTACCAGATTTGTAATCATTAATTTCACTTTTTCTCTCCTCTCTCTCCTACTGACACCCATATCCATAGACATGCTGCTGGATTTAGAAACTTTATGCTAAACTAGCCGTCACCCGCCCCGCCCGCTTCGCTGTGCGAAGAAATAAAAATTTATAAATTAAAAAAATATATATAGCCTATATATCATTTGCACAATCTCATGTTCTTACTACATACAAATTTTCATCAAGATCGGTCTAGCTGTTCTTGAGTTATAAGAGGACATACATTTTAGAGCCTACAGATTTATAAGTTAAATTTTTGCAATACAAACTATCGTGTTCGAATTTCAAATAAAGCTATCGCACATAGAAACGTACTAGAAACCCTAGGTGTGTAATGGCATTGGAAGAATCGGGAGGGGAAGGCGATCAGAGTATTTATGTAGAGTCCATTTTTATGATACACCACAAGCTTTGCACTTTCAGAATTTTCAAATACTATTTCTTTGTATCGCGTCACGTCAAATACCTACGTGATAAGAGGTCAAGATCAATTTGTTAGTGCCCTCCCTATTGCCATCGGGGTAGGCCTTTTCTTTTTTTAAAGTAGGTACCTACAATTTTTATTTGAGAGGGATTGCTGATTGCCTCAAACGGCATTTTCAGCGTCACCGGACTTTTTTGAGGGCAGCGAGGTACTTAAAGGGTACCTCAAGCCGTGTGAAACGAATCACCTTTGGAGGTTTTCTAGAGGGAACGGCATCGCACACTTAAAAGTGCGCGTCCCCGTGCCCCACAAAGGAAGGGTTCGGATCGGATCGGGGTACCTAAAATGCTATGCGCATACACAAGGCGAACCCGGATTATTTGGTTCTCTTCCTACTTCTTCGTAAAGCTATTAAAAGCTAGATGAGGACGCGGGAGGTATTCCCACTAAAAACCTTAGACTATATCCTTTCTCTGCCACGAGAATGGCTCGAGATCAGGAACGGCAAGAAGTATATGCACATTATAGGCTGTTGATGACATGACATTAAGTAACCACTACTCCTATAGGCCACAATTGCTACAATTTTAACTTTCTTAGATACTTAGTAACTTAGCAATTCTATGTGAAGATGTAAATAAATACTTATAGGTAATTGCAGATAATACTTATTTAAAAAATCTATCACAACTAACTATCAAATAAATCCTATTCCTAACTAATATTGAGAATGTAAAAGATGGTTTGTTATACTTCTCCTACATCCTAACGATCGATACTCTTTTTATTTTTGCGTGGGACATATGCTGGAACAATCTGGAACACCTCTCATTCCTCGAGAATCTTATGATAGACCTATATTCCGAATTCGAATAATAGTATATACCTAACTTTATAGGGATACTACTTACTCGTATTTTATATAAGTAGCTTTGTGCCCGCAGCTCCGGAATATAGTCCATCGTAAGATCCTAAAGTATTGGGTATAGTATATTATAGTATAATACTACTCACTACTAATTAGGCATAGTAGGTATATAAGAAAATCACTATACGGATATGTAGAAGTAATAAGATTTTGCTACTATTCACTATAATCTAAAATTATAAACCGACTCTACAATTCTGATTTAACGATGCATATCGTTTATTAAAGATGAAAGAAAACGTTTTATGAATCTTACATAAATAGGTATTGGCTTAAAACAAGCTTAAAACAGATTGCGAAACGACGATAAAAGTAGATGCTGAAGAAATTTAATGTTTATTGTTACTCTACAAAGTAAACAAAGCAATCGTAGAGATTGGTAATCAATAGCTCTACGGCAAGCCACCGTGGAATGTGGCTGATGAATGGTAACAGATGGTGAACTTTCTTGCGATTTCCTCGTTTATATTTTTAACTTACGAATTCGTATGCTGTTGTCACTATTGCGACAGTCGAACATTAATTTTAACCAACTGATCAAAATTAGGTTTGTATTAGTAAATAGACAACACGAAAGTTGTCTTGGTTTCAACATAAATTAAAAGGCGCGATTAATTGAGGGCTAGCGTCTGTCAGTCGGGTGTCTATTAGAATACAGATTTTTTTGATATCGAATTTCATTTTTCCGAAAACTGTTCCACGATTATTAATATATTTTTTTTTTCAAATCATCTAATAGTTAATCATCGCTGTTTTATATCATCAAAAAACGTTTCTTAAAAAAATTCTTTTAAAGTTGTTTTGATTACCAGAAAAACGGTATACAAGAACTTACATTTCATAAAAGTATTAAGTTATCGATGAAACTATTCGTAAAAACATATTACAATATATATCGGAACCCATAATACTTTTTCACTTAACAACTTTTTATCGCAGTAACGTTTCATCGAACAATGCATTCGCCTGTTGACGATAAATTGTGTTGCGGTCAGTTCTATATTAATATTTTTAGCAAACATACAGCATGCAGCATGCAAGCAAGCATACAGCATGCAAGGAAACATGCAACATGCAGCAGGCATGCAGCATGCAAGCAAGCATACAGCATGCAAGCAAACATGCAGCATGCAGCAGGCATTGTTTCTGTCACGGCTCCGGCGCTGCGGGGCTCCGGCGGTCCCACGCGAGCTTATCATTGCAGATGGATGTAACGCTCGCCGCGGCTGAGGCTGGCCGGCGTGGCCGGCCAGCAAGCCGAAGCGGACCTGCTCCTCGCACTGTATTATGTCACGGGCGCGATATTTGAATCCTGAGCGTAACGAAGGACTCCAGATTTAACTCCCGAGCGTAGCGAGGGGGTTTTGAGTTGATTCCCGAGCGAAGCGAGGGAATTAAAATGGAGTCCTGAGAGCAGTGAAGGATTTAAGCGCGCCCAAGGCAAAATCAGTTTTATCCCTGAGGAGTATACTCTACTTTTCTCACCTTTTGCGAGACAATAAAAACCAAGGCTACTAGAAAAAGTATTTTATTTATTAAAATACTATTTTCATTACTAATTATATATAATTAGTACAGTAAATAACAATAAAAAGTAAATTAAAAATTAAAATTGATGTTTGATACATTAGTTCAGTTATGTAAAGATATGGTTATATTTTTTGGTACGCTTATGTTAGTTGAGGTGGAATTTATTTGAGTAGCAGCACCCAATACATCAGAACCTTGCGTGTGAGGGTCGTTTGGCACAGTAAAGGTTGGGGAAGGTGGTGCTTGAGGCAGTGGGCTTGACGGGATATATTTTGAGCTAGATGGCTGTGGTGGCAAAGGTTTCCAAGGATCATCAATAATGGACGTAGTTTTCAGATGAATGTTGTCACCAATACGACAGCTTATCTTGTTTTTGTTTTGTATGGAATTCTCTATGTAGCCCTCCGCTACTGCATCGGCGGATTTCCAGCCACCATGACGTTTTATCTGGGCCATATCTGCTCCTGAATCTGCCAACAGACTTGCCGATGTTCTCCTCAAACAATGACCCGTATAGAGCTCGGGATTTTGCAATTTGAGGTATTTTGCAATTTCTTTTGGCATGGCGCTGATTTTATTCTTGCCTGGTGCATTTGCCATTACTGTAACCGATAAAAATCCTGTTGGTGTTTATATTAGAGGGGCGCAGAGCTTGGTACTTTTCAACAATTCTTGCATAATCTTTACGAACTATGAACGAACGTTCTCTATTTGTTTTGGTATCTGGTAAGTTAATCAGCAATAAATCTGCATGTTTTTTGATATCATTGACTTTTATGTTTACGAGTTCATTTCCACGACATGTGCCATTCACTCCAAAAATCAAGGCTACCTGTAACAAAAAATAGGATTGTGAGTAAATAGATAGATACACTACTACATTTTTTGACCTTTATATTATAAAAAAAGCTTGCGACAAAACCTTAGAATGTGTATTTTTTAAATGTGTGCCATTTAAATACCCTTTTATTCATTAACTATTTTATAGAGCTATTATAGGTAGGTACTAGAAACGTAACTAAAAAGTAGGCAGTACTCATACTTACTTTCATGGCCAGAAAGCTGTGATCAGGAGCCTCATTCAGAAAAGTTTCCACATCTTGCGCTGTCAATACTTTTGACTTCTTTGCTCGATGACCATCTGATTTCCTCTTTAAAAATGCCAATAACTTGCTATATGTATTTATCTTAATGTCGTGTTTGATGCTTATTGTTAACCTGAGCATCGAATAGATACACCACAGGCTGCTGGACTTCTTTGTACACGATAAATACTCGAAATAAACAAGAAGCACTGACTCCGACACAGACTTTGCGCCTTTTGCAGTTTTCCATTTGTGGAAATCGTCGTAAGCTTTCAAGTATTTTTCCTTCGACTTCTCTGGTAGTAGGTTATTAACAATACCTAAGGCGTCTAATTTAATGGACTCCGGAGTTAAATCGCTTTCGTCACTCGACGATCTTCTTTTGCAGTTTTGTCTGATACTGATTGCACCGTATTGAAATACTCGCGGCTTTTGTTTTAAGTATTGATTTTTTTCGTTTGGCTTGCCGTGGCGTGGCCAGCTCGATTTTCGAATAAGTCTGACTTTCAAATAAATGAGGCGCGGCGCGCGCCGCCGTCCACCTCCTCGCCGTCGGCCACCAGCAGCTGCAGCAGCCGCGCGCCGCGCGATTTTGACGAAATTAGACTTGAAATGCATAACAATAAGAACTAAGAGAAGTGAGAATCACATTACTGCCCGGCGGGTTATAATGAAATTCAGTACAACATTACACCCCGGCAAAAGACAAGGGCTATAATGATTTACTTTGAGTAAGGTTTGCATGATATATAATGAGGCATTGTCGAGCAGGTGGTGTGAAAAATTAATTACTCACATTGATGATGATAAGTATTGTATCCCGTAAAGTAAAGGACAAGGAAAATGAAAAACGTCGGGTTTAAAAGGTATGCCTGAATGAAAAAAATGCGTTGAAACGGGATTTAATGCAAACTAAGTAGTTTTGCATTAAGCCCCGTTTAAATATGTGAACTTTGTTAGTATTTTGTATTTTCGATGTACAATGACTTAAGTGAAGTGAAATTTGATGTAACCGACTATTTTGCGAACTGAAACTTACGTGGAAACAAAATTATAAGAAACGAAACATCGATCTAACAATATAGGTATCGATGAAATAAAAAAAAACGAAAAGAAAATTCGATGAAGTGAGTTTAGTGACAAAAACTATTCGAGAAAATAAATAGTTACCTATGCGATGTAATGAGCTTCGCGGAATTGTTCATTAATGAATAAAAACATCGGTGAATAGTGTTATGGGAAATGAAATTTGATCTAATTAATTGCGATAAAGTGACGGTTTCCCCTGTCAGTCACGAGCATTATCATGCAATATAACTGTTAATACAATGGAATAAGAGTCAAAACTAGTAAACACTGTATACGTGATAGACAGTCAACAATACAATCACTGTACGGGATCAACTTAAAACTGAAACTGTGATGAATAAGATAGGTATTTTACAAAATAAATGTATTTTTTTATTTCTTAGGCACCATTAAAATGAAAACGTGTTTGACTATAATTACCTAAGTATAGTAAAACACAGGAAGGTCGGTAAGTAAGTCATCGCTCTTAAGTGGAGCAATGATAATTTTGTAAGTAAACAAGGCTTAGGAGTAATGTAGCTTTACCGCATAGCCGCCAGAACAACGTGAGAACATGCAGGTGGGTTGATACATGTTAACACGACTGAGACGGTTTCTAATAGGCGGGATACCCACTAAAAACTGCCTAAATTATTCCTCAATCTTAGGAAAGGACTAGTAAATACCATACCTGTGTACAATACAATCACCTGGTAAACGTAGAGTAATTTGCCTTTCGGTTGGTAGCCGGCGGGTAGCTTCAAAACGTTGCAAATCGGACAACTTTACTGTTGGCACTGCTGGTGGCAAGACAGCCGCGCAATCTAGGGTGAGCAGTAGGTAATGATTGATAGCTGGATAGTAGGTTTTCAGTACCTACCTATTTAAATGGGTGACAAAAAATACATCTCGAGCCTTCGTGGAAGGCACGTAAAGCTCAGGCACTTAAAGGCGGGAGGCTGCATTAGTAGTCGTTAACAACCACCGCACCGCACTGATGGGCTTATGGCCTTTACTCCCTGTGTTGTATGCATCAATAGGGAACGCTCGCGCCTCAGCAGTAAGGACGTAAAATGAACTGCTAATTAATGATTGTTCCATTTCATATTGCAAAACAGAAACACTTTCAGCCGTAAGTATTGCTCGATATAAGCCGCGGGTATGTCGCTTGGGTAACCCTCCCGGGTGTAAGCCAGGCGGCCGCAAAATTGTCTCCAATTATCCCGGCGGCTTCGGTGTGTACCTACATACTTTTACGTAAGAAAATTTGTCGTTACTATGTTTATTTGAAACACAAACATTTCACCCGGATTTTCTGTGACAGTGAAATTAGCTGTTCATTTGTGCGGGGCCTTTACCATATCATCATCATCATCATCATCATCATCTCAGCCAAAGACGTCCACTGCTGGACAAAGGCCTCCCTCAAGGATATGAGGGGTATTTGCCGTAATCGCCACGCTTGGCAGGCGGGTTGGCGATCGCAGTAGGTTGAGGGTAACCTCAGAGAGATGCTGCTGCCCATCCTGGAATGGTCCCTTAGTCGGCTTTTACGACACCCACAGGAAGAGACGGGGTGGTGCAATTCTTTATCCCCGGCACCATACAGGGAATTTACCATTAGGGGCTACAGGGGCTTTACCATATACAATAGGTTATAATTAGGTAAGGGACCCACCACGACCCTGTAACCCGAGCCGAGATCCTAGCTTTTAAGGCGTCTTCGGGTTATTCCTCTCGTGATTCCGACTCGAACGCCTAGGAGAATCTAGTAGGTGATGGGGACGCGGTTGCGTGAAATGCTATTTGCTCTAGAAACCCTTTCGAGGATTTGCGATCACCACGGCTTAAGAAATCTTTAGTTTCCGGACGCCCGACATACTCGTAGATGCTGCAAACTGAGATAACGAACGTAACAACAGATTTTTATACGGTTACTTTATAATTTCGTGGTTATACCTATTGGCTCAATGATGCGTTTTGCCACTAAAAATGTTTACGTTTCATTTCAGTGTAAACAGTTCAAACAAGATTCGATCACGTTAACGAAATAACGGAGGAGCTCGATGGCGCAGTGGGTAACGCTTCAGTTAAGCAACTTTCGCAAAGGCCCGTCATCGGATGAGTGACCAAAAATGCACATCCTCCATGCTTCGGCTGCATTAGCAGTCGTTAACAACCACCAATCCGCACTGGGCTCGCATGGTGGTCTATGGCCCGTTCTCCCTATTTATCCATAGGGAAGGCTCGTGCCCCAGCAGTGGGGACATAAAATAAGCTGGTGATGATGATGATGATGATGATGATGAACGAAATCGAGAATTTGTATAACAACATTTTAAGTCACCTAGTTTGCCAACAGGCGGCGCTGCTTCAATACCATACAAATTTTCGTCTTCGGTAATGTGATCGAATGGTGATCATATAAAACTCGCACTAGGCACTCAGGAGTAAATATATTCTTGATTGTTACTCATTATATTATCATTTTGACAGTAATAACTGCCGTACTCAGAGACGTCAATTAAGTTTTAATGACAATTCTCTTGCTGTCACTTTTTTATGTCTAGTGCTAAATAGAGAAGGAAAGACATTGAATTGTGATTAAAACTCAATTGACGTCTCCGAGTACGGCAGTAAGTTTGTATTTCATTTAAAGCAGCACCTCCTTCGCGCAGCGTGACCAATGAGGTGTACCTAGGGTTGTCAACTATTTTTCAGAAAATTAAAGTAAATCTATCACTAACTAGTATAAAAAAAGGATTTGAAGAAAAAATAAAGTATTTTTTTTATTTTAAAATTTCTTTATTTAAATGTTTAAAAACATATTTCTTTGTACTATTGGCAGTATCTAATAATTTTTTATTGTTCTATAGCGCATTCAGAAATTAACGTTGCGTTTCGTTTCACTTCACCTGAGTCCGAGTATCATTCAGTAGTTCAGAAATTAAGTCAACAGGAATATTCCGTTCAAACGCACGCATTAGTCGAAAATAAAGTATTTTCCATATTTATTTTCATATCATATTATATTTATATATACATATATCATATTTATTTTTATTAAAAAGAATAAAGTATGGGGATGGAAAATAACGTAGGATACGTTATTTTAAAATATGGTTGGCAATCCTCGGTGTACCTGGCTATACAGGCAATGGGAAGTATATTCCCACCACATTTTGAACTTTATGTCAATGAGATAAGATTGAAAACCAATGAAATATTCAAACATGTTATGCCTTATTAAGGATTAAAATTAGGCATACATGTTTTCGTTATCATGATGCAGTGGTGAATATAACTTGCACTTAGCCAGACATACATAATTTTTTTTTTCTATTTCAATCTTATCTATCTATATTGTACCAATATGAAAGATTTCATAAATTTATTATGTGAACGAATATATGACAGCTTTTAATCCATCTGTTATCTAATAGTATTTTATTTCAATATGGTTGTAGCCTAATACCGCCACATGTTATTAATCAAAGTATGGCCGATTTAAAAACGCTGTCATTTCTAAACAATTTCTATTTATACATGAGATATTTCTAATCAGTTAGGCAATCTTCATCAAATAGATTAGTTATATCCAAGGAAATCAGCCCTTGTGTATTAAAACAATAATAATTATCATATACTTTAATTTCCCAGAATGCACGATTATAGACTTATTTTAGCTAACTTTTAGATCAAATAATCATAACGCAAAGAAACCCATAATAATTACTAAAAGTTGTATAGGTACAGAATAATCACAATAAGTCACAGAAACTTAACACAGTAAATTAAAAGCTAAAACATATCACCAATATATTTTTGTGACATCTACACTATGAAATAAGTGCCAGCTTTGGAATTCAACATAGCAGTTACCTATGCACCACTAAACACTTCATAAATGTTAGCCCCCAATAGTTTTAACTTGTCATTCAAAGTGAGCTGCTGAGTCAGCATGTCTGGAATGTTTGTTTTGCCTTTACATGTATTCTTGGTGATCAACTCATTCATCACAGGCAAAAGCTTAACGAAATGCAGCTCCACTTTATTTACATTAACAAATGGCTCAGGATACCCTCCTAGCTTCAATGCACCATTTGTCACAACATGCTCATCTACCTCCAAGTGATTCTTTGTTGCTGGTGCTGATTTTGTCACAAATAGATTAGCAAATTCATCAATAACAGATGAAAAGCTGCGACTGACAGATGACATTGTGACCGATGTCACCTCATCGCTCTCTAGAATATCCATTGTTTCTTTCACAATAGTATCTAATCTTGCTTCGTTTATTTCAGTATGACCTATCAAATAATGAACCATTTTCTTTACAGGGTCCCCTTCTGTGGTGTCAGTGCACAAAATTGTTTGTATTGACCAGAACATCTGCTCTATGTCTTGAAGGGTTACTTTCTTCTTCAGAAGAACAGGCTCCACAACCCTCTTTACTGTCTTTTCAATTTGTTTGACCAAATCTTCAACACCACAACCGACAAAGTGGTGACACAGAGATAAGTACTTTGCTTGCAATTCACTATCAATTAATGGTTCACCTTCATGAACAGAATCTCTGTACAGATAGCCTCCAATCACATTAAGTTGGGCTCTCAGTGTCACCTGTAGTATACACAGAGCGTAAACCATCACACATATCCTAGTAAATATCATAATTTTCAACTGCTCCCATAATTCCAATTTGTTAACAGGGTTTCCTTGTAATTTTTGCACTATTTCTTCTGTGTTTAAAACTCCCAAAATACTTTCAGAGACAATTTTGGACAACGACAATATTGTTTGATTGCATGTTCGCTCAGTACTTTCAAAATGCTGTTTTTTGCGAGTCATTTCAAAGAACTTCTTAGCTTCTCTCTCTTGCCATTCTCGAAGTTTTTTTTGGGCATAGCCTGTTAATAAATAGAGTCCACCAAATACTGCACCAGTCACAATAAACTTCCTTCGGTGACGGTGCAAAAAGTTTTTAATGCTTGAAAACATGGTTAATTTGTTACTGGTCACAATTACACTTGATCTTATATTACTGGAATTCAAGAGGAGAGTCCGATCGGTATTTAGTGGTGTTCATAAGGCGTTTGGTGATAAAGGTAGTAGCATCTATGAATCTTTCAACGCAATTCATAATGCAAACTTCAGTCTTGGAGTCCAGGCGAATAGACGGCCGACCCATACAAGAGTCCCAGCATGTATCTGTTAATCCATGAACGAGAACCTGAAATGTATAAAAAAATATTTTCAATTTTCAGTAAGAAAAAGGATCTTTTATCGATGACCTAGAGTTCTACCACTTAGTAATAACAGAGACAGTCAAATTTGCACCATAATGAATATTCAACTATGAAAATAGAAATGAAGAGGCCAAAGGTCAACAAAATATGTTACCTAGTCTTGAAAACTTTAATTATTAGGGCCTGGCTACAGAAGCTAATGGAGGGTGTATAACATCTAACCTGAAAACGTTGTTTCTGTGTTTCAGCCAATATAAAATCTTGTATTTGTGGATCAACACTTTCTTTTTCGGTCATAATAAGTTCAATTTTTTTTGGGCGGTGCTATGGCACTGTTTTACTTTACCTTCGAATTCATAAAATGGTCACATTTAGGTACCAGATGAAACAATACTGCTTTAGTTAAATTTAATCTAAGCCGTGACAAAAGGTAGCGAAGTCAAGTGTCTAGAAAATTACTCTGTGGTCAAGTGTGAAAGGATGAAAGGATGGATTAAGAGCAGTAGCAGACCACAGCTCAGTGTTGCCAGTGGCCGATAGTCAAAAGTAACACGAGACGGTTCAAAAAGTAACATTTTCACGAGAAAAGTAACATTAACTATTTTTTTTAAACTTCTAATCTTTAAGTACCTATAACTATTATTTTATTATTATTTACCCTGACCTCCAATGCTAGGTATACTACCGGTATTTATGTATTCTGTGCCGGTATGACCGAGGTCAGTGCCCTCCTTCAGAAATCAGTAGTATTAAAACTTATTGAAAGTAAGGTAGGTAAAGTAGGTAATAAAAGTAATGGCTCAGGCAATTTCAATATTCTCAGGCTCTCGGGCAATTTCAATATTTTTGAAACAGTAATGGAAGACGTACTTAGAAAATTAAAACTAAAAAAGAAATTTGTTTTAGTATGTGGAGATTTTAATATAAATATTATAGAAAACACTCCAACGAGTGTTCGTCTTCTTGCCTTATTTAAATGTTTTAATCTTTTGAATCTATTTCTCGAACCCACTAGAATAACTTCACATTCGGCCACTTGTCTCGATAATATTTTTACAGACTATGACCCTGTTTCTAAGTCACTCATTAATAATCTTACGTCTGACCATTGCGGTTTGAAGGTGACCTATGATTTTGATATTAGGGATGAACCAATAATAGTGAACTGTAAACCAGTTACAAAAGAGCGAGTGGAGTGTTTCAAAAATAGTATAGCTTGTAAAATAGATGCATTGCCTTTTGTACAAGATGATCCAGATGTGCTTTATAGTAATCTTTTTAACTTAATCAAGACCGAATACAACCAGGTGTTTACACCAAAAACAATAAAAATTACTCATAAACTTAAGTTCTGTGACTGGGCCACGACTGGTATATATAAAAGTAGAAATAAATTGTATGATTTATATAGTTTAAAACAATATAACCAAAATGTTAATTTTACGGAATATGTAAAGAATTATTCGAAAATGTTTAAGAAAGTGTGCATAGTAGCAAAATCTAATTACATTAAAGAAAAAATTAAAAAGTCTAACAATAAAATCAAAGCCACTTGGGACATCATAAACCGTGAAACAGGTAAATTTAAACCACGGGATAATACTTTCACTTTAAAAGTAAACGACAACTTGGTCAATTCAGATTCACAAATTGCTAATATTTTTGATGATTTTTTTGTAAATATACCTGTAATAACAACATCAAATTTAGATTCATCAACTTTACTCCAAAAATATGTACCAAAATGTAATCTTTCCTTTCATTTTAAATACATTGATTCAATGAATATTATTAAAACATTCAAATCACTTAAAATGAAAAACACGAGTGATTTGTGGGGTATTTTCTCTTTCTATTTTTTTGAGAAGTCTCAAAATGCTCTTGGAGTTTTTTGCGACTTGTCCAAGGCTTTTGATTGCGTTGAGCACCGGACTCTGGTGTTGAAGCTACATTATTACGGTCTCGAAGATTTTGCACTAAATTTAATACAGTCATATCTCAGCTCTAGAACTCAAACTGTCGATATAAATGGTACTAAATCATCTGGTTCTCATGTAAAAATGGGAGTTCCCCAAGGGTCGATTCTTGGTCCTTTTCTGTTCTTGATTTATATTAATGACTTACCATTCTTTGTAGAGAATTTCTGTGAAATTGTATTATTTGCAGATGATACTTCACTCATTTTTAATGTGACTAGGTGTAGGACTAATTATGAAAATGTAAATAAAGCTCTTTCAGAGGTACTCCATTGGTTTACTATTAATAATTTACAGCTTAACGCTAAGAAAACAAAATGTATTAAATTTATATTACCAAATGTCAGAAATGAACCAACCAATATTAGAATAAACGGTGATCAATTAGATTTGGTAGATTCTACAGTCTTTTTAGGCATTACCCTTGACTCAAAACTTCAATGGAATCCTCATATATCGAAATTGGCCGGTAAACTCAGTTCTGCTGCTTATGCCATTAGAAAAATTAGGCAGTTAACAGACGTTGAAACTGCTAGAACAGTTTATTTTAGTTATTTTCATAGTGTCATGTCGTATGGCGTCCTACTGTGGGGAACAGCGGCTGATATTGAAACTATATTCATTTTACAGAAACGAGCAATAAGAGCAATCTATAAACTAGGATCACGAACTTCCCTAAGAAATCTTTTTAAGGAGATTGATGTCCTGACAGTTGCATCTCAATTTATTTATAATTGTATAGTTTTTGTACGTTGCAACATCAACTCCTTTACTAAACACGGTGACGTACACAATTTCAATACTAGAAATAAGACAAAACTTGTAATGCCACTGTTCAGGTTACAGAAGGTACTTGGTTCTTTCTTGGGGCAAGGTATACACTATTACAATAAAATACCAAATTCTGTACTAGATTTACCTTTAGATAAGTTTAAAAAACATGTGAAGTCTTTATTACTTATAAAAGGTTATTATACAGTCAAAGAATATTTAGATGATAAAACAGCCTGGTTATAATAAAAATCACATATTATATTTGAATCAATTTATTAAAATTATTTTTTATACTTTTTATACTGATATGACAGCCTTTATCAGCATTGTCCTACAGATAACAAACAGCGTTGCGTTAAATAGATCATTAAGTTTTTATTTAGAGTATCTTGAGTGTGTCATGCTCTCTTTACTGTCTCTGCGGTGGTGGCGTGTGCGTCGGGTCGTTACGTTCCCTAAAATATGGTTGAGCGAAGCGATGGCTGATTCATACGTCATGCTCGTGAACGGGTGCCGCCTGTGGAGGCTGGTCTGCTCTTGCATACTTATCTTATTTTTAGTATTATTAATTATAGTTTGACTTTGTTTTACCTAAACAATTTTTGACTTTTACTAGAGTACTGTAGTGGTGCTGTATGACATTGTGGAAATTGAAACTTTTACATAATTATCTGATGTAAATTTGTTAACTTACATTTTTTATTTTAACAGCATTGTTCTACAGATAACAAACAGCGTTGCGTTAAATACATCATTAAGTTTTTATTTAGAGTATCTTGAGTGTGTCATGCTCTCTTTACTGTCTCTGCGGTGGTGGCATGTGCGTCGGGTCGTTACGTTCCCTAAAATATGGTTGAGCGAAGCGATGGCTGATTCATATGTCATGCTCGTGAACGGGTGCCGCCTGTGGAGGCTGGTCTGCTCTTGCATACTTATCTTATTTTTAGTATTATTAATTATAGTTTGACTTTGTTTTACCTAAACAATTTTTGACTTTTACTAGAGTACTGTAGTGGTGCTGTATGACATTGTGGAAATTGAAACCTTTACATAATTATCTGATGTAAATTTGTTAACTTACATTTTTTATTTTGTTTTTTTACATGTTGTAATTGTCTTATATATATTTTTTGTGTTTATTTGTAATGGAAAGTGTTCTGCTATGATAGGGCATTTTCCAATATTTTTGACGCTGTAAGGGAGAAAAGAGCTGGACACTTGCTGAGTTTCTTGCCGGTTCTTCTCAGTACAAGATCTCCCGCCCAGAGTAGATTTACGAACCGATGGCATAATGACATTCACAAGAGCTACTTGTAGCCTAAACTGAATAAATGATTTTGAATTTTGAATTTTGAATGAGAAGAAAATGGACAAAAAGTAAATAAACAAAAGAAGATGAAACTATTTTGCGTTCCGTTTCACTATTAACTTTGTATGCTGGAAAATATTTAATTATAGGTATACCTATATTTTTATAAAGTTCTCAAAGTAACGTAAAAGTAACATTTTGAGTTGTGTAACATGGAAGTAACATGAGATGGTCAAAAGTAACGTAAAATGTTACAAAAGTAACATTTTTGCAACGCTGCCACAGCTGCGAAAGATTGCAAAACGTCAAAATCGTAATGTCAAATATTACCAAGGGTGCGTTCCGAGTCACGATTAAATCAATTACAGCGCTACGGCCGAGACGACACGGACGCTCACACAGGCTCACACAGCCCCGTAGCCGTTCCATCCGGTTCGGATATCGCGCTGAAATCATAAAGTTATTATACCGTTGGTATAATAACTTTATGGCTAAAACCGACAAATGACAGATGTTGATTCGGAACGCTCGTTACCCCAGAATAATAACTAAAGCTAAATAACTAAAGCCAGAATGACGTCATATTTGAGGTAATGTAGTGAGTGACTTTATAAAGGACTCAAGATTTTTTTGATAACCGATTATCTGATGACCGTTTGACATAACAATACAAAAAATAAAAACTAAGTGTCAACCATTTGTTGCACTCCAACCTCCTTTTCTAGCCATAAGATAGAACGGAACTAAACATAGTTGCACGATTTTTATTCTAGCCATCCTTCTATAGCTTTAGTTATTGTTCTGAGCTCGTTACCATGAAGCTGTAAATGAACTTTCTGCACTGAAGCTAAATTAAATATTTATATATATAAAATACAGTGAAAAAATTAAACGCCTACCCGACTCAGCCAGGAATCGAACCTGGGTCTTCCGCAATTCGGGCGGCTGCACTGACCGCTATGCTACCGGGACGGCTGACACCCTTTACCGCATACGGTATCATAAATGATACATAGGAGTTTTCACAGATTAATAATTTTTGAGCCTGTTGATGGCTGATGTCTAGACTATGATTGTATCCGAACACGAAAATAACATCGGCAGTTTTATATCTTGCCTGTGGTTTGTCATTTCTGTCACAGAACTTAGCAAACCGCCATTTCTGACAGTGAGTACGGTTTGTGAATTGAAAAAGGCCTGTTTTCGCTATTTTTTCGCTCATCTTTACGCTGAATTTTATTACTGCTTTTTAATTTTTTCCATTGAAAATGGTTATCAGATACAAATCGCCTGAGACGTGTTTTTGGCCATAGCTCCGAGGATTTTGGGAGAATCTAGATGGAAATATTACCAAGAGTTGAGGAATTTATCGAGACACGTGTGAGCGTTTGAATTTTAAAAATCGGCTGGTAACTTTATTTGGAATTTTGTAAAATGTGAAAAAAGTCTTGTTTTTGGTGGGTGTTTGTTTACTAAAATGTAAATATTTCGAAAAAAAAACCAACTTAAGAAAAAAATTAAAAAAAGGGTCCTAGGGTATCAGTTTAGCTACAAAATGGCGAAAAAAATTGGAAAATCGTTTAATAATTTGTGACCTTGTCCCTTTAGATTTGGTATTGTAGAAAAATGGGTATTTCCGTATATAAAAAGTGATGTAGCTTTTCAGATTATTGACCGATCGTCATGGTAATGGTGTCAAAAGATGCGGATGCAGGCGATAAGTGCATTCGAAATCTATTTAATTAATACATAAAAGATTTTTAATATTGATATAGTCACTATAAGATGTTGTTAGGTTAGCTAATCCTACTAATATTATAAATGCGAAAGTTTGTGTGTATGTTCGTATATTTTTTATTTTATTTATAATCACGCTGCAACGGATGGATGGATTTGAATGAAATTCAGCATACATAGTTTATAACCTGGAATAACACATTGGATACTTTTTTATCTCGATATTCCCACGGGAATCACACTATAAATATACTAAAAACGACAATTTAATTTTGCAATACAAAATTGACGACCTCCTTGGTCGAGTGGGTTGCACACCGGTATCATTCTGTAACAGTTTGAAACGGTTACAGAATGATTCGGTTACCGTTTATAAGGGTTACCGTTATGAATGGGTTTTCTGACTGAACTTCCACAAATATTTCAAAATCAAAATTAGCCAAATCAGTCCAGCCATTCTCGATATATAGATTTAAACTATTTTTTATATTTTATGTGTACTATTATTTATTACACAAAAAAAACAGAAAACGAAGTGTGGCTGAATGGGCGAGATCCCTTTGCCTTGTCTACATCGTACGGAAGAAAACAAAAACATGACATGCATGACAGCTTGTTGACAGATGTCGTCTGTCTGTAATGTCTGTGACTTCTTGGCGGGAAAGTGAAGCGTCATGTTTGCGGTTTTGCTTTATTTTCCAAAATTTGTGTTATGTCGAATATTAATGTGAAATAATGGTGGATTATTAACCGTTAAGTGTTCGTGAGTGTGCATAAGTGTTGGCAAATGAAACAAAACAGTGCAACGTCACTTTTCAAATTCTCTCAAGAAGCTCGCGTGAGGACTTAGTAAAGCCCCACATCTTTACTGAGATACTCGAGGGGTTGGGGGGTATATCATTTCTCACTTCCCAATTCTAATATCATTCATCATCATCATCATCATATATGAAAATATTGTTTATTTATGTATTACTTAAACTAATGACATGGCAGCATGGTCTATGACCTTAGCCGGTTCCTCAAGGAACAAACTACACTAAAAAAAAAAAATGTAATGTCTGTTCTGTCATTCTATGTCTTTGAATGTCTGTAAAAAAGTTTATAATCGAAATTTAAAAGTGTGCGAGGAAATTCATGGTTAATTTGAATCAAAATGAGTGAAACGAGTATCTGGAAATATTTAAATGACAGCGACTTAAGTGGCTACACATTTATAATACCAAGTGTAGCCGTTGGAAATGTTGGTCAACTAGCTTGTGACTTGCTAATTTCATCGTTGGATGTGATTAAAATTGCATCTGTTTATAACACTGCCCTTATACCAGTGATTGGTTATGATCCATACGACTTGAACTCTTCAAATTTATCTAGCTGCTGTGAGGTTTATAAGTGTGAACATAGAAAAGTGATTTTATTGCAATTTCGCGCCCCTCTTGTACATAAGTATGCACAGAGCTTTTTAGTTGAAGTCATACAAAAATTTAAGGCTAAGAACATCAAAGATGTTATTATTTTGACCAGTACTTTTGCTCATGAGAAGAAACATATTTCAACATCAGCATTTAGATATGTGGCAAGTGATTCATACACTCAGAAAAATAAAATATTAAGCTTGAATTGGTTGGAGCATGAATCACCAGATACAGAAATGCAGATCTATGGTGGTGGCTTTGCATCATTATTATACAAAATCTGTATGCAGCAAGCATTACCTTGCCTCATTCTATACAAGTATTGCTCGGAAGGAAACAATATTCCAGATGCTTATGAAATGGTGCATTATTTGGCAAATTTATTACCAATTTTTTCTGAAAATAAAGAGTTTGTATCACAGCTAGTACAACCAGTTTCATGGAAGCTGCTCTTTGGAAGACCACCACCTATAGACATTTATTAATGTCATTGATGAAGATTAATATTTAATAATAAATTGTTATATTGATATGGTGTACTCATTAATCTGCTCGCTTATGATACA
This sequence comes from Eudonia lacustrata, assembly GCA_947562085.1. Lineage (NCBI taxonomy): Eukaryota > Metazoa > Arthropoda > Insecta > Lepidoptera > Crambidae > Eudonia > Eudonia lacustrata. The sequence goes on along the minus strand of OX387327.1, from coordinate 8,641,946 downwards.
ACTTTGTTTTGTTTTTTTTATTTAATATGTCAGAAAATAAGACTAAGGAGCATCAAGATCAGCAAGCTATTAATGATTATAGCTTACTGCTCTTGATAATTCATTTACTATATTTTTGTAATTTTGTCTATGCCAGTTATTAAACTAGTTCTCATACTGATCGCAGAATACTGCTACTTGAAGAAGATATAAGATCAATCCACATAAGTTCTGTGTGAAAATCCTACCAGCTAAAGTAATTTAGTTGTTTCTTAGTCTACGCGAACGTCAACATTAAATGATAATCTACAATATAGTTACACCCTTATTCATAAAAACTATTTAAGTATTATTTATTAAATCATTGTTTTCTCTTTTTCTCAAATGCAAAATGATGTTTGTGTGACGTTGACAAAATAATAATAATAACCAAATAATGCTCAAATAGTTTTTATGTTTATAAATACGGGGGTTAATTTTTTTATAATAATGATAAACATAATTATGTACTAATATTGATCAAAGGTGAGAAAATCTTGCGCTATCTTTAAGAAATTCTGGAGTATTATACAACTACCATAAAATTAAATGTCCATGTCTAATGTTTGTAGCTACATGTGCATTAAATAAATAAATAACTATGTTGAGCATGTCAAGTACAGATGAACATAAATGTAGAAAAAGTTAATTAATGCATAAAAAGTATAGGCATGACACATAGGTACCCGCCTTGCGGAGACAGTATTAGCACAGTATTACTATTTATTGGTATGTTATGTTTAGTTTGGATGGGCGCTATGGCTATCTTTAGAGGAATGTTTCTAGTATATACAATTTTCTTTATGGAGGAATGACCGGCAATACCGGCATTACTGATCCAACTCTATGTTGGTTGTTACTAGATGGCATTAGTGTGCTCTAGGAAAAGCCGTCTCTATTATCGTAGGAAATTCGAGATGTTCAGAGCACGCAAATTAGTATTGAAACAGCGCCTCCTGGTGCAAACCAGGAGAGTTAAAATCTTGCCATACAAATGCTCGTTTTTGTTACCGTGATTAATTCGAGAATATGACTAGCAAGGGTAGGTACCTATTGAGTGAACGATAAAAAGTTAAGGTTTGTCATCAGGTGGCGCTGCTTTAATGCCATAAAAACCCGTAAATATGGCAATAAAACTCGTTTTTACATGAGACCAGCCCCCCAACCGCCTAACCAATCGCTTTGTAAAACGTACTACCCACTTAACAAAATATAATCATATCCTAATTTTTATTCAATGCACCACTCAAATTGTTTTGTAAATCGTAGCATCGTAGGTATGCCATGCAATATTTTGGAGAGAGTAAGTTGTGCTAAATGAAACATTTGATTAAATAATATTTGGTTAAATGAAATCATCATGATCATAACATCGATAAGATAGCCAGTGCCACAGTCGTTAAGGATTCCGGGTGAAATGCGCTTCCACCTTTGGCCTTATTATATCAGGTGAGAAGGAAGCCAAGAGCTTACCCCTAAAAAAAATAATAACACTGTTTGTGCTTGTTCTGTGGGTGCAGCAGTAGGTATTAAATCTACCTAGTATGTAATATTCAAAGCTTCGTCTGCTCATTTACATAAAAACAACGAATTCAAATTGAGAAATGCGAAGCAATAGAACCCTTCTGTGTGTTGATATTTAATTTACGTATCTACGTACCGTGGGCACAGTCGGGTCCAAAAATATTTCAACAGTTCAGTGCAAATTTATTCACTGCATTTGTTACAGTGTCATAATGTAATGCACATTAATAATAGTGCTATTACAGCAACTTGCAACGTAATTCAACCTTTTTGGTATATATTCTAAAATTAATTATTATTAGTAATAATATTTTAAATATCTGTGGGGTTTAAAGGTTCTATGCTAATGTATGCCGGTTTAACAATATCAAAAGTTCAGGAAATAAAACCGGATAAACTTGATTACCAAGTAGACCGAGACGAAGATGGCGGGACGACCTTGATAGGTTCAAGAAATCATGGCATGATGTTACAGGGAAGGAAAAGAAGGAAGGTGTGGAAAAAGTGTAGGGAGATCTTTGCCCAGGAGTTGGACAGATATGTCTGATATAATAATAATCTTCCCAACGATTGTCGGATCAAGTGCGGGTGATCCAGCGTAACAACTTGCTGGATCAGTCAACACTTGATCGGCTACGCCTGGAGTCACTACGTATTTGTGCGGCTTCTTCTTCGGTGCGGGATCGCCCTGCCCCACAATTACCGGCGGTGACGCCGGTTTTGGTGGCGCGAGTAGATTCGATGCCCGAGGATGAAGATTTCATAAATACGAATGTAAGTACACAGGTTAATGAGCAAATGAGGAGCGCTTTGAACGATGCCATTCTAGAGTATCGTGACACGCGTAACTCTAGGCCGCGTATACCTTGTTTGCCTACGAATAGGCATAATTTAGCGTTAATGAGTACCTTGAACGATTTACTGGTTCCTTATCTTGGAACCAGTGAAAATTTAATTGATACCCACTCGATCCTTCATTGTGGGGCCATCGCGGTGTGTCGCGTTGCTCGAGTCAAATTCCAGGATTCTGGCCGAGTACCGCGGCGAACCGGGACTGTCTCTGCTTGGCAATTGAGGGTCGAGGGGCGTATTATTAGGTTCAGGACACTCATTGCAAAGCTAATTTGCTTCAGAAATGGCAATAATCGGCCTCGCGTCATGCGATTCGTCACACAAGCCTTTGTCGGGACTAACGTTCGTCCGGAAAACTATATGGCTTGTGTGACAGAACGTATTGACTTTCTGAAGCAAAAAGTCTATGCGTGGGCAAACCGTATACGTCGCTACAGAGTGCGTGTGGACCGATACCAACAAAATCGCCTCTTTCAAAGTGACCAAAAAAAAGTATACAGACGCTGGGAAGAAGCTGATCAACGTGTGAGCGACGGGCAGTTACCAGATATTGATGTCATGACTGATTTCTGGCGCAGCATTTGGTCGGTGCCCGTCGAGCACACGGAAGGTGAATGGATGAGTGTTGTCAGGGAGGCGTGTAAACCTATCGAGACCATGCAGGCCATAAACATTAGCACAGCTGACGTAAGTTGTGCGATCCGAACGGCCCAAAATTGGAAATGCCCAGGACCGGACGGATTGCACAACTTTTGGATCAAATGGTTTCGATGTTCACACGAGTTCCTGGCAACGCAATTCCAAGAAGCCATAGAGCTCGGCTCACTCTCAAGTTTGTTGACTACTGGTGTCACTTTTCTGCTCCATAAATCAGGTAGTACCACGGAACCGAAAAATTATAGACCCATCACATGCTTACCAACTTTTTATAAGCTCCTTACATCCATTCTGAATCCAGAACAAAAATTAACTCACACATTGTTGCAAACAATATTTTGGATTTGACTCAGAATGGATGTAGGGTTGGGTCCCGTGGTACTAAGGAGCTTCTCATCATTGACATGACCATACCTATGCCAGAAGATTCGGCGTGGCAGAGGGACTCTCCACAGCCTGGACTGACTATAAGAAGGCCTGTGATTCGGTGCCGCATTCATGGTTGGTACGGATTTTAGAGTTATATAAAATTGATATAACTTTAAAATCTTTTTTGATGTCATGTATGCGGCAGTGGGCTACGGTCTTGTGTCAACCAGGATGGCGAGATAGTGTTTCTGCCACGCAGGATTTTATAAGGATAGAGCGTGGCATATTCCAGGGCGACAGTCTGAGTCCTTTATGGTTTTGTCTAGCTTTGAATTCTCTCAGTACTTTGTTGAGAAATTCAAGGTTAGGCTGTCGACTGCGGAGAGGGGGTGAAGTTATGTCGCATTTGTTGTACATGGATGACCTCAAGTTATTCGCACCAAACCGCCAAGACTTGATGAAACTGCTAAAAATTACTGAGACTTTCAGCAGTGCCATCAAGATGGAATTTGGGGTAGATAAGTGTGCGGTTATGCATGTACAGCATGGGAGAGTAGTAAATTCAACCAATTTACAACTCTCCGATGCGATAAACATCAGATCTCTCTCTGAAGTTGAAACATAAATATCTTGGTATGTCACAGTCATTGGGTGTTGATGACGGGGACATAAAACAGTCATTAGATACGAAAGCGATTTTTTTTGCCGCCTGAGAAAAGTACTTAACAGTCTTTTATCGGGTGGCAATAAGACGCGTGCCTTTAATGGCTGGGTTATGCCTCTGCTCACATACTCCTTTGGCATACTAAGATGGTCTCAGACCGAATTGGACGCCTTGGATAGAAGAGTCCGTCAAATGCTCACGACTTCCAGAATGCTACACCCGCGCTCATCCGAACCCTTCGGAGACTCAGGAAGGGCACGGGGACGCGCACTTTTAAGTGTGCGATGCCGTACCCCTCTAGAAATCCTCTGAAGGTGTTTCGTTTCAACACGGCTTGAGGTACCCTTTACGTACCTCGCCGCCCCTTTTTTTTTTTTTTTTTTTTTTTTTTTTTTTTTTTTTTTTTTTTTTTTAACCCAGAGGAACTCATTACGAGTACCCGGGGCCTTGAAGAGGCCCCAAGTTATGTGAGACTCACCCGTTCGTCTTTCCGCAACCCACCGACTGTCATGGAGACGCCATTGTCTCCAGTCGGCTGCCAAGGGAAGGCCCAAGGCTGGGAAGGGCGAGACGGGGGGGGATACTCACTAACCTCTGGGGGACCAAACTCCGATACGGTGAAGACCGCGGGGCCTATCCCGGAGGGAATTGAACCGCGGGGTTCACCATGGCGCCCGTGTGATCACCCGTGTCGGCCCATTCGCACTATAGTGCGTTTAGGGCCGGCACGCGCGGTCACACGGGCGGTACGCGTTCGCGACGTCTAGTACCACACCACACCCCCGAAAGGGCGTGTTGTGGTTCAACCTCCTCTGAGGTTACCTCAAGAGAGGTCACTTAGCCCGCGAGGACAGTGCGACCCTTACACATAATATATACAAACGACATTTACAAATACACTATTTACAACACATACACATATATTTGCGTCTTTCGCGCATTGGGATCCAGATTACGGCGGGAGGAGACCTCGCCGCCCCTAAAACAAGCCCGGTGAAGCTGGAAATGCCCCTCGGCAACCAGCAGTCTCTCTCCAAAAAAAAAAAAAAAAAACATCTGTTATGAAGCGTAGATGTGGGGGTCGCGGCTTTTTAAATGCCAAGGACCTACATAACCGTGAGGTGTGCAGTTTCAGGGATTACTTACTTAACAGTGAGTCCGGGATGCATTTGGATGTCGTGGCAGTTGATAGACACTTTACGCCGCTCTCCTTGGCAACAGAAAACTGGCGCAAACCAGTGGTGCTAAGCACTTTCGATCGCAAGGACATATGGAAGAGCAAGGTGCTACACGGTCGCTACTATCGGGCTCTAACTGGGCCTGATGTAGATTTGACTGCCTCGGTGAACTGGCTACGTTTCGGTGACCTCTTTGGGGAAACTGAAGGTTTTGTCTGTGCCATTGAAGATGAAGTTATCAAGACGAATAACTACCGAAAATATATTATGAGGGACGGTACGGTCGACATCTGTCGGGCATGCCGCCGTCCAGGAGAATCACTCCGACATATTATTTCTGGTTGTTCTCATCTAGCTAACGGAGAGTATTTGCACAGACACAACCAAGTAGCCAGAATAATTCATCAGCAACTTGCTCTTGGATATGGCCTTGTTGAATCGGAGGTGCCGTACTATAAGTACGCACTTGCGCCAGTACTCGAAAATGGTCATGCAACGCTCTACTGGGATCGCTCTATCATTACGGACAGGACTATTGTCGCCAATAAGCCTGATATCGTGGTGGTCGACCGATCCCAGCGCCAGGCAATACTGGTTGATATCACCATACCTCATGATGAGAACCTCGTGAAAGCCGAGAAGGACAAGCTCAGTAAGTACCTTGACTTGGCTCATGAGGTTACCGCCATGTGGGATGTGGATTCAACCATTATTGTACCGATAGTCGTTTCGGCAAACGGTCTTTTAGCCAAGAGCCTCGATCAACACCTAGAGAGGCTCTCGCTGAAAGGTTGGGTCAAGGGTCAGATGCAAAAGGCAGTACTCCTTGACACGGTACGTATTGTCAGGAGGTTCCTCACTCTGCAGCCCTGACCACCGGTAGTTTGGGCCCTGCCTCGCTGCTGGCGGTACTCTAGGATTAGGTTTTTATAATGTTTTATTGCTTTTATATTAAAATATTGTAAAAATCTAGTTTTAAGGAAAAAAATAAATAAAGAGTATAATAATAATAATATGGCGGTACTCTTGGACACGGCGCAGATAGTCCGAAGGTTCCTGTCTCTGCAGCCCTAACCACCGGCAGCTTGAGCCCTGCCCCGTTGCCGGCGGTACCCTAGGCTAGGTTTTTTATAATATTTTTATGTTTTGTATGTGTTTTTATTATTTTACTTTTATATTAATATTTTAAGAAACCTAGGCTAAGAAAAAAAAAGAAATAAAGAGATAAATAATAATACTTGATTAAACATCTATTGCGTGTTCACTTAAAAATATGAATACAAAGAACAAGACCGGTGGGGACGCGTATATAGGGATACGATACGACTGAACACTACGCTATGGTGGTTGATTTCTTCTAGTAATATTTTATCTTGTACGCTACGATTTCCACTACGATGCTACGACTACGATCTAAGTGCTGAATCAACTCAATATCGCTACATGACCTAACAATCTAGTAGACTACTTATTCAGCCATCTTCTACAAGCTGCAGGTGAATAAGTTATCTATTCAAGGCGTTTATTGTGTCAAATTACAAAAGTGTTGATATGTTATTGCGTTCGACTGTACCTACCTACACAACGGTGACATATTGCAACAGTAGGTAGCGTTCTCTAGAGACATGGGGACAGCGGCAATCATCCGAACATGGAAACGTTTGCGAAACTATTCAACCCTTGTAGTTAAACACGTTACAACATAACTATACTTACAAGAGAACCTTACCTTTTGGTAAGACTAGGACTAATGATATGACCACACTATTCTCATTGTTTTATACTAGGAGACAAGGTCGTATTTATATATTAAGTTTATGAAAATACTCACTACACACACATTCATTATTCAGTAATTGGGTTGTATTATAATTTCTATCTTTATACTATACCAGCATACTATATCGGTATAAAACGCGCATAAATACCCTACTGCCGCACTTAGTTATGATTTAGTAGACGTAGCACACATTGTATAATATTCCGTTCCAAATGAATTGCTTGGTAATTCATGTTAATTGAAGTCTCTGACTGCGGCAGTTAATGATAGGGCGATGAGCTTATACTTTTTTAGTGAGTTACATCATCCGTTGTAGACTGAACAAAGCTTAAATCTTTTACTAAATTTAGATACAATATGTAAATTTCGCCCTTTCGGTACGCACATTTTATGACCCTTATGTACTTTTATAGCTATTATACAGGTTGTCCCAAAATTAGCACGTCACACTGACACCGGAGGTAGGTCGCCCTCAGATGCAACGAACAAGCCTAACTTGTCCATAAAAAAGTAAGTATCAGAGTTTTTTTAGAAAGCCGTTTATTTAACTTTTTTTTACGTCTACGTCTTTGAGAATAGTTACTTAATAGATTAGATGAAACAAAATTATTTAGTCATGTGCAAAAACGACAAATTGATAGTTTCTTTTAACTTTATTATCACACAAAACAATGGCTTCGACTTTGAGCAGCAACCGTGAAAAAATTTACTTCAAACTTTTCTATGGACAAGTTAGGCTTATTCGACGCACCTTGGGCCCACCTACCTGCGGTGTCAGTGTGACATGCTAAATTTGGGACAGCCTGTTGTTATACTAAAGGTAATTTCTCTCAGCAAAAGGAAACATGAACAAGGTCATATGCTCCATTTTCTTTGAAAGTAGCGACAATGTAAGATAAACTGTAAACCGTGACCCGAACCCCGCTACAACGGCCAGCTATTCATATTTTGCTCCGCATTTTACATTTACGTCGCCACTCCTTCATAAAATTTTACTTTACGACCCGTCCGGCGTTCACAATTAGGCGTAAAGTATTGCCCATTGTAGGTATTATACCTAATATATATTATACCTAGTATATATAATAGGTCATTACCTATGAAATTGGAGTTTTTTTCTTACTTATTAATAGGTGTATTACTTCTAAAAGTCAATACCGGTTGTTAATATTATTATACACCTTTAATTAGGACTATGTTACTTAGGCTTCAGTAATAACAATGATTATTAATTTTGTGTCTTTATCGCCCAATTTTTTTTAAATTGACTAACTTTTTTGTTCAAGGAATTGTCCTTTTGTTTCATTGTAGCTTTGAAGAGACATGATTTCTTTTCTTTTTAATGTCTGCTATATTTAGCTAGTGAAACAAACACACTACACTCTACAATTTTTATAGTGTTAAAATAAATAGATGCTAAGAAAATTAAAAAAAACGTTAGTATGAAAAATAAAATTTTATAAAAAATCTTCATATTAAACTCCAATTTCATAGGTAAGGACCTATTATTATACCGGATACAAATCTTAATTTAATGTTTAAGGTAACCTATATCTACTCATAGTACCAACACATGAGTAGATATATGAATTCACTCATGTCGTACTAAATTGTTTATGCTCTGCGCTACCAGCTATTTCAAACGACTTCACCATCTTCACTCCGTTCCTACGATTAATACTTTTGCGAGTTGTGATGAGAGAAGAGATGAGATGCAATTTTTGTTGTTATGTTACTTGTTTATTCAGGTGACTCTTCGATCATAAATACAGTAGTTAAATTGTTTGAGAACATAGACATTGGTGACTTCGAATAGGACACAGAGGGAGCTCTCGTATTATTGATATCACAGTTTTAGACTAATTACGTTTCAGGCATAACAGAGAACAAAGGGTGAAAATTATTGCACCGGTCCAGAAATCCTTTCTTTTAGTTGGAACTAGAAAACTGTCGATTCTTTTAGTTAAAAAGGTTTAATCATATGTAATTTATCGTCTTACAAATTTACTGTAAATAACTAATTGTGACTATATTCTAGGGTAAAATAAAAGTGAAAGTAAGTAACTAGTATAAAATTAGCTTACAGTAAAATTGATTGACGAATAATCGTGTCGAACACTGGGTTACCATATCGATAACTGGGTGCCAAGTGCGAGTTTCATTCGCCATTCGATCACGTTAACGTAAACGAGAATTTGTATGGCAAAATATTAACTCCTTTCGTATGCCGCCAGGAGGCGCTGCTTCAATGCCATACTAATTTTCGTTTTCGTAAACGTAATCGAATGAATACGGATAGTGAACAAAACTCACACTAGGCACCCTGGTGCCACTACGATGCTATCAAGTGAAGAATATACGTTTTACTGTTTTTTTATCTCCTTTTAGAATTCAGATTTTGCACAAACTCCGGCCAGACGTTCCCCAGACTCCCTCCAGTCTAGAACAAATCCGGCGAAACCCTTTAAATAGTTAGGGCTGCTCACCGCCCTAAGCTTAAAGTTTATAACCTAGGAGTAGAAATCTACAGGATAAAAGTATCCAATTATCTATTACTAGCAGCCCGCTCGCGACTTCGTCCGTTTGAGTGAACACCCGTATCCTACAGAACCCTATAATATCGCTACCGCTCCAATTATATGCATGTATGTGAAAACTGCATTTTAAATTCGTTGCGTAGGTAGTTTAAAAGATCTTAGCGTACAGACAGCGGGAGCGACTTGGTTTTATACATTTAAAGAAGTCTTTAGATTTTAAAATTCACGTATTCATTATGTAACTTTTTAGTAAAATCATATGCCTCTCAATCAACATTCATAAAACCTTTTTGGGCTATATTTTATGGTGATAACCAGCCTAACGCAGGGAAAGAAGGCTCCCCTTTGTGCCAGGCAGCCCTCAAAACGGTCCCTATGCGAACTAGCGTTATAAATCGCCGTTATCGCCTCGCAGCAATAACTAGTTTATGAGGCTATAAAGACAACGTTGCGTTATCTATCAGAAAATAGAGTTGGGCGCAGAGATTTTTTACAAGTGCATGAGAAATGTTTTAAAGATGCGGAGAGTCTCGTTTGTGACCGCCGGCTTTGAAAAGGATTACAGTTTTTTTATAGACCAATCTATTGCTATCATTGCTAAGATCTTATTTACTATCAGCTTGTTTTTTTTATGTTGACGTTTACCGAGCTTAGGCTTACCTAACTCTTTTAACCTTTTTACCGCCAACAACTTCTATAGAAGTTCGAGATTTTCGTGCCGTCCACGCCAGCACTTCTATAGAAGTTCTTCTTTGTACCTACTTTATTAAAATACATTTATACGTTGGCGTACAGCGGGACATCGCGTGCAAGATAGTTGGGCGGTGAAAAGGTTAAATCAATCCTACGCCCTGCCGATTCTGAAAAGACCATTAGTTACACGGTTATTGGTTATTCTACGTTTTGATAAATATTTGTACTTACACTTTGATAAGTCTAACCAATATCTTTTGGGTACATCAAGTCCATTGGACCACATAAAGATAGTAACTATTTACTTTTTTTATTCTACAAAAAGTTTTATATACCTCATTAAATTGCAATTAGTATGCTTGTAACGTTTCACTGCTATAAATGAAAGGTTGATTGCACCAAGGCTCCAGATTAAGTTTAATAAGGCCGTGGATCCATGTTGACATCCGCCAGTACAATAGCAATATGCGGTTGTTCTGTTGACACACAGCTTGATTGGATAGTGTACAACTGGTACAGCTCCAACAGTATTGAGTGTGTGGATTACTATATTCTAAACTAAATGCTGTTGCTTTTACGGGTTGAACGTATTAACAATTCATCATCACCGTCATCATCATCAACCTTTAAGTCCACTGCCCACTGCTGGACATAGGTCTCTCCAAATGCACGCCACTGACACAAAATATGAGCACGAGTGGCTTGCCAACCCTTTGACTAGATCGTCGCTCCCTAGCCTTAGGGCGTCCTACACTACTATTTATTTATTTATTTAATTATTTTATTAGGTACACAAAACAGAATTACAACAAAAAACAGGATAAACGATTATGTAGTAAAATTGAAACATTGGTAAGTCATAATTCCACAAAGATGTGCACACAGCACGTTCATCGACAAATAAAACTATGCTAACTTAAACTATGAGAATTAAAGATACATTAGATAATAATAAAAAAATGTAATAATCATATGATACATAATTAAATATAATATAAATAAATATAAAATGCTATATGAATGTTTATATAATTTTTAACGCAAATTTTGTTGCGAACAAATTACAAAAACACAAACGTTGAAAAAATTTCCACGAGCAGGGTTTGAACCTGCACCCTTCTGACAAACCGGGTCAGGTGCTCTTCCAATTGAGCTATCGTGGTTCCAACCAGCCCGCCGAAATTATTCAACACTATTTACTTTTTACTTTGAAAGCCAAAGGCGCCCATTCAATGTTAACAACTACGGTCATTAACATCCGATCATAATATTTTTACAAATACTAAAGATCAGTTAAGAAGTAGGCAAGCTATTTATAAATGTTTATATAATTTTTAACGCAAATTTTGTTGCGAACAAATTACAAAAACACAAATGTTCAACAAAATTTGGCTTTCAAAGTAAAAAGTAAATAGTGTTGAATAATTTCGGCGGGCTGGTTGGAACCACGATAGCTCAATTGGAAGAGCACCTGACCCGGTTTGTCAGAAGGGTGCAGGTTCAAACCCTGCTCGTGGAAATTTTTTCAACATTTGTGTTTTTGTAAATGCTATATGATTTACGTTTAACTAAAAATTTTAAACAAGTGGGATTTATGAATAAAAAGGTAGAATTATTAATATTTTATGCATTTAAAGGGGTTCCAGGAGTCTTGTGAATTAGAATGACATTTCATTGCAATCCGTATACAGCATTCATTTAATCGGTTTACTGTCCAATGTTTAGAGCGTGCTATGGCTATTGCAAAGAGATACAAATCTACGTGTAATGTTTAAAGGGTTATTTGAATAAAACATCAACAACCTCGCACGACTAGATAGCTAACATCATAGACAACAACATTTGTTCCATGAGTTTTATCAGAACTCAATACATTCATTAAAAATGATTTTCCAAGCTTTTATTGTACTGTCGTGACATTTGTAAGTCTATGTTCCATTCACATACGAAAAGGCGACGCACGCGACGCTCGTGAAGCGATGCGCACAGAGATAAGAACATTCAGACGTAAAATTAAATTGATATTTATTTTTGTATGAAAGTAAAATAAGTCAAATTATCAAAAGTCGTAGAACAAATGTTGTTGTTTAATTATTTATTTATTTATTTATTGGATCACCAACATAAGATACAGCATTACAATTTAATATTTATATTAGGGTTGTTTACTTACTGTTCTTAAATTTATAGGTAATCACAGCGTGCACAAAAATTAATATTTTATAAAAAATTATATCAAAAACAACAAATAATAATCAAAGTAACATTCCAAAATTTAACATAAACATTTTTAAATCATTTAACAAATCATTAACACTCAACTACATTATGATGTTAGCTACCTAGTCTTGCGAGGTTGTTGATGTTTTACAAATAACCCTGTATACTAAAAGGACTCTTACTATAGATGTCCTAAGTAGGTAAGAGATCTTACTCTAGTACCCAAGTAACTAGTACTTTTCGTTTTCCTATCTCTGTAGATGTTTATGGTTGTGCTGTGCTTTATTTATTTAAAAGCATATTTAGTGATAATTGATTACATTGTTAACTTCACATCTATTTAAACATTAATAAAATGCTAATAGGCTCCGATAACTCGAATGAAATCACCTGTGCGGTTTAATGTGTCTCGTAAGGTAACAATTCAATATTTTTCGGAGTAATGTGTTGGCCAAATTGCCTTTGTATCCTCTCGCCGGTGTTTACAACCACCGCTTTATTCCACCTTAATCGAATTTTACCCTTCCAAATTGGAAATTGTTTTACGCATTGGCACCGCAATAATGGAGCAACCCACACAATATAATAAAATGTGCCCTATACAGCTCATTTTACAAGTAAATAGCGCTTGCAGTCTTTACCTACATTCTTGGCAGTAAACAATGTGCAACAATCTAACGTCGAAATGAGAAATTTACAACGCGTAACGACTCGTTCATGTACGAGTATATAACTGCCAGTCTCGGCGACGGAATCATATTTTCAAGTTTCCAAATTGTTAGAACCTTAGCTTTGTGGTTTAAAAGTAGAGCTTTTGCTTATTGCCACGTTTTAAAAATAAACGTTAAAAAGCGAGACCCAAAAATAACACCAAGGGCATTTGTCTTTAAAGAGAATAAATACCCATTAAAATGGAATATCCGGAGCCTACAAATTATTCACAATATTCTGAAAGCTTCCAGTGAAAAAAGGGTTGCCGTTTACCGAGTCCCAAAAAGCGGGTAAAGTCTTCATTTTTTAAACAAAGGACTAGTTAAAAATGTCCGCTTATCTCCCGGTGGTTGGGTATGGCAATCCCGTCGAATCAATTAAAGAAGATCCCGGGTCCCAGCCGGCTGCTGCTGTGTTCTAACTCACTGACCTGTTTTAAATTGCGATGCTATTTATTTATTTAAACCGCCAACGGTCAAGTGTCATATTGCCGAAACGGGTTTATGTGAGAGCATGAGATGTGAATCTGCATTAAATAATACAGAATAGGCAATTGTTTGGGGTGTATGAGATTGTACTTTGAATAATTTAGGAAAATTTCACGTCATGCTCTCGGAGAGTCACAATTCTCTCACTTTTATACAGCTAAACCACTCAAATAAAACACATTAACTTATCATATGAAATGAAACAACTTTGACGGATCTACTAGCGTTTATTTTAGAAATTAGATTTTAATATTTATATCATAATTATGTAAATTGTACTATAATATGATAATGTGAGTTGAGAATGAAACTGCTATTTAGTATACCTAGATTTATTCCTTTATTCATTTGTCAGTGTGTGTGAGTGTCTAAATAGTCTGTTTTGTTTATGTTATCCAGAATAGTAGCTGGGTAGCTACGCCAACAGCTTAAGTATAAAGTGAGGTGAGGTATTATTGTGACCCAGATAAACTTAAGAAAGTAGACGTATAACCAACCACATAATAATATATTTGTCCTATTCACTCTTGTTCATTGGGACAGATTCCTTACACAATAATTATGACAGGAAATAATCTCGCGATTGTTTGTCATTTCCAAACTCGGCCAAAGTTTGGAGGAGTTTAAGTCACTTACCCGTATTGGTTGCGATGGAGGACTTCACAACGAAAGCGGATTACTTTAACGTGTTTTCTTTATGCTTTTGACAGTTTAGATGGAAACACCGTAATTGGTGGAGAGATTTAAATGTGCTATTTTAAGATTTATTTTTTTATAATCTGGTTGCTTTGCACTCTTATGATTTAGATGAATTTGTAGAGTTAGTTTGGTAATATTATTTTGTTAAACGTTATTGGGAGGCCTTTGTCCAGCATTGGACGTCTTTTGGCTGAGATGATGATGATGATGATGATGATGATGGTGATGATGATGAAACGTTATTGTCCAAATGTCTATTCCATTATACATATATCCAAATATGTTACAAAGAAAACTTTCGTTAGCCAAAAGAAGAAATATATTTATACTCTCGCTACATTACTACGAGTACATACTCGTAGCACTGTAGCCTGAAGGCCATTCAAAAACTCAGGAGATCCACAGTAAATATTTATTTAGGTAAAATTTATAATTAAGCAGAAAAAACCTGTTTATAGATACAGGTTTTCACATATCATATTTTAAACATTAATAATTGCACAATCGATGTTACTATAAAACATTGTTATTATACTGAAGAATTTTGAAAAACTGATCATATCAAAAATACAATAAAATTCCATGACAATGACATGACATTCAAAGTATTCTTTTTTTCTTTCTTTTCGTTGATGGCTTCGTGCGATTAGCTCATTTAGCCAGTGTCAAAGTAATTTTTCGTACAAGTAATACATAAATAAACAATATTTCCTTAAATGATGATGAATGATATTAGAAATGGGAAGTGAGAAATGATATACCCCCCAACCCTTCGAGTATCTCAGTAAAGATGTGGGGCTTTACTAAGTCCTCACGCGAGCTTCTTGAGAGAATTTGAAAAGTGATGTGCACTGTTTTGTTTCATTTGCCAACACTTATGCACACTCACGAACACTTAACGGTTAATAATCCACCATTATTTCACATTAATATTCGACATAACACAAATTTTGGAAAATAAAACATAACCGCAGACACGACGCTTCACTTTCCCGCCAAGAAGAAAAAAAATATTCTTTTTGAGAACCATGCATATAAATCTGACAGGTAGTTTTTATAACTACCAAGGAGGCTATAAGATGCATAGCATAAAAAAATATAACGCTGAGTAAATTGCAACGACAACGTTACAGCACAATACTCAATACTCAATATATTTATGGCTAATAACGATGGTAACAAAATAAAAGACAGATATAAAAATATATAAACATTATATGACGATTATATAAAAAAAATATATTTTATCCTAATGTTACCTACGGTAGACCTACCTACTTTGTATATATTCCAAACTGTATTCACAATTAGTAGATAATTTAATAAGAGCAATGAAGCTATATTGATGAAATATCGTTTATTATTCCTATGTACAATGAATATATAGCTGAACCGGATTCCTTAAGTGCTCGGACGTAGTTCGTGTCGGTTAAAAGCGGCGTCATCAATAATTCCATTCCGTCGTCGGATTTATGAGACACCGATGACAAATGCAGGACGAGATGAGCGACGTTAGAGCGATTGACAGCGCAAATTTAGCGCGTTCAATCGACTGACAAATTCGGGCAATTTATCGTGAAATTACTCGATATGGCGACGCCAAATTTTATACCCTCGCCTCGCCAATATTGGCGTGAAAGGCCTCCGAGCCTGTGGCAGATAAGTAATTCGGTAAACTCATAAGAGGTTTTGATTGACTTTCTAAGTGTGATAGCAAATGGTGGGAACGTTATGTTGAATAGTCAGATGTGTTATGTAGGGATTTATAATTATGGATACTTATCACTACAAGTAAAAGCCTATAAATGTCCCACTGCTGGGCAAAGGCCTCCATCATTGAAATCAAATCATCAGTTGATGGGTATTGGCTTAATCACCACGCTTGCCAACTGGATACCTATAACTTCTTTAAAAAAATATATGTAATAGGTACTCTAAACAATTATTTTGTGTTTTCAAATTTTTAATGACTTTAAATGTCTAAAATAAAGTAAGGTAGAAAAGGGGGCCCCCAAAAAATAACACATTTTTTTCACGAAATGCCAAAAACCTCGCTAACAAAAAGGGTTTTTTTTTTATTTATATATTTAAAAAAAATAAATTCTGGAGCTAGATTTCGGTTGTCTAATAAAAAAAAATAAACTAACCTATCACGTGACCTATACAGCAAAAAGTGAAAAATTTTACAAGTCCTAGCTCCATACATGATCAAAATATGATCGACAAATCGGCTATGTCTCGAACCCCCTTTGCCACACCCTAACCTAAAGTAAAGCTAGTCAAAAATACTGTTGCTTCTAAATCTCGTCTCTTTTTATTATATAGAATTTTTTAGTTATTGAATTCCATACATTAAAATCCTAAATAACAATAAACTACCAATATGATTATAGTAGCACCGTTTACAGACTATTTGAAGACGTTGTTTAATTAGCATCTAAATGTAGTGAGCGTCACGCAATCCTGTGTGTTGTTTGGTTAGCTACCGAGCTATTATCTAGCAAGTCAAGTGCAGATACAACCACATAGTTCGAACTCAGACGTGAACATTATTGGTCTTTACGCCTAATCATAAACTCCGCAGTATGTCTCTTTGAACGAGCTTCGCGTTTTATCATGTTCTATAAAAGCAAAAAAAAGCTCGTCCGCTAAAAGTTATCACCGCTTTCACTTTTATTAGACTCCTCTTTTATGTCGTCTTTTTAGAATTGTCGATTTAGGTTTTATTTTTAAAACCGAGAACTCATAAGTAATGCATTTGATCATCTAAGTATCTGCATAGAAATCGTAGCGTCATTATGAAATCTGTTTCAATGCTTAAAAGGTTTACGAATAGACTAAGGCTACACCACAATAAATTTGCGGTTAACTATAAAGCATCCAGCTATAAGGTTCCAAGGATGTTTAGTTTCTGTTTTTCTGAAGGTCAATATGCGCTCTCCGTCTATATCGGGAAGTTTCCATGATAAAGACTGTTAAGAGCGTTTAAGCCGCACACTAGCGCCGCCAATGAAAAAAAGACATATCTAGTAATTAGAGATAGAAAATCAAATTATGCTCAACAAACTATTTGAATGAAGTAATTTAGCATATTTACGAGTACGTCACCTAATTATAAATGAACACCTGACATGTTATCGTTTCGTTAAATAAGACGTTACGGCCACTTTTAACTATAACGCCTTATTTAACTAAACATATAACATGTCAGATGTTCATTAGGTGACGTAAAAATGCTAAATTACTTCATTCAAATAGTTTGTTGAGCATAATTTGATTTTCTATCTCTAATGACTAGATATCTTTGTTTTTATTGGCGGCGCTAGTGTACGGCGTAAACGCTCTTAAGGCCAACGATCTCACAAAAAAAACTAAAATAGTATTGTTTATTTATTTAACAATTAAAGTAAGATTCAATATACAATCTATATTGTGAACCTTATCTTTTTAAGTTTTAGAAATACTGTGTAAGAATGATACCAATCTTCCAAGAGTTAACAATATTTCTTAATTAAAAACAGTGCAGTGTTCATATTATCCAGCTCCAAGAAGACAGTTATACTAACATCTTATAAAAGTCAATGTATTTAGTTAGGCATTTGTGTGCCATATAAATAAACAAAGAATAAGGTCCGGATATATAGTTATTCCGTGTTTTATTGCTGTCATGTATACGCGGAATAACTATTTGGAGCTTAGTAAAGTAGTAAAAAGTCTATAACTGTCCCACTACAGGGCAAAGGCCTCCATCATTAAAATCAAGTCATCGCTACAATTGATGGGTAATGGCTTAATCACTACGCTTGCCAAATGCGGGTTCGTGATCACAAACCCGGGCTATGCATCGAAAAATCCGAAATACATTTTGCCCGACCTGGGAATTGAACCCGGGACCTTCGGGTATCGGACCGAGCACTCTGCCACTCGGCCACCGAGGCGTTGGAGTTTATTCTTTGTTTATTTTCAAGACCCTATAAGTATTAGTAAACCCGTAACTGTACATGCGCCACGTTTCTCTGCCGGAAATTAAATTTTCAGGTGATTTGAAAAGCAATGTGATTTTGCGTCCCGATGCGGGGCTGTTAGCCTGTGGTTACACTTCCCCGGCGCTGCTCCGCGCATTGATTTGTGGATGTAAGTTTTTCCATTTGCCGACACGACTACTGGTGAACTAATTCGTACATAAGCGAATCTGCAATTGCGCTATTGCAGTTAAAAACAATTTAAAATCAATTGGGCAGATTGCAATTGTTTTTGTAAAGAACGCGGATGGTAGTAATGTAGTCGTGTTTTGCACTAATTTTGTAGCATTTCGTTCGTTTTAAAATATTTTTATTTTCTACTACTAGCTTTGGCTACGTAACACATAAATGTATATGTAAAACACCTATAATGTAATAAAACCACAAAAAACTTGATCTACTAGCATGTACTTAGAAACGCAAGCACTTGTTGAAATGAACCAACTACCCAATATTACACATAGTCTATAGAGCCAACTGTTAAAATTACTACTAATCGCACCTACCATGTAATTTTAGCACCACCCTATAGTTGCCTGGTAGAGAATACCTCGGGCATTAATTCCGCCATGCAATGTATAAATAAGTAGGTGCGAAGGAACAACATCAATAATTCGATTAAAAAAGAATCCTTGGAACCTTAGATGAATGATTGGTCTCGCTGAGCGCAGCGAGATCACCATTCATGTTGTCGTGTGTTGTGTCTAACTAATTCAAATACTTTCACAGTACCTTCAATCACAGTCATAAAAAAAAACTAAAACGGATATACCACCTGCGACAATTAACCCAATTAGCCCACCTTACTTTTATGTGCTCAACTTCTTAATCACTTAATTTTCATTAAAATTTAAAATTAGTTTATTAAATACAAACAATTGGTTCCAAGCCAAGTTTAGCACAACGTAATGTAGACATTATAGACATTACATAGCAAGGGGAAAGAGGCTAATTACGGACACAGGTGGTTTACAAGGTATTGCTAATTTTAAACTGTAGTTAAATTTACTAAGAAGATAGTAATTTCTTCTATGATTTTTGACTTTAGTGGCTGCACAGAAGCCGTTTGGATAGCTACCACCCTCATTTATGCCGCTAAACTGAAGTATCCTGATTTTTTTGTGTAACGGATCTGTTTTTTTAAGACTTGCTAATTGCTGCCCGATTTTGACATAACTATATATCAACAGTCAGTTTGATACATGAAGGTCTTCACCTTCATGGTTTGACATCACTATATTTTTTTTATAAAAAACATCAACTTTTTTAGTATTGTTGCGTTCCGGCAGCTAAAGGAACATAGCCAGTGCTTTAGTGCAACTTGCGGGCAGGCAGGGTGAGGACGGCTCATCATCATCATCATCATCATCAGCCTATACTAGTCCACTGCTGGACATAGGCCTCTCCAAATGCACGCCACCGAGCACGATCCGCGGTTACTCTCATCCAGCTCTTACCAGCCACCTTGCGAAGATCGTCGCTCCACCTAGTCTGAAGGCGTCCTACACTTCGTTTGCCGATACGCGGTCTCCACTCGAGAACTCGTTTACTATACTTGTCAAAAATAACTGCAAAGAGAAAAAACTGCAAAAAAAAAACAAGCCCTAAGATCCCAGAATTCAATTTGGGCAATGTTGAATGCAACGTGATTTCTAAATACATTGAATATTGATAATTGTCGCAGCCGGGGACAATCACCAACCAAAGAGAATGCGGATTCAATTGAGCTATTAGCCACATCCGCTTGGTTGATAATTGTCCCCGTCTACGACAACTATCAATATTCAATGTATTTAGAAATATATCACGTTGCATTCAACATTGCTCAAATTGAATTCTGGGATCTTAGGGCTTGTTTTTCTTTTCAGTTTTTTCTCTTTGCAGTTGTTTTTTAAGTTTACCTTCTGGGGTCCCCATTTGTGCCGCTAGTCTGTTGGCCAGGGTTGGTAATTGCGTTAGTCGGCGGAGTAGCGAGCGGGCTGCCGGCCATGTCTGCCTGATTAAACTGCTCTGCTCTGATCATGACTTTATTTCATTTCCAACTCGACGCTACATTTCCTTATTTGTGCTAAATTAGTTTTTTCACTTTGCTAACTTTCAACAATCGTATCGTGAAGCAGTGAAGGCTGTTTGGAGTTTTCCTCTCATTTATGCGAAGTTGTAGTGTTTTGTTTATGTTTTACATTTTCAAGATAAAGCCAATACCCATTAATTGTAGTGATGACTTGATTTCAATGATGACGGCATTTACTCAGCAGTTGAACAGTGCATAAGCTTTTACTACTATCTTTGATTTGAAATAAATAGTCCCTTGCAGAACCAAAGTATGACTGCTTTTTGGTCCGAGGACTCATCGTAGTGTTTATGATACCATGACTTAAATATTGACGTTAAAAATATATTTAAAGTGGTATCCACTGTTACCATTTCGAATACAAACATTTTTTTCGTCACAAAGGATACATCATTGAATGGCATTACATTTTTAAGACTACCGGTTTAGACCCGGAGGTTCGATTCCCAGCGGGGGGTACATGTTTGTGTACTCGGTTTGGTTGGTGGTAGGGCTTTTTTGCCCGCCTGGCTAGCTACCACTATCTTATCTCAATATGTCGCCATAACATCAATGTTTTTAAAGCATTGTTGTGTTCCGGTAGCTAGAGATAAAATAGCCAGTGCCTCCAGTAGTTGAGGATTCTGGGTGAAGTACGCTTCCACCTTCGGCCTTGTCATCACCTAACATCATGGAGATGAAGGCCAAGTGGCCAAGTTATACAAAACCTGAAAACTGTTTGTTCAGAATCAGTAATAGAATCGATTTCAATATTTTTTATACCATGTTACATTTTGACCAAATAATATTTACAAAATCTCAATTAAATTATACCCTACTAAAAACACACAACGGAGCAGCACAAAAAGCTTGTAACTTCGTGAGTTTTCAAGATATTATAATTAATATTGCTGCGAAAGTAGGCTTCCCTCTGACACCCTATGACATTGATTACATTCATCGTGTTCGACGCTTCAATTCAAAAAACCCGAATGAAACATCGGGCAGCGTTAGCAACGATTCCTCTACGATACCTAATATCATAGTGAGGTTCACGCAAAGGAAACGCAAAAGTGATATGCTTGCAGCGGTCCGTGCACGCAGAGGTTTGACAATCGTTGATGCAGGTTTGGATGGGCCTTCCAAGCCCATTTTTATAAACGACCACCTTACACCGCCTAACAAATTGCTTTACAAGCAAGCCCGCCTCCTCGTAAAGGAAAAAGACTATAAATATATTTGGTTGTCAGAATGTAAAATCATGATACGTAAAAATGACACTTCTAAAGTGCTGCTAATCGCAAACGAAAGTGACCTCTCCAAAATTAAATGACTATTTAACGGTTTTCTTTTGAAGTGTATTACATTGTACCCTATATTGTTATTTGTCTGCAAAGGATTGGTTTGTTATACGTATCACAATTGTTACAAAAAGAAATGTAACCTATGTTTATTTAGTAGAAAATGTCAAGTCTATACTGCTTTTATTTATGTTGGTGGAACCTTTTTAACACTTATAAAACATATTATTAAAATACGATAACTATCACTTTTCTATTTATTATCAGAACGTGAGGGGTTTACGCACTAAATCACATTCCTTTCTTAAAGCCGTGCTGAGCAATAATTTCGATGCAATATGTATCACTGAGAGCTGGCTAAACAGTAACTTTTATGACTCCGAATACTTTGACAATAGATACAACATATTTCGATGCGATCGTGACGTTTCTGTGACCGGTCATGAGCGGGGTGGCGGTGTTGTAATAGCGGTGCGACGCGATTTGTGCCCTCGACACCGTGCTGACATGCGTACGCCTCCGCCGGCTGACGAGGTATGGGTGTCCGTGCCACTGCGCTCGCGCGCTGCTCCCGGCGGCCGTACTCCCGCCGCCGGCGCCGCCTCCACCTCCTCGCCTCGATACTTACACATAATATCTACGTATATTAGCCACGGCGATAATCATGAATTATTCTTGACTTCTTTTTACGACAGAGCGAATGAATTTATTATGCGTAACACTGAAGATGTCTTCATAGTACTCGGTGACTTTAATATTTCTTATGCAGATTGGTTGTATGACGTCAACACAAATTCTATGCAAATACAATCAAATAGTAATAATTTAGTTTGTTTAACCTCAGATTTCATGAGTTTATCCTTGCTGTCACAATACAATAACCAATTCAACACTAATAATAGACTATTGGATTTAATATTTTGTAACGAGAATTGTCAGGTCTCTTCGTGTAAACAGCCGATAGTGCAATTAGACGGCCGTCATCATCCTGCATTGGAATTGATTTAAAGTTATCTTTTCCTGAACCACTTAAGGCTCCCAGTAGTGTAAAAAAACAATTCTATAAGGCCGATTTCGACTCCATCAGAACAGTTTTAAATGACATAGACTGGGAAAAGGAACTTCTTTCTTTGCCTGATGTCGACTCCATGACAAATTACTTTTATAATATTATTAAGAGTATAATAGATAAACATGTGCCAATTTATAACTTAAAAACAAAACAAAAATATCCTCCATGGTATACCAAACCGCTTATAAAATTATCAAACGAAAAATGCAACTTTCATAAAAAATGGAAGCGATATGGTAACTTGTCTGATTATCAAACATTTTCAACGTTAAGGAGTCGATTAAAAAAAATGTCAGAGGACTGCTACAATAAATTCATTGAATATTCCGAAAACAATATTAAAACAAATCCGGATTTATTTTGGTCATTTGTAAAGTCTAAAAACGCTAAAAGCGGCATTCCAGGCAAGATGTTATACAAAGGTGAAATTCTTTCCTCTGGCATTGAAATCTGTGAGGCATTTAATCAGTATTTCAATTCCGTTTTCATATCAACTTGTAATAGTGCCTCACAAACAATTACCCGTGGGGACAGTCTTTCTGCTTTAGATATTAATACAGTAAACATTAACTCTGATATCGTTTTAAGAGAGTTAAAACATGTGAACGTTAATAAAGGAGCGGGTTTTGATGACATTCATCCAATCTTAATTTTCAACTGCGCTAAAGAACTTGCAAAGCCTGTTACGATAATTTTTCGCACATCTCTTGAAACTGGAGTTTTTCCCTCTAAATGGAAATACTTCTTAATTACTCCTATTCCCAAAAATAATAAAAAAGATATGATAACGGAATACAGATCAATATCAAAGCTGTGTGTTTTGGGAAAAATTCTAGAGAAAATTGTAACCTCTCAGATAAGTGTCGCAGCTCGTAATTATATATCTCCTCAACAGCATGGGTTCTTCAAACATCGAAGTGTTGATACTAATATGGTTTCATTTACTCATTATTTGTCTCAAGCCATGGAAGATAATGCACAAGTGGATGTCGTGTATACAGACTTTTCAAAAGCTTTCGACAAAATTAACCATTGTCTTCTTATCGACAAGCTTGCGAGAGCCGGTATACACGGTAACCTACTTAGATGGGTTGAATCTTATATCCAAAATAGGTTTCAGGCCGTTTGTGTGAAAGGGTACTCGTCACAATTTCTCCCAGTGCCATCTGGCGTGCCTCAAGGCTCACATTTAGGTCCCTTACTCTTTTTACTTTATATCAATGATTTGGGACACATACTGAAACATAGTCATCACTTACTTTATGCCGATGATACAAAATTTTTCAGAATTATTAAATCTACTGACGACTGCATTAAGCTGCAAGAAGATTTGGAACGCTTACATAATTATTGTTCATCAAACCAGTTATTTTTAAACATTGATAAGTGCTTTATTATGTCTTTCACCCGAAAAAAAAATCAAGTTAATTTTCATTACAAATTAGATGGTATCATTATTAAGCGCGTTACAAGAATTAGAGACCTTGGTATAATTATGGATTCGGAACTTTCGTTTAATTTCCACGTTGACCACGTATTAGGTTCAGCTTTTCGTAATCTGGGTTTTATACTCAGAATCAGCAAACCTTTTAGCAAAATTATTACTCTTAAAATTCTTTATTTTTCATTCGTTCGATCTCTTTTGGATTTTTGTAGTACTGTATGGAGTCCATGTTATCAAAAACATATAAATAGAATTGAAAGAGTTCAAAAGAAATTTTTAAAATCGCTCAATTTTCGCAATACTATTGTAAGTGATGATGAATGTTACAATGACGCCTTGAGTAGGTATAAACTGTTAAGCCTTTCTAATAGACGTAAGATGTTTGACATTGTGTTTCTTTACAAAATTTTTAATTCCCTAATTGATTCATCTACGCTTCTTGGCCAGATTTCTATTGCTGTCCGGGGTCGTCGCTCAGTGCGTTCCTCACGTAAACTACCACTTTTCGTTTCTCCACGATTTACTAAAAATTATACTCGTAACTCTTATTTGTATCGTTCCACCAACATATATAATAAAGAATTCTCCGATCTTGATCTCTTCAATATGTCTTTGAATGTTTTAAAATCAAATTTATATCTTAAGTTAAGTGTTCATAACACTCAAATGATATTAAATAGTAAATAAAACTAATAATTTTACATAAAGTAAGACCTCGTAATAACTGTAAGACGCGTTTTACCATGTTAAGTCTCAACGTAAATAAGTCCATTGTTAATGCTAATATTTAGGCACTGTTGATCTTTTAAAAATACACAACTGTTATTAGAACTAGCTTTGTTAAGTACATGACTGTTTGTTGCCATAATAAATGAAAAAAAAAAATATTTTAATTTTTTTTGTACTGATTCTTTAAATGAAAATATTTGACCCGTGTTTCGGTTTTCGTTTAAACTAAAAATAAGGTTGTTTATGTAAAATAATCGGTTTGAAATATTTTATTTTTAAGAGATCGGAAATATAATGGTATTTGCACCAGTATTCGACAGGAACCAATGATCGACACTTTAAAACTTTTAACACTTTCTTTTTTTGACACTTTTGCTTTTACACGGCTTACTATTAATTTTGGTAAATAAACATTTATCATTTTCATTTTTTTCCCTTAATTACTGGAAATAGGGATCATAAACAGATGTTTGACTTAAGCGAAAATTTAAAACTCTAATAATCTCTATATAATCTAAGAAACTCTATATTTTTTTTTGACGAAACGACACGACCACGACGAAAACTGGCGGCGAACACTGGTCACTGGCCACTACGACATTCAATTTAAATTGAACTTAACAATACTATCAACACAAGTACAATATTAACGTTACTAATAATGGGTCCTTATCTATGAAATTGGAGTTTTGTATGAAGATTTTTTATAAAATTTTACTTTTCATACTAACGTTTTTTAATTTTCTTAGCATCTATTTATTTTAACACTATAAAAATTGCAGAGTGTAGTGTGTTTGTTTCGCTAGCTAAATATAGCAGACATTAAAAAGAAAAATAATCAAGTCCCTTCAAAGCTACAATGAAACAAAAGGACAATTCCGCGAACAAAAAAGTTAGTCAATTAAAAAAAAAATCGGGCGATAAAGACTCAAAATTAATAATCATTGTTATTACAGAAGCTTAAGTAACATAGTCCTAATTAAAGGTGTATAATAATATTAACAACCGGTATTGACTTTTTAACCGACTTCAAAAAAAGGAGGAGGTTATCAATTCGACTGTATTTTTTTTATTTTTTTTTTATTTTATTTTTGTTACCTCAGAACTTTCGACTGAGTGAACCGATTTTGATGATTCTTTCTTTATTTGAAAGCTGGTGCTTTCCGTGTGGTCCCATTTTAATTTGGTCCAGTTCTGATGATGGGATCCTCGAGGAATTGAGGGAACTCCTCGAATATTGTAGGCATACCTATCGCGATTTTGGTATTTTCAGAAATAAGTCAAGCATTTGCATTCAGAAAGTATCATTTGATGAAGTGTAACTGATGAAAAAGACCACAGATTGCCATCGGAACTCCTCAATGATAAGTATTTCACGGGTGGCGATAAAATATCTCGATTAAGATAGTTAAGCGACTATGACGAAGCAAAAGAAGACAGGCACCGGAACTCAGTTTTTGATTTCCTACTTTGAGATAGGCGTTTCTCGTTTTCTTCGCTTGTCTCATTTAAACGGCGCTGTCTCATATGAGCAGCGTGTTTAGTAGGTCTACCCATATTCGCTTTTGATAAATAGATCGAAACGAATCACTAAAAAGCGAGAAATAAACAAAAATTTTAACAAAAAAAAAAAACCGACTCCAAAAATTTTACTGATAAAATTGCACTAAAAAGTAAAAAATAAGTGTTAGACTTATACATACAATAACTTTATTAAGAAAAAATATAGGTACAATTATTGTTACTTTTGGAGTCGGTGCCAGCCAAGGTAACTTTAACATAAACATTTAACGACATACTATATTATAATCATAATAGTACATTCAACCTTATGCTTGAAATTTTAACTACAAACGCGGACTGGCACCGGCTTCAAAAACTTGTTGGCTGGCACCGGCCCCAAAAATAACAATAATTGTACCTATATTTTTTCTTAATAAAGTTATTGTCTGTATAAGTCTAACGCTTATTTTTTACTTTTTAGTGCAATTTTATCAGTAAAATTTTTGGAGTCGGTTTTTTTAGAAGTAATAGACCTAAAAAACTCCAATTTCATAGGTAAGGACCTATTACATTCTACAATATGTTGCTAACATTAAGGGCATTATGAGTGTTGTCGACTCACCGTGGTCAATGATCTGCCTTCGTCGGTAGTCGAGTTCCTGTAATCCACTCGTGTAGTTGATCCGTCGCGTGCCGGCCAGAGCGGATGGAGCACAACTTTTAATTGGCCGGACGAAATGGTTTTCGATGCGACTCTACTGATAATATGCTGGGATATGTATGTAATTACACAATATAAAAAGCACACATACACATCGCAGGCTCCGCTGAAAATCAGCGTTGCAATTTCTTGAAGCTGCAACATAAAATATCCTTTTCGTCGTCGTAGCATTTAAGTTTTAATTATAAGATTAAGTTTAGAAACTAAGCTTGTACTACTTTATTTAAATGTTTTTGATTTGAATTAAATTTTGAGGGTAAAAACCACTAAAAGTACGCTTATTGAACCGTTTCCCATTTTTGATTAAGCAATGGTTTTAATGGTTATCGGCGACAGTTTCATTTAATTTGAAATTTAATTAAAATGCGTTAGGTGTAAATGCCAATGATGAAACTATCTAAATAAATATAATACAACCTTTCATTATATAATTCATCAAAGAGTACAATATAAAGTTTTTTTTTTATTATCTTTATTTTTAAGGGACTTTTGCCTCTTGGCATGTCAATCCCATTATAACTAAACTATTGACAATTCATATTAAATAACAAAAAATATTTTATGTAATTGAATCACAAATATACATTCGCACTCTTGGGCTCTTTATAATAAAAAAAAAACACAAAAAATCTTGTACAGACTTCAAATTACGAATTAAATATGTATGAAGGGAAGGGAGACTGAGCAATTTGTACAATTCAATCAAGAAGAGTTTTTCAAGTGGATTCGGCAAAGGGACATGCAAATTTGTTTGTTAGTTTAATGTTGTGACGTTTTATAATAAGAAGCGTGGGTCGATTTAAAAAGTAAAAAGTCTTTTCAATAACGGTATTTGTCTGTTCAGAGGATCTTTTTGATTCTATCCCAAACATACACCCTGTGTCGGCATTATAATGAAATAAGTTACGATGGTCAAATTATAAGCATTCTCAAATTTAGAACCACTGCAAATCTTTTTTATTCTTAGTAAAGCCAAAAAGAGAGATTTTTATAGCGATTCATCTCACAATCCTGTACCAGGCCGTATCAGTCCACTGCCTAACATAGGTCTCTCCTAATGTATGCTACTTCGATCTTCGGCTTCATGCATATTTTTGTGAGGCAACTAATAATTTCTTCTTACTAGTTCTTAATTTGTTTTTAATGCTTTTCTGTTTTATTATTATTATTTTTATTTATTTTTTTATGTTGAATCCTGCCCTTTTGATTTATTCGTTTTTTAAATTGTTTTTGCCGTTTCTAAATGATTGTGTTGTCTGTCTGTTTTGTTTTCTAACTCGCTTAAGCGACATATTCAAAATATAGTTTTACAAAGTAGGGATCTGTAATTAGCAGTAGGATAAGTATACAATGTAATAACTGAGTTTATAAAGTGTTCATAAATAAATAAATAAAAAATAAAATACTAATCCTTTTGCTGTTCTGCAGCCACCCGACGCCTGGTCGACGCTAGTAGCTTGGAACCCTTCCAAACGAAAACAGATTACTGTCACGGGGGACAGAGTCTTTCAATAAATTGTGCTAAAGTTTAAGAAAATAGGTCAACCAAGATTTGTCGCTAGAAATTAAGGTCCCGGGTTCGCTTCATAGCAGGTTGTGTATATTATATGTACTCAGAACCCTTTTAGGTTTTTTCAAGGCCAAGATACAGAACGACTTTCCACAAGAAAATTACGTCATAATGTGACAAAACAGATCGATGTCTGTTTTGTCACATTATGACGTAATTTTCTTGTTGGGAGTTCGATAACTCCCATACTAAATAAAGCATCTAGCGCACGGTTTTGGAAATATCTTCACGTCAGTCATATTTTGCCCTAATACTTTGAAAAAGCTGTTTGGAGCTGATTAAAACCTTATGAGAAAATATTATTATTTATTATTACTTATTTTCTGCTCGTGGAAATTCTTTCAACATTTGTGTTTTTGTAATTTGTTTGCAACTTAATTTGCGTTAAAAATTATATAAACATCTTATGAAAATGTTAAACTAAATTATTGTAGGGGTTGTTGCAATACTACAGTTGCAAGGCATATTGGCTAAGTAGCATAGAAAAGTATTTTATCAAATAACCCCGTATCGTGATAAGACATCTTGTTTTAATTAAAAAACAACTGAAGAGCATCACATAGAATAGTAGTAAGTATATATTATTAGCATCAACAATTGTGATAATTACATATGTATTTCGTAATACTCGGCAAAGAGAATGCTCCAAATGTTGGAATTGTATTTTCCGCGCCACCGTTGCTCGCAGCTAAACACAATATTTGTAACGCGACGGTGACCAACGCAATTTCGCTACCATTCCATGTTGCAATTATTTTGAGAGTACATGCTTAGATTGCTTATTACACCGCTCATAGCTTCCTTCCCTAGAGGCACATATTTTTAAGTTAGCCCTCTGGGGCTTGATGTCATACCAACATTAGACTAAGTAGGAAGTAGGTGTGATAATTAGGAAAGAATAACAATGCAATTTAGGTATATTTAGTATGTTGCCTTGAA
Organism: Eudonia lacustrata; assembly: GCA_947562085.1. Classification (NCBI taxonomy): domain Eukaryota; kingdom Metazoa; phylum Arthropoda; class Insecta; order Lepidoptera; family Crambidae; genus Eudonia; species Eudonia lacustrata. The sequence goes on along the minus strand of OX387327.1, from coordinate 8,612,202 downwards.
GTCACAGTACCACATTCTCCCTTTCGCTGTAGAGACTTCGGGGGTGTGGGGCACGGAAGCGAAATCTTTTATTGCCAAATTAGGGCACCGTTTAGCAGATTGTGGGTACGATCACCGCTGCGGGTCATACCTGGTGCAGAGACTCTCCCTGGCTATACAATGTGGTAACGCTACCGGTATCATGGGAACCTTTGAGGGGGTGGCCCGTGGTGGTCTTTTAAATTAAGGTTTTAAATTGGAATATTTAACTATTATAATTGTTTGATTGTATTAAGGAAGATTGTTGAGGAGCTCGATGGCGCAGTGGTTAACGCGCCCGGTCTGCGAGTGCTGAGGTTAAGCAACTTTCGCAAAGGCCGGTCATCGGATGGGTGACCAAAACTTTATCATCTCGAGCTCCTCCGTGCTTCGGAAGGCACGTAAAGCCGTTGGTCCCGGCTGCATTAGCAGTCGTTAACAACCACCAATCAGCACTGGGCCCGCGTGGTGGTTTATGGCCCGTTCTCCCTATCCATCCATAGGGAAGGCTCGTGCCCCAGCAGTGGGGACATAAAATGAGCTGATGATGATGATGATGATGATTGTATTAAAGATTACTAAAGCAGTGTTAAAATAATTAAAATAAAATAAAATATATATATATTATTTAAGTATAGTTATAAATTGAATTCCATGCAATGGAATAAAATAAGTATAATGACTAACACTAATCTGCTTAACAAAAGTGTTCTTATAAGGTGATGTCTGAAGGTCTTAGTGTTAAAGTGAATATTAAGTTTCTCCGAAATTCAAAATGCCTAGTGGTAAGATTTTGCCCAGAATACGGATAGCGTTCACCCATAATATCTTACACTTACTCCAGTGATATGCCTTGTAAATTAGCGTAGTGGCATAACATGACTACCTATGTAGATTGCTTATGGTCATTGTGCGGCTATCCCAAAGGAGAGAAAGGTTTATTCCTAACTGTACGACCATATTTACGAAGATTGGGCAACATTTTTTTTGTGAGCATGAGAATCATAAATATTCCGACAAATGATCAAACCGGGGTGGCCGGGCGGTCCGAGTGTTGCTAATGAAGGTCATTATCTGATATCCGCGTAGATGAGTAATGTACGGCGGATCGAGAGCAGTGGGCCGCGGATATTGGCAATTAATGTGTCGCCCCGCCCGTCCTGCCGCCCCGCTCGATAAGGGTTCGAGCATATGGCGGATCTTTATTGCTAACGTTGGTTAAAAACTAGGGCTACGGTTCTGGTTTTTTAAACGTTCATAAACGTGTGTTAGTGGTCTGGCTCTGATTTTTGACATAGTCCATAGATTTTGAATAGCAAACGACAAAAATTTTCAAAACTTGTAGACGTACAGTAGTAGGTATTTTACTGTAGTTGACCGTAGTTGTAGTTTATAAAGTATAATTAATGTTGTATAAATATCCTTATATGGGTAAGTCTAATAACAGTAGTAACGAAGTACGTAGTACTATTAACAAATGAATGGTCCATTTGCTTTAGTCAAAATATACAAAGAAAACATTTAAATGAATAAGATTTGTACTGTAATAAGATACCACTACTTTAAATACTAAACAAATGATACAATATTTCTAAGAACACATTATGTTTTACGCCTGCTTTTGTTAAATAGTAGATTGTACAACAAGAGCATAAAACGAGCCATTTTACCTCGAGTATAAAATGAGTTTTATACTCGAGTTTTACACTCTGCTTTTCACTTCGATTGCTAGGAAATAAAACAAGGATTAAAGCATAATACAAGAAAATTTAATAAATTTTTATAATGTAATTAAATGACGAATAATTAGCTGCCCGCCACACAATTTTTCTTATTTTTTTAAATTTTCAACTACGTGACGTTCGACTATGGTCTGAGCCGCAATGCCAAGTTATTATAAATATTTGCGTTATATTTTTTTTACATAAATGCAAGCCCGTATTAATCGGAAATTTGTATTTAGATAGTAATACATATGTCGTAATTAAATTAAGATATAACCTAAATCTCATAAAAATATATCAATTAAATGAAAATGTATTGTGTATGTGGCTGTAAGGCCTAATTGCCTTAGTCTTAGAAGAAGAAATTACTTTATGCACAAGAGCATAAAAACTCATTTTATGCAGCCTTTTCCCGACATAAACTTTAACAAACAACTTTACGAGCATGAGAAGTGAAAAATACATTTACTCATTAACATCGTAGGCAGGGTACCAAAAAAAATATTTCTATTGAAACGCAATCTTAAATAATAAATAACACAAATAATAACAAAACCTGATTTCTATTTGCAAACCGTTTATTTTATTATTGTTTCGTGCTACAAAATCACTTTTATATCACATCATCATCATAATCAAGATTCACCAAGTGCCTGAGTGAATGGAAAGATATTTGCTATTAAACTCAAACTCAAACTCAAACTCAAACTTTTATTTGCAAACTAAGTGGTACATAGATGGTGTTTACATTGATAGTGTCCTTATTACTTAGTCACCTTGTACAGGTATAACAAATAATACTTATATTAACTATAATATGTAATACAATATGTTATAAAAATATATACCTATATTTATATTAAATTGCTATTAAAGCTTAAATTATATTGTGAATTGAATTGTATAATAAATCAATAAATTGTATTAAATCGTATTATATTATATTATATAACCCAGACCGCCAAACGTAATCAGTCACAAATCATCATATCGCATGGTTAAATATTCCTCTACAGTGTAAAAACATTTATTAATCAAAAACTTTTTTAATTTTGTTTTAAAAACTTTGTAGTTTGGTTCATTTTGTAATTCGATCGGTAATTTGTTATATATTTTTACAGCCATATGATGTGGGCTATGATTTAACATTTTTATTCGTGAGGGTGGCAAATGTAGCCTTCCTTTGTGGCGAGTGTTAATGTTATGGGTGTTCTGTACTTGTATAAATTTTCCGCTATTGCTTTTAACAAACAGGCAAATATCCTGTATATATAGTGATGGTAGCGTAAGCATATTAAATTTTATAAAATAGGGCTTACAGCTCTGCGTGTTGTCGATTTGGGAGAGAATTCTGACACATTTCTTTTGCAATATAAATAGTTGGCTAGCATTTACGCTGTAACCCCAAAGCATCACTCCATATTTGAGCCACGAATGTGCATACGCGTAATAGGCGGTTAGTGCCGTTTCTGCGCTTGTACTACATTTAATTTCAAAAAGTGCATACGTAAATTTTGACAATTTTGATTTTATGAGTTCGATATGACTTTTCCAGTTAATATTAGTATCTATATTTAGGCCAAGTAAATTAAACGACTCTACTGATTCTATTTTGATGTTTTGTAAATTAATATTTAGTTCTAGAGGTGCTTTTTTGTACGATCGGAATTGAATTACTTTTGTTTTATTATAATTTATCTCAAGATTATGCTCTAATAGCCAGTCTGATATGATATTAAGTATGTTACAGATATCTATGCAAGGGTTATAATTTTTATCATTTGTATAATTTTTTACAAGAATGGATACATCATCTGCAAATAGTACAGGAAGTGTCTTGTCTCTGTTTAATATTTTCGGCAGGTCATTGATATAGATGAGAAACAACACACAGCCAAGCACGCTTCCTTGAGGAATTGAACATGTTAATTCTCTTTCACAGGAATGTACTTTGTTTATTTTACTATTTTTATTATCGAAGTATTCTATTTGAACTATTTGTTTCCTATTACTTAAATATGATTTAAACCAGGAATGAGCAGGGCCCCTTATGCCCGATCCATAGAGCTTTAATAATAGAATATGATGTGAAACTTTGTCATATGCTTTTGTCATATCTAACAAAATGCCTGCTGTATGTTTATTGTCATTTATTTGTTGTAGCGCCGTTTGGATGTATTGGAATACAGCCAATGTGGTTGATCTAGACTTCCTAAAACCATTTTGACTATCATCAAGTATGTGGTATTTTTCTAAGAATGTATTAAGTAGGACACACATTGCTTTCTCAAATATTTTTGAAAATGTTGGTAAAAGTGCTATCGGTCTATAGTTGTTAGGTGAAGTTTTATCACCTTTTTTATGTATGGGTTTAACCAAAGACATTTTAAGGGACTCCGGAAAAGTACCTTCTATGAAGCTTTGATTTATTAGTATTTGTTTAAAAGAAACCCTTCATAAAATGCTACGGAGACTTAAGTGCCTTAAAGAATAGCAACAACGGGAAGAAAAGTTTTTTGATAACGCCAGTTCCCGAGACGTTACGGGACTTAGCTCACCGAAGTATCTTGTTGTTCAAGTAGGTAGTATTTGTTTCGAACTTGTAGCAAAACAATTTTCTTGTAAATCAAATGCTTTTTTTTTAAAATGAAAGCTTGACTTCCATATAAGATTAGTGGCACTACTGTTGGACACATTAACCCAGCGTATGATAACAGTTTTCGTCGCAAAGAAAATAAACTTCAATTTTTTTTATTCAATCGATGCCAAAGTCAAAAATCAGTTACTGACTGACTGTCTGACTGTTTCTAATGGTTAAAGGAAATAAGTGTAGATCACTGGTTTCTGACGAACACTATACCCTATCCTATATAAAAAAATAAAATAAAAATAAAATTTGTTTACGTTCAATCTTCTATTGAAACTCGTTAATATGTTTAAACTTGATAACGGATAAATATACATAAACATAGAAAAACAGCCAGACCCGAAATCAATTCAGAAAAACAATTTCTCTAAATTGACCTGACCGGGAATTGAACCCGGGACCTCGGAGATGGTGCGATGCCAGACCCGCGCGCTAACCACTCGACCACGGAGGTCGTCATCTATATCACGAGTAATACTAAATTAAATATTTCGAACTCCGTCATACTTTGGAAGGCACGGTAAGGCATTGCCTCGACTCCCGATTGATGTCTTAAGATCCGTTTTTGCCCACAAGCCGCATTAAGCCAGATAGATAGACAGATATTTATTTTATTGCAATAAAACAAAAACGAACAATGTACATCAAAATAATTAAGATCGGAGGTGCAGACCATTTAAACATATTAGAATAATGTCAGGCTAATTCCTATCTGAGACGATTGATTATGTTAAAATCTATGATCTATGATGATGATGAAATATGTTGTCAAGGCAAAATGAAAACTTGAAAAAAGGGCGAAATTAGTTTTAAAAATCATTCGAGCTGCCTTAAGAACAAGGAAACAGCTGATTCAATTTAATTATTTGTTGCACTGTAATGTATTTATAAGCAATAAAAAAAGTGTTGAATAACTTTTTCACGAGTTATACTCCGAAACGTTTCAATCATTACTAGGCGGGAATATTTAGAATAACTATGAAAAAGGAATAGCTAACATCTGCTATTAGAAAACATGAATATCACCTTTTTGGCGTCCACGCTACGAACCAAAGTAGGGCACTGCGAGCAATCAAGAGAGTACCCAGACTCAAATTCTGCGAATGTAACGAAGGCAGTGGTAAAGTAATTTTGCTCACATCTATCTGGTGCAGAATGGGCAACTAGCGGTAATGATTGAAACGAACCAACTCTAGGAGTTACAAAGTTTAATCAAGTTATATAAACTTTCCACGTGCCTAGGTGCAGAGACAAAAGTAAATGAGTTTAAGTGACGTGAAATTAATTAAGAAGTTAAAATACACAGAGTACAATTCCAAGGAAATTTTGGTGGCGGAAACGGGCTTTTGAAGTCTGGTGAATTGTTTATTTATGTGACGATGTTTTAAAGTGTGATGAAAGCTTTATTTTCATTGTTAACTTTTCTATTGAATTGATGTTATTTTTAGGCAAGTTACCGTAATGTAACTTTTAGTTGTGGCTATACGTGTCGGTAGCTCAACGCACATTCCTATATCAAATTACGGTCAAACTTCATATCACATAACAATAAGAGGCTTTTTCTTATTAAAAATGCACTTTTACGAAGTATTAAGTATTACAAAAACACAAATGTTGAAAAAATTTGCACGAGCAAAATTTGAATTTGGCTATCAAAGTAAAAAAGTGAATAGTGTTGAATAATTTCGGCGGGCTGGTTAAAACCACGATAGTTCGATTGGAAGAGCACCTGACCTGGTATGTCAGAAGGGTGCAGGTTCAAATCCTGCTCGTGGAAATTTTTTCAACATTTGTGTTTTTGTAATTTGTTCGCAACAAAATTTGCGTTAAAAATTATATAAACAAAACAAAAACTTTTATAAATAGCTTGCCTACTTCTTAACTGATCTTTATCATTTGTAAAAATAGTATGATCGTTCGTTAATGACGGTAGTTGTGGACATTGAATGGGCGCCTTTGGCTTTCAAAGTAAACAAGTAAATAGAGTTGAATAATTTCGGCGGGCTGGTTAGAACCACGATAGTTCGATTGGAAGAGCACCTGACCTGGTATGCCAGAAGGGTGCAGGTTCAAATCCTGCTCGTGGAAATTTTTTCAACATTTGTGTTTTTGTAATTTGTTCGCAACAAAATTTGCGTTCAAATTATATAAACAAAACAAAAACATTTTATTAAGTATTAGTAACTAAGTTAAAATTGCACTTCAACTTTCAAGCCTTAAATGTAAATTTTGCATTAAGAAAAATCAGTAGTAGGTAATCCAAGTACTATAGCAATTTTAGCGCAAGAAAAAATTACATTATATCCAAGCGAAACAAAACATAGATGCTGCAAATGATTTTAATTTGGATTTCATAAAAGCATTAAATATAAGTAGCATGTGACCGCGCCTTTACTGATATCCCTGGATACCTTTCTCCGGGAAGATTTATTCCGTTCTTTTCTCTTCTCTGAATACATTATTCTTATTTGTAAATAATTACTCTCTACCCCCGCCCCCCCCCCTACCGTGGGATCGGACTCGTGACTTTTTTATACAAACAAGCATCAGAAACACACTCAGCCGAGCTCGGTGTTCAAAGCAAGCACATCACAAAGGTAATGTGAAACGAGCAGGATTGTTTCATCGTTAATTAATCTCTTTATCTTGATTTGCTAATTTATCATCTACGAGTGTGTCTGTTGGTAACACGTGAGAGATGTAATGTATACTATGTTGATATTATGTCAACTTGGCAATTGTTTTAGTATACAGACGATTTGATTCCGATGGATGCGAGCAGCAAAAAACCGGTCGTTGTAGAGATCCTTGGGAGAGGCCTTTGTCCAGCAGTGGACGTCTTTTGGCTTGGATGATGATGACGATGAGGCTTGAGATGACAGTGAAAAGATAACTAGATTCTTCTTATATCTTTTACTCGTATATGGTATCGGTTATGGATGTTTTTAAAGTCATTGATAATTAATTTAAAATGAAAAGAAAAAGGATCCGGCTTCAAATATTATGAAAATATTATAACGCTGTATCAGATTGAAGTCTATTTTTAGAGCCTTAAAATAAGGTATCTTTTATGAAAACATTTAAAAATTTCATCAAAAGAATGAATAGGCAGCATTAAATTCACTTTAAAGAAAATGCTTATTGAGTTTCATTGATACATCTGTCAGTTCAAAAGAGAGCGTAATTACAAACCCTTTTAAGATTTATAACCAGCCACAATAAGCTCCTAATTAATGAGAAGCATATTAGACACAAAGCAATAGCAACATTAATCAACACAATAGCCAGGGTAATATAGAGGCTGACAGCAGACTTCTAAGCGTGATGGTCTCGTACCATGTCACTGCAATTGTTGAATTATACCATTTGTCAATGCGTCTGTTAATACTGTTATGATTAAAATGGGCTATAGCGAAACGGCAATGGAGAGGCGTCATCATACATTCAATGAATTATTCGCAGCGTTCGCGGTCCAGCCGCCTGGGGTTCGGAAATCTCGCGGGCTACGGCAGTCTGCTACGCGACGCCGTAGAAGCGGTTGCTACGCCGTAGACGCGCTACGGGCCTACGGCACATCGCTGAGGCGGTTGGATGGACACGTGTTGTTAGAGATCTCTGTAATTAGTTACAATTTCGTTAGGCTTCTATATCAAGATTACAGTTACGTTGAAAACGGGAAAGTGACTTGAAATTTAATCATCTTTTATCGTATTATTGATAAAGTTAAATTAAATTAAAACTATTGAACAACCCCTTTTTTAATTTTAAACTTTTGGTTTATCAGTGGTGAGTGACTTCTTTAGAACAAGAAAAGTTTTCGTAAAGGTCACGAATGTTTCATATTTTTATGCGGATATATCCAAGTTCATAGGAAAACTAGATATTGCAATTTGCATTGAAAATGTTCACCATCTAAGATTTAGAAGTTTTATATTAAATATATATATCGGACCCCTTAAGATGTAATAAAGACCGAGGCTGTAAGTAGACCAAAAGCAAAACCGATATAGGAAAGATACTAAAGCATTGCTTGGAATAATAATCAAATATATACTAAATTATCTAAAGGGATCTAAAGGACTTAAAGATAACAGATATTAGATAATTAACTTAAGCCCAGTTGTTTTCAACAGACTAGATTAAAAATGCATCACTTACATTATTAAAATTGTTACATTTCTTGAATTTTACGAACTTTTCTTTTACTCATACTTTTAGCGAAGTTTTAATCCATTCAGAGTTTATTTTAAAACGTTGGCGTAGCCCTTAAACGTAGTGTCACCCTTTGATCGTAAATTTGCGAACTTGTATGGAAGACCAGACAACTGAGAGTAACTGAAAAACCGGCAAAAACTGAGCAGACGCTATTATTTTTCTTCCTTTCTTTTAAAGCGTAAATTTATTTCAAAATTCACTATCACAGAAGTACTTCTACTACTTTCTTAAATGTATGTACATAAAACATGAAAATAAAATAGGTTACTTTAACTATTTCATTTGTTGTACGGTTCAATCTATGTCAAAAATATAACTGAAAAAAAAATGTGATTTGGATACATAAATAAATGTAATTTCATAGCGACAAGTAGTGAAAACATTGACATCATATCTGTCAACCATAAAAAACTTAATTAACTTACGCCATTAAAACATTTTCCCCAATCATTAAAGTCGGCCATAAAATTTGTTTATTTTTCAGCTTTGAACAAATGAGTTTTTGAGTCAGTGCGGACTGTAGTGCGACGAGAGTTGGACAATGATGACGTCACTGTGGTTGATAGGCTTGATGTCTTTGCTCGTGGTGGACATGAGGACGGGAGCGCAGCAGCAAGGTGAGGTGCTCTTTTGTCTTAAGACCCATTTGACATTAAGGTATCCATTCGTACTTCAAAGTTCTAGGGGTTTCTCCCTAGAACGGATAATCATGATCGATAACCTAGTCATCATCATCATCATCATCATCTCACCTAGTCAGGATAATGGAATTCAAATCGCATAAAACCTGTTGATTTAAAACTATTTATGTCAATTAAAGTTTACTTTTTTATTTAAATACCGATTTAAAATGGTTCTAATTGCATAGTTTTGGTTTGGTTTTGGTTTTGGTATGGCCACGAGGCCATAAACATATATCTTTATAGATAGATTAAGCATTTTTAATATATATATACAATATTTAAATATATCTTACAAAACAATATTCTAAGGAATGGCGGTCTTATCGAATTAAAGTGAGAATGCGCCATTTTTTTAGCTTAATTATAAGATTTATGTGCACTGTGCAAATAAAACATATTCAATATTGTACACTAGCGAGCGGTACTTCCTATAATAAAAGCACACATCATGTACACATATCCATGCTATTAAAGTGTATATTGCCGAAAACAACTTTATATTGGTTACTACGTTTGAAGAGTGTTCTGTAGAAGTATTCTCTTTTATTTATTTATATATGGTGATGATATGCAAATGAAAATGACACTACCATTCTTGGAAGCTTGCACGTTACACAAGCCCCGCAGCAGTGCTCTCCTTTCATCTCACGTGACGTCTGACAACATGTTCTTAGTGGAAGCGCTTCACCCAAAGCCTTCACGTCAACTAATAAGGTTTTAGTTGACGTACCTATACCTGTCGGAACACAACAAGGCTACCATATAGTTATGACGAGCGATAGACTTAGTGGAAGGAGAATAGAGTTAGTACAAGTATTAACACCAACTGATTTCAATATATACGAGAGTATATAGTGTAGTGTAGTGGGTTGAAACTCGAAGCGAATGTATTTTTAAACAACTGAGTCAAACGGATTTGGATACAATGGGCTCACACTAACATCACATTTTGTTTCACAAATAAATAAAACCTTTTTTAATCTATAAACTATTTACAGAGAAAAGTCTTCAAAAAAATATGGCAGCTATAGCCTGATATTACAAAAACAAATTTTCGTAATCAAGAACGAAACCGATACGTAATGTTTTAATAGGAGAACAGTTATTAATATTGCACTAAAAAACTTGGACAGAAATGCAATGTCTGTAAGTTCAATTAACATTGCAGACGACCGTTTTGCGAAAGGTCATGGGTTCGAGTCTAACCTTATGCCGTCGCTTTTTGTGTGAAATATAAATTTATAAAAATATTATCATGAGGTGGCTGGCAAGAGCTGAATGAGAGTAGCTGCAGATCAACTTATCGATTAATGGCAGCGTGCATTAGGAAATACCTGTTTTCAGCAATTAAATATATACTGATTATGATGTTGATAACGATGATAATTATTAAAAAAAATATGTATGTATAATAGGTATGTCAGAAGGGAACAGGTTCAAATCCTGCTCGTGGAAACTTGTTCAACATTTGTGTTTTTTTTTTTACTGTATTTTGTAAATTTTATAAATATTTAATTTAGCTTCAGTGCAGCAATTAGCACTTGAAAATAAAAAGTAAAAATTTCTGTTTTTGTAATTTGTTCGCAACAAAATTTGCGTTAAAAATTATATAAACATTTGATGATGTTATTATAATGGTGTTTATGATAGATGCTGGCCAGTTCAAATACATTTAGGTACTTATCCATTTCCAAAAAAACACTGTAACTTATGAGATGAAATAACATCATCATCATCATCAGCCTACACACGTCCACTGCTGGACATAGGCCTCTCCAAGTGCAGGCCACTGAGCACGATCCGCGGCTACTCTCATCCAGCTCTTGCCAGCCACCTTGCGAAGATCGTCGTTCCACCTAGTCTGAGGGCGTCCCACACTACGTTTGCCGATACGCGGTCTCCACTCAAGAACACGTTTACCCCATCGGTTATCGGTTCTGCGGCTAATATGGCCGGTCCGCTGCCACTTTAGCTTGATAATCCTGTGGGCTATGTCGACGACATTGGTTCTCTGTCGGATCACCTCGTTTCGGATCCGGTCCCTCAGAGAAACTCCAAGCATAGCCCTCTCCATAGCTCGCTGAGCGACTTTAAATTTGTGGACCAGGCCTACCGTGAGTGTCCACGTTTCGGCTCCATATGTCATGACGGGTAGGACGCACTGACGAAATAACAATATTTGACTGATCTCACATTTTAAAAGTTGGAAAGTATTTATTATAGATATACCTTTATATAAACCTTTAAAGTGCAGCACTCGTAGTATGAAGAAGAGATAACTAAGAAAGTTAGTTCTTTTGTTTATCACAAAAGTGATGAAATGCTTATTTGATTAATTATGCGGTAGTTAATATTCACAGTTTTAAAGGAAGGGAAACGGAGGGGACGATCATTAAGCTAGCCAAATTTCGCAAATCATTCTCGCGATATCATTAGAAACTAAATAAGTTGAATGAATAAAGTAACAGAAAGGCAGGATGACGAATCAAATGATATTACCAAAAAACTTAAAATTAATGATACATTGACATGACCAATTCATAAAAAAAGTTTACTTCACATTAATAAATCAATCAAATTTAACACGCCACAGTTAGGCTATATCATATTTTTTAATATTTGTTAGCAACTTACTAAAGGTTACTATCCTTGACATTCATTATACTTGTAGTAACCTTTCTTGAGCAGGGTGGCCTTTATATGAGTTTTATATCTATCTAATGGTAAACCTACAATAGGTTAAAGTCTAGAATCTAATATTAGAAAGTAATAGACAGTCTATCACCTAAAATATTCTTAGGTAATCTAAACTTTGGCAAAATAAAGTTTTCCTTTGTTTTTGGTTTGATTGTTATTGTAATTTAATAATGAAATATCAAAATACTACACTGTAGAACATATTGATGTCCTTATTTAAAAAAAACAGTTTGTTCCTAATACTGACCAGTTACCTAGATACTCGTATCAGTCTGAAAATTAATTGATTTATATAGTAACATGTATTATATTTAAATACACAACAAAAAGAAACATTACATAACTTGACTTGAGAGAAAAAAAACAGAGAAAATATTTAGAAAAGATATAGATATTAATTCAAACTTTAGAACACAGATAATGAGATTGAAGACTATGGTAACTTTGGTGAACTGCTACTCGTACATAGCTACAGATGAAGTTTGTACACTCATCAACGGAAGTCGTTGAACACATTGGTACCGAGTCATAATAATATAATTTCTAAAGATTCTTAAAAACTGCTTTAATAATAATTTACAGTTTCTGTGCGGCATGATTAAAAATGGTATATTTATTTTTATTATTTTGAATTTAATCAAGAAAAGTGTTGATTAGCGCGGAGGAGGCTATTTCCACGCAACACCCTATGGCTATCGTGGTGCAGGCTTAGTAAAAAAAATCTGTACCAAAAAGTATTAAGTTTTTATTTCGTGATAAAATTGCTTACATCATTCTAAATATGTACTATAAATACTATTTTAATTAAGTGAGAATTTATTGCCGTTGAATAAAAACAGTGATTATGACTCTATTATCGCAACCTATTCAATAATAATATAAAATGTAACATATAGATTGTAAACAACACATAAAAAACTTTAAAATGTATTTTTAATGGAAAAAGATATAATCGTTTTCACGTATGTATAATATTAGTAAATAACTTATTTCATAATGAAAATGTATCATTTTTCATTCACCTCTATCCCAAGCTAATTATTTTACTTATTTAAGAGAGGCAGGGAAGACCAAGATAAGCTGGTATGGAACAAATAGAAAATAAAGAGAAGACGAACGTATTCAAATAAATATAACATAAAAAATATTCTCCTTGTGTCTCCTTGCTTAAAAATTCAAAAAAAATTCAAAATTCAAAATCGTTTATTCAGTTTAGGCTACAAGTAGCTCTTGTGAATGTCATTATGCCATCGGTTCGTAAATCTACTCTGGGCGGGAGATCTTGTACTGAGAAGAACCGGCAAGAAACTCAGCAAGTGTCCAGCTCTTTTCTCCCTTACAGCGTCAAAAATTTGGAAAATGCCCTATCATAGCAGAACACTTTCCATTACAAATAAACACAAAAAATATATATAAGACAATTACAACATGTAAAAAAACAAAATAAAAAATGTAAGTTAACAAATTTACATCAGATAATTATGTAAAGGTTTCAATTTCCACAATGTCATACAGCACCACTACAGTACTCTAGTAAAAGTCAAAAATTGTTTAGGTAAAACAAAGTCAAACTATAATTAATAATACTAAAAATAAGATAAGTATGCAAGAGCAGACCAGCCTCCACAGGCGGCACCCGTTCACGAGCATGACATATGAATCAGCCATCGCTTCGCTCAACCATATTTTAGGGAACGTAACGACCCGACGCACATGCCACCACCGCAGAGACAGTAAAGAGAGCATGACACACTCAAGATACTCTAAATAAAAACTTAATGATGTATTTAACGCAACGCTGTTTGTTATCTGTAGGACAATGCTGTTAAAATAAAAAATGTAAGTTAACAAATTTACATCAGATAATTATGTAAAAGTTTCAATTTCCACAATGTCATACAGCACCACTACAGTACTCTAGTAAAAGTCAAAAACTTGCAATTTTAAAAATTATATAAATAAAGGAGATCAACCAAAATGGTACCGAATTGTAATGAGTTGTACATTCGTAGATTTTAGATATTATACTAAGCATTAAATTAGGTATATTATACGGAAAAATGGGAACCGGAACTAGCAGAATAAGCCTAAAAAAGTATTTAAAAGTAATTGAAAAATTAATCGTAGATACAATCGATTTAATTATTAAAAATTAATAAAACCATAATTCGTGTATATTAAAAAAACAAAACTAATGAAAACGCTTTAAAAAGGTAAATAGTTCTAATTCGTGCATTTACATTGAAAAAATAGCATAATTATTTAATGTAACTCAATAGATCAATGTAATCGATAACCAATCGATTTTTTAGTCACTCGGTGTCAGTCACCCTGCACCTGTACCTAGTGTAGTGACTAGTGTCACTTGCGAATGCTTGTTGAAACTACCGGTGTCTTTGTGTTTTCCTACGATTATTTACCTGTTTTATGCTATTTCTTACGGATTCTGATTGCGCTTGTGATTTGGATAACTGACGGTTGGACTTGACTTAAAACAAACATAGACGACTACGGCTATCCTACGGACTTTGATTATTCACTAAGACTTTACAGTTTACGGTAACTATCTACCTACCTTTTTGATAAAAATAAATAAATTATGAGGTTATATACATAAGTAATGATTATGAGTTTAATGATGTCTATCAAATTCACAGACATGGAGAGAACTTCTTGTATAAACTGTGGCTTATCATGACACCGAGAACGACGCTACATGTTAGCACTGATATAATTTACTTAATGTCTTTAGGTAGTCCTAAATAAATAATAAAACGGTTTTAGAATATTGTTAATAACAGAAATAACATTTCTTGATGAAATTATTTTTTTTCAATTCAATAAACTAATTGAGTTATCTCGATAACCCTGCTAGCTAGCAAACTCAAATAAAGACAATAATTATACTACTATAATAAGGTTTAAAATGGCAAAGTTTTGTAGCTGTACAAAGAACTTATTACCGGTACCAAAGCTCCATAAAAAGTGGTTGTTCTCCTTTTAAATATATCTATATTTATATTTTTTTAGAACAAACTCTTACAGAAATTGTTTTGGTGTCTACCACAAACCAAATATCAACGCTATCAAAACTATTTCAAAAATCTAAAATTCGACCATTAATAATAAAATAATATTTTATTTATTTTTAATTAGCTTTATTTGGAAAACATACAGTGTGATTAACTGTTAACATATACTAAATTGACACTATACACTATTTACATGTTTCCGCATATATATGCCTGTATATGGGTATGCGTATACACCAATTATCCAGCGTTACATAAAACGTTAGTAATACTCATACAGTAATTGGGTTGATTCCTGAATATATAATATAAAATCACAAAAACAGTGTTTTTAATAACTTGCGTCTACAATCGAGAAGTTGAGTAATATCTTAGCAACTCAGATTATTATTACAAAAGTTGGAGGTTCCGATTCCCTTAGCGTCTCCAAGTCTCGTCGTCAACAGGCACACGTTCACGGGGTCTTTATTGCTTTTGTAATAAAGTTGAAACTCCAGTTCTCCACATAATTTGCAACTCGTATAATTTAACGTTTGAATATCACACAACTAAGTATTAAAGACCCCTGAGTTGTTTTGTCCTATTTTGGCACGCAAATATTCGTAACGACATCATTACGTTTACGAAACCGATACGTGGGTAATTATGTCCTTTTGTCACTGATTAAAATGTCAGTATTATAATGGCGTTATTAATTAAAGCTAGTGGTCGCCCAGTGATCGAACTTCGACCGTAACTTTATTATGGCTGCACGGATTATCCTAAGCAATGAAAAATTAAAAAAGATAGAATGTGAGTTTGGATTGGGTATTGACAGATTTCGGCCGCTCCTCTTCCATTTTTGAAAAGAGTGTGTAATGTTTGTTTTATAGATTTAATGTATTTTTATGCATAATTTAAAAAAAAAATAACATTCGGATAACCTATTCTTTATAAACTATAAATGTGCGAAATTTCATACTCCCCTGTCTGCGCAATTTTCGTAAAAAAGGGGTACAAAGTTTTTGCTTCACGTATTGATATATAGATATTTCTTATCTAGAGATATGTACAGATGACTATTAAAACGTATTAGCACATGCAGTAAACAAATATACTAGGTACTTTTTTCCTCTTATTTATGGCTTCGCGCGGTTAGCAGATTTGGCCAGTGTAGATCCCCCCAACCCCTTGAGTATCAGTTAAGATGTTGGGGGCTTTACTGAGACCACATGCAGACTTCTTGAGAGAATTTGAAAAGCGTCGTAGCACTGTTTTTTGTTGCATTTGCCCACACTCCTGTACGTTTACGAACACAATCCACTATTATTTCACATTAATATTCGACATAACACAAATTTTAGAACAATAAACAAAACCGCGGATAGGACTCTTCACTTTTCTGCCAAGAAGTTCTACAAGGCACTTTAAACAAACTAATCATCAATTGATAAACTTTTAGTGCTAGTAGGTAAACATGTAAAAACTTTATAGTACACAGTTATATAGAAGTTAGTTAGTTAGTAGGTATAGTATAGTATATTATATAGAATTTCTATTTCTATTTCTTAATTAAAGAATATCATATCATACTATACAGGATGTTTTTTTTACCAGTGAGCAAATTTTCTTGAGCGACTCAGAATCGGTAAGTGAACAACTTTCTCATAGTAACATGGGTTGAAATATGTCAAAAATGTTTGGACTTCCCATACTTTAGCGAACACTTGATTAGCCTGATTTGTATGAAGAGTCTCAAAATTTTTGACATATTTCAACCCATGTTACTATGAGAACGTTGTTTACTTACCGATTCTGAGTCGTTCCAGAAAATTTGCGCACTGAGAAAAGAATTTATCCTGTATAGTATGCTAGGATATTCTTTAGCTGATAGAAATAGAAATAGAAATATTAAGACAACTCATAAGGCATAGGTGTGGCCTAAACAATGCAACGTACTAAGTTTGCCTGTTAAATGAAGCCGATATTGCCATTGTCAGAGTAGTTAGAGAACAATCCGAATATTGGTTGACTTAAGATAATCTCTTACTACAAACCTAGTTAAGGCTACCAAAACTAACCTAACCTAACCTAATGCGAACATTCTGTGTGCTCCGGTTTTCGCCATTAAAGTTATTGTGAATTGTTCTAAGTATTTGGACTCTAAAACATTCGCCATTGTAAACCATTGTGGGTAAAAGTTAATGTAACATTTTTTTTTTTTGTTCTGTGTTCATCTGCAATCAGTCTTCTGACTATGAGCAGGTTCGGTGTGGGTAGTTAGGCGTTTAAGGGAAGTGGTCCACTGAGCACTTCTCCTTTTTTTTTGTGAATCATGGTAGCGTTCCTCGAGCTCCATGATGTGTTGTCGGCGTAGCCTCTTTGGGTAGCCAATAGTGGTCAACAGCGATGCTAGATGGTTCGGGTGTGCGTGTAGTCTTGCTTTGTATTTCTTTGAATACAGTTTTATTTCGTCGTTGACCGTGCTGACTTCCAATCCGCTGTGCAGTTCATGGGTCATCAGAAACCATGGTGCATTGGATAAATTTCTAAGGATGGCGTTTTGTGCTCTTTGTATGATAGAGATAATGTAATGTAACATTTAAAAAAAGAGTATTTACGTTATTGCGTGAAACATTATGTTTGATGTATTGCCTTGACGTGTTCATTGGCACTACTGTTGCCTGAAAGGTTCGATTCCCGGTATTCTATGTCTGATGATTTCGACTAAAAGTGCCAGAGTGTTCACAGAGTTATGGACTTTATGTACCTATTCATGTTAGTTTAGGAGGGGTCCAGTTAGTTCAGTTTTTTTTTGCTTTTTTTTGTTTTTGTATTTAATTTTAATATTGCCGGTGAGATTTAAAATGCACTTTCCAAAAACAGTTATAAGAATAAAGTTTTATGTTTATCCTACACCTTATGCGCTGAAATATCAATTCCCATTAAAAGCGGATCGGGTTGGCTATTCATAACAGAGCCCTTTTCTAATTTCTACTTGGTGATGTATTCCAATTGGCTACTAAAAAATGCATGTGACTCCTTTTAAGCCCGTTTCAATTAAAGCCGCCGGTTTTTTGTATGCATAAATCATTTGTTGAGTTACATTTGCGAATTGGGTGCTTTGGAAAAAAGCTATCTATGGGCAGATACAGCTTAGTACGTGGCTTACGTTTCTGAAAAGATTAAATAAACTTGTTAATTTTCTTTAAAAAAAAATGCTTAAATATATTTAAGGTTTTAAGTTAAAGTTTAAAATAATTTTACGTTCTGGTAGGATTCTGTTCAGAATGTGCCTGGATAGCCACATTCCAATTCCACCCTAATCTAGTAGAGTACTAGATCTAGTGAAATTATAGGGCTTAGAGACATCCTCGTATGAACTGAAGCTTCAATGTCAGCAATGCGCGCGTGATACCCTTACCCCCTTACAAATAAACAAAGAATAAGGTCCGAATAGTTAATCCGTGTTTTGTCTTTTTTACTCTAATTTGAAATGACGTTTACATGACAGGAACAAAACACGGAATAACTATTTGGACCTTATTCTTTGTTTATTTGTAAGGCGGCTAGTGTTGCAAGCATTCATGGGCTGCAATAGCCTTTTTCCACCTATCAGTCAGTATGCTTATTAACATAAAAAGTTGTCATATCTTGTATCATTTAATTATTAATCCAATTATTTTTGGTAAGAGTAACTATTTTATTTTATTTGATAGAATCATAGTTAAAAGTAAGCTATGTACAATAGCTATTTACGTAGCACAAAGTGTTTGCAAATGGATTTTATAATTTCATCAACCAGTAAAGCACTACACTTATTTGCTTAGCATCCAGAAACAATGGCCATTACTAGATTCAAACTTATAAATCTCCCTGAAACCAGTTGAATAACAGCGCAAATTTTACCGAAATTCCCCGAAGTTGTTAAATTCACTAATTGTCCGTGCTATTATGGAAATACCTTCGCCACGGCACTACAAAATAAAGGTGACTCCAGAAGGGTAAGCTTCATACACGACGCGCGAGCATAACACACAAAGATCCTCTCATCATCATCATCATCATCATCAGCTCATTTTATGTCCCCATGCACCTGCTGGGGCACGAGCCTTCCCTATGAATGGATAGGGAAACGGGCCATAAACCACCACGCGGGCCCAGTGCGGATTGGTGGTTGTTAACGACTGCTAACGCAGCCGGGACCAACGGCTTTTCGTGCCTTCCGAAGCACGGAGGAGCTCGAGATGATAAATTTTGGTCACCTATCCGATGATGGCCTTTGCGAAAGTTGCTTAAGCTCAGCACTCGCAGATCGGGCGCGTTAACCACTGCGCCATCGAGCTTCCCAGATCCTCTCACCACAAAATAATTATGTGCTCTCACAAACACCGAAACTCGCAACAGCTGCGTTTGGTGTTGCGAGTTGTTGCGAGATTCCGTGTCCGTGTAAGTGTCTATTATGTGTAAATGTCCTATGTGTGCGTTGTTCTACCGCGTCATGTATGAAAGCTTAGGTACATATTGGAACACCTAAAATAGCAGTGTATTTTGAATTTTCAGTATTTAGTACTTTGATATTATATGTACTTATCATTTAGGTTTTATGAACTTCGGTAAATTCATCGTTCTGTATTTTGGAATTTCAGTATTTTGAATTTAGGAACTTTGAGCATACGTATTTCGTCTGTCGGTAATAAAATTTTAGGTATTCTAATATGTACCTGAAGCATACCTTCTGCAGGCATCTTATTTTGGGACGGCTCCGAGGGTGTTTTAATAAAGCCTAATTATATTTACCTCAAATTCAACAAATGGAAAGGAAAAGGGTTTTGTGGAATAGTAATACACTATTAGGTTTTATTGTGGTAATCTTGTTTAGCCGGAACTACCGAATGAATACATACGTTGTTTGAACACCGAAATATGCTCGGTGTATGTAAACGGGAACGCGTTTATATTTTGTATTTGTTTATTGTATAATTTGTTAATGTCGTCGCTGAACGTTATTATTTTATGAACAACAATAATATACTTGCAACCCACTATCTATATTAATTAAAATCAATTCCCACATGTATATCAGAGCATCACTTGAGAACGGCTCGACCGATTAGGCTGATTTATTTTTTGCTGTGTTTGGGACAAGTTGAGTATATAAAAAAAGATTTCGACGGGATACGGGTATTAACTACTAATATTATTATACTTTTTATTCATTTTTTTCCTTAAAACTAGATTTTTACAATATTTTAATATAAAAGCAATAAAACATTATAAAAACCTAATCCTAGAGTACCGCCAGCAGCGAGGCAGGGCCCAAACTACCGGTGGTCAGGGCTGCAGAGTGAGGAACCTCCTGACAATACGTACCGTGTCAAGGAGTACTGCCTTTTGCATCTGACCCTTGACCCAACCTTTCAGCGAGAGCCTCTCTAGGTGTTGATCGAGGCTCTTGGCTAAAAGACCGTTTACCGAAACGACTATCGGTACAATAATGGTTGAATCCACATCCCACATGGCGGTAACCTCATGAGCCAAGTCAAGGTACTTACTGAGCTTGTCCTTCTCGGCTTTCACGAGGTTCTCATCATGAGGTATGGTGATATCAACCAGTATTGCCTGGCGCTGGGATCGGTCGACCACCACGATATCAGGCTTATTGGCGGCAATAGTCCTGTCCGTAATGATAGAGCGATCCCAGTAAAGCGTTGCATGACCATTTTCGAGTACTGGCGCAGGTGCGTACTTATAGTACGGCACCTCCGTGATTCTCCTGGACGGCGGCATGCCCGACAGATGTCGACCGTACCGTCCCTCATAATATATTTCCGGTAGTTATTCGTCTTGATAACTTCATCTTCAATGGCACAGACAAAACCTTCAGTTTCCCCAAAGAGGTCACCGAAACGTAGCCAGTTCACCGAGGCAGTCAAATCTACATCAGGCCCAGTTAGAGCCCGATAGTAGCGACCGTGTAGCACCTTGTTCTTCCATGTATCCTTGCGATCGAGAGTGCTTATTATTATTATTATCTCTCTATTTATTTTTTTACATATTAATTTACATTTTTAAATATTTTCTAAAAAACAAAACAAACATTTAAAAATATAAAAAATAGGGGTCCACCGGCATCGGGACCAGGGTCCAAACTACCGGTGATTAGGGCTCCAGAGACAGGAACCTCCTCACAATGCGTGCCGTATCGAGGAGAACTGCCTTCTGAATCAGGCCCTTGATCCAGCCGCCTAACGAGAGCCTCATGAGATGTTGATCGAGGCTCTTGGACATCAGGCCGTTGGCCGTAACAACAATCGGCACGATGACAGCCGAGTCGATATAGTTTATTATTATTATTAACTCAAGCGAGCGAAGTCGCAAGTGGGCCACTAGTAAAAAATAAATATTAGCAATTTGTAGGTACTTACGGGTAAAACGTGAGACCGGTGGTTAAGCACTAGACCACAGAAAGAAAAAGTCAGTTTTTCCTACCAAAGAGTTCGCTTCCTTTATTAAAACCTTTTTATTTTTTATTTTCTTATAGTCTCTGTTGTCTACATCATGATGAACTATTTCTTGTGCCTGCTTTCGTTTAATTTAATTTTATTCGGGTAACAACAGCAATGCTTTACAAATATGTTAAATCATACATAACGAAGCCAATAACAGTTATCCACATAATTTTAGTAAAATCAGATACTGTATATCTAGATAAATTATAGCATACATCAGTGCTTAGAGCATTAACATCAGTGACACAAGCTTAAACTAATTATAATTTTTCATCTAGGTAAAAAAAAACCGAAAAACTTACTTGCAAAATAAGATCAGTAACAGCATCTTTGTTAATTTAATACATTATTACACATATATTAATCATACAATATTTAATTATGTTTTTAAAGGAGTCTGATGGTTTATGGTAAAGAAATTAATATCTTTGATTCTCTAAAAATACTATACTTATATTATATTTAACTCGTCTTACCTACCTATTAATGACACCTAGCATATAATAACAAATGTTGATTTATGATTACAACTGCAACATACATGCATGCCTCACACGCATTACATTAGTACTAAATGTTAAGATGGATAAGTTAGCTAGTACAGCATAGCGTAGACTGGGCCCGCGTGGTGGTTTATGGCCCGTTCTCCCTATCCATCCATAGGGAAGGCTCGTGCCTCAGCAGTGGGTCATAAAATGAGCTGATGATGATGATGATGATGATAACAAAAGCAATTATATTTTTAAAACAACAGGGAAACTAAACAGATAAAATAACACTAATCACTTTGAGTATGGTTTCGCAACCAGACCCAAAAATACTTACTTTTGGTGGCAAAGCAAAAATTATACGAGTTTGGTCTCCGCTATGAATATAAAGTTATATTAAGAATTAAGTTTATATTAAGTATAAGTTTAAGCGGGAGTGGCAGTCGCATGTTAAGTAAGTGCTTACCTATCCCTGCGAATTAGTCTTGGGATCGTTTATAGTACTCTAAAGAGTAAACACTAGGCAAGCACTAATTATAAGCTTATTTTAGCGGGCAATTAAAATAGCAGGGACGGATTGCTTTTCTAACTGGTGTCTGACATTAAATAGGTCTGAATTTCTTTTTTGAAGGACTGTTTAGATCCAACAAGTGGGTCTATGTCAGAAAATAAAGTATTGTATATTCTAACAATCCGGGTGAGAACAGCGTTCTTGCCGTAGTTAGTGGAGTGAGAAGGTATGTTGAAGAGAGCGGTGTGTCTAGTACGCCGCGCTGGAACGCAGAGGGATACATGACTAATGATATCGGGACAATCAAAATGACCGCGCAGTACATCATATAGAAGACACAGGTCAACCATTTGACGATGCTCATCAAGAGTGAGCAGGTTAAAGGTCCTACAGTTATCAATATAGCCTAAAAATGGTTTATTACAATCAGCAATAGAGCATACACGCATATTTTTTTTATCATCTGCGTACATTATATGATTAGCGCTGCTAAATACCTATTTATGTCAAAAATATAGGCATTTTTTTAATTTTTTTTATTTATTTACTTAGGTACATTAACAGGTCACATCCAAAATTGCATAACAAAAATTAATATCAAAAGTATAGAGCTGGGATGCAACCCCAAACAGTGTACACAATTTGACCAAATTTGACAACTAATATAGAAAACAAAAAAAAACATTAAATTAATTAAATTTAAAATAAATACATTACATTACAACATACGACAAAAAGGAGACACTACATAGTAATAAAATATAATTAAAATTGATTTTGACTTGATTTGATTTACCAAATTTAATACTTTGAGCTCAACAGCTCAAAATATTAAATTTGATAAATCTTTTATATGATAGAAATTGTTGCCCAAACATGTCAATCTCCGGGTATTTAGCAACCGTTTCATTGTAGACCCTGCACATACGCACGATGGGGTTGTAGTATGAGGTGAGGCATTGTAGAGAAAAGGACCGAGACACGAACCCTGGGGCACCCCAGATGGTACTGAAATATAATCTGACTTGTAGCCTCCCAACATAACTGCTTGAGACCTATTAGTGAGTTATGAGCGAACCCATCGAAGTATGTCCCCGTTATAAGTTCAAGTTTGCGGAGAAGGATGTCGTGGTCCACACGGTCGAACGCCTTTTCGAAAACCGTTTAGACCACGTCAACCTGACCACCGTTCTCCATTTAATTAATGACATAATCAGAAAAGAGCGTATATAAGATTTGAAGTAGTAGAACGTCCCTTCAAGAATCTATGCTGCGTATTAGGTAAACCACGTACAATGGTTTGATAAATTTCATTGTAGACAATTTTATCGAATAATTTGCTCATTGTATTTAAGACAGAAATAGGGCGATGATTTTCAATAGAAGAGCGTGAGCCTTTTTGTAGATAGGGATAATTTTGAGCTTGTTTCCAGATGACTGGGAAAACGCATTCGTTGAGAGACTTACGAAATTGGTAAATCGAGACTGTCAGCACACGACCGTAGAAAAATAGGGGGAATCCCATCACAGCCTGGGCCTTTTGATATGTCAAGTGAGCGCAAATGTTTAAATACGGTTTTAAAATTAATATCTGTATTTGAGAGTACCTCGTTGCTCAAACGCGGCAGGAACATGGCGGCTAGTGTTATCAGGATTATTATAGACGCTTTAGAAAAACGTATTAAAGGCAATGCAAATATCTTGCCCATTGCTGAAGCACTCGTTGCCCAATTTAAACTCTTTAGGGTAATTAGAACCACGTTTTTTTACTTTGACATATTTCTAGAGAGTTTCCTGATGTATTTTCTGCATTATTAGTAAAGAAGGCAAAGCATTGCGCTTGAACACGTTTCTCCCGTTTTATCGACAACGACAATATCGTAACTACTTTACTTACTACTTTAAAAAAAATCGTCTCCTAATGAATTTTTTCACTTCGAATAACGAATAAGGTACTTATAATGACACTACAAATTAGGCGGAGGTTGGAGTTCCACAAAGTTTTACAACAAGTGTCGAACACCGAGACAGTGGAGTGTCTGCTTAAAGAAACAAGGACATCTAGGCACAACTTAAAATATTTTGTGGAGACGTTAAATTAGGAGACTATTATTTTACTCCGCACAAATTGGATGTAAAATTTTTATAAACAAATTATCAAATTTATTAATGCAAATCTACTGCCAGATATATTTTTACTGGTTTTAATAGTGAGTAACATGAAAAGCACGACTAATTGTGACTTTCTCTCATAATCGATACTGGATATTTACAAAGATAATTGTGAATACTTTGTATACAAACATTTCACATCGAGTCTGAGAATAGACAGAGCTTAAGTTTGATAGCGCAGTGCCTTGCGCGTTTGGGCTGCAAACTTGCAAGTTAAACATTTAAGCAATGCCAGGTCACCGAATGGGTGTCTAAATAATCTTGAGTTTCGTTCTTCGGAAGACAATGTATCATACGACAGCATAGTTTGGGTTCTGGGGCTGGCGCTAGAGCTAGTACGAGTATAGTATTAGAAATTATGTGTAACTTTTATTTTGAATATCTACTCGTTAGACTTCAGATAAAAACATTCATGTCGTAATTTGAATTAAAAAAAAAGACATGTACTAAATCACTTACGGGATGTCAGGAATAAAGCCGTGGCTCGTTTAGGTACTTGCGTGCTTTAAAACATAAATTGCCGTTAACTTAGCAAAGTCTGCTTAGAAGTTGGGCAAGAGCACCGCAGTTCACAAACAGCTTGCTCGGAATGGCTGCGTCAAAGATGGCACTAAACCGAGAGTTATGCCACGGCATTAAACAATTATAGCACTGATACAATAATATACTAATATATTATGTTGGTGTTACCTTCTCTCTACTGCATAAACTTTGGATCTTTGTTATGAAGCTGCGAGAACGCCTATAGATATAGCCTTAGAGCATTATTTAATGCTCTAAGGATATAGCTACTTACCCTCGAATAATAAACAGAGTATTCAATAATTATTCTATGGTTTGTCTTGTTTGTACTTTGTCTTTCTTTTGTGTTTTGTTTTTGTTTCTTTCTGTTTAATAATGGTAATAAATGTTTTTCTTTCTTTCTTCTTCTTTTGCTCTAATTTGAGATGAAGTTTACATAACGGGAACAAAACACGGAATATCTATTCCAAGTTTATACTCTGTTTATTAGTAAGGCCCTTAGTGTGCAACAATGAAAGCTTAGGCTTGGTTGGGGGCTCAGCAAAGTTAAATCAAATGTCTTTTCATTGTGCTTGGGCCCATAAATTAAGTTTTTATTACAAAGTTGTAATATAATGTAATGTTTTCTAGTGAAAGCATTCTTCAGGTCACTTTTGCGTAGGAAATAAACTAAAACTAATATTTTGTTTCTCCGAACTCTAATTGCAATGAAAAGCTGAAAAGTTTGTTTTATTATTATTCGGATTATATATTCGGATGGAGTTTCATTTACTTGTTAGCTTTTTATTTTTTATTAGTAAATAAACTGAAATAAAAGATGTGCGAACGAGTCTTTCATTATTTATCACTAACATTTCACATAATAAATTTAAAAAAAAACTTACAAAGAAAATCAGCCCTAATACAGTTATCTTAATGTGGCAAACATGTTGATTGAGCCAATAGTCCGACAACAAACAACACTCGGAGTTTAATTGTGTCAAGATCAAGATGTTAAAATAAAGATGGATAGACATCAAAATGTTATTAAATGTCTATACACTTGGCTCTGTTATTCTTTAGCACCTTAATGTGTGCATAGACCGTCATCGTTCCCTTCCTCCAATTTCAATAATGGCGTTAAACAATTTCTACCTCATCGAAATGTTCGAAGGAAACTTACTCATTCAATTTATTTTCCAGCCTCTTTTGAAAGCGTTCAGCAAAGTAGCAACTCTTTATTACCATTGGCACCTCGCTCCAATTTTAAATGCAATTATCCAGTCCCGGGCACCGATAACTGGAGCAATTATATAAGGTATTTAGTCGATTGATGTAACAAGCTGGCTATTGAGTCAGCGAACTATCGAGTTGTTACGGAAATGAGCGAATGTCTGGATGCCGAGTTTTCCGGTCATCGGTGAGGTGGGGCCGATTTCCATTGTGTAAAGTTCGACTTGGCTTGCCTTGTACCTTGAGGGAAGTCGTTATAGTAAGCCTGGGCCTGTTTCCAAACGTATATTAGACACAGACAGTATATTCGAGTAGTGCAACGTTTAGGTCGTCGAAGCTATACTACGCAATACAGTTACATGACATTAATTAAATCGCTATTATGTATGTATGATATGTAAACTTTCCATTCTTTTTTAACTCCGGATACAAAAAGTGTTCTAAGTCTTTTCCTGTCTGTCTGCGGTATCATAGCTCACAAATAGATAAACCAATCTCAAAGTGGTTTTGACATTGGAAATGTCTTTTCGTTCGCTCAACTATAGACTCCGATTTCACGAAAAAGTGCGATCCCCTTATATCTCGGAGAGATGTGAAGATATGATATTCAAAAAAGGCTCAAAAGACGCATATTCAGAAGAGCTGTAAGGTGTAGAATTATTCAAGAAAGTCAAAAACTAAAAAAGTTATGACCGAAATAGTAAAAACCGAATTTTTGATTTTGGCGCTCGATCGTTTGGAAACGAAGAATGATATCAAAAATTTGAGAAAATTCCTCTGGACAATTTAGTCAGCTACAATTTGAGCCTAAAACAAAGACGATTAGGTTAAGGGTTTGCCCCTCAGAACTATAAGTAAGGTTTGCCCTGTAGCCTAATCATTTTGAAAAAAATCAAAAAGTCAGAACGACATTTTTCAAATGACATTTATGACCTCATGTTTCGCAGAGTTCGATAACGGTGTTTCAACGTTGTAGTTTTATTTTGTAACCTTTTCCTTATCTCAACTTTCTCGTCGCTCAGCGACAATATTTTTTTGAATTCCGTAAATTCATTTCCAAAGTGCTCGATAGTCGTGTGAAGCACGAAATCTGTGAATTTATTATTCGAAAGCCTCATCTTGTGAGATGGTTTTTAGCTAAGTTTAAGGGAAATAGTATTAGTGTGTCTAGCTTTTAACGGTACGTACTCTTCAAGGGATCTCGGGCTAGAGCTACACATGTCTAGTTAAATAGATCTTTCTTTTGCTACCATAACGAATGTGCCTTAAAATAATAGATTAGGCGGTGCCTGCCTGCCCGACGCCTTCAAAATTAAAGGTTAAAGGTTCATAAGAACGTTTAAAAATTGTTTATTTTATGTCGGGGATTTATTTTCATGTGATATTTATTTTTCTCTGAGAGTCATTCGGCTGAGATGATGATGATGATGATGATGATGATATTACCAATTAATGTCTCTTTTCATTAGGTCCGTTCGTACCAACCTTTATTTTTAGGCTGATGATTTTTTAACACTGGTGTGTTGTGTGTGCAGAACCGGTACCTCATCGCTGCTACCTCTGCGCCCATAATGAAACGTCGTGCGAGGCACCTGGCTCGGTGGAGTGTCCTGCCGACCGGCCACTCTGCGCCACCTCTGCTGTCGCACCGAGTGAGTTTTACTGTAGTTGTATAGAAGCCAGTGGGAGATAGCTGCTACCTATGCGCCCGTAATGAGCTTAAGTGTGAGACACCTGGCTCGGTGAAGTGTCCTGCTGACCGGCTACTCTGCGCCACCTCTGCTGTCGCACCGAGTGAGTTTTACTGTAGTTGTATAGAAGCCAGTGGCAGATAGCTGCTACCTATGCGCCCGTAATGAGCTTAAGTGTGAGACACCTGGCTCGGTGGAGTGTCCTGCTGACCGGCTACTCTGCGCTACCTTTGCTGTTGCACGGAGTGAGGATTACTGTAGTTGTATAAAAGTCAGTGAATGATAGCTGCTACTTCTGTGGCCATAATGAAATCTCGTGCGAGGCAGCTGGCTTAAAGATAGCTGCTACCTATGCGCCCGTAATGAGCCTTAGTGTGAGACACCTGGCTCAGTGGAGTGTCCTGCTGACCGGTCACTCTGTGCCACCCCTGCTGTCACACTGAGTGAGTTTTAATGTAATTATATAGAAGCCAGTGAATGATAGCTGCTACTTCTGTACCCATAATGACCTGACCTGCTGACCAGCCGCTCAGCCAGCTCAGCCGGTGCGACAGCGGAGGTGGCGCACCACCTCCGCTATCGCACCGAGTGAGTTTGAATGTGATAAGAAGAGGTTCTAATACTTTTTGAATATTGTATTGAACTGACGATCAATTCTAATTCTTTTACTGTCAATTATATTTCAATGCAAAACACACGGTTGTATATAATTTAACAGAATGTGGTGGTAGACAAGCCAGTGATGGATTGCTGCTGAGATAACTGGCTCGATTAACTAGCGTCTATATCGTACTAAGTATAAACAGCTTTTAAAAAAAGCATTCATGATTCAGTTGTGTACCAAAATGGCGTGTAAACAAAACAAAATTAAGTTGTAATTGTCGAGAAAGTACGTTTTGAAATGTAGAACTCATTTTGTTTTGTTTTACAGATTTCACGTCATCCCTCGGCTGCGCCGCCGCTGCGAAGGCTCCGTGCTCCATGACGGAAACTTCTGGCAAAAGTTTCGTGCTCACTTGCGTCTGCATGGAGAACTTGTGCAATGCGCCATTCACAACCGAAATACAAAAACAATTACTCAATTTTACTTCGTCCAACTTCACTAACAATTCTGCAGACTATGTGAAAGTCTTTTTCGAGTTCGCCAACATTACTGGAGATAATGTTTACAAGACAATAACTGTTTCAGTACAAGCGAAGAGTCAGATGAATAGCTCGTTGTCTTCGACCGTTGCGTCGAGTACTATAAGCGTGCACCCGACTGTAGCGCATCCTGTAGAAATAGTTTTGCCGCGTGCCGAGGCTTTGAAGGACGACGCCTCTGAGCCTTCGGACGACGACGAGGACGAAAGCGAAGGCAGCGGCGCGTACGAGGACACCAGGAGCCAGCGACAGCCCGCCTCCGCCCCCGCCAACCCCAGCTCCTACCTCCCAGCCGAGAAAAACAAATCACCGAATTCCTTTACCAACTTCTTGGTATCAACACCAGTACTCCTGTACTTCATAGCGTAAACATCAAATGAAACTAAGTTGTAACAACGTTCCGTTATCTTAAATAAAGTAACTTTAATATAAGAAAATTTATATTATAAGTATATTAGGTATGTATTACCATTTCCAGAGAATTTAAAATTAAATGTAGTGATTACCTATTGGGATCAAATAAGTACGTTTGTACTTTAATTTCTAATGCTAAAATCGGTCACTTTCCAGTAGTAGTTCATTTGTTTCATAATAAATTTTTAGAGAACGTCTACGTTTGTGTGTCTGTTTCCACGTAAATTTGTGATACTGTAACTACGTGCCAAACGTACCGTTGTAAATACAGCCAGACAATTTTATTTAGAGAGGATGGATTCAATTTAGAGGAGTGTGCGAGTAGATCTTTAGGTTCGTATGGCCCGAAAGATTACGGCAGACCCTTGAAGCCGTACACATAAAGTGCGTTCCATTTAGGAGATTGAAAATTTTAATTAAGGATTTTAGGATAGGTAGCGGTACCGAGTACACGACCCCGACTTTTTGTTTGCTCTCATCTAATTGTATCTTCCTATTGCCTGTAATAGGCCGATGCGTTGAATTTTTATTAATCTATTTAGATGAATTTACATAATGTCTTACCCTTTAATCCTGGTGCTTTATAATTAAAGACTAAAACATTCGAATCACGTTTAATCGAAAACAAACCTACACACCGTTTAACAAAACATATTGTCTACCACACTGCATTAGACAGCTTAATTGTGTTGACTTATTTTCATAATACGAGTATTGTTCATGTTCTTGACAGTTAAATGGATGTTTTAATTAATCTGTAAATATCTCATTTCATAATTTGATTGATGCCTTCGGTTAAGCTAATTTTAGATAATAACGTTTATTGTCTCTTAGGTTTTCCGCTAGAGTAATGATTTTTGTGTAACGCTTTGCAATTGATTTTGCTAACCTTTATTGGAGTCAACTTTAAAACTGTTGTTTTAACAATAGGTGCGACCTAAGCTTCTGTTTGTATACTTTAACGAATAAGGTTTTACAAAATTACATATGATTTATCAGTAGTTAAGATAAATAATGTAAAGTATTTGTTGTACACGTATACAACATTTATGTATGTCAGCGTTTTTATTTTCGTAGCACGTGTGAATATCAAAGTATGAAATACTTTGTTTGACGCAAAGTGCAAACTATCGTAGGGATAAGATGTTTTTCCGGAATAACAAGTGTGTTACGTCTTTATCTTAAATATAATATATACTTTCTGTATACCACATCTAAATCCGTTCAGCCGTTTCGGCATCAATGTATAACAAACCAGCTTCATTTATTATTAAATAATTTTAATATTAGTAGGGTTATTAAGACCTATGATGTTAAAACATGATTATTTAATATAAACATTAATGTGTTATTCATGCAATAAAGAAACATACTTACAATTGAGCTCAAAACTTTATATTTTTGACTTTTCATCCGACTCGTATAACTATGTACGTGTCGAATTAAAAGGCAATTTCTACATACTAATGTATAAAGATAGGATAGGAGACCAGACACATTCATGCACCAACATACGGTAGATATAGTGTCAATTATATTATATTCGAATACCTACATCACTTTGTTTCAATGAAATGTTGTTGTAATTTACTGAATAAAGTAAATAAATAACGTGTTTTTTAATTAACTAACTACCGCTTCTTAGATTAGCTTATCTTAATTTATTTATACGTCATCATCATAATTATCATCATCTCAGTCAAAAGACGTCCACTGCTGGACAAAGGACTTCCCCAAGGATCTCCACAACGACTGGTTTTGTGCTGCTCGCACCCAGCGATTGGTGGAACATTAATACTTATAGCATTTATACCTACAGTCATAAATCAGACTAGACTATGGTTTTAAACCTACAAAAATGCCAGTAATTTTTTAATATCAGAAAAATAAATTTATATAAGTATTTAAATATCAAAACTTTAAAAAAAAATCTTAGTCGAGCGGTTTCTGAACCGGCCCTTCGAGCCAACTAGCCATAGTGATAGGTCTGTAAAGAAATAATAAATACTGTTCTTACTGTGAATTGCAACAAATGATAGTGGTAGTGGTAAGATATTAGTTAATATTAAAAAAGACAAATGTTGAAAAAATTTTCACCAGCAGGATTTGAACCTGCACCTTTCTGACATACCGGGTCAAAAAAATATTTTTTTTTCAACATTTGTGTTTTTGTAATTTGTTCGCAACAAAATTTGCGTTAAAAATTATATAAAAAAAACAATTTTTTTTATTATCATTAGTTAATATGTTTGGATCGGATGTCGGTAATGTAGTTATTGACCCTGAATAAGGTTTAGTTTGGTATGCAAAAGCCTTATTTTTTTTATTAGCTTCATTGCCTTATTTTTCATCTGGTGATAAGAACCGGGACCAGCGGCTTAGCATCCTTTACAGAAGCATGGAGATGTCTTGTCATTATATCAGAGACACGACATTATCGAAGTTGCTTAGCATTTATGATCGTTATCTGATCGCGGTTCTGCGCTAAAAAGCTGCTCTATTAGTTCTGCTCAATATCTGCATTGTTTTATAAAATATAGACAATTGTTTTATTATTCATATTATACAAGGGACTCTTACTTCTTAATTTATACAGAAAGCTCAGATTAGTATCAACACGAGAGTTGTATGAGGACTTAGATTGAAGCCCAAACTTATGTCGAAGGACTTTGCTTGTTACGGGATAAATGCTAGGGGTATATAAACGTTACATACACTGTTGAAACATAATAACAATACTATATTATTGTCAGAGATGTACAAGCTATCTTAAATAGAGTATACCTTAATGGAATAAAAGATGCAAATAACTTTCTGTAATGGTATCTGAAATACTAGATATAAAATACGTACTTATCTTTTGAATACATTTTATAGATAAAATACTTTGTAAAAAAAAACTTTTTTTTTAATGAAAGTTTATTTTTTTACATGTAAATCACGTTGATCGCGTAAACGTGACACAACATAATTATTATATTTTTAAGGTTTTAATTGAGACTTAAGTAAAACCAGTCCTTAAAACAGTTTATCGGCCATTTTTCTTCGATGAGGCCTCATGATCATGCCCCCAAATGAGAAGAGTCGCTCCACAGGGGCAGAACTTGTCAAACAGGTGTTGTGTTTGAATTTTTTTTATTTTTTGTAGGATAAGCATTTAAGTTAAGCATTTAAAATTAATGTACATAGTATAATATATACTGTAGATATGTATAATGTAGATAACTGATTCTATTCTCACACTCACAAATAGAATCAGTTATCTATTACTAAAAGTATTTTAGCAAACATAGTATCTACAAAATACTAAGATACCAAACAAAAGGTATTTAAATACAACATACGAACTGAATTTAATAAAAGTTTTATAGATATAAGATGAAAATACGTAGGTATTTTGTATCTTGTATCTGTATTTCAGATACTTGTATCTTAGATAAGTTACATTTCTGATTATTGTTGTTATTGCGATACAGTAACATTGTGATAGCAGCGTAGTAACAATTAGGCTAAATATAATAGCGCACTAACTGAGAAACTGACTATCTTATCTCTAACCATCGAAACACAAATAGTGATACTAATATTGTTGTTACAGCGACAGATTAGATAAAATGGTATAAGCTAGCCAGGCAGAATTGGAACAAGGCCTTTCACCAACAATTCTGAGCGCATAATCTTAGCTGGGATTCGAACCCGGGTACTCCGTGTCTGAGACCGGTGTTTTAGCCACTACACTACAGAGGCGGAGAAATTAGTATGTGCGGTCTCTGGACCAAGCGTTTACATCGCGTAAAAGCTCTTTATTACGCTCCTATAAATAAAAAGCGCGCCATTCAAAGCGCCTTTATAAGCCCGAATACAAGCGTATAGAATAGGACCCGATTATGTACGTGAAAAAAAACTCGTACATAGGTACATCGTACATATCGAAAATATGCCCGATCCTGTAACCCAGCTAACTAACAGTAGGGTTTGGTGAAACATTCAACTTATCTGGGAATAAAGGATGTTAAAGGATTATTAGAAGAAAACAAGATTATTTTGAGCTAGGGGTTTATAAAATACTTTTTAACAGAATTAATTTCACAACCCTGACTGATGTGACATTATGTTGAGATGTTGACCTTTATTTCTGAAAGTTTTCATCCGTGGATCAAGTTATGAATCCAGAATCGGACTAGATGTAACAAGCTTAATCGTTTTGCTGTTTACCAGTCTGAAGCGTCTAGATCCATTGAAATTTAAGGACATTCAGGCATAAGAATCGAAGCTTCGGGGTCGATATCGCGCAAGCGTCCATGTGATACGGTGGTTGGTTGAAGGAACTCGAAATCGTCAATTACCGAAGAGGTTTTTATACCAAAGAAATAAAGCGGCCGCGATTTCTTTCGTGGCGCTCGATGGCGCAGTGGTTAAGGCAACGCATTGGAAATTAACGTGGCGGGGATCTTGATTTTTCCCAACAATTACAAAACATATGAAAATGATATTTGATGACATGATTTTTCATTTAATTGACTTCATTTTGCTAGTTGCAGAAACACGATTTGTCAACTTTTATAAAACAGAGAAAAAAATAGCAAAGTAACCTCTTTTAAAACATAGATTTGCATTTTACAGGTAAACCAGACCGATTTAAGTATCTAAATGTTCTTAGTAGATTAGTCTTAACACACACTTCAATATGCTTTAGAATAAATATTATTAACGGGATTATTACCACACACTCCAGTACATCCGTGATCATGGCGCATGCAACTGTGCCGAAATATCGGATACTCAAACACGACAATAAACATGGTAATAATCCCGTTAATAATATTTATTCTAATGCAAGTGACCATGATAGTTCAATATGCTAGTTCATTTTTTTAAAATAATTTGTAGTTTTAATTTGAAGGATAAAAAACAGTTTTTCTTATGGTACGGGGCGCAAACGCTCCGTATTAGATTAATTGTTTAGCAGTGCGTCGCCTTAACGCGCTTGGTCTGCAATTGCTAAGGTACGTCATCAGATTAGTGACCAAAACTTTATCATCTCAACCTCCTCCGTTGCTTCGGAAGGCATGTAAAGCCGTTGGTCCCGGCTGCATTAAAAGTCGTTAATAACCACCAATCTGCATTGGGCCCGCGTGGTGGCTATGGCCCGTCCATATCCATCCATAGGTTAGGCTGTGCCCCAGCAGTGGGTCATGAAATGAGCTGGTGATGACGTGATGACTTCTTAGTTTGCTTTTAACAATTTAGATGCAGTTAAACTGAATATGGAACATAAATATCCGGCGTAAAGACAGTATGTTTAAAGTGGGGTGTCGCTAAAAGAGCCGAGGAGGCCGGGACAGACGCGATGCACTGTGAGGGCCCTCGCGCGGAGGACTATCGAGCCGCTTGACGTATGCCCGCCGCACTCCGCTGCCTAGCCCGCCCTTTGATGATACACGACCTACTTTAGGATAGGGATTGCATTTTGTGCGACATATTTTTGTAGTCTTCCTTGGAATTTTATCTTTTAGATTTCGATTTATATCTTATCTGTTCTCAGTGACGAAAAGGTCGTAGGAGGAAGATACTTGAAATTGCTGATAAGGTACTAAGTACCAGAGTGCTGTACGAGTTTAATTTGATATTCAATCACGAAAACAAAAACGTTTTTGTCAAGGTGACCGAATGAATTCGAATATCAAACAATACGATAAAGCGGATGCTTTAACTTTGTTTGCTCTCAAAAATTTAGATCTAGGTAAACTAAAACTAAGCCCGCTACCTTTGATTATAAAGCTTGGAACATAAATAGCCAGTGTAAAACGAGGTGCCTTACACATAAACAAAGAATAAGGTCCGAATAGTTATTCCGTGTTTTGTCACTTTTACTCTAATTTGAAATTACTTTTAGATGACAGGAACGAAACATGGAATAACTATAAAATAAAAAAAATAAAAAAAATATTTATTTCAGGTAAATCAATTACAATTAAGTTACCGGGGCTACCCCGGACTATTCGGACCGGATGTTTAATGTGGGGTGTCGCTTAAAGAGCCGAGGAGGCCGGCACAGGCGCGATCCACTGTGAGGGCCCTCGCGCGGAGGACTATCGAGCCGCTTGACGTATGCCCGCCGCACTCCGCTGCCTAGCCCGCCCTTTGATGATACACGACCTACTTTGGGATAGGGATTGGAGGAGCATTTTATGCGACATATCTTTGTAGTCTTCTCCTCATTAATAGAGTTAAATTTATTTTAATAGCAATAACGTTTGGTATTCATCTCATGGTGTGGCGACAGTTGAAGGATTAAGACTCACACCATTATCCTAAATACATTTCGTCTTCATATCTTATGATGAGTGACGATAAGGTAGTAGGAGAAAGATTATGAGAAACATTATGCATATGGCATTTTTTATAGGTTGATGTGCAGAATAGATATATGGATATATATACATTGAAAATAATTTAGTTTTTAATATTTTCGACCACCTAAAGGTTGAAAATTGATCGTCTGTACAAATCGACATGGCGTACGAACGATGATCGAAGTAGTGTACCATTCGAGAGGATGTTACTTTAAAATGAATCCTTTCTTCTTTGTTATTGTTCAAGAGATCGATAGAGGAGTTTATAAATGAATAGTGGTTTGCGATCACCGTTGAAATATGTTGGTGCTGGACTCTGAAGCGGTGGTCCTATTCAAGAAGAAAAAGGTTCTAGGAACGCCATTGCGATTTCGCTGAACACCGTTGTTAAATGATTTTGTGTAATAAATTACATGGTGCTGGTGTGGTAACGTTGTTGATTTTTATCTAAGTGTTTTTTGACGTTGCAAAAAAATTATATCTTAATTTCATTCATATTGAGTGCTGAGTGCGAGTTTAAAAAAAAATCACGATAGGTAACATAAACGAGATTTTCTATGGAATTTTAAGCAGCAGGTTACAAAAATTTGTGCATTTTTAGTTTTCTAAAGTTTACGCGAACGCAACACATTGAAATAAAAAAATCTCCTTATGACCAAAACCCTTGCAAAGGGTACGCAACAGGATAAAAAAATCAGAAAACATTATTAAAAGAATCGCGAGTCGCGATCCGTATATAAACTGTTTCATTTCAAAATTAGTGCAAACTGAAATTGTTGTATAACAGGATTGCATCGATAAAAACAAGTCATTATATGTACCTAATGATACGCAAGTTCCTTAAGTATCTTTAGAACCATTGAGAATATCTTGACACCGACTAAAATGTGTCGAATATAATAAGGAGAATGCTCCTCAGATCTCTCAAGAGCTCACAAACAATGATAGGATTAATATTGTCATAAGACGTCTTCTTACATTCCATGGCGCACTTATGGTGGGTCTTTAGGTAACAAAGCCGTATGTATCACAAAATCGAGTGCCAGTATAATGATGATTAGGCAACAAACGTTAGCCATTTCTACCGTATATAAGTCTCGATGTACACTGTAATGCGATCTGCTTAATATTAATGTTATATTAATGTTTTTTACTTATTAATAAATTACTAACAATACTGCCTGTACAGGTGACGACTGATAGAGGAGAGTGGAAGAAAAGGACATTTTGCCAAGTAACATGGGACCAGGGCAGGAAAAATAAAGAAGAAGAATAAATTACTTACAATATTGTATA
The DNA here is from genome assembly GCA_947562085.1 of Eudonia lacustrata. Lineage (NCBI taxonomy): Eukaryota > Metazoa > Arthropoda > Insecta > Lepidoptera > Crambidae > Eudonia > Eudonia lacustrata. The sequence continues at coordinate 8,574,890 of OX387327.1, read as the reverse complement.
TTACATTACTGTAGTTATAAGTTCAAGGCATTGCTCACATTAAAATATCACGAAAGGTGCATAAACAACATTGCCAAATCTTCAGCAGCAGAAGAATAATAAATAAATAAATAAATAAACTTTCCTACACTCACACCAATTATCTAGCCCAAGAGAAGTTTCGTTATGAAACTCGTTAAATGGTTACTAGACAACGAATAACTACTTAAAATACATACTATTATACATAGAAAACACCCAGACCCGAGACAATTTAGAAAAATAATAATATTCTAAATTGACCCGACCGGGGATCGAACCCGGGACCTCAGAGATGGCGACACCATGAAAACCGGTGTACAAACCATTCGACCATCTTCTGCTGCTGTTTCTTCGTTTCTGTTGAAAAGCAACAACGTGTCCCAGTAAGTGTATAAGGTTCAGCTAAATTACTAAGCTTAGATAGTTATGCCTCATTGCAAAATTAGATTTGGCACGAGAGGAGACCGACCCACTGTTGTTCACCGTGTGTAATCATACCTATCGTAGTAGCACGTACTAAGGATGCCCTGAAAAGTATTTTTTATCGTAACGTATCGCATGCGTTTGTATCGATATACGATATTATCGTATCCTTTTGTATCAATACATACGATGTTTTCGATATTTTGATAAATGCAAAAAATATATTGTGCATGACGATGGCTATGTTAATTTGGAAGTATTACTGCAATCGTTCACTTATGATGTCTTTCAAATCAATTTGTAAGTTAGTAGTTTTATTTTATGTTAATAAAATAATTCCAAACATTTGACTTTGACAATGTTACTTGAACGGAATGAAAACACACAATGAACTTGAACTTTAGATTCAAACAAAGTTGTCGGTATAGGTACCGGTAGGTAGGTAGGCCTACAAAGATCCAAAATAATCTAAATCTTCTTATAAATCTAAACAAAAGTCGGCAGGAAGTAAGATTTATTTTTTAGAAACTTATAATGGAAGTTTATTTAAGTTTAACACATTAATCAAATTATAATAACGATACCTGATGTATTTCATCATATTTTGGTTTATTTAATTGATCCATATAAACAAACAAAATTCATATGGGATACGATATTTTTGTAGGAATACGATTATCAAAGCGTATCGTATGACCGTGATATTGTATGAAATATCGATATATCGTATAATGCTGTATCGATATTCCAATATACTGTATCGTATTGGGCATCCCTGTCACGTACCAGTGTTCGATACAGTGACCCAGTGTGTTCGACACCAGTTTTCGTCGCCAAAACAAACATATAATTTCGTTGACATTTCACTGGATAACAGCTAGACAGCAGGTGGTCTATCTTCTATTGTAGCTAAAGTCAAAAATCAAACGCTGGCCCCCCGAACTTCTTGGCGGGAAAGTGAAGAGTCATGTCTGCGGTTTTGTTTTATTTTCTTAAATTTAGGTTATGTTGAATATTAATGTGAAATAATACTGGATTATTAACCGTTAAGTGTTCGTGAGTCTGCATGAGTGTTGGCAAATGAAACGAAACAGTGCAACGTCACTTTTGAAATTCTCTTAAGAAGCCCGCCCGAGGACTTAGTAAAGCCCCACATCTTTACTGGAATACTCGAGGGGTAGGGGGTATATAATTTCTCACTTCTCATTTCTATTATATCATTCATCATCATCATACAGGAAGAAAATATTGTTTATTTATATGTTTAACTTGTAAGAAAAATAACTTTGACACTGGCTAAATGTGCTAATCGCACAAAAGCATCAACTAAAGAAAAAAAATAAAAAAATAAAACGTTGGCCCCTACATACTTTTAATGAAAAACATGACATGCCAGAAATTGACGTTTTATTATGTTTATCAGCCAAAACCAATGCCAAAACCGTACGTACTGCTGCTTTACAAAGTAAAGTTACATTAAAAGTTAAATTAAAAGTACACACTATATTTTATATTTAAAAAAGCTAATACTGCGGTGGACAGCTACCTTTTTTGTATTGTCTGCGAAGCGAGCCTTGGTTCGCTTACAACAAAATGTACAAGAGAATGATTGTGGAGCTCGCCTGACGTAGCTCTCGTCTGGAAATTACAGTTTCCAACAAAACCGTTACTAATAGTAGAAACAGAATGTTATTATTATCTATTACTAGCTGACCCGGCGGACTTCGTACCGCTTTGCCAGTTTCTATGACAACAAAATAAACAAATCGTTTAATAGTTTACGCGTGAAAGCATACCTATCAAACAAACAAATACACTTTTTTAAATGATAAGTATTTACGGCACGGGCACGTTAAACACTGCGCCATCGACCTCCTCTAATAAATCTATATATATAATAGAGATTTATCTATTGTTTATTTAATTATAATTACATGGCGGGTTACAATCGCGGGCCGGATTGAATCTTGTCGCGGGCTGGACTTTCCCCATCCCTGTCCTAGCTAGATTATTGTGACAAATACAAAATCATGAGTAATAGAGGTCGGCATCAGGTAGTTATTTATGTACTTGCATCGAAATGTTGATATTAATATGGATCTTTCCGGGATTTCTAATTGCATTTCCGCTATTGTTTTCGTTTGTTCTAACAAGCTATGTTGTGCGAACTACAAATGTGGCAACATCGCGCGTGTGCGCATTAGAATTTTGCAACTTCGGACATCCCATGTCGTTGATGTAAATTTGGCAACGTCACGCGTGCAGTGGTTTAAATTGTGTAAAAGTAAATAACTTATTTATTTAAGGTATCACGTAATTTTTCTGCTCTTTAAAATTAATCTCGGGATTTGAGGCATATCCACTTTATTCTTTCGCTGTATGAAATCAGTGTAAGTACATAAATAACTCTACCTAATTCCGACCTCTGGTAATAATGGATTAGCACAGGACAAAAGTGTCGACCTTTCGTTCCTGTCTAACACTGATGCCATTTAAAATTTTAAATGCCAATTAGCTCAAAGTTAAAAAGTTTCAATGTTTTTTTTAAAATATTGTTTTCGTTAACGTGATCGAAGGATCAATCAAAATCGTACTAGTAACCCAGTTGGCATACTCTTTAACACCATCGTTTAACCTATTCAGTCTATGGCCTTAATCATCATTTTCTAGAGCTCTTCCATTATGCATTAACGATTTTAATAATGCAAGAACGTACCTTTTCACACCACCTGCTCGACAATGCCTCATTATATATCATGCAAACCTTACTCAAAGTAAATCATTATAGCCCTTGTCTTTTGCCGGGGTGTAATATTGTACTGAATTTCATTATAACCCTCCGGGCAGTAATGTGATTCTCACTTCTCTTAGTTCTTATTGTTATGCATTTCAAGTCTAATTTCGTCAAAATCGCGCGGCAAGCGGCTGCTGCAGCTGCTGGTGGCCGATGGCGAGGAGGTGGACGGCGGCGCGCGCCGCGCCTCATTTATTTGAAAATCGAACTTATTCGAAAATCGAGCTGGCCACGCCACGGCAAGCCGAACGAAAAAAAATCAATACTTAAAACAAAAGCCGCGAGTATTTCAATACGGTGCAATCAATATCAGACAAAAATCTGCAAAAGAAGATAGAATAAAACATTAAGAAAATGTCGAGTGACGAAAGTGATTTAACTCCGGAGTCCATTAAATTAGACGCCTTAGGTATTGTTAATAACCTACTACCAGAGAAGTCGAAGGAAAAATACTTGAAAGCTTACGACGATTTCCACAAATGGAAAACTGCAAAAGCCGCAAAGTCTGTGTCGGAGTCAGTGCTTCTTGTTTATTTCGAGTATTTATCGTGTACAAAGAAGTCCAGCAGCCTGTGGTGTATCTATTCGATGCTCAGGTTAACAATAAGCATCAAACACGACATTAAGATAAATACATATAGCAAGTTATTGGCATTTTTAAAGAGGAAATCAGATGGTCATCGAGCAAAGAAGTCAAAAGTATTGACAGCGCAAGATATGGAAACTTTTCTGAATGAGGCTCCTGATCACAGCTTTCTGGCCATGAAAGTAAGTATGAGTACTGCCTACTTTTTAGTTACGTTTCTAGTACCTACCTATAATAGCTCTATAAAATAGTTAATGAATAAAAGGGTATTTAAATGGCACACATTTAAAAAATACACATTCTAAGGTTTTGTCGCAAGCTTTTTTTATAATATAAAGGTCAAAAAATGTAGTAGTGTATCTATCTATTTACTCACAATCCTATTTTTTGTTACAGGTAGCCTTGATTTTTGGAGTGAATGGCGCATGTCGTGGAAATGAACTCGTAAACATAAAAGTCAATGATATCAAAAAACATGCAGATTTATTGCTGATTAACTTACCAGATACCAAAACAAATAGAGAACGTTCGTTCATAGTTCGTGAAGATTATGCAAGAATTGTTGAAAAGTACCAAGCTCTGCGCCCCTCTAATATAAACACCAACAGATTTTTTATCGGTTACAGTAATGGCAAATGCACCAGGCAAGTCATTGGCAAGAATAAAATCAGCGCCATGCCAAAAGAAATTGCAAAATACCTCAAATTGCAAAATCCCGAGCTCTATACGGGTCATTGTTTGAGGAGAACATCGGCAAGTCTGTTGGCAGATTCAGGAGCAGATATGGCCCAGATAAAACGTCATGGTGGCTGGAAATCCGATGCAGTAGCGGAGGGCTACATAGAGAATTCCATACAAAACAAAAACAAGATAAGCTGTCGTATTGGTGACAACATTCATCTGAAAACTACGTCCATTATTGATGATCCTTGGAAACCTTTGCCACCACAGCCATCTAGCTCAAAATATATCCCGTCAAGCCCACTGCCTCAAGCACCACCTTCCCCAACATTTACTGTGCCAAACGACCCTCACACGCAAGGTTCTGATGTATTGGGTGCTGCTACTCAAATAAATTCCACCTCAACTAACATAAGCGTACCAAAAAATATAACCATATCTTTACATAACTGGACTAATGTATCAAACATCAATTTTAATTTTTAAATTACTTTTTATTGTTATTTACTGTGCCAATTATATATAATTAGTAATGAAAATAGTATTTTAATAAATAAAATAGTTTTTCTAGTAGCCTTGGTTTTTATTGTCTCGCAAAAGGTGAGAAAAGTAGAGTATACTCCTCAGGGATAAAACTGATTTTGCCTTGGGCGCGCTTAAATCCTTCACTGCTCTCAGGACTCCATTTTAATTCCCTCGCTTCGCTCGGGAATCAACTCAAAACCCCCTCACTACGCTCGGGAGTTAAATCTGGAGTCCTTCGTTACGCTCAGGATTCAAATATCGCGCCCGTGACATAATACAGTGCTTTATCCCCTTGGTGTACAATCTACTATAATGTCACAGCCTCTGTGGTGCACCTACTGGTTAGATCAGCAGCCATACACCTATGAGTCCCGGGTTGGACTCCCAGCTGGGAGTATATTTTAGTTTTGTTGATGTTAAGGTTTGTTCTAAATAGTGGATGATAAAATCTTTCGCCATGACAACAATGTTACAAATTGTTGTGTTCTAGTACTTATATACGAGCCTGCTCCTGTTTAATGACGAGGGGTGTTTAATAAAAAGTAATAATGGCATATAAACTCCTTGAACAACAAAAAAGTAACTACTGGCATGTAAAGCCCAGACATTTGACAAAATAAAAAAATACAAATTATTGATTTTCTTTTAATAATTTAAAAATAGAAGTCATTTGTTTTTGTCGTGTCGGAGCGTGGTATGCAAAATGGATAAAATTGAAATTCGCGCCGTAATAAAATATCACTGCCTGAAAAAATTTACTACTGAGCAAGTAAATCTAGACTTGAAAGGAACATTAAGGGATAATGCTCTTCCGTATTCTAAGGTTGCGCGGTGGTGTGCTGCGTTTAAGAGAGGAAGAACTTCAACTAAAGACGACCCGCGCTCGGGACGCCCTACGACGGCAATTACCGAACAAAAGATAAAAAAAGTTGAAAAAATTATATTGGTAGATCGTCGTGTTACTGTTCGTTTTGTAGCTGAGGAACTAAAGATTTTGATAATTCAAATTCAAATTCAAAAATCATTTATTCAGTTTAGGCTACAAGTAGCTCTTATGAATGTCGCTATGCCATCGGTTCGTAAGTCTACTCTGGGCGGGAGATCTTGCACTGAGAAGAACCGGCAAGAAACTCAGCAAGTGTCCAGCTCCTTTCTCCCTTACAGCGTCAAAAAAAATAAAAATTGAAAATGCTCTATCATAGCAGGACACTTTCCATTACAAATAAACACAAAAAAATATAAAAGACAACCACAACATGTAAAAAAAAACAAAAAAAATAAACAAATCTAATATATCAAATTTACATCTGGTATAAGTTTCAATTTCCACAATTTCATACAGTACCACTACAGTACTCTAATAAAAGTCAAAAATTGTTTAAGAAAAACAAAGTCAAACTATAGTAATTAATACTAACAATAAGATAAGTATGCAAGAGCAGACCAGCCTCCACAGGCGGCACCCGTTCACGAGTATGACATATGAATCAGCCATCGCTTCGCTCAACCATATTTTAGGGAACGTAACGACCCGACGCACACGCCACCACCGCAGAGACAATAAAGAGAGCATGACACACTCAAGATACTTTAAATAAAAACTTAATGATCTATTTAACGCAACGCTGTTTGTTATCTGTAGGACACTGTTCAAAACTATCATATCAGTATAAAAATTATATAAATTAATTTTATTATGTATATTGATACAAATAGAGTATAATGTGTTTTTTATTACAACCAGGCTGTTTTATCATCTAATTATTCTTTGACTTTAATAATAACCTTTTATAAAAAAAGTGTAACTACTTACAATGTGAAATAACATGTGCAGGCGAGCAGACTAAGATGACCACACATTCTTATCATTAAAATAATCATCAATTTTATAGTAACCTTTTTTCATTAGACCTTGTTTTATTTCTGTCTTAAACTCGTGTAGTGGCAATTCTGTTAGAGTGAAAGGCACTTTATTGTATATTTTTATACATTTCCCAACAAATGAATTACCAACTTTATTGAGTCTAAGTTTTGGAACAGCAAGTTTGTTTTTATTTCTTGTGTTAAAATTATGGGTATTACTTTTTTTTTCGAATTTATCTAAGTTTTTATAAACATAAATGATATTTTCATAAATATACTGTGAAGCTACAGTTAAAATATTAATCTGCTTAAATAACTCTCTCAGCGTATCACGGGGCTTAAGGCTATAAATAGCTCAAATGGCTCTTTTCTGTAAAACAAAAATGGTTTCAATGTCAGCCGCTGAGCCCCACAATAAAATACCATACGACATGACGCTGTGAAAGTAACTAAAGTAAACCAATCTTGCCGTTTCTACATCAGTAAGTGACCTCATTTTTCTAACCGCATAGGCAGCTGAGCTAAGTCTTCCTGCCAGGGCAGCAATATGAGAACCCCATTGTAATTTATGATCTAAGGATTACCTTATTGGGTATTAACCCAGAAAAACTGTCGAGTTAACTATTTCAACTATTTCATCGTTCATAGTGATACTGGTATTAACCTGCTTCACATTGGGCATCGTGAATTTCACACATTTAGTTTTTTTTGCATTAAGCAGCAGGTTATTAGTGGTAAACCAATGTAATATTTGAGAGAGAGTATTACTTACATCGTCAAATATTGCTCTATGTCTATCAACTTTAAAAATCAATGAGGTGTCATCAGCAAATAATACTATCTCACAAAGATCTTCGGTGTAGTAAGGTAGATCATTTACATAAATGAGAAATAAAAGAGGTCCTAATATTGAACCCTGGGGCACCCCCATAAGTAATGGGGCGCCAGAAGAATCAGTACCGTTAATATTAACTTTTTGAACTCTGCCAGTGAGGTATGATTTCAATAAGGTAAGTGAGTTGTCTGAGACACCATAATATTCCATTTTTAATAATAAAGTATCGTGATCGACACAGTCGAAAGCTTTCGATAAATCACAAAAGATACCTATCGCATCCTGTTTCTGCTCCCATGCATCGAAAATATGCTTAATGAGTGCAACTCCCGCGTCGGTTGTATTTCTACCTTAAGTGAAACCGAATTGTTTGTTATGAAGTAACTGGTTATCTGTAAAATGTGACAGCAATTGACTAAAAATAACTTTTTCAAAAATTTTACTAAGAGCCGATAGTATGGATATAGGCCGAAAATTAGATGGGTCACTTTTATCGCCTGTTTTAAATAACGGTATAATTTTACTGTACTTCATTAAATCTGGAAATACACATTCATCAACGCATTTATTAAATATTATTGCTAAATTAGACGCGATAGAAGATATTATAGATTTTAAAATATCAGTAGAGATACCCCAAAGATCCTCAGTCTTTTTTATATTAAGTTGTCTAAAAGCTTTTATTATTATATCAGAATCAATATAGTGAAAATTGAATCGAATATTACATATTTTTACACTCGATACAAGAAGAGACTGGGCAAGATGTTTACAAGAATTTAATTTATTTGATGTAATGAGTGGAATTTTTGAGAAAAATGTTTCAAACGCGCCTGCCACTTCCGTATCACCATTGATGTAAGCATTATCGATTTTGAGTTCAAGTATACGATCACGAGACCTTACTTTACAAGTTTCTTTATTAATGACGTTCCAAGTGGCTTTTATTTTATTTTTTGAATTCACAATCATTGCCCGAATGTAGTTGGCCTTTGCTATGGAACAAACTTTTTTGAACATTTTTGAATAATTTTTAACATATTCAATTACACTTGGATCCTTAGAGTTTGCCTTTATATCATATAATTGATACAATCTATTTCTACTCCTGTAGATGCCAGCTGTGGCCCAATCACTGAATTTAGTTTTAGACTTATCTACTTTGATTAATTTTTGAGTAAAATTGTTATTAAACTCTTTTTTGATTATTTCGAATAGATTGTCGTATAAATCTAACGTAGGAATAGGATAGGAAGTATACAAAGTCAAAGTCAAATATTCTTTATTCAAATAAACTTTAGAAAAGTGCTTTTGAATCGTCCATAATTTTTTTACCTACTACCCATTCAGGACGTCTATTTTTTAGCTGTGGAGAAGAATGGGCGCAAGAAACTCCACAGCTTTAATTCATTATGTAACGACATTTACAAAATTATATGCCGTTACGTTACCAAGTTATACAAGTTTAAAAAACCTTAACAATATATTGGATTAGAAATAGATTGGAGCATTTTAAAACCATGCTGTTTTGTCTTCAATGTAATCAGACACTTTATAATAAGCTTTTTTATAAAGCTTTTCTTTAATAGCGATTTTAAATTTATTAATATCTAGTTTTTGGATATTACTTGGAACTTTATTGTAAAAACGTACACACAGGCCTCTAAATGAATTATTTACTTTGTGGAGCCTAGTATTAGGTACTGCTAGTTTGTTTTTATTTCTAGTGTTTACATTGTGAGTATCACTGTTTTTAGAAAAAGTTTCAATATTTTTATATACATACATTAGGTTCTCGTAAATATATTGTGATGCAACTGTCATTATATTAATATCTTTAAATCTCTCCCTAAGAGAATTACCAGCTTTTAGATTATAAATTGCTCGAATAGCCCGCTTCTGCAGCACAAAGATAGTTTGAATATCGGCAGCATTGCCCCACAGTAAAATGCCGTACGACATTACGCTATGGAAATAACTAAAGTAAACAAGTCTAGCTGTTTCAATGTCAGTTATCTGACGAATTTTCATTACTGCATAAGCCGCAGAGCTCAGTCTACTCGACAATTTATCTATATGTGGGCCCCACTGTAGCTTTGCATCCAACGTAATGCCTAGAAACACTGTGGTGTCCACAAGGTCCACATTCTTATCTTTAATTTTTACACTGGTTTTTACCTCCTTAACGTTGGGTAATACAAATCTTATACATTTTTGTTCATTTAATAGCAAATTGTTAACACTAAACCAATGAACTATCTTTGTGACAGCATTGTTCACATCGTCATCAATCGGCTGTCGTCGTTTCACTTTGAATAAAAGTGAGGTATCATCTGCAAACAATACTATCTCATGTTTGTCTTTTACAAAGTAAGGCAAGTCGTTAATATAAATTAAAAATAAGAAAGGACCAAGAATTGAACCCTGTGGAACACCCATTGTAACCACCGATCCCGGAGATCTTTTACCGTTAACATCAACCCTCTGAACCCTATCACTCAAATATGAGATAAGAAGATTCAGTGATGCATCTCTAATTCCATAGTGGTAGAGCTTCCTGACCAGGGTTTCATGTAAAACACAATCAAAGGCCTTGGATAAATCACAAAAAACCCCTACGGCATCGTGAGAATCCTCCCAGGCATTAAATATTTGAAGAATAAGCTCAACACCAGCGTCAGTAGTCGAGCGACCCCTAGTGAAACCATATTGTCTAGAATGTAAAAGTTTATTTCTATAAAAATGAACTTGAATTTGGTCTAGAATTATCTTTTCAAATATTTTACTAAATGTGGGTAACACAGAAATTGGTCTAAAGTTAGAGGGGTCACATGTGCTACCTGATTTGAATAATGGGATTACTTTACTGTGCTTCATTAGGTCAGGAAAAACACCACAGTCAATGCATTCATTAAATATGCAAGCTAAAACTGGAGCTATTGTCTCAATAACGGATTTAGTGACGTCGACGGAATTACCCCACAGATCAGCAGTTTTCTTTTTATTAAGAGTATTATTAAAAGTTTTAATTATATCTCTAAAATCAATTTTTTGAAAACTAAAATAGTTTTCACTAGGTTTGACATTTTCCTTTAGAACCGCTTCAGCTACAGTGGGGGAGGAGTCTAAAGCCTTTGTAGTTGAAACTGGAATATCAGTAAAAAACTTCTCAAATGCCGCAGCAACATCAGCATCGGAAGTTAAGGTTTGATTTTCGTAGCTCAATTTGTACTCATTGTTACGACTTTTGACATTTCCAGTTTCACTATTTATAATATTCCATGTAATTTTTTTTTTTTATCACTTAGCTTAATCTTTGAACTCAGGAACTTTGCCTTTGCTAATCGACATACTATTTTAAATAACTTAGAATAATTTTTGACATACAATCCATAGTATTATACATGAACATTTGGGCATGAAAAAAGTGTCAGCGCGCTGGGTGCCTAGAATGCTTACAGACAAGCATAAAAAACAAGACTGAGGATTTCTTAAATCAATTTGGAATTGTTACAACAAGATCCTGACCGATTTTTGGCCTGTTCCCGCGGTTAAAAGAACAACTGAGAAGTCACAAATATGGCAATGACGAGGAAGTGATTGCCGCCGTACATAATTTTTTAAGCGGTCAAAATGACGATTTCCAAGTGTATAAACCTCAAAGGTGATTATGTCGAAAAATAAAATAACAATAAATAATATATAACTGATTCATACTCATTATAACTTTTTATTAAACACCCCTAGTACTTACCTATGGTTGGTTAGCATAAAGATTTTTAATTGTATTTCTTCCGACAGCTAGATACAATGAAATCTCGTCGTAGTCAGTTATCCAGTGGTTAAGGATTTCAGGTTAAGTTTAGAGTTGTGAAATATAAATAAAATATCTAAATGAAAGGTTCCATGCTGACAATTCTTCGTTACAGTAATTTAATCACTAACAGTCAGTAGGTACCTATTAATTTCGTTTCATGATCAATCGTCTACAAGAGCGCTCGTTAGGCCGAGTCGCCTGATTCTAAGTAATTCTGGGACAACGCGTTCATGCGCGATAACTCGCAATAATATGCGATTTGAGCCGCCATGCCTCGCCTGTGGCCATTTTAAGTGACAACACCAGCTCAATATGTTCCCACTGCTGGGGTACGAGCCTTCCTATGGATGTAAACACCACAGGGCCCAGTGCGGTGCGGTAGTTATTAACGACTGCAAGTACAGCCAGGATCGACTGCTTTTCTTGCCTTCCGAAGCACGGAGGAACTCTTTGGCTACCCTAAGGTTGCTAACATCAGCATGGCAAACAGACCGCTTTTACCACTGCGCCGTCGAGCTGCTTACTCTCACTACACTGTACTTACTGTTTTTAACCGCCTCTGTGGTCTAGGGGTTAAGGCCACCGGTTTAGACCCAGAGGTCCCGAGTTCAATTCCTAGCGGGGATACATGTTTGTGTACTCGGTTTGGTTGGTAGTAGGGCTTGTTTACCCGCCAGGCTAGCTACCACCATCTTATCTAAATATGTCGCCATAGCATCAATGTTTGTAGCATTGTTGTGTTCCGGCAGCTAGAGATAAGATAGCCAGTGCCTCAGTAGTTGAGGATTCCGGGTGAAGTGCGCTTCCACCTTCGGCCTTATCATCACTTGACATCAGGTGAGATGAATGCTAAGTGCTTACTCGTAAGATATTAAAAATAAACTGTAAAAGACGCAAACGACGGACTTCCTCGTCCGTCTAAATAGATTGCAACCCAACAACCGCTTACAACTTCATCGACTAACACACACAGGGACTGAATGTATCGAAGCAAGCGGGCACAAGTTGTCTGGGTAGCCGATACCTGTTCATTTCGTTTCACGATCTAAGGTCTACAAGAGCGCTCGTTAGGCTGCGACTCGCTCAAATTCTAACTCTGGGACGACACGTCGATACGCGAGGGACTCACAACAACATGGAAAATAGTTTTTAATCACGCAGCTTAAATTTGTCCTCTTTGAGCCGCCATGCCTTGCCCGTTCAACAGAAAACTGACAAAAAATCTGTAATTACCTTGCCGGTAGCCGAAGAAGGGAAAACCTGTGTTTTGAACAAAGCACTCCACTCCTTTGTGGAGGAAAACGAGCGATTAAGTAACGATATAAGTAGCGATGCAATGAGGGTTTTGTTAATCCTACTTGGTGATTAGGATTTTCCTAGTATTACATCTAGAAAAGTTGTATCTAATTTAACTCAGCCAGCACATTATTTCACTGTTAGTTAAGGAATTCACGATCGTATGGCGAACACCATACATGTAAAAATTTCAATCATAATGACAAGACATTGCCCTTTAAAATTTAAACCACTTTCTTGTCAAGACATCCCAAGTGCCTATTTACTTTTTTATTTAGATATCGTTACAGTAAACACGACAAAGAAAAACCAGTTCAAATGAGGTTTATTGTTATCATGGCAGTCGTTATAAAATCAGAAAACCTCTTCGAGTTCCAAAGACTGGGCCAACTTATGAATTTTACTTAAGCAAGAAATAGCGTTTGCCGATTTTCTTGCGGCATCTTCTCAATGCAAGGTCTCCCGTAAGGTTCATAGATTCAAAATGATAATAAAAGTTCTTTAAAAAATACTTTGTTTAATGTTAATTTTGTGTAATAAATACAATTTGTTGTCTATTTTTTGGTTTTCTATTTTTCTATTTATAACTCTATGGTGCAAACATTCGCACTGCGGGGTAACGAATTGAGAAAAGGGTGCATATCCCATGAACAATTATTTATTTATTGCCTACTCTCGCACCCTCAAGACTCACTTTAATTTATACTACTTAAAATTTTTTATCTTTGCTTTTGCTACGAAAAACGGTTGAATTCTTCTCTTTCCCTCTATCTTCCAATATTTTTATTGTTTTCCCATAAACATGGAGTAGCCCTAATCTTTCTTTGTGTCGATGTCGCCCACAAGACCTTCCCCTCCGGATTTCCGCGAAAAGCTTCTGGCACCGTTTCAGCACTCGAAGTACTTACATTTCTATTGTAAAATATCACCACGAATTGTTGGGCTAACGTGATTTATTACTGTCTGCACTCTCCGAAGATCTGTGATCACACCATTGCACGTTTTATTATTGTTCAGGTTTTCTTTGGAACATAATATGATGTGAAAGAGTGAATTCCATCGTACATTCGAGCGCAGGCCGCAAAACGAAATTATTGGTCTAGTTTCGAATCTTATTCATTGGAGTACCTACGTAGCAGTACATCACTGAGATCAAAAATGTCTTTGTTAATAAATGCGTTTGTGTCCGACGTAAGTAAGTAAGTAAGTGTTTTTTACGTAGATCGATAACAAACAAAAATAAGCTGTTTATTTCCTTTTTAAATAAAATGTGTGTTCCTAGAAGTTATAAAATCTCTTTTATTTTAAAGTAAGATTAGCAATATCGTTCATCCTTTCCCCCGCGTAAATGTGTTATAATGGCTCCAAGTCACCCTACATGCACGAAAGCACACGAGGACATAAAATTAAAGTGTCATAAAGCTTGCTTAACTCTTCATAAGGCTGTCTTTCCTAATTTACGAAAATTATAACAAAAGAGGAGCGCTGTTCAATGTGTCAAATGTAATTTCGCGTTGATAGCTCGAAGGGTAGTGAATGCTCACCTTTATACTCGCAGGTATATCGACAATCTCGTTATACAATTTTTGAACATAATACATATTTATAACTTGCGGCCCGCCCGCAACCTCTTCCGCGTAATCACCCGAGAGAATATTTAAAAATACTTTCTTTGCGGTGGTCGGCACCCTGTAAGGAACCTATATCTGCCAAATTTTAAGTTTGCACAATGTTATTATGTTGAGTTTCTGATATTTCGTGATTACAGTGGACTGACTTTGTGACTGTACTAGGGACTAGTCAGTAGCAGTACTTGGATTGCATTGGTTCAATAAGACTAACTGCACAAAAACAGATTTTGTATTAGTACTAATACTTAGGACAGCTCAAAACTCGTCCCATCCAAACTTCCGGATAAGTTCAAGTCAAACTATCGAGTTTCTGTAGTAGCGGGGCATTAACGGGCAAACAATGCACCGCCAACGTCTTTCATCGCACCGCTGAACACTTGTGCTTCCGTAAGACAGCCGTTTTATAATAACTCCAGCCTCCGAATAAGGACTTTGTTTAGCACCGACATTTACTATAAGTTCTCACCGTTTCTTTACATAGGTTTTAACTGAACTGATGATAAATTACGATATATATAAATTTTACGACTTCCTTGGCCGAGTGGCTTGCACACCGGTTTTCATGGTGTCGTCATCTCTGAGGTCCCGGTTTCGATCCCCGGGCGGATCAATTTAGAAATTTTTAAAGTTTTAAAGTTTTTCTAAATTGTTTCGGGTCTGTGTGTTTCCTATGTACAATAAGTATGTATTTAAGTATATTAAGTATGTTTATCCGTTGTCTAGTTAACCATTTCTCGAGTTTCTTAAGGAAGCTTTTCTTGGGGCTAGATAATTGGTGTGAGTGTGGGAAACATTTATTTATTTATTTATGTAAAGATGGGAGCGCACTTAAACCGGGCTTCTAAATTAATGAGAAACTACCTACGACTACAGGATCACCATCACTTAGAAATCCAAACCAACCAAATCGAATTAATGCATCGAAATTTTGAATTGATCTGGTAGTCGACCGCTTTTCTAAAAAACCTGTCAAAATACTTGCATAGACAGTTTATTCTCTCAGAACAATATCTAAAAGCTTTAGTTATTATTTTGAGGTTATTCTGTTTTTATCGACGATCAAATAACTTAACATAACATAACATAACTTGCCAATTATATAATAATCCATAGCTTCGATATCCCGACGTTCGACATTTGGTCACGTTTGTAGACATCGCTCACGAGGACCAAAGTTGTGTATGTATATGTAATATTTCGATGTATAATACCAGTACTCAATATTTTTAATGCAAACTTTAATGAGGTATGTAAATTACAGGTGTTATTACATAACATTAATAAATATGATGATTATAGACCTTATCGGGCATAAGACCTTCAGGTTTTTCTGATTAATAGTGTAATAACTATCAACCCAAATCTGAAAGACATCAATAATGTGTACTAAAAACAGTGGAATACCAACCAGTACTACTAACTATAACATTAAGGTGG
The DNA here is from genome assembly GCA_947562085.1 of Eudonia lacustrata. NCBI lineage: Eukaryota > Metazoa > Arthropoda > Insecta > Lepidoptera > Crambidae > Eudonia > Eudonia lacustrata. The sequence continues at coordinate 8,558,981 of OX387327.1, read as the reverse complement.
CTTAACAAGATCTCTTATTAAGTTCCAAACTTGGTTCCATGTTAGCCTGGCTCCTGAATTAAGTGATACTAGTCGCAAGGCGGACTATTCAGGGTACTCTCAGGAAGTGAGCATCCCCTTAATAATGTGCTGTTACTACAGCCTGACCTGGTTAAGCAACAAACTCAAGGGTTGCTAGATGAGATTTCTCGAATTTCCCCTGATTCAAAATTATTTTTCCTCAAAATTATACTTTTTTTAGAAAAAAATCCCAAACCTGATTTGACGTAATTTACAAATAAAAACAGCATTAATATATTATTTATATACAAAACTTTTCAGTGAAACCGGATCAAACAAATTTAATGACTCTAACGAAACGAACGACGACGCTTTCAACTATCAATCAACAAACAATTTCCACTTTGTTTAGACTAGGCTTCGGTGAGTTATTCGTTCGGAAATAGTCAACCTCAAAGTTGAAATTACTTCCCCAAAAATTTCCCCTAAAATATAATTTCCCCAAAACTTCTCCAAATGCCAACTTTTCCCCCAAAATGGGGAAAAAAACCCCCAATCTGGCAACCAATTGGCCCAATCGGGCAATCTGAGATTGGGGATCACCAACCCGCATTGGGCAAGCGTGATGATTAAGTCAATACCCACCAATTGTAGTGATGAATTGATTTCAATGATGGAAACCTTTGCCCAGCAGTGGGGCAGTCATAGGCTATTAACTTTACTTTACTATACATTACATTATACCATATAATCTTTAAAGTGCAATCTTTTTCAAACCTTTTAGCCAATTCAGAAACTTTCATGTTTAAGGAAATACATAAATGACTCGCGCACGAAGGGTTCCGTACCATTATCTATATAAAACGAAAAAAATCATGTCAAATCATGAAATACATCATCCTGTGAAACTATACTCAACTGTCTAACTAACACGGTTCATGAGATACAGCCTGGTGACAGACGGACAGACGGGCGGACGGACGGACAGCGGAGTCTTAGCACTAGGGTTCCCGTTTTACCATTTGGGTACGGAACCCTAAAAATTGCTGACACCTTTTTCTAATGATTAAAGGAGATAATTGTCGATCACTGGTTCCTGTTGTCGAAGACTGCCACTGCCGTACCAATTTTTTTTTACAATTTCAAACTTTGTAATTTGTAACTATAGGACGAAATGTGTAAAGACTCTTAATGAAACATCTTAAAATCAATAATTAGGAAGTTCTGAGAATAGACCTTTCTGTAATATGTAACTATAGGACGAAATGTGTAAAGACTCTTAATGAAACATCTTAAAATCAATAATTAGGAAGTTCTGAGAATAGACCTTTCTGTAATTTGTAACTATAGGACGAAATGTGTAAAGACTCTTAATGAAACATCTTAAAATCAATAATTAGGAAGTTCTGAGAATAGACCTTTCTGTAATTTGTAACTGTAGGACGAAATGTGTAAAGACTCTTAATGAAACATCTTATAATCAATAATTAGGAAGTTCTAAGAATAGACCTTCCCCTTCAGCGTTGACGACATTACGCCACGGTAACTGTGACGATGTTATTACTATATAAGGTCATATTTTATCAACTGCAAATATTTACAGGATAAAAACTATTTATGAAAAAACCTTAAATTTTTATACGCTATATTTCAAGAAAAACGCCAAAAGACATTTCGATTAAAAAGTAAAATAAAGCACTTTCGGTAGTTTCAATTCAAAGAAGCCGAAACAGAGAGGCCGCAACGCCTTCACCGCTTACACGTGCCCGTAGTTTCATTCAAAGGAGCCGACAGAGAGGCCGCTCTTAAAAATATTACAATATTTGTGTCAGGAAAAGTAAAAAAAAAACTAGCCTGATTTTTTTTATTTAGGCCTTATTTCTCTGATATAATTAGATGTTTTGTGAAAATATTTGCAGTTGATAAAATGTGACCTTATATAATAATAATGATAAAAGAAAATAAACTTATTTATTAGGATATTCTTTTCTAAAGTTTACGCGAACACTACACATTGAAATGAAACAACTTTTGCGGATCTGCTTGCGTTTATTTTATACATTAGCTTTAATTAATGTTTATCCTGACGTTTCAACCCCTTTGCAGCGTCCAGGATAAACTTTAATTAAAACTAATGTGTATAATAAAGTTGTTTCATTTCAATTATTTATTAAATTTATTTTCTCACCACAAAATAATATTAACGAAGGCTAGCTTAAAATACAATGACAGGGATTATTTTGTGGCAGACTGGTGTCTTAAATAGGCAATAGATTGCCTGTCATTTAGAGCAGCAGGTCCGACCTCAGACATTTTTAATAATAAGCCTGTTTACAGTATACATGTCGCTATTACATTACAATAAAGCATAATAGCTAACGCCTTAGGACGGAGTAAGTTCATATGCGGATGCAGCAGAAGGCAGGCCCGATTAACCATCGGTGCCTTGACAGGGCCCTATGCCACAAATCAAATGCTTCACGGAAAGCAGCTTTCAACAAATAGTTTATGTAGGGCATGTGTAGAGGAAACGGAGTCAATGCAGCACCTACTGTGTGACTGCGACTCTTTGGCTAGGAAAATAATGGGATTCCCTGGGGTCGGCCTATCCGAAACCGGAGGACTTCAGGCTCTTTGCTCTTGAAAACGTTGCCAAAATTATGGCATCTATCTTTACAGAGGAGGAAGAGAGGATGGGGTTGCACAAAAGATCTCGATGAGTCGAAGTGTCACTGCAAGAAGGAAACCTCAGCAGGCCCCACTAAGATAAGATAATAGCTAAATTTAATTAAATCTATAACAGAAAGGTGTGTACATAAATAAATAAGTATGTTAATAATATGTAAGTAAGTAAGTTTCAAGTGCAAGGAGAGCCCTCTATGTGAATTTGATACTGATTCCAACGCGACAGTCCAACACTTGTTGTTAGACTGCCCAATAAACGCAAAAGCGAAATATGAACTGAAATTTAAAACGATGGGCTCGTGGACATTAACACAATAACTGCATAAATAAGCAAGACAAAGTCTAGGCAGAAACTAATAAAATATATGGAGGCTATTGTTAAAGGAGCAAATCATAGGAACAATAGTAAGATATGTATGTGTATAAAATGTTCATACATAAAATATATGAGTTACAATATAATATAAAAGGGGTTTTAAATTTAAGTAAAAAATTGTATGTAAATAGTACAGTACCTATGTAAATATGTAAATAGATTAAGTAAATTGTATTAGCCTTAAGTATATTTACTATTAAAGAGTAAGAGGATGGCGCTTTAATAAAAAAAACCGGACAAGTGCGAGTCGGACTTGCCCACCGGGTTCCGTACAAAATTAAAAAAGGACTAAGTAGGTACGCTTAACAGTGCAAACTGTTAGGTACTACATACACCAAAGTTATTAGGTACCTACCTACTACCTATACTTATAAAAGAGGGAAAAGGTCTTTCTTTTTTAATTCTTCGTCATAAATTGAAAACTATACATCATAAAAATAATTAAAAATCTGTTTAAGCTTGTGCAAATTAAGCTCTTTCATACGATACCCCACGTGACATGGGTTTGACTTTGTTTTTCTTGAACAATTTTTGACTTATAGAGTATTGTAGTGGTATGACATTGTGGAAATTTAAATTTTTACCTGATGTTTTGTTATCTTAGATTTTTATTTTGTTTTTTTTTAGATTCCCTTGAGTGTCGAAATATACGTTTTTTGCGACATAAACAGCCGTATCTTTTTTTTTATTAGCTTAGAAGTTCGATTTTTTCACAGCTTCAAGGAAACGCAGACTTGAGTATATTGTTTAATTTTCCGAGATAAAGGGTCTTGACAGGCAGACAGACAGACGGACAACAAAGTGATCCTATAAGGGTTCCGTTTTTACCTTTTGAGGTACGGAAACCTAAAACAAGTAAGTAAGTAAGTAATTGTAGTTCACTTCAGTAGTCTATCAGAGCATGAAAGAAGCTATGTGGATTAAACCAGTTCTCGCATTCATCCCGTTCCCGAGCATCTGTCGTTGGGCTACCGACCGAACGCTTCAATTTCATTCCATTTCGCTTTCAATATCCCAGTTGTTCGGTGTTGACGCCATTACGCTACGGTTATTGCGACGATGTTATTACAAAATTTGGCAGGCTTCGCTCGCTATAGAGGAGAGATGGGGGGTTGTTAACGAAACTGTCGCCCCGGACTTGTCAAGTCGTTGATGTGATTAACACTAAAATTTGTTGTAGTGATAATCTTTACTCAACCTTTACTATAATTTAAGGTAATACTATTTTCTTAGTGAGCCCGTTGGAAGGTATAAGCTTGGAATAGATAACACGTGGTTTGCTCCCGTGATGTAAACTCAATTTCAAATTCGAGTAAAGAGAAAAAACACGGTGTAACTTTTCGAAGCTTATACGGAAGTTATACTTTTTTTTTTTTAGTTGATGGCGATTCTTGCGATTAGCACATTTAGCCAGTGTCAAAGTAATTTTTCTTACAAGTAATACATAAATAAACAATATTTCCTTATATGATGATGATGAATGATATTAGAAATGGGAAGTAAGAAATGATATACCCCCCAACCCCTCGAGTATCTCAGTAAAGATGTGGGGCTTTATTAAGTCCTCACGCGAGCTTCTTGAGAGAATTTGAAAAGTAACGTTGCACTGTTTTGTTTCATTTGCCAACACTTATGCACACTCACGAACACTTAACGGTTAATAATCCACCATTATTTCACATTAATATTCGACATAACACAAATTTTAGAAAATAAAACAAAACCGCAAACATGACGCTTCACTTTCCCGCCAAGAAGCCGGGTTATACTTTACATGCTAAAAAGTGTTTGTTTGTTTTACCTTCACGTCAAAACGAGACAACGTAATGATTTATTTGATTGATGACGTTCTGAATTTGTGCACAGGGTACGTAGTGCGAGTTTGATTCGCCATTCGATCACGTTAACGAAAACAAGAATTTGTATGGCAAAATTTAACTCTCCACGTGTACCACTAGAGGCGCTGCTTCAATGCCGTACACATTTTCGTTTTTGTACAAATTTTGCCTACACCCAGAGGTGTTTATAACACTCGAAACTGTTATAACTTTAATCCCGGTTAATTAAAATATTCCCGGGGGCACGCGATAAAGATTTTTGTGACAATTCGAATTTGACACGGGTGAAGCTGCGGGCGCAAGCTAAGGTGTTTATAAGACTCGAAACTGTTAGCTATAATTTTAATCCCGGTTAATTAAAATATTCACGGGGGCAAGCGATAAAGATTTTTGTGACAATTCGAATTTGACACGGGCGAAGCCGCGGGCGCAAGCTAATGAGAAGATAAAAATAACGACTCCTTTTGGCAGTATCGTAATTAAGTTACTTGGTCTAATATATTTTTATATATCTTGGGCTACATTCCCATATATCGGGCAGTGTGTTGCGAATTTTTTGATGCATAGTAATGGTTTGTAATCTTTTTTTTTATTTGTTACGTAAGCGCTTGGCCTTCGATGCACCTGATGATAAGTGATGATAAGGCCGAAGGTGGAAGCGCACATCACTCGGAATCCTCAACTGAGGTACTGGCTATCTTGTCTCTAGCTGCCGGAAAACAACAATGCTACAAACTTTGATGTTATGACGACATATATAGATAAGATGGAGGTAGCTAGTCAGGCGGACAAACAAGCCCGCCACCAACCAAACCGAGTACACAAACGTGTGTGTGTGCTGGGAACCGAACACGGAACCTCTGGGTTTAAACCGGTGGTCTTAACCACTTGACCACAGAGGCGGTTAAAAATCTCTCACCTTATTGGTGTTCAAGTATCTAAGTACCCATCAATAGTAGCGATGACTTCATTTCACTGAATCTGGCAAATACTGGCAATTGAATCTAGAAACTATGCCGGAAATAGTTTTATCTGCTTGTAGTACGAATTCCATCTTCGACGTTTAATAGTAAATCTATCTTATCGAACTTTTACGGAATTGGAACGTCTGTCTCGTAGTACAGAGCTGAACACTTTGCCGCTACTCTTGTAGTCATGCATGCTCGGGATCGTATCACGGATAGGAATAGACCTAACCTGAATGTTTGATAAAAACATAAGTCTCAAGAAAATGTATGGAATCAGGCGATCCGCTGTAGAAATTCATGGCACACAATTAAAATATGTAGACTTAATTCCGCTCAGTATAGTAAAGTTAGCGGAAATAAAACCACATAGTTTAATTTGTTTTTTATATGTCTCAATAAACTTAACTAATTCTAAAGAACAATTGCTCGCTTAATATATATAGAACACTAGAATTCTAATAGACTGAGACTGATCTAACACTAATAATAATAATAATAATAATTATCTTTATTAACCACAAAAGCATAATACAGGTAAGATTTGTCCTGCCTCCAAAACTAGGCTACAAGCCTGTATGTCAGGAGGCAGTTGCTCTCCAAATGGGGTACATTACAAAATAGCTTAAGCAGACTTAGTAAAAAAACACTGTTTCTATTTTTTGATTATTTTTTGTTAAAGCCCCAATAGTACATAAATAGTAGTCCTGTAAAACCCATTCAGAAACTAACGGAGCTATGAGACCACGACATCTCGCATTCATCCCGAACATCTGTCGTTGGGCTACCGACCGAAGGCTTCAATTTCATTTCATTTCGCTTTCAATATCCATAGTTCGGTATATCTACACATTGTGTAGAACTTTATTGACTCAATACTATTGTATGATGTTTAAAATTACTACGAATAGACGAAAGTAGCATGCGTCATGAATTAAAATCAGATACAATAAAATAAAACAAGCCATTACTCGCTACTTAGCAATTATTTCGTAAAGTCATTGCTTGTTCTTAGAAACGTCACTAAGAAAATTTCATTCTTTAAACAAGTAACGTTTATTACTTACTTAGGCAAAATAATAAGTATATATTGTTACTTCCTCAGAATACAGAACATTCTGAGGTTACTTCATATTGCTATTGGTTATGGTTCGGGGAACAGAAATACTTTTTCAATTTGTTGTAATGAATCACTAGAAATATTATCTAAGATAAGAAAAAAGTTTTCTTATTATATTATTATTCTTTTTATACTCCGAACTTTCACACGAAATATAACCTCAATATAAGCTTATCACAAGCTTGTCACTGAGAAATCTAGATTGCTTGAGTAAATCTTGATCTTAAACAACATGTATGTGCATTATATATGGACATGTCAAGCGCATTCGACCATGTCGACCATAATATACTTCTGCAAAAACTTTACTCCTACGGTATAAGAGGTGTAGCCCATGATCTAATAAGGTCATATCTTAGAAACAGGAAACAGTATACTATTGTAACAAAGTTATGTGAGGAATCAGGAATAAATAAGAATTATTCGTCAGACTGCAGAGATGTGAAGGTAGGCGTACCACAAGGGAGTATATTAGGCCCTTTGTTCTTCATTAGATATATAAATGACCTTCCAAAGTCTATTGAACACCCTATGATAATGTTTGCCGATGACAGCACTGCCATAATCAAATGTATTAATAGTCACACCTATGAAGAAGAAATAAACAATGCCATGAAAAAACTGAATGTCTGGTTGGAAAGAAACAACCTGATACTTAATACTAATAAAACAAAAATTATGCATTTTAGACAGAAAACTCCTCTACCAAATGTGACTCTAAAAGCTAATGATGATGTAATAGAATCAGTCTGTAACATTAAATTTCTAGGTGTCCAAATTGACTATGAAATGAACTGGAAGTCTCATACTGAAATGCTTTGTAAAAGACTAAGTACGTCTACTTATGTCTTATACAAGCTTTCCAAAAAAGCAAACACAGAAACTGTTGTTATGGCCTATCATGGATACATAGTGTTACTCACAAAGATATTTCTTGTACAGGTGTTGAGGCTGCTGAGGCGTTTGCTGATTATTTTTCCAGCGTTTTCATGAAACAAACGCCACTGCTTAACGGTAACATATGTCACGAACAGGGTTTTCAGGGTGATAACATCGGGCTTCCTAAATTGTCACTTCAAGATATTGAACGCGGTCTGAACAAATTGAAGTCGAGTAACTCATTTGGTCCTGACGGTGTGCCTAGTTTTATTCTTAAAACCTGCAAAAAACATGTGATTCTTCCGCTTTACCACATTATGACCCTCTCTCTCAGAAGTGGTAACTATCCCACACAGTGGAAGCTTTCTAGGGTGACACCCATTCCAAAAACAAAAAATAGGACCCATGTAGATGAATACCGGCCCATTGCTATTTTGTGTGCAGCTGCAAAGGTCTTCGAAAATATCCTGCACGAGGAGATATATAGACAGGTGAAACAGCGAATAGGCGACGAGCAGCATGGTTTCAGACCGGGGCGCTCTGTCAATACAAACCTTCTTTGCTTCGTGGACTATGTCTCTGATGCCATGGATCGCGGGCTGCAAGTCGATGTAATTTACTTTGACTTCCAGAAAGCCTTTGACAGGGTCGACAATGACATTCTGTTGCGAAAACTTTCTGTCATTGGTTTCGCTCCCAATTTCGTGAAATTCTTCTCGGACTGCTTGAGAGACCGACGCCAATATGTGAAGCATGGTTCTTATGTATCCTGTGAATATCATACTAGATCTGGTGTCAGTCAGGGCTCAGTGCTCGGTCCTCTCCTCTTTCTAATCATGATCCATGATTTACCTAAAGTATTGGTTAGCGCTAAATGTTTATTGTATGCTGACGACCTGAAGCTTTTCTTTGAAATCAAATCTAACAGAGATTGCCTTAGTTTACAAAATGACATTAACAGTATATATGAATGGAGTTTGATAAATAAAATGCAATTTAATAATAAGAAATGTAATGTAATGACTTTTGATCGTAAAAAAAACCCAATTAATTATAATTATAATATGAATGCCGTATCTCTCAATAGAGTCAATTGTATAAAAGATTTAGGTATAATGTTCGATCGTAGCTTGACTTTCCACGATCACATATCTTCTCTCGCCAAAGAGTGTTATCGTCGTCTAGGCTTCGTTTTGCGAAATGCCAAAGATTTTCAAAATCCACAAGTTCTTAAAACCTTATATAACTCTTTGGTTAGGAGCAAACTCGAATCAAGCGCGTGTGTCTGGAATCCGCACCAGGTAACCTACGCACGTATGCTTGAAAAGGTTCAAAAGGCTTTTCTAAGAGCTCTTTATAAAAAAGCCTATGGTTATTACCCGTTTCGATACCCGACCAAGTTTTTACTCGGGCACCTAGGCTTCAACTCTTTAGAGGTGAGAAGAATTTTTGACCAGCTTAGCATCTGCCTTAAAACATTAAGAGGATCAATTGATTGTATCCTCTTGCACAACCTATTGTGCGTCCTGTTCGTTCCTGACAGTCCTGAGCCTCCTCCGGCACGCCGGCGCGGTCCTCCTCAGCAATATAATCTTTTTCAAGTAAGTCAAGGCCGTACCGTATCGCGTGCGAACTCTCCTTTGGTTCGATCTCTGTGCCATCTCAATGCACTCCGTGATGCCAATGCTGATTTTGATTTCTCATTTGACAATTGGTCAACTATTAAACAGGCATTACTGAGTTATTCTGAAAGTTTGTGGGACCAATGGAGTAATGTTTGTAACTCTGACGATGAAGATGGAGAATGATGTATTTATTGTTATGTATAATTGTATGTATAATTTAATTAATGTATAATAAATTATTTTTTATTAATGTATAATTATATTCTGTTATCATTTTATAATAATTAATTTAATTTCGAATTGTATAATTGTGTGATAAATGTAATTGATTTATGTCGTTTTTGTCACAATAAATAAATAAATAAATAAATAAATAAATAGAATCCATATTACGATATGGCATAATGTTTTGGGGGAATTCCTGTAACAAAAACGTGGTCTTTATAGCACAAAAAAGATGTCTAAGGGCCATTAAGGGTCTAAAGCCTACTGATAGTTGCAAACCAGTTTTTAAACAACTTAATATTTTGACTCTCCCATCCTTATATATTTTTGAAGATGCGGTATTTGTCAAGAAAAATCAACACGCTTTTTCCACTTTTTCAGAAATAAATGCTCATAGAAACCATAGACCAGGACGTGGGAACAAATTGTGCGCCCTTAAACATAAAACTACATTATTTTCAAATAGTTTCTTTGGTATGGCTAGTAAAATATTTAATAATATCCCGAATGACATCAAAATGTCACCAATTAATTGACTGACTAATTAACTGTTCAAGAAAGACTATTAATTCTCCAAATTGAAAAAGTCTATTATAAAACCGAAGACTTTCTTACTGACTTTTCCATATGAAATTATAGGGACTTGAATAAAAATTTTGACATGAATGTATTATTATAATTTTTTACTTACTTTTGACATTATAGCACAATTTAGTATTAATTTAATTTTTTTAACATAATGATGACATCGCATACAACTTGACATTCTTATACTTAACACAATTTAATACTGACACTTAATTTATGTAATCAATCATGTCATATTAACGTCATATTACTTTTTCTATTAATTTAATATTGATTTTCCAAACCTATATCAAATTATTGTATACCTTGTTAACGGTGGAAATGTAGTGAAACACCTAAAACCCAACAACAGCAATATGTATACTAACCTACATTTCACAATAAAGAGATTTGTATTTGTATTTGTATTTGTATTTGTATTTGTATTTGTAAAGATACTCGTATTGAAGACTATCTTTTGACGTTTCTAGCTTCATCGGTTTATACAAGTATTACTTTTGCTTAAGTAAAAGCTTTTACTCATTTATAAATACGGGTGTTAGTCTTTTTGTATGGCTTTTAGGGCCTTTAGGGCTTTTACCCTACACGTGACCCCTGGGTGGTGTTAAATGAGTGACACTGTCAGAGTGGTAGAGCCACGCTGCGTTGCAGCACGAAATGGGCCGGCTCCTCCGGTGTAATACCACCCGCTCACAGAATATAGGCGTGAAACAATAGCACTCGTTGCTGTTGTGTTTCGTCCGGTGAGTGAAAGTACCGGAGGCCCATCTTTCACCCGTCTCCCTTCCCAATTTCTACTTCCTCCTCAAGATCCAAATCCTTCCTCAAGGCCGGGAACGCATCTGCGATTTCTTTGGTTTTGCGGGTGTTCATGGGCGGCGATGATTACTTTCCACCAGGTGACCCGCCTGCTAGTTTGCCTCCTTTTAATATAAAAAAAAGTGACGATACGACGATACACAGCTGTTAGCACTGTGACTGCGGAAAATTGGGATCTGTTTATTCCGTCTCTTCTTTCAATTATTTCTGATCGCTGCAAATTGATTACACGCCCTTTGGCCGTCTGCAAACGATACTCATTTAAATACGGGTATTGTGAAACCGAAATGCATGGGAATGAATGAATTTGTTCGTATTGTTTCAAGTGCTACAGAGATTTATTTTAAATAACTTGGACCATATTTTATGTTGTACAGATGGGTTTTTTTTAGAGAGATTGCTGATTGCCTTAAACGGCATTTTCAGCGTCACCGGGCTTTTTTGGGGGCGGCGAGGTACGTAAGGGGTACCTCAAGCCATTTGAAACGGGTTTTCCGTCTATGGTCAAACGTGCGATTCGTCAAAATATCCTTTTTGTCAAAGGCTCGTTTGGTCAAAGGTAACAAATCACCTTCGGAGGTTTTCTAGAGGGAACGGCATCGCACACTTAAAAGTGAGCGTCCCCGTGCCCTACCAGATTCTCCGAAGGGTTCGGATCGGATCGGGTATAGATGGGTGGTTGCTTATTGGTGTAGTGGAGTTATGCAACTCGATGGGTCGAGGTCCCCAAGTTATTATAGTAATTGACCGCCTCTGTGGTCTAGTGGTTAAGATTAACGGTCTCAAACCCAGAGATCCCGGGTAAGATTCCCTGCGGAGGTACAAGTATTTCCTCGGTTTGGTTGGTTGGCTTGTTTTAAATCCGCATAGTTAGCTACCACCATCTCATCTAAATAAGTAACATCAGTGTCAGTAGTATTGTAGTGTTCCTACAGTTAGAGATATTATTTCACATAAGTTAGCTAGTTCCTAAGTAGTTGAAGACACTTTCAGTCTTATCGTCAACTAGTGTTTATTTTTCTGTGCCAAAGATTATGCAGCGTATTAGTAGATATGACAGATTTATCTACAACTAGCCGTCACCGGCCCGCTTCGCTGTACGAAAATTTGTGATTTTTTTTTTATATCCTATTATTTGCACAATCTCATGTTCTTACTACATACAAATTTTCAACACGATAGTCAAGCAATGTTGACACATGGATAGGGAGAAAGGGCCATAAACCAAAACGCGGACCCGTTCGGATTAATAGTTGTTTTTCTTCTTTTTAGGGTGCCTCTCCAAAGAGTGAAGGTTGGCAGTCAGCTCTGCATACTTGGTCCTGTCTGGCCAGGCGAAAAAGTTCAGTGGCACTCGCTATTCCCGTCCACTCCCGAATATTCCGCCACCACGACTTTCTTCTGCGATCAGGTCTCCTCTTTCCAGCCACTTTTCCCATCATAATAAGTTGCAAGAGTTCGTATCTTTCGTGCCTGAGCACCTGACCCAGATATGCAACTTTTCTCTGCTTGACAGTGTGCAAAAGTTAACGTTTCTGGCTGACACGTTGCAGAACTTCCTCATTTGTAATTTTCTGAGTTCAGGATATAGACATCATGCGTTTGTATGCCCACATTTCGAAAGCTTCTATACGTTTCCTGAGATCTTCGTTAATAGTTCAAGCCTATCCTCATCCGCATCCGTAAAGAAGTATAGGCCAGATGTAACACTGGAGAAGACGTATTCGAAGTGGGATTGTAAGGCTTCGGTTGCAAATGACCTTTCTCATTTTTCCAAAGGCACTGCGGGCGATTTCTATGCGAGTTTTAATTTCTACATCGCTGTCCCAGTTTTGTGTAAGCCAAGTGCCAAGGTACTTATATTTGGTCACCTGTTCCAGTTTTTGGCCCGCGACTGAAACGCTGGATTGGGAGAGCGGAGATGACCATAGTAGTTAATGACTACTAATGCAGCAGGGACCAACAGCTTTACATGCATTCCGAAGCGCGGAGGAGCTCGAGATGTTAAATTTTTGGTCACCTATCCGATGACTGGCCTTTGCAAAAGTTGCTTAATATTGGCAATCGCAGAACATCGAGCTCCTCTCAGCAGTGTATGATAATAGACTAATTTATTTAAAGCTGATAACTCTTATGTTGAATAGCTTCTAGTATTGGTAGACATGGGCATAGCGTATACTCACTACAATATTTAACGGGGTCGGCCTGGGCTATGTTTAGTATAGTCTAGACATTGGCATTTATGTGTAATATATGCATTCGGTCGGTCGGATTGGCCCACGTGCAAACAACTTATTTTGATAACTCCAGCGTGAGGTGAAATTTTTTAATTAAAGCTGGCTTTAAGTTGGGTTTGGTACCCATTTATTCAATTGCAGATTTTGACTATCGCAATCACAAAGCATCTTGTAGATTTTGGTTATGTTTTAGTCTTCGATCAATTATGTAGGTACTAGTTAGAAGATCCGGAACAAAAATGCATCTCGAAAGTGGCCTGTTACTTAATATTTACTGTCATCGCCACAAACGTCCTTTTGGCTCCGCGACACCAAAGTCACCTACAAGCGCTAATCGGGAATCTAGTACTATTGAAGACGCATGTAAATATAATAAGTATAGTTTAAATAGTTCTCACTAGATGGCGCGGTTCGTATTCTGACTGAATCGCGCTATCGAAGTGTCTTAATAAATAGCATATAGGTCATATACTTTGACAATAAAGTTGTTACCTATTTAGAGCATAAAAGCTACTAGCGGTTTCATTTTCAACCCTAATATTATTCCCTTCAGTACAAAGGTATACCATTTTACATTGGTCCTTCGAGCCGGATATAAGGACCATTTTTCAAAATTTGGCGGCTGACTATGTTTGGTGTGTACGCAGCCTTTATTCCGTTATATTATAGTATACGTTGTTGCGTAGTTCATCAGCATTCGCGACACATAATACAAAGTACAACAATTACCGGCCGCCGGCCAAAAGCCAGGCACTACCCAACAACGTAACAACGTGTACTCAATGTAGTACATATTAGTAGTTCGATTCAATAAAACGTAAGTTTGACCCCACCCGATCCTCAAAATACCACTACACATTTACAGAATACACTAAACATACACACTAGTTAAGGCCTAAGACACCGTACTCGCAGAACAAGGGTACGACGAGCCGTTTCACACGCGCTCTATACCAGGTACAGACATGTAGTGAAGTGACATGAAGTGCACTTCCACCAATTGGCCTTATCATCACCTAACATCAGGTGAGATCAAGGCACCGTAAAATATAAAAAAAATACTGAATAACCCTTGCTCCAACTTGGTAGCTGACTAAGAACACGTTTGGTGCGAGCGCGGCCTAATCGTCAACATGTCGACTGTTTTGTTCACAATAATGGCGGGTTAAACAATATGTAAAAAAACCCCTGTCCGATCGCAAAGGGGGTACATAGATATACACATATAACAAATATAACAAAAATAATAATAAAAAAAAATCATGAAAATAAAAGACTTATCGTAATTTAAAACTTAAGTTTTTTGTACCGAAATTGCTCTAATTACCCCAAAATCTAGCTAATTTTATAAATGTGACCACACTTTCCATCAATGGTGGCGGCGCTAAAGGTCCTACCTACCGAAGTGCCGACAAAAGTATTGCCATGTAAGTTTTGTCGTTTAACAAATTTTTTATCAGGGTAAAAAATTTTCGCTTATTATTTTAAAATAATAATGTAAATAGAACCGAATCTCGATACTTAGTTAGCACCTTTACGGATTAGACAGGGGTTTTTTTACCATATTTTACAAGAGTTATACGCTATAGCGTGAACCGGCATAGTGTAAAAACGAATATACAGTCATGCTTATCAAATATATACATGACACTTATTATTATTATTA
Organism: Eudonia lacustrata; assembly: GCA_947562085.1. Classification (NCBI taxonomy): domain Eukaryota; kingdom Metazoa; phylum Arthropoda; class Insecta; order Lepidoptera; family Crambidae; genus Eudonia; species Eudonia lacustrata. Next base: position 8,543,958 of record OX387327.1, on the reverse strand, counting down.
TTATCAGCCACTACTTTCCCACTGCAAGACAAAGGCCTCCCCTCCCTCCTTCCCCCTATCTCTATTTTGAGCTAGTTCACATAATACATTACAGTTTATTTACAAACTAATACAAAAACAAGATAATAATAAAACTACTTAAAATTAAACTTACAAAAAACTATAAACTATATCTACTATTAACTATAAATAAAAAATTTGCCCCAAATCATCCCTATAAGGCAGAGTGCCCAGTAAGCTAGCAGCATTGCCACGTTAGATAGCTATGCTTATACATTACATTATACTTACTAAATTTAAATAACTAAACCTACTTGTTAATTATCAAAATTTATTTAATTTGTGAAACACATGTATTAAAAGAGCCTCTCTGATTTGCATCAAGAGCATACAAAATATCTTAAAATTGCAATGTTATCTACTTATCCTAATGAAATAAAATGGTATACTTACATCAAAACGAAATTGTATTAAATATCAGTATTATAATTAAAATTACAATCCTACTAATATTACAAACGCGAAAGTTTGTAAGTATGGATGGATGTTTGTTACTCTTTCACGTAAAAACTACTAAATGGATTTGGATGAAATTCGGCATACAGATAGTTTATAACCGGAAATAACACATAGGATAGTTTTTATCCCGATATTCCTACGGGAACGGGAACCACGCGGGTGAAACCGCGAGCGGCCGCTAGTGTTAAATTAATTAAAAAGCATGGTTGCGGATACTTTATTGAACCCGGGACCGTCGGGTAAAGGCTAAGTAAGTGCTTTGCCACTCGGCCACCGGGAGTTATATCTACTATATAATAGTGTCACAGGAAGGAGTACTTTCTGTGCATATGCCTTAAAATTAGTATCATCATCATCATCATCATCAGCTCATTTTTATGTCCTCACTGCTGAAGCACGAGCCTTCCCTATGGATGGATAGGGAGAACGGGCCATAAACCACCACGCGGGCCCACTGCGGATTGGTGGTTGTTAACGACTGCTAATGCAGCCGGGACCAACGGCTTACGTGCCTTCCGAAGCACGGATGAGCACGAGATGATAAAGTTTTGGTCACCCATCCGATGACCGGCCTTTGTGAAAGTTGCTTAAGACGACGCATTGCAAAACAATTAATCTAATATGGAGCGTTTGCGCCCATAAGAAAAACTGTTTTTTTCTTTTCCAATTAAAACTACAAATAAGTTTAAAAGAATGAACTAGCATATTGAAGTATGTGTTAAGACTAATCTACTAAGAAAATTTAGATGCTTAAATCGGTCTAGTTTGCCTGTAAAATGCAAATCTATGTTTTAAAAGAGGTTATTTTGGTATTTTTTTCTCTGTTATAAAAGTTAACAAATCGTGTTTCTGCAACTAGCAAAATGAAGTCAACTAAATGAAAAACCATGTCATTAAATATCACTTTCATATGTTTTGTAATTGTTGGGAAAACTTAAGATCCCCGCTACGTAAATTTCCAATGCGTCGCCTTAACCTCAGAACTCGCAGACCGGGCGCGTTAACCACTGCGCCATCGAGCTCCTCCTGTAGAGTTTAACTCTATCTGAAAAATGGGTCTAAAGCTGTAATCAACTCACAATCTTGTTGAAGGTTTGTTAAACGTCTGTTTAGTTTGCATGCAAATTAGGTGTTTTACAACAAATTAAATCATTAAACATTTTATTCTGACTCCACGATCAAACTGTGGCTTACAGTGAAACCTTTTTACACCTGCAGCTGACTATACATGTGGTGTGAACGCGGCTTAATCGTTTCTTTGTGCGTTGGATACCCTAAAAGAGCTAGGTTTTCCTTTTGTTACTTACAAATGCTTGGGTACGGTCCTCTGTCGTGTGTAACGGAAACATTTAAAGGTGCGAGGAATTCCATCTCTATTCAGGTGAATTTCGTCTAAAAATAGTTACTATATTGTTAAATTATTAACTTTGGTATTTACGCCCCCAGCTTTGCTCGCGTGAATGAAGTCTGTAGACTTTATTCACGCTTGTTGTTACCGAAGGAATGGTACGTTTTCCCGAAATATAATGTTTTGGTATGTACTCAGGGATCGTGTTCTTTGTATTAGAAAAAAACTTTATAATATTTATTATTATAACTTTAACTTTCTTGAAAAGAATTAAAGAATGACATGTCTCAGGAATTTCGTTTAATTTTTTTTAAATGAGTAAAAAAGGAAAAAAGGTTTTTTTGGGGAAATCGTTATTTTTAAAGTAATAACTATCGTAATGAATATTTTAATCGATCTTTAGATTTTTCAACAAAAATAAAGAATGACGTGTTTTAACATTTTCCGAAAAACCTTTTTTTTATATTTACGGGTAAGCACAATGCCTCGATCTCACCTGATGTTAAGTGATGATAAGGCCAATTGGTGGAAGCGCACTTCACGCGGGATCCTCAACTAGTGAGGCACTGGCTATCTTAACTCTAGCTGCCGGAACATAACAATGCTACAAACATTGATGTTATGGCGACATAATTAGATAAGATGGTGGTAGCTAGTCAGGCGGACAAACAAGTCCTACCACCAACCAAATCGAGTACACAAACATGTACCCCCCGCTGGGAATGTAAACTAAACTAAATCTATCTAAGCTAAACCGGTGGTCTTAACCACTAGACCACAGAGGCGGTTAAAGAGAGGAGAAAGAGAAAGATAGGGGTGAAATAAGGGTGGAAAGTTTGTATGGAAATATTATATTCTTTTTTTGTTTTTTTTTTATTTTAGAAGTTAAATCCTTCGGTATTTGGCCTGGTTAGAAATTGAGAATGTACATTAAAATGTTTTTATTACAAACAATCACAAGTCGTGTAGCCCACGTGTGCAAAGCCGCTGCAACCAATGCTCTACAAAACCACTTCTGGAAATATTAAAACACTGAGTTATTATTCTTGTATTAAAAACTACTACATGTGATATACCAAATTATTCTCTAATCATTACCGCTGTAGGGATGGCGTTTGGATGTATCTAAAGGACAGTTCAAGTACTATTAAAAAATTCCTACAATAAACAGTTTGTCACTTAAGTATTGTTAAAAAACACAAATGTTGAAAAAATTTCCACGAGCAGGATTTGAACCCTCACCCTTCTGACATACCGGGTCAGGTGCTCTCCCAATTGCCAGCCCGCCGAAATTATTCAACACTATTTACTTTTTTACTTTGAAAGCCAAAGGCGCCCATTCAATGTCAACAACTACCGTCATTAACATCTGATCATAATATTTTTACAAATAAGTATTGTTTTTTAAAGTTTTTTTTTTATATTAGAAGGAGGCAAACGAGCAGGCGGGTCACCTGATGGAAAGCAATCACCGCCGCCCATGGACACCCGCAAAACCAGAGGAATCACAGATGCGTTGCCGGCCTTTAAGGAAGGAATAGGCTCGTTTCTTGAAGATTCCTAAGTCATATTGGTCCGGAAATACCGCCGCTGAGAGCTGGTTCCACAGCACAAAAAAAATAAAAAATAAAAAATTAAAAAATACGTGAGAAACGCACAGTAGTAGATCGCCATCCATCAAGATGGTGTGGATGGAAAGACAGTCGATTGCGTGTAGTGCGGTGAAGGAAATCAGCGGCAGGGATCAAACCGAACAATTCCTCAGAGCACTCCCCATGATAAAGGCGATAAAATATACAGAGAGACGCAACGTCTCTCCGAAGGGCCAGTGGATCGAGCCGACCAGAGGTTACCACGTCGCCGACAACTCGAGCAGCTCTGCGTTGAATGCGGTCAAATGGGAGGAGTTGGTACTGGGGCGCTCCAGCCCAAAGATGGGAACAGTATTCCATATGAGGCCAGACCTGTGCTTTGTAAAGCTGTAAGCGATGGGTCGGCGTGAAATACTGTCCCGCTCTATTGAGCACACCCAGCTTTTTCGAAGCTAATTTAGCTTTACCTTCCAAATGACCGCGAAATAAAGTTTACGCGAACGCTACACATTGAAATAAAACTACTCTTACGTATCTACTCGCGTTTATTTTATTCATTAGCATATATCAAGCATATAAATTAAACGCAACAGCGAGTGTTAAAAAGACAAAACTGAAAAACAAATGCACAAAGGTAAAATAAACCTATTTCGTAATTAGAAATAACACCAGAAATTTACTCCAATTCACCTTTCACACGCCCGTCGCCATCGGCGTTGTTCCCTCCGCCAGGCATTGTCAGAAGAGGGCCTGACGTTTGGAACGCAATAATTCTATCCTGGGAGGGCGGAAAAGATTCTGCTAGCGAACCTACATGCCGTAGAGTACACGGTAACCTACTTTATTTATAGTAAGTTGACTGCTTGACATTTATTATAATTTCAAAAACTTACGTAGTTGGTAATCATAACATTTTATTAAACCTAGATGTATACTGGAAGAAACTATTACCTGCTTCACTAGTAATAAAAGTAGGGAGAAAATAAAAGAAAATTTGAACTTCTACATTACCTGATTTCAAAAATACATTTAAACTACAACTTTTTTAAACTAAGGTCAACTAATTATTAAGGTCTTGTTAATAATAAAAAAAAAAGTACAGCAGGTTGGCGCTCGACTGTTCTTTGTTTTCTTTGTTTCAGAGAGCACGCGGCATCTGTGACACCCAACACCTGGCCGCTGAGCTTCAGCATGTCAAGCACGTACTACAGGATAATAAACTAAAAGTACCACGGCTTCGTCACAGAAAACGCAATAAACCAACCACTACCACCAACCTGGGATCCCATCATACAAAATATTAAATCCCAGCCCCAACACCATACTGCCAGACATAAAGATACTGTAAGCTCTTTCTGCGTAAAACTGAACGCACCTGATTAAATTTAAATGAGGGTATACAAGCTACTAACTAATTATGAGACGACCAACACCTCAGTCTCCCTGTGACCACGGACCCTGCAAAGGGTTCGAAACGTCAGGATAAACATTAATTAAAAGTAATGTGTAAAATAAACGCGAGTAGATCCGTAAAAGTTGTTTCATTTCAATGTGTAGTGTTCGCGTAAACTTTAGAAAACAATATACTTATAAGTAGTTATTTATAATATTTACATCAGGCAATCGTGTCAGAGCGTTCGTGCTAATATGTATTGGACACTGGATTATTTCTCCCGGGCGGGTGAAGGGAAAATCCCTCTGTCAGCAATCGCTTACGTGTTTCATGCACGCTCTCACGGATGGAGTCTGTTGCATTTATTATCGTTTATCCTTTGTTATTATAACTCGCCTCGAACGCCTCGGTGGCCGAGCGGGAAAGCTCGGCCCGATATCCGAAGGTCCCGGATTTAATGCCTAGGTCGGGCAAAGTTTGTTTCGGATTTTTTCAATGCATAGCCCGGGTTTGTTATTACTATCAAGCATTTGGCAAGCGTGGTGATTAAGCCATTACCCATCAATTGTAACGATGACTTGATTTCAATGATGGAGGCCTTTGCCCAACAGTGGGACAGTTATATAAGCTATTTACTTACCTACATAATATAAATGACATTATTTTTACACTAGCTCTGCGATTCCCCGATATATATCACATACGACAGCATAGTGATTATTATCGCAAAAAATCGTGTAACCTCTGTTATTTTATATAATCTAGTTTAATTTAACAAATCATAACATTTTTGTTCACTTCAATTCTAACAGTAGTTCCGGTCGATGTTTTGTATGAAAAATTTAATGTTTTACTTTCAAAAGAGTAACTTCAAAAATTCAATATTGCTTCAAACAATATCAAATATTTGAAGCGTTCGGTAGCTGAGCGGATCGATGCTCGGTTGCATGTGGGAAATCATGGTTCATTCCCCATAGCTCTGTTAGACTACTGACGTGAACACATAGCTAACACATGTTTAGCTTTCTAGGTGGGTTTACAGGACTGCTATTAATGTTTTAATAACGCAATGATATACAATTTATAAGAAAAAGACTTAATATGAAAACTAAATTAAATTGTAGCGTAAAACAACATTTAAATCAGCATACTAGGACTCCCCAATAATCGGTGGTACTTGGAAATTCATGGAAATAGTTGTTGATACATTTTAAGTAGTATTTCGTAAAACTTTATTGTATTTGGTGCAAATATTCATGCTTTTAATTTTATCAAACTGGTTTTTCCTTTACTGAATAAATAATAACAAAAATTTTGCTGTATTAATAATTTAAAATAATTGTATAAGCAATTAAGAACACATTTTTTATATGTTTCTTTAAGACTTTAATAATTATATTTCTTGTCGTTGTTGATTATTCTCCGTGCAGTATGTATTCTGATACAGAGACTGAAAAAGTAACTTTCTACTCTCACCATAGTCCTACTTATACCCCTTGATCACTCAGTGGGGCGGCGGGCGGCACGAAGGCTTTGTATTTTGTCAGTTGAAGCTGAGACTGGAGGCTCGTGAAACTTCCCGATCAATGTGTATGTATATCATCGGCTGAAATTGTCACGTCACAATATGTGCCGCCGACACGTACCGGGCCAAAACAAACGAACGCGCACAAAAAGCAATTCTAACTTTATAATTGGATCGGGTATCTGCTCGGCTCGGTTAGATACAGGTAAACTCAATAGCGCGTCTTTTGTTTCTGTTTTCCATACGTCAGTACAACCAATTAGTATTTAATTGGTGACCTTACCAATAAAATCCTTTTGTAAATAGAGCTGGATCGCGCAGCGGTTTGCGCATACGGGCTGTAATTTTACAAAAACAACTTTTGTAATTATGCCGATTCAGCAGATGGATCGTTATGTTACTCTAAATAGATCTTTATGTTACGCTAGCGCATTCGGGTTGCGATTCAGTAGATGGGTGACCAAATTAAAATATCTTGAGTTCCTATCTGTGTCTTATAAGGTCCTTTGGGCCAAGGTGTTATTGACCAATCTCCTATGGTTGATGTGGAAAGGAGGGCCCAACAATGCGTTGATAAAGGACTTTAATCCCTAATCTGCCGTGAATAAAGACACAATACAATTTAAGTTAAAACAATTAAACATGCAATTTAATTTATGAAAAAAAAAACTATAATTTAAAACGAATATGTTGATTTTTTCGATGAATTCCTATTCCTATTCTTCTACACTCAAAGTTTATATTAAACAACTTTTTCCTACTAAAAATATAAAACAGTATCATCCATAATGAAGTCATTTATAGTTTGATAATAAACTGTTTATCCATTCACGTATACTGCCGGCGTCAAACGGGATATTGAGACGTCAATTAAATCTGGTTACAAACCGGGAACCGTCAACACTAAGCTAAGTAATTGGAACTGACAGATTATAAATACGAACGTGTAACGGCGGGCCTGAATTGGTGTAAACTATTTATGGGAAATAATCGGTTCCTAATGGCAACAATACGTTTTGAATTACGTTAAACGTGGGGGTTGTAGCGGTTTGGTAATATAGTAGGGTAAGGGGGGACACAGTGTAACAAAAAAGTTATTTTGAACTATAAAACTTTAAAAAATAATTATTAATTTATTAAAAACTTTTTATGTAAATAATTAAAATAACACTATTCGAAATCACGTATCTTGCGAAATGTTTATGATTTATAAAAAAATATTTACCAATTTTACCAAATTACCAATTTTAAGAAGCTGAAAGATCAAAGTTACGGCACTTTCATTAATATCAAAGATATGACTTGTTTTAGAACCTGTGCTAAAATTTTATTTGAAGCACACCTATGGGTGAGCTTTGTGGAATACTTTAGGTGTGCTTCGTTTGGGTGTGCTTCGTGGAATACCTCAAAAATTGTGTTGCACTGTGCCCCAAGTCTGGGATACAATATTTATTTGATAAATTATGGCTACGTAGTATGAAGTATTTTAAAATTCCAACATATTTTGTCGACGAACAAATGTCTGACAGATGTAAGTATACTAACATTTTGAGAATTGTATAAAACGAAAGATCATTAAATACTTAAGCATTAAAAATAATAATTGTAAGTAACATAATTATTAAGATTACAAGGCTACATATAATAGGCCGCTTATTACTTTCTTATTTATTGCATGACACAACTACTTAATCTTTTTATTTTTACATTAAGGCTTATGAAAATACAATGTGCAATGAAAAAGCACAACGAAGCATTTGCATTTTTCCGGCAGGCAATTGCAAAGTACACGAAAAGAAAAATATAAATTTGCTTGCTTTTTACAAGGGCGCCGTGGTTTGTAAAAAGATTACATGGCCACGAAGAATTGTAAGTTTCCGTGAGACAAAATGACGCGGTTCAAGAATTTACCTTAAATTTTAAAATACTGTCATTTTTCTATATAAACGTTTCAAACTGCTAATTTCTAACTATAGTAGGTAATGTAAAATAACAGGGCATATAACATTATTGTTAAAACAAATAATTATATAAAATTTTCATCAGTTCCGTAAAATTGTGAAATAAAATCAAATCTAATCAAAATTATTTATAGTAAAACATACATTTTCTTCATCAGCATCCATCACCAGTAGTTGCAGTAATGAAAATTCGTCAGATCACTGACATTGAAACAGCTAGACTTGTTTACTTTAGTTATTTCCATAACGTAATGTCGTACGGCATTTAATTGTGGGGCAATGCTGCCGATATTCAAACTATCTTTGTGCTGCAGAAGCGGGCTATTCGAGCAATTTATAACCTAAAAGCTGATAATTCTTTTAAGGAGAGATTTAAAGATATTAATATAATGACAATATATTTACGAGAACCTAATGTATGTTTATAAAAATATTGAAACTTTTTCTAAAAACAGTGATATTCACAATGTAAACACTAGAAATAAAAACAAACTAGCAGTACCTTATACTAGGCTCCACAAAGTAAATAATTCATTTAGAGGCCTGTGTGTACGTTTTAACAATAAAGTTCCAAGTAATATCCAAAAACAAGATATTAATATATTTAAAATCGCTATTAGAGAAAAACTTTATAAAAAAGCTTATTATAAAGTGTCTGATTACATTGAAGACAAAACAGCATGGGTTTAAAATGCTCCAATCACTCCAACAGGTATTTCTAATCCAAAATATTGTTAAGGTTTTCTAAACTTGTATAACTTGGTAACGTAACGGCATATAATTTTGTAAATGTCGTTACATATTGAATTAAAGCTGTGGAGTTTCTTGCGCCCATTCTTCTCCACAGCTAAAAAATAGACGTCCTGAATGGGTAGTAGGTAAAAAAATTATGGACGATTCAAAAGCACTTTTCTAAAGTTTATTTGAATAAAGAATATTTGACTTTGACTTTGACCATCTCAGCCAAAAAACGTCCACTGCTGGACAAAGGCCTCCCCCAAGGATCGCCACAACGATCGGTTTTGTTTTGCTCGCATCCAGCGGCTTCCCGCGACCTTCACCTGATGCGTTTTCCGGTATGCGGTCGAACCTCGAGAACTGATCCGCATCAGCAACCTTTCAAAGTTTCTTCAATTTTTAAAATTTAGAAGCGAGTACACAAAGAGTAGAGTTACTAAGTAAGCATAAATTTAAAACATAGACGCTCTTCACTTCATACATATTTCAATTTAGCGCAGACTTTGCATACATATGACGTAAGCACGCATTAAGCGATTAATTAGTCACGATTTAATGACAAAGTCTGTTTCGACTCCCGGGAGGTGCTTAAGGGGTTATGTTATTATTAACGGTTGAAAGCCCGGACGTTTAATTAGGAGCATGTTATAAAGTTTCAAAATAACATTGCACATAACTGAAAATAACTACGGGCTTGATGGGAGCTTTTCCTCGGTTTCGCTATGTATTTGTCTAGCTAACGTATATTTGATTTCAGAAGTAACCAAATCAAACAACATAATTTATAATACCAAAAAAAACATAAAATTTCCTCAAGCTATTTAGACATTTCCTCAACATGCTTGGAAGTCGGATCATTATTTGTACATGTACAATCTTCTTTGAGAGAAATTGCTGTACTGGTCAAGTATTTGACGCGAGCAGCAACCGTTCTTTTGTTGTGGTGATGTAGCAATTTTGTCATACTTACCTCAACTTCTCCATAGCTATTATAGAAAGTACTAGGAAGCAATCTGGAAAAAAAACACTGCTAAATTCTATTATTGTGGCTGTGGCTGTTGTATAAATAAAATAAAATATTGTGTACAGCGCAACACCGCACATACATTTACGCAAAACTAAGGTCTTCGCGTGAGAACAAAGTTATAGTGATTTATTTACTGCAAAAAATGTTGCGTGGAGTCTTTTTAGGACTCATTTATACATTTTTGTTGTTTTTTTTTTCCAGGAAGACAAACAATGAAACTGTGTTCTAATAAATATTTTTCGTTTCATTTTCTTTTTCTTTTAAATAAAATCCCCATGTCGTGTACCAGGGTCGAGAGGTCGGAAGTGGTTATCTGGGTAGATCGCGCGTGTCCGGCGCGGGGCCTGACCTCACCCGCCGCAATGCAGTTGATATCTCATTTCACTCACTGAAACTTACTACATACAATTTTACTCCCATAAATATCCCTTATCTTGTTATAGGCTTGGCTACCTACCATTATGCTGTGGCTGGCTTAATTTAATTTATTTATTTATTTATTTCTGTCTGGAAGTCTGGAGTCTGGGAAAACTGATTGTGGTTAGGAACACCGAAGGCAAAAGATCGAGCGGTCGTTCACCAACAAGATGGACGGATCAAGTGAAAGACTCGTCGTCCTCCAAATTCTACACGGTCGTAAGAGACGCGCTGGACAGAAACTGGTGGAGGCAGATCATCCGCTCCAGATGCAACCCTGATGCTGACCACGATCCTCAGACATGAGGGGCCGACCCCAGAGAGAGAGAGATTTATTTATTTGTCATTCAACATTTATTACCTTATTTGTAACATAATTAGTCAACGCAGGCCCATACATACATACCTTATTTTATTTATTTATTTTTATTTTTAAGTTTTGCAACAAAATGTTACATGGCAGACCTAATGCCTGAGGCATTTTCTACCAGTCAACCATAGGGTGGTTCAGAAATGACATGGGAGGTGCAATTTTGAGCGACAACAAAAGTGGAAAACAGTATAACAAAAAGATTTACGGTAAATATTTTTTGTTATAGGTAAGTAACGAACAAATCACAAAAACACATGTTTGAAAAAATTTCCACGAGCAGGATTAGTGTTGATTAATTTCGGCGGGCTGGTTAGAACCACGATAGCTCAATTGGGAGAGCACCTGACCCGGTATGTCAGATGGAAATTTTTTCAACATATATTTTTGTAAAATATACGCAGTTAATTAATAAATAGGGATTCCAGATCAAAGGTTTTCCTTCAGCTATGTTTAGATGTCTGAAAAATGAAAAACTTCTATATTAATATATAATGTATAGTACTATGCACATACTCTTTTATATGAAATATTACATTATACGCTTTAATTATACTTAAATAAGTAAGTACATTGTAACATGCAAACAAAATCTTACTATGTAGCTTGCGAATAAACGTCTTTGTGCAGTTAATATATTTTATTTCTACGGTACTTACTAGGTACGTCACTAGAACAATGGCTTTATCACTCACTTATTTTAGGTATATTCGTTTTAAGCGTAATAATTATATCCCCCTTAACAGAACCCAAAAATTTTGTCATCTCTGCAATTTGATTAGGTACTCGAATTCAAACGCTCCGTAATTGGACAATGAAGTGTTTTATATTCGTACTACAACGGCTGTTTAAGTTTTGAATAAATAACGACACGAAAACGGTTTGAAATTGCACTTAAACAAAAACGGGTCGTCACTGAACCACAACATAAGGAAACCCAGAAGGCAAACTCCATACATAGACCCCTTGCACGGACACGGATCTCGGAACAGAGTGCCTAATGTGAGTTTTGTTTACTATCCGTATTCATTCGATGACGTTATCGAAAACGAAAATTAGTATGGCATTAAACCAGCGCCTCCTTTTTATTTTATTTTTATGTATTAACGGGTAAGCACAGTGCCTTGATCTCACCTGATGTTAAGTGATGATAAGACCAATGATGGAAGCGCACTTCACCCGGGATCCCCAACTAGTGAGGCACTGGCTATCTTATCTCTAGCTGCCGGAACACAACAATGCTACAAACATTGATGTAATGGCGACATATTTAGATAAGATGGTAGCTAGCCAGGTGGACAAACAAGCCCTACCACCAAGCAAACCGAGTACATAAACATGTGCCCCTCGCTGGGAATCGAACCCGGGACCTCTGGGTCTAAACCGGTGGTCTTAGCCACTAGACTACAGTGGCGGTTAAAAGGCGGTATGTCGCCTCCTGGCGACATTCGAGAAGAGTTAACATTTTGCCATACAAATTTTCGTTTTCGTTAACGTGATCGAATGCCAAATGAAATTCGCACTTGGCACTCAGCTCGGGACAGTCCGAGAGCAGCTGTTGCGAGACTCTGTAACCGTGAGAGGCGGTCATGTGTCTATGTTGCAAGCTAGTTTGTATGAAGCTTACCAAAAAAAAAACAAAATTCGAAATCCAAATTATTATTTTTTAGTTTATGCTACAAATAAATCTTATGAATGTCACTATGCCATCAGTTCGTAAGTCTACTATGGGCGGGAGACAGAAGAACTGGCAAGAAACTCGGCAAGGGCATTTATTTTCTCCCTTACAGCGTCAAATTATTGAAAAATGACCTATCATAAAAAAACACTATCAAGCCAGCGTTAACTTCTGCAGTCTTTATTTTGTGTCTGAACACAGTCTTGTTGACAGTCCCGGGCTCCCGGCGCCTGACGTGGCGCCCCGGGACGATTGAAACTGCATTTAGCTGCTAGACACTTAGTACTTTGTTCGACTGTACTTCCTTTAGAACTTCTGAATATGCAGTGTAGTGGACTACGAGTATACAGTAAACGCTATTTGTTAGCTGTACTGTGTCGAGACTTAGTTTAGATCAATAGTTCAAGTCAGTAACGGGTCGTTTCTGTACGTAACTTCCTTTTTGAAATTGCTAGTATTCCGATACTAATTATAAGGTACATAATATACCAGCTACAAAGTACATAATATACATAATATATTGTATATACATTATATACAATATATACATAATATACAAATTACATAAAACCTATTACCTATACCAGCTAAGGGATACATAGTATACCAGCTGAAAAGTCCATTATATACCGGCTAAAAAGTACATATACATAGCTGCGTGCGTAGTACATAAAATACATTAAAAAAGGAAAGGCGGCACATTAAATAAATAATTAAACAAATACGATTGTTTACACGGACTAGTAGTCACTAGTAAGGTTGTTATTTTTAATAGCGCTACTTCAAGGGCAAATAGTGGGGTTTTCTTTAAATACGTTAATTCGTAATCAAGGAAGGGTTCGAATAGTCTGCTACGTTTAATTTAAAATGCTTTTCAATTTTCACCACAAAGTGACGGCTTTCATCAAAAAATTGTTCGCGTTTCGAGTCAAGATTGAATTAACGGCACATCGGAACGACGGAATCGAATCAGTGTCGGTTTTACAGTCCACCACTTATTGGGCACATCCATTATTTACATTTTGATGACGACTGGCATATTTGACTGTCCTGTTATACATGGTATATTATAGGGAAATCCGAATTAATGATATCGGTAAGACACAGAGAAACTGTTTTAAGAATAGAATAGATAAAATTTATTAGTGACACAACACAAATGACAATACTAAATAAAATTTTAACAATAAGTAAGTGGCACTTAAAGGTGCCCGCTCAGCATGATGTCAGGCCACCTAGATTATAGGAGAACCTGACGCTGGTCTTCCGCGAACTTGGTGGTTTTAAGTATAATGTTGCTTTTGTTGTATGTTTGTTTGTTGAATTATATTTTTGTTGTATTATTTTTAGTTTGCGTGGTTTTGTGTATGTATGTGTTATAGTAAATGAAGTTTTTTCTATCTATCCAACACCACAAAGGTTTGTTCAGACATAGAAATTACACTCTTTCTTAAATTCGCATGCTCATTCGATGGCGCTGCATGCTTTCGCGTCAAAAAGCGTCATTGTTGACAGCAGTCTAAAAGCTGCTAAGCTAAGATGTCTGTCTGTTTGAAATGAACACATCCAAAAATGTATTTTACGCCACCGCACCGCAACGTTTGGCCGGATAAGCTGGTTTTTCATAGTGGCAGTGCCATTGTTCGACACAGTAACCGAGTTTTCAACATCAGATTTCGTAGCCAAAAAGTAATATAGAATAAACAAATTGAAAAAAGTCAAAGTGTTGAAAAAATTCCACGAGCGGGATTCGAACCTGCACCCCATGACATGTCGGGTTAGGTGCACTGCCAACTATGCTATCGTGAGCCACGATTTTCAACACTTTGTCTTCTTTCAGATTGTAATTGGTTCGCAACAATATTTGCGTAAAATTATATGCAAATTATCATAGAATAAACATTGAAATTTTAGTAGATGACCTTAGGAAGCAGAGTGTCTGTATTTATTTACGCATTATTGAACTGTCATGTGTCAAATTGAAGGAATTTAGAGTTTGTGTATATCGACCTCCTTCTGGTAATTTTGGTGTTTTTGAATCCACTATGGAAGACATTATTAAAAAAAAAATATTTTTTTTGCAATTGCAAAAGTAAAAAAAGGATAGGTATTTGTAGAGATTTTAATGTAAATTTATTAGAAAATTGTCCAATTAGTGTAAGGTGTAACCACTTTGTTTAGATCATTTGATCTGAATCATCAATTTTTTAGAACCAACTAGAATTAAAGTAACCTCAGCAACCTGCTTAGATAATTTCTTTTGTAACTGTACTCCTCATTCTAAGTCGATATTAAGTAATTTATCTTCAGACCATTGTAGGCAAAAATTACTTTTAACCTGAATGAACATTCAAAGCCAGAAAAAATCTCTTGTAGGCCAGTGACAGACAAACGGATCAAAAGATTTAGACATAAGGTTACTGCTAATCAGGCATGCTTACCATTTACACAGGATGATGCAGATGCTCTTTACAAGCATTTGTTTGATCTTATTAAGTGTGAGTTTGACAAAACGTTCACTGTAAAAACGTATAACAATAACAATTCAATTAAGTTTGGGGACTGGGCTACAGCTGGTCTGCAAAGAAGTAGGGTTAAGTTAAATGATTTGTATGAGCAGAAAAAAGTTAATAGTAATCCTAGTTTCCTTGAGTATATTAAAGAGTATTCAAAAACTTTCAAGAAAGCTTGTGCGTGTGCTAAGTCGTTATTTATTTTACTTTTTTATTTTTAAGTGCGAATTGCTGCTTATTTTAAAAAAAATTTTTCACTGTATTTTACAAATCTTTCTATCTCTATATCAGCCTTTGAGTTCGTCTTCGAACATAGGCCTCCTCTTCGTTTTTTCATTGTTGAAGAAGGAGGTTTATCCAATAATCACCACGCCAGCAACGGCGGGTTGGTGATCGCAGTTCAACGACCGGATCCGATGGATTCCATCATCGCTCGAAGATATTCACTTCCACAGCCAAGTGCCTTCTTCTGAGGTCCGCCTGATAGAACGCAAGCAGACTGCGTCCTCTGCTAGGGCAATGCATTTATTTAATGGCGGTGCAAACTCGTCATGTCACAGGCCCTTCATTAGGTATTGTAGTTTATAAATATTCATTATTTATTAGTGAGAAAATAAAAAAGACCGATAACAATATAAAAGCGACATGGAACTGTATAAACCGCGAAACTGGTAAAGTAAAGCCTTACCATTTTGAATTCGGATGTTAAAGTTGCTAATGCCTTTGAAGATTTTTTTACAGATAAGTATTCCTATTACTACAACCATGCTCCTAAACTCTTCATCAAGTAGTGCAGAAGTCTTATTAAAAAAATATGTGCCCATATGTTAGTTAGGATACATTCGATATCAGTAAACTAGTGGTACATTAACTGCTTGTAATAAGTGACCTGCCGCGAGCCAATAAGCCCGGCACCTGATTGAGTTTTTATTGCCCCTCCTTTTCCCTTTTCTCCCCCTTTTCCTCCGCCGGCATTTCCGAGACCATCTGAAAGGTTCAAATAAAATTTTCTGCGTATTACAGTAATTGATAAAATCTTTTTTGTTCATGTTCCCGTAACGGGCGTTTATTCTGTATTCTTATAATAAAGTAGGTCTTCGTCGAATCTGTTTATAAAAGCAGATACCCGGTTCCCTTTGTAATATTATTCTTACACTGTTTTATTTAGATTGATGATTATTTTTCAGATGAAAGGAATGTGCCCGTAGCCGTAGCGGCTAGTCTTATCGTACTTTTGAAATATAATAATAGTATTCTGCTTTCAATAACAAACAAAAAGAGTAGAATTTATATGTTTTCCTTTCGCTCCGGCTGCCTTCATTTCGCCTTGGCTTCAAGTCTACTAATTCAATAACGTCTCAATAACGTGTCGATAGCTTGATCGTGACAATCTTTAGGACTATGATAAAGTTGACAAAATTAGGCCACCGACACACGATTCACATCGCATCACCAGCTCATTTCATGTCCCCACAGCTGGGGCACGAGACTTCCCTAAGAATGGTTAGGGAGAACCGGCCATAAACCACCACGCGAGCCCAGTGCGGATTGGTGGTTTTTAACGAATGTTAGCCGGGACTAACGGCATTACGTGCCTTCCGAAGCTTGGAAAACGGAAAAAGGCACATGATAGTGGACGTTTTAAAATAGAAGAATCGAGGCCATTATTGTATTGACGTTAAGGCTCAGAAGGTGGAAACGCACTTCACTCAAAAACCTCAGATTCTGAGGAGCTATCTTTTCTCTTATCTATCGGAACACAATAATGCTACTGACACCTGACAGTTTTGTTACGGTGACAGACATAGATAAGATTGTGCTATCTAGCTAGGTAGACGTAAAACCAACCATACCATTGTATTAATTAAAAAATATAGGGTGTGGCACCAATGTTCAACATGAACCAGTGATCGAGACTTTTTTAGGGTTCCGTACCCAAAGGGTAAAACGGGAACCCTATTACTAAGACTCCGCTCTCCGTCCGTCCGTCCGCTTGCCCGTAGGTCACCAGGCTGTATCTCGTGAACCGTGATAGTTAGACAGTTGAAATTTTCACAGATGATGTACGTCTGTTGCCGCTATAACAACAAATACTAAAAAACAGAATAAAATAAATTATTTAAGGGGGCTCCCATACAACAGACTTGATTTTTTGCCGTTTTTTTTAATTAAAAAGCTTAATTAAGCTACAATTGAATACAGACTACCTGCCTCTTAGCTGTCATCTAGAGAAACAATGTTATGTTAATTTTTGGCGACGAAAACCGGTGTCGAACATTGGGTTACTGTGTCAAACACTGGTGCACTACGACATATATAATGAAAAATATCTTTAGTACTGTCGGTAATAGGCTACTCAAGGATCTAGTCAACACGTATCGCTGTCTATTTTCCTAATCTAAACTTGGGTCATTTATATGGAGTAATTATCGGCAACGCCGCGAGGTGGCGAGAAAACGAAAACAGATTAGCAGAAGTTCTCCCAAGTACAATGATTAATGTTTTCTCCACAACAAAATCTTACGTGCTTAGAACACCGGCTGGACGTCTTTGTTTAACCGGTAAACGGAGTACTTTAATAATTAATGAGACAACCCAAGTAACAAAAGTTTCTATAACTGAGGCATTTTATCACCAAACAGTGATATAGTAGACCTATAATGGTAATAATTGTGACTGCTTGTACCATAAAGGATTTTAACAAAGCGTTTTGCTTCTATAACATTAATGAGCATTTAAGTTCTATAATTTTGCTATAAGAACGCTTACAGGACTATACAAGAGAATCATTAAAGTGTTGCACTGTAATAGATATAATAAAAGCGATTATGGTACTATTTAGTACTATAGACGACCTTATTGACAGTTTTGTGTATCTATTTTGCAATAATAATGCGTAAAAATTACTTTTACAGTACTAGTATTGCAGGAGTGTTGAAAACACTATTAAAGGATCAATTTGCACTATAGAAGTACCTTGCACAACCATTACGTAACGTTATATCTTCTTACAAGCTCCCTCAACATCGCTATGGAGCCAGTTCTGTAAAAATCATGATAACTCTTCTATAGTACTTAAAAGTACCATAGCGACTTCTGGTGCAGCTGCTAAATAACTTCAATTCTAAATAGCTCTATAGGTGAGTTTGTGTTACTGCTACGATACTAAATCATGACAAAAAAGTACTAAAATTAATAATTAATTAAAAACCCTAATCGAAACGAAATTATCCCCTAATCTGTCGAAACGCCATATTATGGTACAACAATTGATTTAACCATTGTTATACGTTATGGACAGACGAGGAAATATGGCTGCTGTTTTCTGCCATGATAGCACATTAGCAGCACGGCTGGAGCCAATGTGTACTATATCAGCCATAGTCGGGCAAAGTACTTATTTTATTAATTTAAATTTAATTAAAACAAGAAAATTGCGAGGGCGCGTTGTCAAATTTGAAATCGGCATTAATGATTTAATCAATACAATTAATTTCGCAAGTACTAGTTACGGCAGAGCTGCGTAGTGTCCTTTTCCTTTTTATTACATCGGCGAATAAACTAAAGCATAATAATATTTGTTGTTGTTATTTGTTGATTTTTGTAACACTCACGACGATACACGACCAAACACGAAAAAAATTATTGATTAAGATTGTGATAAAAAAGATCACTGAAATTATTTACGGTGTAAAAAAGTACTATAAACATATTTTAGTTACTTTTATAGTGCAAATTTGTGACATAAATGCTGCAGATAGCACTATTTGAGTACCAAAAAGTGTTTCTCGGCACTTTGAGTTTTCAACTACACAGCTGATTTATCACCGTGAGAGCCTTTATCTAATGTTTATAGAATAAATCAGTGATAAAACTAGGGCCTATTCGGGGTTCTTTAAACGTTTACAACATCATTATAGTGCTAATCATTTACACTAATTAGCACGTTCTAAAACGTTCTCAGGACTTTTATAGTACCAAATTTTGTTACTTGGGAAGTATGTTGTGTAACTTCGAAGTATCGGTAGCCGTACGGGAAGGTACTAGGGTTCATCATCAATCATCATCATCTCAGCCAAAAGGACGTCCACTGCTGGACAAAGGCCTCCCTCAAGGATAAATTATTGTGAGGGGAATTGGCCATAATCGCCACGCTTGGCAGGCGGGTTGGCGATCGCAGTAGTGTGAGAATAATCACAGAGAGACGCTGCTGCCCATCCTCTAGATTGGTCCCATAGTCGTCTTCTACGACACCCACGGGAAGAGATGGGGTGGTGCAATTCTTTATCCCCGGCACCACACGGGAATACTAGGGTTGAATGCGAGAAATTGTGGATCAATCCGCATAGACATGTTACCTACATTATTTCAAATCGACTCAGTTTATACTACCACAGCTGCCAAGGTAAATCTCATAAGATTAAGTATTTTCAAAATAGTTGTAAATTGTTACTAGAATAAGAGAGTAACTTACTTGTATTTGGAATGATAAATAAAAAACAGTAAAGAAATACATATAAAAGTTTTGTGGGGGAAGAGTGGGAACAGAACCCCTTCTTTTAACAGGTAACAGGAAAGACAAACAATTCAAGAAAATATATTTAAAATATGGTATGTTTACTTACTGGGAGGCTGTCGTTACGGAGCGGCGGGTTTCACGTTTCGGTTGCGATCTTAAAAGTTAAGCATCTTTTGCAATGACTGGTCACCAGGTGGGTGACCAAACTAAATAATTATGCGCTCCTTCGTACTTTAGTAGTTGCTTTTGGTCGTCAGATAAGAATCTGTTAGACCTTCCAACCCACACTGGGCCAGCTTGATAGGTTATAGCCCGTTCTCCCCATGTCACATGCGCTTAGGCCATGCATGTGTTAAGGCCCAGCGTTGGGACGTTTACAGATTGATGATAATAATAAATAATAATAAATAAACTTTCCTACACTCACACCAATTATCTAGCCCAAGAGAAGCTTCGTTATGAATCTTGTTAAATGGTTACTAGACAACGGATAAACATACCCAACCCAAGAAACCCGGAGAAACATACAAACCCGAGACAATTTAGAAAAACAATAATTTCTAAATTGATCCGACCGGGGATCGAACCCGGGACCTCAGAGATGGCGACACCATGAAAACCGGTGTGCAAACCACTCGACCAAGGAGGTCAATAACAATTTTTAACTTTTTTCTTTGCTAATGTTGTGTAGAGGCGCCTGCACATCAGCCTATCCAAAACCGCCAAATAACTTAAATTAATAGTAAACCATATGGACATCTATTTAGGTTCAAAGTCTATTTGAGGAAATCTGACAGTTTGTGGTAGCCTGATGTGCAGGCTAATTCTGTAATTGTAATTAATTAATTTATTTTATTTATTTATTAATTAATCTGTAATTTTTTTAATTTTTTTTCTTTAGTTCATGGCTTTGTGCGATTAGCAGATTTAGCCAGTGTCAAAGTAATTTTTCTTACAAGTACCTAAAACATAATATAAACAATATTTCCTCCCTGTATGATGATGATGAATGAATAATAGAAATGAGAAGTGAGAAATGATATACCCCCAACCCCCGAGTATCTCAGTAAAGATGTGTGGCTTTATTAAGTCCTCAGCGGACTTCT
This sequence comes from Eudonia lacustrata, assembly GCA_947562085.1. Taxonomy (NCBI): domain Eukaryota; kingdom Metazoa; phylum Arthropoda; class Insecta; order Lepidoptera; family Crambidae; genus Eudonia; species Eudonia lacustrata. The sequence continues at coordinate 8,523,252 of OX387327.1, read as the reverse complement.
TGAGAGAATTTGAAAAGTGACGTTGCACTGTTTTGTTTCATTTGCCCACACGCATGGACACTCACAAACACTTAACAGTTAATAATCCACCATTATTTCATATTAACATTCGACATAACACTAGTTTTAGAAAATGAAACAAAATTCAAATTCAAATTCAAATTCAAAAATCATTTATTCAGTTTAGGCTACAAGTAGCTCTTATGAATGTCGCTATGCCATCGGTTCGTAAGTCTACTCTGGGCGGGAGATCTTGCACTGAGAAGAACCGGCAAGAAACTCAGCAAGTGTCTAGCTCTACAATACACAGGTTACAATTAGTCAGAGCCAGCAGATGGACGTGCCTTCTGCTAAATTAATTAAATAAAATAACAATAAATTTCGCACCTAACTGTGTCAATATTGTTTCCGCGTAGATCGGGGTCAGCGCATCGCGGTCATGCATTTGTTGACATGGTTGTGTTTTTACTGTGTTACTAATTGAATAGTTTGTGACATTGACAAGAAAATGGAAAGTCCATTTAACCGGAGCACCATGACGTCCCGGAGCCCACCACCACCACGTAGACGACTAGATCAAGAGGCCCCGAGTCCCGCAGTGACGCCGACTATTGAAGCGGTCTCGACTGCAGAGATACAGAATTGGCTGTCGAAAATTGAGCATTGCCTGAATGATATATGCACGATCTCAACCGATGGTAAGCTTAATTCAGAGCAAAAACTTAAAATCAGCAGCATTAGCAGGAGCGTTATGGGAGGTGTGTCTCAGTTGGCTGTTCAGTATCAGTCACTGAAACAAAAATATATTTCAGCACAATTGACGATTAATAACATGAATGAGCAAAAGGGGATGACTATTCAACTAGCAGACCAGCTCGAAGACCTAAAAGAGTGTATTCGGTCACCTCCAAAAGCAACAAATCAGAATTCGTCTTTTGCCGACATCGTAAGGAAGAGCAATGACATTCTTGCTCGCCCCCTAAACACCAGCAGTGTCGTTGTTTACCCCCAGAACAAGGAACATACCAGTGAGGATACAAAGAAGCTCATTCAGAAAGTAATTAAGCCCGAAGAGCTCAAATTACATATCCGGGGCATGAGGAAAACTAAAGATGGAGGCATAATTATTAGCGCGCAAGGGAAAGAAGATCTTGAGAAACTGAAGCAGTCAGAGAAGCTCAAAACTTCAGGATTCAAGGTTGAAGACATCAAAAAAAGAAAGCCTAAAATTATATTGTTAGGAGTGCCCGCTACTAGCACTGATAAAGAAGTTTTTGAATGTCTCTACGAACAAAACATCTCAGACAAGTATCCTCACATACATCGGGACCAATTCCTTAGCTCTATCAAACTAAGCCACAAATCTGGCAAAAGAGACACCTCATATTGTAATTATATAATAGAATTACCACCAGAACTAAGGAAAATTCTCATAACGCAGGAGCGACTATATATTAACTGGACATCTTGCCCGGTCAGAGACTTCACACTTGTAACAAGATGTTACAAGTGTCAATTGTATGGCCATTCCGCGAAATATTGTCGTGAAACAGACTCTACCTGTGGACACTGTGGATGCGTCGGCCACTCAATCAAGGATTGCAGTAAACGTCAAGAACTGGCCACGTGTGCTTCATGTAAGCGATTTAACAAGCCCAGCCAACACAAAACAGGAGACGACCAATGCCCAGCCAGAACAACTGCTGAGAATAGATACCATAGTACAGTAGACTATGAAGGCGCCCAGAGCGCCGCATAGACATCGTTCAGCATTAAATTTAAAACATATGATTATAGTAAAATGTAAGACGTAAATGAATGTAGTAAAATAAGACAAGGCTAACTTCAAGGAAAACATATTATTGTGATAACATAGTCCTACTATTAATTATTACTTAAGTTAATTTGTGTAACAATCATGCTAGATAAGTAAAAATCCTATGTAAATGTAATCAAAACATTATAATTTATTGTTATTTAATAAAATGTTAAGTAAGCAAGCGCTAACCTTCATTCACCAAATTGATACCTAAGATACAGGTAAACTAGTTTACATAGTTTAGGTATCACTTCGATTATTTTGCACTACTAACCTTAATTTTAAAACCACAATATAAGCAGTATACTCAAAATGCACTATATTAATATTTAAACAATGTTATTTTATAAGTTTTATGTATTTAGACTAAGTTTATACAGAAATAAATTTATTCTTATTCTTATTCTTAGCTCTTTTCTCCCTTACAGCGTCAAAAAAAAATAAAAATTGAAAAATGCCCTATCATAGCAGGACACTTTTCATTACAAATAAACACAAAAAAATATAGAAGACAACCACAACATGTAAAAAAAAACAAAAAAAAAATAAACAAATCTAATATATCAAATTTACATCTGGTATAAGTTTCAATTTCCACAATGTCATACAGTACCACTACAGTACTCTAATAAAAGTCAAAAATTGTTTAAGAAAAACAAAGTCAAACTATAGTAATTAATACTAACAATAAGATAAGTATGCAAGAGCAGACCAGCCTCCACAGGCGGCACCCGTTCACGAGTATGACATATGAATCAGCCATCGCTTCGCTCAACCATATTTTAGGGAACGTAACGACCCGACGCACACGCCACCACCGCAGAGACAATAAAGAGAGCATGACACACTCAAGATACTTTAAATAAAAACTTAATGATCTATTTAACGCAACGCTGTTTGTTATCTGTAGGACACTGTTCAAAACTATCATATCAGTATAAAAATTATATAAATTAATTTTATTATGTATATTGATACAAATAGAGTATAATGTGTTTTTTATTATAACCAGGCTGTTTTATCATCTAATTATTCTTTGACTTTAATAATAACCTTTTATAAAAAAGTGTAACTACTTACAATGTGAAATAACATGTGCAGGCGAGCAGACTAAGATGACCACACATTCTTATCATTAAAATAATCATCAATTTTATAGTAACCTCTTTTCATTAGACCTTGTTTTATTTCTGTCTTAAACTTGTGTAGTGGCAATTCTGTTAGAGTGAAAGGCACTTTATTGTATATTTTTATACATTTCCCAACAAATGAATTACCAACTTTATTGAGTCTAAGTTTTGGAACAGCAAGTTTGTTTTTATTTCTTGTGTTAAAATTATGGGTATTACTTTTTTTTTCGAATTTATCTAAGTTTTTATAAACATAAATGATATTTTCATAAATATACTGTGAAGCTACAGTTAAAATATTAATCTGCTTAAATAACTCTCTCAGCGTATCACGGGGCTTAAGGCTATAAATAGCTCGAATGGCTCTTTTCTGTAAAACAAAAATGGTTTCAATGTCAGCCGCTGAGCCCCACAATAAAATACCATACGACATGACGCTGTGAAAGTAACTAAAGTAAACCAATCTTGCCGTTTCTACATCAGTAAGTGACCTCATTTTTCTAACCGCATAGGCAGCTGAGCTAAGTCTTCCTGCCAGTGCAGCAATATGAGAACCCCATTGTAATTTATGATCTAAGGATTACCTTATTGGGTATTAACCCAGAAAAACTGTCGAGTTAACTATTTCAACTATTTCATCGTTCATAGTGATACTGGTATTAACCTGCTTCACATTGGGCATCGTGAATTTCACACATTTAGTTTTTTTTGCATTAAGCAGCAGGTTATAAGTGGTTAACCAATGTAATATTTGAGAGAGAGTATTACTTACGTCGTCAAATATTGCTCTATGTCTATCAACTTTAAAAATCAATGAGGTGTCATCAGCAAATAATACTATCTCACAAAGATCTTCGGTGTAGTAAGGTAGATCATTTACATAAATGAGAAATAAAAGAGGTCCTAATATTGAACCCTGGGGCACCCCCATAAGTAATGGGGCGCCAGAAGAATCAGTACCGTTAATATTAACTTTTTGAACTCTGCCAGTGAGGTATGATTTCAATAAGGTAAGTGAGTTGTCTGAGACACCATAATATTCCATTTTTAATAATAAAGTATCGTGATCGACACAGTCGAAAGCTTTCGATAAATCACAAAAGATACCTATCGCATCCTGTTTCTGCTCCCATGCATCGAAAATATGCTTAATGAGTGCAACTCCCGCGTCGGTTGTATTTCTACCTTTAGTGAAACCGAATTGTTTGTTATGAAGTAACTGGTTATCTGTAAAATGTGACAGCAATTGATTAAAAATAACTTTTTCAAAAATTTTACTAAGAGCCGGTAGTATGGATATAGGCCGAAAATTAGATGGGTCACCGCCAAACCACCAAAACCGCAGACATGACTATTCACTTTCCCGCCAGAGAGACAAAACACGGAATAACTATTCGAAGATTATTTTTTGTTTATTTGTAAGGCACTTAAAGCATATCATTAAAGAAAACATTGGCTAGGTAGTACTTATGACAATTACAGATTGGACTTCTTGGCGGGAAAGTGAATAGTCATGTCTGCGGTTTTGTTTCATTTTCTAAAATTAGTGTTATGTCGAATGTTAATATGAAATAATGGTGGATTATTAACTGTTAAGTGTTTGTGAGTGTCCATGCGTGTGGGCAAATGAAACAAAACAGTGCAACGTCACTTTTCAAATTCTCTCAAGAAGTCCGCTGAGGACTTAATAAAGCCCCACATCTTTACTGAGATACTCGAGGGGTTGGGGGTATAGCATTTCTCACTTCTCATTTCTATTATTCATTCATCATCATCATACAGGGAGGAAATATTGTTTATATTATGTATTAGGTACTTGTAAGAAAAATTACTTTGACACTGGCTAAATGTGCTAATCGCACAAAGCCATGAACTAAAGAAAAAAAATTAAAAAAATTACAGATGTGCACACGCCTGCACATCAGACTACCACAAACTGTCAGATTTCCTCAAATAGACTTTGAACCTAAATAGATGTCCATATGGTTGACTATTAATTGAAGTCATTTAACGGTTTTGGATTGGATAGGTTGATGTGTTACGCAGTTACGCCCGAGCTTTACCCTAAACCACTCGCGTTCACTCGCTCCTTACTTTGTCAGTGGTTGTCAACCTTAGCATAGTTTTACAATGCGTTGCGCACTGTGTGGTGAAGATTTTCGTGATGGTGTTCAATGTAGCTCCTGCCGGAAACACCTCGACTTTCACTGCGCTGATACAACGGAATCTAAATTTCGACGTTTAGGATCTGAGAAGCGTGCCAGTTGGAGGTGTTCTTCATGCAGGCTGATATCGCCGTCTGCAGCGTCTGCATCTACATCTGCAAATAATACTCAATCCGAAGTATCCCTAGAAGCTATAATGGCTAAGCTCAATACTATGTCATCGAAACTGGAGTCTCTGCCTGCCCTTTTAGAAGATGTGAAAGGAATCAAGGCCGATGTGTCCAAATTGCAAGAAACCTACAAAGGAACCTTGAAGAAAATTCATGATTTTGACACTAAAATTGTTAAGATTGACGCCCGAGTCTCGACGTTGGAAACCTCATCTCACGACCTAAATGATATAAAATCTCAGTTATCCGCGTACCAACGCATTGAGCTTGTCAGAGATCAGTGGTCTAGGCTTAACAATGTCGAGATTAAAGGAGTACCCATTAAGAAGTCTGAGAACCTGTACGAAGTTATTGACAAGATAGACATACTCATAAGTATAAGGTTGCCAAGCATCAAATTAATTATATAAGCAGAATTCCGTCATTTGGTAACAACAAAGACAAGTCAATTGTCGTCAGTTTTCTAAACAGATATGTCAAAGAGGACTTCATTGCTTCAGCGCGTCAAATGCGTGTTTGCAATGAATATGAAACGGTGTACTACGAGCATTCTGGATTAGGTTTATTGTGTTTGTGTATACGCTATTTATACGTTTTTACTATATTATTGTATTGTGGTAGTTTTCTATCAATTTGGTTTTTTTAAATCAGTTTATCGTATTCCATTGAAAATGCATAAAAACGCTTTGATTTGTTATTACCAGAATGTTCGTGGGTTACGTACAAAAACAAATACATTTCGTCGCAATTTACTTTTGAACGATTTTGATATTATAGCACTGACTGAAACTTGGATGTTGGAGTGTATATCAGATTGTGAACTCTTTGACGATAGGTATACTGTTCTGCGGCGAGATCGGAGGTATGAACTCACGGCCCAGTCGATAGGTGGAGGTGTCCTTCTAGCTGTTCGCAAGGAATTTCGTGTGTCTGCCCGGCCTGAATGGAACTCATCAGCTGAGGACTTATGGATATCAATCCAGATGGGCAAAAAATGGTTGCACGTATGTGTCATCTATTTATGCAATCAAAGTTTGGGTTTATCATTTTCTCAGCAATTGTCTAATTTTTTATTAAACCTACGGGATTGCATGACAAATAACCCATCCGATAGCTTCCTTGTGATGGGCGACTTCAACATGAGTTCAATTTCTTGGTGTAAACCTGATGTTCTTTGTAATTATTGTGACCCTATCGGTCTCATTTGAGCCTAACACATGAGTGCTAGGCTCAAATGAGACCGACTTTATTGACGAATTGAACTTGGTCGATTTGCACCAATATAATTACATAACTAATGGATACGGGCGAATTTTAGATCTAATATTATGTAATTTCGATGTAAGCGTGAGTAATAACTCCAACCCATTGGTACCATTGGATCCTCATCACAATGCGTTAACCGTTTTGGTAAGTACTATCAATAATAAAGACCTTAAAGCCGCGCCTCGCATTAAGTATTGCTTCAACCGCACTAATTTTGAGGAGTTTAATGCTGGGCTCATCAGTATTGATTGGAAGCTTAACCTGCGAGACAAACCGTTGGATGACGCTGTCAGTTTTTTTTATAGTGTTTTAGAACGGTTGCGTAATCAACACGTTCCGTTTAAATATGTTGGGAAATCCATGTTTCCACCCTGGTACTCCTCTGCTCTTATTAAGGTTCTTAAAGAAAAGTACAAGTACTTCTGCAAATATAAACGATATGGAATGGTTGCTGATAAGAACTGTATTGACTTCTTGCATAAACGAGCTAAGTTACTTGAAGCAAAGTGTTACGATTTGTATTTATCAAACGTCGAAAACTCAATTAGGTATAATCCAAAATACTTCTGGACACACTTTAAGTCACTTTCGAAAAATGGTTCGATTCCCAACACCTTATCATATGATAGCAGAACATTCAGTTCTGGCCCCGAAATCTGGAATCTTTTTGCAGACTATTTTAACTCAACCTTTTTAAATTCTACCTCCGGTTCAGAACCAATTGGTGCTGCATACCCTCCATCAACGCTTGTAGACGGTGACATCCATACTATAATATCACTAGCTCCTTAATAAAATCCAAATTGTCAAAACTGGATTCTTCTAAATCAGCTGGTCCAGATTACATTCCACCTATATTGCTTATTAGATGCGCGGATAATATATCGATTCCTCTTGAAATTCTCTTTACTAGATCCATTGATGAAGGATATGTTCCCAAACTGTGGAAAAAAGCGTTTGTATCACCTATTCATAAGAAGGGACCTAAAAACATCGTCTCGAATTACAGACCCATCTCTAAGCTTTGTGTTATAGCGAAAGTGTTAGAGAAAATAATTTATGAGCACTTGTATGCATCTTTAAGTGGTTCTTTTCCACCATCTCAACATGGGTTTTTGAGGGGACGATCCACCGTCAGCAATTTAGCACTTTTGAACGAATTTGTTACTGATTCTATGGATGATGGAGGACAAACGGATGTTATCTATACCGACTATACCAAAGCCTTCGACAGAATAGACCATCGCATCCTAATTACTAAATTGCAATTTGCTGGAATCAGAGGTGATTTGTTGCGATGGTTCTCTTCATATATCGATAATCGTTCACAGGCAGTTGTCCTGGGTAATTTTATGTCTCAGTGGATGAGCGTTCCAAGTGGTGTGCCTCAGGGTTCATTATTAGGACCATTGCTTTATTTGATCTTTGTCTCTGACATTGATAGCTGTTTTCTAAATTCAAATTTACTAAGTTTTGCCAACGATATGAAATTTTTTAGAAATAATAATTCTATTAATGATTGTCAGTTCATTCAGAGTGATCTTGCTCGACTGGACGATTATTGTTCTCGGAACAAACTGGACCTTAACGTCAGTAAATGCTCAGTAATGACATTCACCCGCAAAAAAAGGCCACTTGTATATGACTATTCTCTTAAAGGTCAATTATTGAGTCGTGTTGCGGAAGTGAGGGATTTGGGTGTCATTCACGACTCAAAATTATTATTCCTCGATCATATATCGTCCATTGTAGGTAGGGCTTCCAGATCTCTCGGCTTTGTAATGCGGTCATCAAAGGATTTTAAATCCTTAAAAACATTGAAAATATTATATGCTACTTACGTACGCTGTCATTTGGACTACGCTTCTCAGATATGGAATCCGAGATACGCTGTTTATGTTGAGCGCCTTGAGAAAATACAGCGAAAATTCTTACGTTATCTAAATTATCGATCGAAGGTCAAAATTAGTAATTACCTTGATCTTTGTCGTCAGCATCACTTCTTACCCCTTTCATACCGACGCGACATTACAGATTTAATTTTTCTATACAAAATAGTTACTTCGTCGATCGACTGTCCGGGACTACTGGAAAAAATCATGTTCTATACACCAATTAGATCCTTTCGCAGCAGCTCTCTTTTCTACCTTCCTAAAGTTTGCACCAATTATCGTCAAAATTGTTTTATTTACAGAGCAACTAAAACCTTTAATGACAAGTGTAAAGACAGCAATTTCAACGTTGATTTTTTCAATACCAGCTTACCTTCATTAAGAAGGCAACTTAGTAAAGGCTTCTTCTTAAGTTAATTTATTTAGTATGTAAATAAGCATAAAAAAAATAAAATTCAATGCTACTTTCTTTTTGTATAAGACTAAGTATTAAAATATAATGAAATATAATAAAAGAGCACATGAGTAAATACCCAAAATTTACTGATGTGACTGTAGTTAGCTTTAGCGTTAAGCATTTTTTATAACTGTGCTTTGGTTCAAGTATTGCTCCTTTGTTATTTAAGTTGTTTCTAACAGTGGAGACTTTTTAATGACTTTTCTGTTTTACTTATAAGTTTGTAGCTATTCATTTATTGCATAAGTCGATAGTCTTCCTAAGATAATAAATAAATAAATAAATAAATAAATGTGCAGGCGTCTCTACACAACATTAGCAAAGACAAAAGTTAAAAATTGTTATTAACGACCTCCTTGGTCGAGTGGTTTGTACACCGGTTTTCATGGTGTCGCCATCTCTGAGGTCCCGGGTTCGATACCCGGTCGGGTCAATTTAGAAATGATTGTTTTTCTAAATTGTCTCGGGTCTGGGTGTTTTCTATGTATAATAAGTATGTATTTAAGTATTATAAGTATGTTTATCCGTTGTCTAGTAATCATTTAACGAGTTTCATAACGAAGCTTCTCTTGTGCTAGATAATTGGTGTGAGTGAAGGAAAGTTAATTTATTCATCATCATCATCATCATCAGCTCATTTTATGTCCCCACTGCTGGGGCACGAGCCTTCCCTATAGATGGATAGGGAGAACGGGCCATAAACCACCACGCGGGCCCAGTGCGGATTGGTGGTTGTTAACGACTGCTAATGCAGCCGAGACCAACGGCTTTACGTGCTTTCCGAAGCACGGAGGAGCTCGAGATGATAAAGTTTTGGTCACCCAACTGATGACCGGCCTTTGCGAAAGTTACTTAACCTTAGCAATCGCAGACCGGGCGCGTTAAGCACTGCGCCATCAAGCTGCTCATCCTCCTCCTCAATTTATTATTATTTATTATTATCATCAATCGATAAACGTCCCAACGCTGGGCCTTAACACATGCATGGCCTAAACGCATGTACATGGGGAGAACGGGCTATAACCTATCAAGCTGGCCCAATGTGGGTTGGAAGGTCTAAATGATTCTTTCTGACGACCAAAAAGCAACTACTAAAGTACGAATTAGCGCGTAATTATTTAGTTTGGTCACCCACCTGGTGACCAGTCATTGCAAAAGATACTTAATTTTTAAGATCGCAACTGAAACGTGAAACCCGCCGCTCCGTAACGACAGCCTCCCAGTAAGTAAACATACTATATTTTAAATATATTTTCTTGAATTGTTTGTCTTTCCTGTTACCTGTTAAAAGAAAGGGTTCTGTTCCCACTCTTCCCCCACAAAACTTTTATATATATGTTTCTTTACAAAAAGTAAAGTTATTTATCATTCCAAATACAAGTAAGTTACTCTCTTAATCTAGTAACAATTTATACAACTATTTTGAAAATACTTAATCTTATGAGATTTACCTTGGCAGCTGTGGTAGTATAAACTGAGTCGATTTGAAATAATGTAGGTAACATGTCTATGCGGATTGATCCACAATTTCTCGCATTCAACCCTAGTACCTTCCCGTACGGCTACCGATACTTCGAAGTTACACAACATACTTGTCTCATTAATTATTAAAGTACTCCGTTTACCGGTTAAACAAAGACGTCCAGCCGCTGTTCTAAGCACTTTCCCGCCAAGAAGTCCAATCTGTAATTGTCATAAGTACTACCTAGCCAATGTTTTCTTTAATGATATGCTTTAAGTGCCTTACAAATAAACAAAGAATAGCTCCGAATAGTTATTCCGTGTTTTGTTCCTGTCATGTAAACGTCATTTCAAATTAGAGTTAAAAGAGACAAAACACGGAATAACTATTCGAAGATTATTCTTTGTTTATTTGTAATACGGTTATTGTACAGTGTTAATAATGTTGATGTGCCTTAAATAAAGAAAGAAATAAAGTGTTCAATGGTAAAACTACTTCGTTAGTGACATTTACATAAAATAAAGTCAATTGCAAGCAGTGGCTCAGGTGCGCTCCGCCATTCAGGAACTTTGTGCAAATTCTTGGCACGGAACGGAGGCTTACACATCATATTAGTGAATGAATTTTCTTGCCGGGAAAGTTCAGACATAATAATTGTAAAAGTGCCTGTTCCCCATAACCGTAGTTTCGCGACTATTGCGATAGGTGGTAAGAGACTAGAGCAACACATTACGACCAATTTGAGTTGTAAGGTTATTGTAAAATATTGTAACGAAAAATAACACTTTAAAAATCGGTGCCGTAGTCTTAAGCAATATCTGTTCTGATGCTATTTCTAAACGAAGACTGAGATAATGTACCTTTATTTATCTTCCAATATACCAAGTACGACATAAGTTACGAAATTTTCAACTTGCAATCTTCGAAGATAAAGGAGGGTAGGGAGTTATTATTTCGTAAATTTTATGTTAACTCACTTTTGTATTTATGAGACGTACGTTTATGCAGGCTGCCATAGTGTGAGCATTCGGCATAGCGTGGTAGCGCTGTGATGAACGCTTTCACTTCTTGTGCTTCACTGGCTGCTTTCCAACAGGCAGGGTAAAGGTAAGGGTAAGGGTAAAGGTAAGGGTATTTTGGCGTGCCAAAATAAAAAAAAACGTTATTTTTCTTATTTTGGAACCATAACCAATAGCTTTATAATAATTGTGACTTATATAAGTAACAGTACATACATGGAATACTCCATGTAATCAACGTATTAAAAAAGACATAATAAAAAGCAGCTTTGAATTTATCTTCTATACTCTATACTATTAATAAAGAGGAAACGTTTGTGACTATGTTTGTTTGTTTGTCGGGGCTAATCTCTGAAACTACTGGTCCAATTACAAAAATAAATTTATGAAGAATGCACACATACACACATACAGTCCTTAAGGAACTTAAGCTATATTTTTTGATAAAAAAATAAGTATTAATTTTTGTGCGGAAAAATACGAAATCATAGGCAAATTGCTAAGAAAACCAACTATATTTGCTTTAGCCTAACTATACCCGAGAGTGATTTCTAAATAAAAATACATAAATGCAATAACAATAGTTACAGTAACAAAAATATATGTACATGTCCTTTATTTGATAAGGTTTCTCACATAAAGTACTTGGGGGTCGTAGTGGATCAAAGATTGTCTTGACACAACCAAATTGAACACATTTCAAATAGAATAAGGAAATTCACATGGATTTTTAAAAGTTTAAGATATGTGATAGGTACAACTAATTCTGAAGCACAATCTTCTAAAAATTTAATCTAATTTACATTGCATTAGTACAGTCACTATTAACTGTCTTCCTATATGGGGCAGGGCAAAGAAACAAAATTTCTTGAACTAGAAAGGTTCCAATGATCCCTGCTAAAAGTGATGTATTTCAAACGGCGTAGATTCCCTACTGAAGAATTGTATGCTATAAGTGGAGCTCTTTCAGTAAGAAAACTTTTCATACTACATATAAATTTAAAAAGGTATAAATTATTAGAATTCGACTCAAAGAAACAAAAAAAGAGATTAAAAAATGTAGTCGCTCAAACGGAACCAACCAAGACAGCATTTGCGGGACGTCAACTTAACAAACACACACTTGTACAATAAAATAAACAAAATTACAAATATATATTCAAAAACTTTCGTAATACTAAAATTATATTAATTAAATGGATAAAAACTCTAAACTATAGTAAGACGGAAGATCTTTTAAAATATATCGTATAGATATTAAACATTTTATTTTTAGTGTAGTAGTATCTATAATATTATAATACTTGCGTATTATATTTTAATACTATAATAATAAAACTAGCTATCTAATATATTCTATTATTATTCTATCTTATTTTGTTTTATATACAATTTATCTAAGTATATATATGCACACATACACACACAACCTCCCTCATACACCCTGCCATACACACACACACACACACACACACACACACACACACACACACACACACACACACACACACACACACACACACACACACACACACACACACACACACACACACACACACACACACACACACACACACACACACATACCTATATAAATTATGTAAAATTAGATAATAATAAAAAACCGGCAATATTTATGGCTATGGAAGAGCGGGGTCTTCTGTTACGTCATTACGTATGTTTTTATTTTTATTTTTAGTCATAGCTCGGCAAATGACTCCACTCCACCAGATGTTAAGTGGTAACGGAGACGCAAGGACAACTGGTGCAGCGTGAAAACTACGCAGCATCAGTTACCCTCTCCCTGCCGACCCACAAGGTGCCTCTTCACGCCTCATTTGAAGGACCCCATGGCATAAGAAGGAGGGGAAACGTCTAAGAGAAGTCCCCAAAAATCTGTAAATGTATCTTTACTCTGGTAGTGATATAAATATTTTTGTATTTTTGTATTTTTTGTAATTGATAGTGTAATTATAAATGAAGATAACCCTCTTCCCTAGAATAGGATGATCTATTTCAAGTGAGCATACAAAACAACATAAACAAATTAGTTTAAATGCATTGCCCTCAGTAGCTACTAGCGGCGCCCGCAGGTATTTTTCATTTGAGAATGAAATCCGCAGCGTAAACAGCGCAGTACGGCGGCACAAAATAACGAGACTGCAGAATGTAAAATTAATGCCGGCGCCACACATTGGGTATATTGGCCCCAAGTTGAAGCTTGGATCCAATAAACCAATACATAATCAAAACCATCATCCAAAGAGGCAACGCCGCCAGCGTCCTGGGCACTCTTCCGCTTGGCAGCGATTTGGAGTCCCTTTTTTATTTGTAAAAATTATGTGTATATTTCTATATTTTTTTTTAATTTCTCTTAATTATAATATTTATACTTACTTAATAAATAACTGACGATTAATACAATAAACCAATGTGTGGATCGGTCTTGGTCTTGGTCTTGTTGGATATAAACGTAACATTGCGTCCAACTGCCAATGTCGACCCGTGATGTGTCGACTTTTTGTACACGATCAAAGGCGAGGGGAGTGAAGGGGGTAGGCGGGAAGGCAACTTGGGGCCAACGTCGCGTCTCGATCCCCATATTGGTTGCTACAGTACGCGCTAGCACAAATTGGACGTACAACATGGACTCTCCGAATGCCAACTGGTCGAATGAGTAAATACGTTCTCGTTCAACGTAACTGCTGCTGGTGCTCGCAAAAAAAAGTGACGTGAAAAGCCGGGTTCCAACACTTTCAACCATCCAATACCCTTGGCTAGTAAGTTTGCCAAAAAGTATTAAAGCGAATGTGTAATCGCATGCCTTGGTACAATAATTGGTAATTGTAATTCGTAGCCAAGCTTGGACCCAACTCATAAGCCAATGTGTGACGCCGGCATCATACAAACGCCACGTCACGGACACGGAGTCTCGCAACACCTGCGCTCAGATTGTTTTTTTTTTTGTTTTTTTGTACGGGTCTGCAGTGCTATTCTCTAAGCAAAATAGCGTCGACCTCGACATTGAACTCGCTCATAACTTGCAAACGAATGTAGACTTTATCACTATTTAAAAGTACGTTGAAAATCGTTTGCAAGTCATTAGCGAGTTCAACATTGAATTCGACGCTGTTTTGCTTAGAGAACAGCGCTGCAGTACCCAAGTACTGCCAACCTTCGTAAGGCCAACCTTCATCTCACCTGATGTTAAGTGATGATAAGGTCAAAGGTGGAAGCGCACTTCACCCGGAATCCTCAACTACTGAGGCACTGGGTATGTTATCTCTAGCTGCCGGAACACAACAATGATACAAATATTGATATTATGGCGACATATTTTGATAAGATGGTGGTAGCTAGCTAGCCGGGCAAACAAGCCTTACCAACAACCAAACTGAGTACACAAACATGACTGGGAATCGAACCCGGGACCTCTGGGTTTAAACCGGTGGTCTTAACCGCTAGACCACACAGATCCGAGCTGTTCCGAGACCCGTCTTCTTGAGAGGGTCTATATGTGAGTTGCTCAAGCTTAACTTCTGGGTATCTTTATTATGTCACGGCAGGCTCGGGCGCCGCGCCGGCGAGCGGGCGCAGGTGCGGCCGTTTGGCGGTTTGCGGAAACTCTAGACCCCGGCCAGCTACGGGGTAACTTATTACGTAAGGCAACTCAATCAAAATATTATGTGTTGTATCAAAATTATAAGGAAAAAGAACCCATCATTATAAACTCGTGCAATTTTTAAGAAAACGTTTTCATATAATATTTTAGTAACGAACAACTTCAAACAAGGTAAATATAATAATGTAACGAAAATAGCCCTCTTTAAATCTTTTGAAAGGTGCTTAAGATGGGACTCGAACTAGACCGGAACCTTATGCAATTCGGGCGACTGCTCTACCACTCGAGCTACCGAATTAGTTTTCATGGTGAATTTTTCAAATGCTTACGTCCAAGCTCATAAGCAAGGGTTGATTCGTTTTTTACAATTACAATTTTACAATCTGTTCTAAGCGCGTAGTGTTAGTTTCATTTGACATTTCGATTACGTTAACGATAACGAAAATTTGTATGGCATTGAAGCAGCGCCTCCTGGCGACCTACGAGAAAAATTAAATATTTATAAAACTTATAAAATACAGTGAAAAAATTAAACGCCCACCCGACCCAGCCAGGAATCGAACCTGGGTCTTCCGCAATCCGGGCGGCTGCACTGACCGCTATGCTACTGGGAAGGCTGACATAAGCGCTGAATTTTGTCACTACTTTTTAATTTTTGAGTGCTAGTAGCGGCACAGGTTTAATAAATATTTAATTTAGCTTCAGTGCAGCAATTAACACTATAAAATAAAAAGTAAAAATTTACTACGAGAAAAAGTTAAAATTTTCTCAAACTAGGCACTCTGTATTGTTTTAAATGAATACTTATAGTACCGTAAAATGAGGCTACTTTTGAATCAACTGTAACATTGATCGCAGCTATAGATCCTTAAGTAGCTACTGGGGCTTCTTGGCGGGAAAGTGAAGCGTCATGTCTGCGGTTTTGTTTTATTTTCTAAAATTTGTGTTATGTCGAATATTAATGTGAAATAATGGTGGATTATTAACCGTTAAGTGTTCGTGAGTGTGCATAAGTGTTGGCAAATGAAACAAAACAGTGCAACGTTACTTTTCAAATTCTCTCAAGAAGCTCGCGTGAGGACTTAGTAAAGCCCTACATCTTTACTGAGATACTCGAGGGGTTGGGGGGTATATCATTTCTCACTTCCCATTTCTAATATCATTCATCATCATCATATAAGGAAATATTGTTTATTTATGTATTACTTCTAATATCATTCATCATCATCATATAAGGAAATATTGTTTATTTATGTATTACTTGTATTTTGTGAATGCAATGATAAAAAAAATTATAAGTTAATATATTTTTCAGCTGTTATCATTCCAGTATTACAAAATATCCATTGTTAGATTGGACCACGTATCCACTGACCCAATTTCTTGTTTTAGATACGTGTTACACAAACGGGAAATTTTCCGATCTCGGTATGATATTGTATAAAATATTTTCTTAACTTTTACACATAACCATTCATTTTTAAGATAGTTAAACGGCTAACAACATAAAGATTATACTTTACGAACAAATTAACAATGTTGGTTATGTATACATATAAATGTATGTATATCAATTTCTAGCTGTTTTGGACTCCGCTTCTATGTACTTAACATCCAGATGGAGCGGGGTTATTTGCCTACTTATTTTATATATAAAAAAAAAAATACAAACCGCGAATTTACCTAAGTGTGAGCATGTGTGGGTGTTTTAGTTTTTCGAGATTGATTCAACAGCAACGACCCTTCCTCTCTTGCTTGATCCAGTTCTTTTGTGATTTCTAATCACAATTAATAATCTAGATATTCGTTTAGGGCACCAAAAGTCACGCCAATAATATGTATTTACAAAAGTATTACCTAGTTCTTCATAGTTGATTGTATAGGCTGATGACTTTAAAAAGTCTTAAAAGTCTTATCCCGGTGGTTTAACCATTAGACCAGAGAAGTGGTTTTCATGGTGTGTCCACCAGCTACACATTCCAGTTTTACAATCGCACATTCACTTAGAAGCTAGGTGCGTACAAAAATTTATCTGGATGCTTGATGTTTAGATTGAAGATCGCACAAAGTGTGTAATAAGAGGTGGAGTGAAAATGTGTATAGCGCGATTTAGGCGGCACCTGTGCTAGCGACATCTGTTGGGAGGTTTCGGAAACGTTTTCCCGCGGGAGCTTCTCATAGTGCCCGTGGGTAACAGGGAGCGTTCGTCTCACTGATACGATACAACGATATTATGAACTTTATGACAATAGGAGTGTAAACATATTTACTTAATTATTTTTGTGCCTCTTTAATGTTTAAGGTTTACCATCAGCTGAGTATAAAAGACCAGCACTTTGCTTTTTTTGTTCAAAAATGAACAAATCAATTCCCAACTTAAAAATAAAAACATTATAATATAATATATACTGGAAACGTATAATGATAACGTATAATGATTATAACTTTGATTTTCTAGAAACGCTGAAGTAGAGAACTACCTACTTAATTTCTTATTAGCATTCAGTCATTCAGGACCTGCCCCCCGACCGCCTAACCGATCGCTTTGACTACGCGTATAGTTTATGACGTCATCTTGCCACCTCGCACCGCCTATGAAAGCAATATCAAAAGCTAAAGGCTATCGCTTTCGATATCACTTTCATAGGCGGCACGAAACGACAAGATGACGTCATAAACCACACACTAAGTCAAAGCGATCGGTTAGGCGGTCGGGCCCGCGTGGTAGTTCTTGTTTGAGAGAATTTGCTGATTGCCACTATTTACTACTGGGCTTTTCAGCTTCACCGGGTTTTTTTGGTAGCAGTGAGAAACTTAAAGGGTTCATGTGAAACGAAGCAACGTCAGAGGTTTGATGTTGTGACTAGGGTTGCCAATCATACTTTAAAATAACGTTTTTAAGAGCGTTTACGCCGCACACTAGCGCCACTAATGAAAAAACAAACAAATCTAGTAATTAGAGATAATTGGGGTGTTGAGCATAATTTGATTTTCTATCTCTAATTACTAGATATGTTTTTTTTTCATTGGCGGCGCTAGTGTGCGGCGTAAACGCTCTTAAATGAAAATTTTATTCTTAGATAAAATCGCTAATTACTCGAGAGTAAACGAACTTTTCATTTTACCAACGTTTAACCCAAAAATTTATCCACTTCTTATACCGCCAATTTCGGCCAAGTAAGCTGTTAATCGTAGATTAAGTTGCGTCACAAAAACTGTCACGGACAAATTTTATAGATAGCCTAATAAAATGTCGTTACGTTTGAATCAATTTGTTGACTAATAACGATGAAGATTATTTTGACCCTCGCCCAACATGATTTAAAGAAAGGACATACTTAGTACTTTGAAGATAACGACGACTAATGTCTGGTTTACACGTTGCGAATTGCTGGCCTGACAGTAGGCAGCTGCTCGCATTATATACTCGTATGCTAGTAGCTCGGCTTGCCTTTGCTGTCTACACGACACCTGTAGCTGCTGTCCAGTCTTGCGAGTTGCCGCGATGTCGAGTGAATGTCTTATAAAAAACGGTGATACGCTCTATGACAACAATATTATGTCAAGAATTGGAAAATGTATTTAAAAAACTTTTAAAAAAAGAACGAAAGAAAAGGGTTTGGATTAGAGAATGGATGGCTAGAAGATCCTTAGGGATCCGAAAACATAAAGCAGTGTTGAGAGTGACACCTGGACCAGTCGAAAGACTTTTAAATTTGATAAAAACAAAAATAGAACGTCAAGACACATTGATGATAGATGCCATAACAGCAAGAATAAAGTTGGAAGTAACCCTGTGTTTCTGCTATTAATATTTTTCAGGATTTCTAAAAAACACGGGTTTTGCTCACGACTGTCCCGCTCGCACTGACTACTGGCGAGCTACTGCCAAACGCGTCTAAACAATGCGAGGGACGGCCGAGCTGCTGACATGTGCGAGTTACTGGCGCACGAGCAAGCGAGTGAAAACAAAAAATGTTGAAGTAACTCGGATGCGAGCTACTGTCCAACTCGCACGTACGAGTTACTCGTAAGTGACGTCCAAACAGTGCGAGTTACTGCAGTGCAGCTACTCGGTAGGCTTACTCGTACGCTAGCTCGCACTGTGTAAACTAGCCATAAGACTTCGCCATATAAGATTCCGTTTGCAAAAGTGTCTGTGTATAATTTGCTGACAAAAATTGAGCATCGTCTGGAGTATGCAACAAATAGGTAGGTGAGTTGTATACGCTCGTTGTATTTACGTGGCGGTACGTATTAAAGAATTACGCTATTCATGACTTCTTATTGCTTTACAATATTCTCTGTCAACAATCAATCAACACAACAATATTTGAAGCTATTCAAAACGTCAAGCAGACATATAACCCTGGTTAATTTAAAATACGCAGCGCCATTGCTCAGGCATGGTATGAATGTACTTTTATGCTTGATGGTTAATATTTTCGTTCGTTTCATTCGTTCATCGTCACGGAGTAACTATGCGAGAGTAACTTACCCATAGATTAATCTGGTAAAATGAAACCAAAGTTAGCCGTAGATTAAATCATAAGAGTGAAGTTATACTGGGATAGCTATTCTTGTATAAATTGGACGTTGGTAAAATCCACCCTTAGATCAATAATAGTACTAGATTACCGATAAGTGCTTCAAAAACGGTCCGAGAAATAAATTGTTAAAACCTACTTGTTTTTTATGGCAAACAATAGATCATTTTACTCCACACTAGACCAAACTTACAAAATTATACTCGTAATTGAACGCGAGCTCGGTAAACATACTCCCAATCCCAATCCAATAGCGATTGACAGTTTAATCGACTCGAAGCTGTCAAGTGAATCAATCTCTGCTATAACGAGAATTTTATAAGGGAATGCGTGAGCGACAGACGCCGCGCCAGCCGCGTCGCCATCTTTTCGCATCCATCACCCTGTCTGATATCAAATTAAATCCAACCGCTCGTCTCTAAGCGAGAACCAAACGTATGGTTTTAGCAGATTATTATCTTTTGCTTTCTATTGCTGTGGGAATTCCAGCCGCCATACTCTATTTTGGCTCGAAATTCTCGATGTTATGCAAATTGTATTGGAGCTTACTTTCTAGGAAAAAATGCGTAAAATGACAGATGTTTTATGCTAAAATATACACGAAAGAGTACATTGAAAATACTACTGAATTTCCTTAGAATATCCAGCATATCTATGTAGTGAAGCACTTCATACGGATCTGTTTGTGTTGATATTACATTTATATTAACCTGACACTTCGTCTTTTGTAAGGTCCTTACATATAAACAGAGTATAAGCTTTAAATATTTATTCCGTCTTTTGTCTCTTTTACTCTAATTTGAAATTAAGTTTACATGACGGGGACAAAACAATGAATTCGAAGCTTTCGTTTTGTTTTTTTTGTACGTGGGTAAGTAGTAAGTAACTTAAGTAGGTACTTAGAACTCATAACAATAACTAAAGCTATAGAAAGAGCGTTAAAATAAAAAACATGCAACTATGTTTAGTTCCGTTCTATCTTATGGCTAGAAAAGGAGATTGGAGTGCGACAAATGGTTGACACTTAGTTTTTATTTTTGTATTGTTATGTCATTTGGTCATCAGAAAAATAAAATCTCGAGTCCTTTTGCCCCGCCAAAATCAGTACATTGATTTAAAAGCTGACAGTTCGTTCACAAATCTGGTGACACCTTCGAAATAACGAAAGAAAAGGGACAATCGATCTCTTTCCAATACATCACCTAGGTTCATTAGTTAAAATAGTGCGAACTGATGAATTTGTGTTGTTATTTTAGTCCGGTTTCTATAGCTTTAGTTATTATTCTGAGACTTAGAAAGAAGTGTTTCATGTCAATGTGACTATTATTCGGCCTGCCTAATAGCAATCGGCCATTGCTAAATTCGGACGCTTGTCATAGCGAGTTTGCCGACCCAAAATCAATTCTTGACAACCAAGCAAGGCATGTAATGTAGGTAATATTGAATAATGTTTAAGTTAAACTGACCGTGCTGTATACCGATCGTTTCACTGACAACCTTACTTTAGTAGGTATGTTAAAAAAGATAGTACTTAATACTGTAAATAACGCTTTAGTCTCAAAATGTCCAAGTTGCAAAATGTCAAACCGGCTTATGCCCAACTCGGCACGTTCCATAAGTCGGTTTGACATTTTGCAACTTGGACATTTTAAGACTTGGACATTTTGAGACTAAACCAGTTTAATAATTACTAAATGTTCCGTTATGACCATATAAGTAGTTTACAAATATGCAGTCTTTGATAACTGCCCCTGTGTGATATGATGTGCCACAATATACAGGGTGTCTCATTTAAATCGGTCAGTATGGGAAAGTCTGAAACTATAAGGACATACGAAGATCTGTTCTTAGGAACCATGTCAACGATTTTAATAAGAAGAAAAACTGCATTCATACATTTAAAAAAACTTGTACTCAGCTCGGGAATCGAACCCGGTTGTTTTGAAAAATAAACTTACACTATTTCTATTTAGATATCGATTGTGTAGGTCTTAAGCAGTAAATGGCTCTATGAAACATGATGTCTAAAATGAATAAAATGCATTGTTTTCACATACTTTAATTTATTTTAGTAGGCGTTTGAAGTGACCACCGTTTTTTCATGTGGTGAATTTGCGTTAAAATTGACTCTATGGCTGCTTTTAGGTCTTCAACAGTGTCATAGCTTGTTTTGTACACTTCATCCTTAACGTAACCCCACAAGAAATAGTCAAGAGGCGTCAAATCGGGCGACCTTGCGGGGCCATTAATGTATGTGAAAACAATGCATTTTATTAATTTTAGACATCATGTTTTATAGAGCCATTTTTTGCTTAAGACCTACACAATCGATATCTAAATAGAAATAGTGTAAGTTTATTTTCAAAACAACCAGGTTCGATTCCCGAGCTGAGTACAGGATTTTTAAATGTATGAATGCAATTTTTCTTCTTATTAAAATCGATGACATGGTTGCTAAGAACAAATCTTCGTATGTCTTATAGTTTCAGACTTTCCCATACTGACCGATTTAAATGAGACGCCCTGTATACCGATGTAACCAAAAACAACATGGCAGCTAATCCCGTTAATAATTACTCTAACAACTATATCTCTAACATTAAACATGTCTACACATAACTTTCCGTCGACAAATAGCACTCGCAGGTTTGTCCGTAAAATGCGAGCTCACGAGAACAACGTACACCCAAAGGTGCTACAAAAGAGGTTTGAATAAGAGTCTGTTCCCACTATTTGTATCCGAAATTTGTCGAACCTTTTTTAGATAATGTAGCTCGAGAAATAAATGTCGGTTAGGCCCTACTTCGTATGCTCTAAAAGTAAAAGTGGAGTCTAGCTGATATAATATTTTGTTAGTGTATATACTGTCTGTCTGGATCTGTTGACTGTACTGAAGTCATTAGTTGGTCACAGGTATTGGATTATAATTCAACTTACGTGTAACTAGAGCTTAAAGTTCAACTGTTTTAGTTTATTTAATTTTTACTTTCAATAGAAATATAGATAAGATAAGATAAATTTTTATTGCCATAGTATACATTATCAATAGATAAGATACTTACTTGAGGAGCTCGATGGCGCAGTGGTTAACGCGCCCGGTCTGCGAGTGCTGTGGTTAAGCAACTTTCGCAATGGCCGGTCATCGGATGGGTGAGCAAAAATCCATAATCTCGAGCTTCTCCGTGCTTCGGAAGGCACATTAAGCCGTTGGTTCCTTTTACATTAGCAGTCGTTAACAACCACCAATCCGCACTGGGCCCGCGTGGTGGTTTATGGCCCATATCCATCCATCCATCCATCCATCCCGTATCCATCCATAGGGAAGGCTTATGCCCTAGCAGTGGGAACATAAGATGAGCTGATGATGATGATGATGATGAAGATGCTTAGAAAAATTTGATCTTACACCTTTCTTAATTAAAATTACCTTTATGTGGAGATTTGTTAATGGCATTGGTTAACTCACGTTGTCTTTATAGTTAATATTTGACTGTAAATCTTCCAACAAGCAAAAAAATAAATAAATACTACATTAACCGCTTGCACTTAGCTAACAAGCCAATTAATAACCGAGGTTCCTGAAATAACCTTACCTGCTTGTTAAAAGAATTAAGAAGGAGATACTCATCTTATCAGAGGCTTTAAATAACTAACTGTGTGCTCATATTGATGTTTATGTCACTGTACTTTTAAATAATGTTATGTACAGCGCGACGCCGCGCGCATTCATACAAAACGGGGGTCTCCACAGAAGATCAGCGTTGTAGTTTTTGTCCACTACTGCAACAAATGCTGTGTGGAGTCCTTTTAGAACACACTTTTAATTATGATTTGTTTGTTTTGTTTTAAGTACATGAGTTTGTACTGTGTTCTAATAAATATATTTCATTTCATTTCATTTAAATATTTGCATTTATTTGTACATTTTAGCACAGTATAGAGCGGGCAGTGGTGTTGCTTCGATATCGGTAAAATTAAACCTTTTGGTAACATTGCCGTAATGCCGGCATCAAAAGTACTTAGCTACTTATTCATCCACTTCAAAAGGAATTCAGTATTTTTGGGTTCTGTCCAATCGGATCGTGTTCGACTCTTTTACTGTAATGACTTTAATTGTTACGCTTTGTGACCGAACCGAGGAAATCGCCGTTTGTAAAACTTTAAAATATTGAAGTAACCTTTAAATTATAAAAGAGATGGCATTTTACACTGAAATATTATATGGGAATCGGCTTTACGATCGACTTGACATATAAAAAAACTAGTAGGTAAGTAAACAAAAATATATAAAGCGGTAAAATTATTTTTCAAATGTAATATAAACTATCATAAACTAATATTTTAAATAAATAAATAATATTTATAAAATACAGTGAAAAAATTAAACGCCCACCTGACCCAGCCAGGAATCGAACCTGGGTCTTCCGCAATCCAAATATTTAATTTAGCTTCAGTGCAGCAATTAGCACTTGAAAATAAAAAGTTAAATAAATTATACTTAGTTTAATTTAATTCTTATTGTGGTAAATTATTTATTCCAATAAATATATTTTACAAAAAATATATTTATTGGATTTATTTGAATTTTTTTGTACCATTGATTTCCGCAAAATAACACCTGATTCCATTAACCAAATATATTTTAAATGATCAATATTAGTTTATGTTTCAAGACAGCTTAAACTAAGTATGAATGGTTAAAATTTTCATTTATGTTGTTTTCAATATCCCAAACATTGGAGAATTCCTTTACCATATATAATAATTCTGGATAAAACATTGCCCACTTACGAAACTATACGCCAGCTTATTCAAACTAGTCCCTCCACGACTGTATGCTTGTATTTAAAAACCCGTTCACATAAGCGGTCGTTCGCAGAGTAAACAAGGCGTCGTCAGCACCCGAACTTGGGGTATAACGTATTAACGAGCCGAATATTTGGGCGCTTCGCAAACTGATCGTCACTTCGGTCTGATATATTGGGAACATTTCGACGGCTGCCCTTTTTTGCGATGGCCCTTGTTCCCCCATCATGGTGTGACAAGAGGGATCCGAAACAATTCCGTTTTGTACCATAGTGTAATCAGAATAGAAGGTAGTCTCTCGCTCAAACGAGCGTACAGTTCGCCTGATGAAAAGCGCCCACAGCAACCCATGCCCACGCGGTCACGGAATCTGATTAAAGGTTGCCAACCCTGACCACTTGAACTTGGGTTGGGGCACCGCACCGTAGTCGCACCGCGCCGGTCACTCTGACTCGTGACCGAGCATTGGTGCTTCAGTTCGTATTTCTCTATGTTTCTTGTAATTTTACAGGAAGGTCGCCATTCAGTCTGGGTCTCACAGATTCTTGGCAGAACGTTACTACCAGTATTAGTAGGATTGTTAGATAGCTGTATCTGTCGAATGGGGTCCATAAGCCGGTGGTTTACTCGACCACTAAGGCGGTGTAAAACCTCGCCTACTGTTCAGGTTGTATTATGGCCTAAGTCACTCATCATTACGATCGGCAGATAACGTTTATTCTGAGTGCGATAGCCGTCCGGCGGTTGGAACTCGCAACACAACAATGCCACTGACATAGATGTTATTGCGACCCAATTAAATTAGATGGCGGTAGATAGACCGGCGGACTATAAAAAAGCCTGTACACCAGCGACACCGAGTACACAAATTCATCCTTCTCACCCTACAGAGGTCCATTGCTGTACATATGCCTTTTCAATGGATCGCCGCCACACCATCTCTGCCTTCTGCATCCAACCGCTTCCCGCCGCTCTCTTAAGGGTGCGCCGACCAAAAAATGCCAAAAATGCAGTTACGGTTAAGTAGATATAATTGAAAATACTATCGTATTAAATGAACAAAATATATATTTAGAATCATAGGGAACGTGTTTACAATTTGTCAGAACTATAAATTCATAACACGCTATAGTTTTTTCTACAATATCATTTAAAGTTGGGCAAAAATCATGAAAACGAGTGGCCGCGTTTAGTAGATTTCTTATAGTTTATCTAAATTATTGTACCTCTGATTTTGTCTAAACAATCATCAATGGATAAACTACAAATTGCTAGACTACATTTTCGATTCATCAAGTGGTTATTTAAATAATTATTTTTTACTATGCACCTTAAATTCCCCATACAAAATTAGTAGGGCCGCGCGGCATCAAATAAACATGGACGACGACATTTCAAATAAAACATATGACACTTAAGGGTCGTCGGTCTAGCGAGCAGATGACCGGCCCACACGACGCTTTTAGCGCAGTCTCCATTCAAGAACACGTCTGCCCCAACGGCCATCAGCTCTACGACAAATATGCCCCGCCTATTGCCACTTCAGATTACTAATTATTTCTGCTATCTGCTCTGGTGGGAATACAGGGAATTGAACCTGAGACTGAGTGGGTAAATGTGGTATTAAAACTCACATACTGTTCTGGTTGTAGTATGGGTGAAGTCACTCATTACGATCGGCCGATAACGTTTATGCCGAGCGCGATAGCCGGAACGTCCGCCGCTTGGAGCTCGCTACCCTTGTCACGGAGTTTCGGGGGTCATGTTAGACAATATCAATTTAGTTTCCGATTAAATCCTTGAGGTATTACAATCGTTATTGTTTGTTTTGCGAGTAGGCACATACTCGTAGGAGTATTATTTCGAGTTTCGCATAAGAAGTTGTACCTGCAATGTAAGTACATTAAATGATCCATTTTTACAAAAATATTGGTTTTATCTTTTAACAAAGTCAATGGTGTTATAATTTAAAGCGCTCCCTTTAAGATAACTATGCGGACGGAAAGAATTTACACTCTTATATAAAACAATGAATGCGGAAAATTCGAAAGAAAAATTAAAAGTGTTAGTTAAGTCTATTTTCAACAAATATAATTTTTCAATATAACAGTGAGCAATTATAAAAATGAGTACATGAGATAATGATCTGCGAAACACATAAACAAGTTTATTATTTCAGAAACTCATCATCATTTGCATGAAGACGTGTCACTTGACAGTTTATGAAGCGTGTCTGAAGGCATTCCCAGTAATAAACACCAAGGAGCATTAATTTGATGACGTCCCTGCCGCTGGTGTGACAGAGTTGCGGCCCCAGTAATAAACCTGAATAGCTTTGCATTATTCAAATTATGTACGCGACTGTATTGAGCAACTTCGTGAGGGTACCTACACAGTCTCAACCCGACCAAGTTAATGCGGAAATTAATACTCGATTCAACTGTTGAACAATTTGACCCGACCGACGCGGGGTCGGCGCTTAAGATCGAAATGTATATTAATGAGATTGTTATAACTTATAATTATAACCATAGATCGGTATAGAAGGAGAGAGAGATTAATAATAAAAAAAACGGAAACGAACGGTCTGGTAGCAAAGAGTCTCGACCAACACCTTAAGAAACTCTCGCTCAATGGTTGGATCAAGGGTCAAATACAGAAGGTGGTACTCTTGGACGCGGCGCGGATAGTCCGAAGGTTCCTGTCTCTGCAGCCCTAACCACCGGCAGCATGAGCCCTGCCCCGTTGCCGGCGGTACCCTAGGCTAGCTAGGCTAGGTTTTTTATAATATTTTTATGTTTTGTATGTGCTTTTGTATTTTACTTTTATGTTAATATTATAACAAACCTAAACTAAGAAAAAAAAAATAAAGAGATAATAATAATAACAAAAAATATAAAATATTTCAAGATGTATGTTTACATGAAATTTAAAAAAAAACAAAATTCTAAATCATTTATTCAGTTTAGGCTACGAATATCTCTTATGAACGTCATTATGCCATCGGTTCGTAAGTCTACTCTGGGCGGGAGATCTTGTACTGAGAAGAACCGACAAGAAACTCAGCAAGTGTCAAGCTCTTTTCTCCCTTACAGCGTCAAAAATATTGGAAAATACCCTATCATAAAAGGACTTTCCATCACAAATAAAAACACAAAATATAAAGGACAATCACAACATGTTAAAAAAACAAAAGAGAAATAATAATAATATCTAATTTTGCCAATTTACTCAGTTACCAATTTAAATTTTCACATGGTCATACAGTACTAATAAAGGTCAAAATTGTCTAAGAAAAACAAAGTTAAACTATAGTTAATAATAATAAAAATAATAGTATGCAAGAGC
The DNA here is from genome assembly GCA_947562085.1 of Eudonia lacustrata. Classification (NCBI taxonomy): domain Eukaryota; kingdom Metazoa; phylum Arthropoda; class Insecta; order Lepidoptera; family Crambidae; genus Eudonia; species Eudonia lacustrata. The sequence continues at coordinate 8,495,549 of OX387327.1, read as the reverse complement.
AGACCAGCCTCCACAGGCGGCACCCGTTCACGAGTATGACATATATGAATCAGCCATCGCTTCACATAACCATATCTTAGGGAATGTAACGACCCGACGCACATGCCACCACCGCAGAGACAATAAAGAGATGGAATCATAGTATTCAACTACACTAGGTACGATAAACTCAGCTGACTGACTAAGCTGACTGTATTAAAAGAAAGAGAACAAGAAAGAGGCTCAGAAACAAAATGATATATTGCTCAACATTGATACTTTGCGTTATGCCACTAGTATTACCCCACTAGTCAGCTATACGCAGACAGCCAAGGTCTAAGTGTGCGCAAGCAGTACGTCCTTAGCGCCATAATAACAACACATAAAGTAGTCGTCTGCTACGAAAATTACGAAGAGCTACTCAAAAAACGTACATTTAGAATTGCAACACCGTCAGTTCGCACCACATTTGCCAAAAGGCATAGTGAATACCTTTATCCTTACATATATAATAAAAACGCCAACAAAGCCAACAAAGTGCGTCGGTTGGAAGATCTGAAAACTAAGCGCGCAAGAAAAGTTACATCTTTAAATTTCTTGAAGAGATGTCGCGACCAAGTTCTCATCCCAGCGTGTGTCAAGATATCACCCAAGAGAGATATACGCGGGAGCTCCAAGATCTTACAACAGGCCAGCCAAAAATTGCTTCGTCACCTCATCTACCAACATCGTTCTGAGCTAAGTACAATTAATAATAAGATCGAGAGTTTGTCCAGTGTGAGAGAGATTTTAATAATTGCATTAATACACTTAATAAACGCGAAACATCTAAATATAATGAATGCAAACATAGACAAATTGATAAATTCCAAACGTTAGTATCGAATTTAAATAAAAAGTTTGTGAAATGGAACACGACTAACAGTAGACTATCAACCATAGACAGCCACAAACGTCAAAATCAAAAAGATGATCGCACAATTGTTAATTTATCAAAACAAACACTGGACAGGCCCACCGTTGAGGTACTAAAAAAGGGGCTAAATTACGCCGTAGCCCCTCGCAGGATACCGTATGAAAGCATCATTAGCAACGTCGAGGATTGCTTAGTTAAAAATAACGTCAGGAAGGCTGATGCTGAGGCAATACGTCAAGACATATCGTCTGTCTTGCGCCGGAGCAAGTTGCCGAAATCCAACCTTCCCCGTGATCAGTATTTCGCTTTAAAGAACCTGCGAGCTAAGCCTGAATTAACTATCCTTCGTGCTGATAAAGGTAATGCTACGGTAGTAATGGATACGTCTGATTATAACGAAAAAATAACAATACTTTTATCGGATGACAAGACGTACAAACGCGTTAAATGCGACCAAACCAACAAAATACTTAAGAAAACTAGTGATCTTGTCAAACAACACTCCGAAACGTTAAATCTAGATGCTAACTATTTAATTCCTTCCTGCCCTAAACCACCAAAACTGTATGGGTTACCGAAAATTCACAAACCCGAGGCTCCGCTACGCCCTATTGTAAGCCAGATTGATTCACCAACTTACCGACTGGCCTGGCATATAGCTAAGATTCTTTCACCACTTAGAGGTAACACAACAGCTTATGTGAAGGATTCCTACCAATTTGTCAACGATAGACCTAGATAAGACCTACATCTCGCTGACAATGAAACTATGGTTAGTTTTGATGTGCAGTCCTTATTTACATGCCTACCAGTTCAGGATTGCATTGAAATTACCAAAAAACGTCTAGCGGAACAAGATATGCCTGATGAATATGCGGTACTATTAGAGCATTGTCTAACATCTGGCTACCTTTTGTGGAATGACATTTACTACCTGCAAGTAGAGGGTGTTGCCATGGGTTCCCCTGTTTCGCCCGTCGTCGCCGATATCTTTATGGAAGACTTCGAGGAGAGGGCCCTGAGCACAGCACCGGTAACCCCTAGGTTCTACAAGCGGTACGTAGATGACACTTTCACTATCCTACCAACTGATAAAGTATCTGCTTTTCTAGATCATCTTAACTCCATACATCCAAAAATACAATTTACAATGGAGTTAGAGGCAGATAGTAAGCTAGCTTTCTTGGATATTTTAATTATCAGGAATCCGGATCATAGTTTGAGTCACACTGTGTATCGTAAAGTAACCCATACAGATAGGTATCTCAATGGTGATTCTCACCACCATCCTAGACAGTTGGCTACTGTAGGGAAATCTTTGTTTCAGAGAGCACGCGGCATCTGTGACACCCAACACCTGGCTGCTGAGCTTCAGCATGTCAAGCACGTACTACAGGATAATAAACTAAAAGTACCACGGCTTTGTCACAGAAAACGCAATAAACCAACCACAGTCGAGCGCCAACCTGCTGTACTTCCATATATGAAAGGTGTCACTGACAAGATTGGACATATCTTAAAGCGAGCTTCAATCAACACTTACTTCAAGCCGCCGAAGAAGATCAACCAATTTTTACGACCTGTCAAGTGCAACATACCCCTTCAAGATGCAGGCGTGTACAAACTGGACTGCGACTGTGGGCTCTCTTACATCGGGCAAACAAAGAGAAGTATAGGAACCCGTGTTAAAGAACATATAGCCGACGTCAAGCATAGGCGCGAAAATAAGTCTGCAGTATGCGAACATTCCCTAGAGGGGCCCAACCATTACATTAGATTTGATAAACCACAAATACTCGTTAAAGAACAACGATTCATCCCTAGGATGATACGCGAGGCTATTGAAATTAAAAAACATCCTAATTTTAATAGAGAAGATGGTTAGAATCTACCACCAGCCTGGGATCCCATCATACAAAATATTAAATCTTAGCCCCGACACCATACTGCCAGACCAAAAGATACTGTAAGCTCTTTCTGCGTAAAACGGAACGCACCTGATTAAATTTAAATGAGGGTATACAAGCTACCAACTAATTATGAGATGACCAACACCTCAGTCTCCCTGTGACCACGGACCCTGCAAAGGGTTCGAAACGTCAGGATAAACATTAAATAAGTAATGTGTAAAATAAACGCGAGTAGATCCGTAAAAGTTGTTTCATTTCAATATATAATAAAGTTGTGGCCAGGTGTAGGATAAAGGACTGTCACCCGACTGCTGCTAAAATTAAGGTTATAAAATGGCTCCTCGCACAAAATTATAGAGATACAGAACTTTTATTAGGTGGTTATACATAGCTAGATGAAATAACATTACTTTCACAACAGACACACACTCACGCACGCATGCACACGCACGCATGTACGCACAAACGCACACACGCACACACCCTCTCTCACACTCACACACATACCCTCACAAACACACACACATACCCTCACAAACACACACACACCCCCTCACACACACATTATTTAAAATACTTTATTACTTTTTATGAAACGTATTAATATGTGTTAAAGCTTTTCTTGTACCTATTTGGCATACGGTTCGTGTAGATGTTAACAACGCACATAACACTAATGGCAATTATTTTTGTTATATTCGCTCTAGCCCTCATAAGACAGGATTACCTAGTTTGGGCGCTATTGTTTACTATATGATTGTATTATTTTGTGGTAATAAACGTTTTATTATTTTTATTTATTATTAGACAACGCAGTGTTAATATAAAAATGAAGAATATATGCTGATAGTAGTAGTAAGTTACAATATCACTCATCACAATAAGTAAAGTAAAGAGAAAATCCAAGCAGGCCTCAAAGAGATCAAATCATCGTTGCATAGCACAAGATTACAGCTAAGTAACTCTTAAGGCGGCAAGGGATATCGGGAAACATAAAAACAATCCAATATCTCGCGTCAGACGGCGCGTTTTCGGTGAAAACTCAGTAAAGTAGTTTTTGTGTGTCCGCGGAGAGCTACAAACTTGGCGCGTCTCCCCCACGGCACAAAATAGGGCAGGCAACCCACAGAAGGTAAGCCTCGTCAAACGTGTTGGAGCGCCAACAACGCACATATAGACAACCTCTCACGGGCAAGGAATCTCGCAAGAGTTTTGTTTACCATCCGTATTTTTTTCGATTACGTTTACGAAAATTAGTATATATGGCATTGAAGCAAAACGCCTCCTGGCGACGTACGAGAAGAGTTAAAATATTGCCATACAAATTCTCATTTTCGTTAACGTGATCGAATAGTGAATGAAACTCTCACTTGGCACCGTGAGCTAGGGTTGCCACCCGTACTCTAACATAGAGTATTGTCCTCTTTTTCATGTAGGCGTACTTTATAATGTACCACACCAATAAAGTACGCTAAAATACTCTATTTACGTAAATCTGATTGTTACTGGCTCGTTATTGGTTATGAGTACCTAAGAGACTAAATAAACTGGTATCCACAGCCAAAAAATATTTGTTAAATGTCGCAAAGGAAAACAAAAAATACGTTTTACGACAAATAAATAAATACTCTTTTTCAAGCTATTTACTTTAGATTTTAACTTTTTATTTTTAAGTGCTAATTGCTGCACTGAAGCTAAATTAAATATTTATAAAATTTATAAAATACAGTGAAATAATTAAACGCCTTCCCGACCCAGCCAGGAATCGAACCTGAGTCTTCCGCAATCCGAGTAGGCGTTCAATTTTTTCACTGTATTTTAAAAAGCAGTGACAAAATTCAGCGCTTACGTCAGCCTTCCCGGTAGCAACGCGGTCGGTGCAGCCACCCGGATTGCGAAAGACCCAGGTTCGATTCCTGGCTGGGTCGGGTAGGCGTTAAAATTTTTCACTATGTTTTTTATTTTTGTTCTAAAAAATACTTTATTCGTCTTGAAAAAAGGGCCAACCCTGAGCTCGGACTGTTCCGAGATCCGTGCCCGTGAGAGGGTCTACATGTCTTGTTGAGGGTCTACGTTGCTCGAGTGCGGTATGTATTGAGCTTACCTTCTGTGGGCCTCCTTATTTTGTGCCCACGGCTACATTGCGGCTACATTCGAGTCATCATTATTTTGGGCCAGAACAATTCCACCAAGAAAATAATTATTTTTAACTCTCTTTGTTTAGGTAATGGCAACGGCGAACGGTAAGAAAAATAATTAATGTCGCTCTTAACATAAATTGAACTTATTGTTCGGAGCTGTTGCTACGTGACAATTATATTTATTTTTATTTTTAGGCTGTCTTTTTACAAAAGGTCACATTGAGAAGTACTACTAAAAAGTAATGTTTATTTAATCTTGTATCAGAGCCTATTTTGTTTTAATTTACGAATCGAATTCAATTGAACTCATTATCATGATACAAAATTTTAATGATATTGCCTCACCCAGCGTTTATCGATCCTGCTATGATCCGATAATATATCCAGCCTGCTACTAATAACACTATACGTAGACGTGTTCTGACATGGAGACAGATGTTAAATGTACCAATTAAAAATAAAGGTAAAAAGTTGTAAGGCAATCATCATCATCATCATCCGCCTATATTAGTCCACTGCTAGACATAGGCGTCTCCGAGTGCACGCCACTGAGCACGATTCGCGGCTACTCTCATTCAGCTCTTGCCAGCCACCTTGCGAAGATCATCGCTCTACCTAGTCTGAGAGGGCAATAAAAATATATTATAGAATAGAATACCTTACTCTACACAAAATACAGACGTTATAAAAAGAACATTTCACTTATCAATAAAAGCAAGATTTTCCAGGCAACTTTTGGTATTAAATTGCCTTATCATCACTTATCATCAGGTGAAATCAAGGCACTGTGCTTACCCGTAATTTTTTTTTTTAATATATGTAATACCTTTAAACGAGAAATTCTTGTATATATGTAAATATATAATCTGAATCTCAGAAACGGCTCCAATGATTTTCATGGAATTTTGTATGCAGGGGGTTTCGGGGGCGATAAATCGATCTAGCTAGGTTTCATTTTAAGAAAACATTATTTAAAAAAATGAGCAAAGCGGTCATTCAGGTACTAGGTATATATAATGTACAGTAATAACATATTATTACATTAACTCAGCCATACACATTTATATACATGTATATAATATATGTATTTAGTATAAATATATATATATATATATATATATATATATATATATATATTTATATTATATAGTATATTATGTGAGGAATGTAAAAGATAATAAAGGAAATAAAAAAATCCTTGCTTACTAAATATAAAAAAATGCGAAAGTTCGTTTATTTTCCTTCTTTCGCGTAAATACTTTAACGACGTTAGAGCTCGGTTATACGAGTAGTAGTTGGAGTGTGCCGCAGGCTACTTTTTATACCGGTCAAACACAATGTTACTGTGGACTCGCGATTATGACGACAGATGAAATTATATGCAGGCGAAGCTGTGGGCTAAACAGTAAAGAAAAATAAAGTAGAAAATTAAGAAAACTTTGAGACCCTATCCTTAACATTAGAATTAAAAGACAAAGGAATAACGTCATGTTTTGACGACCTCCTTGGTCGAGTGGTTTGAACACCGGTTTTCATGGTGTCGCTATCTCTGAGGTCCCGGTTTCGATGCCCGGTCGGGTAAATTTTAGAAATTATTGTTTTTCTAAATTGTCTCGGGTCTGGCTGTTTTCTATATGTAATAAGTATGTATTTAAGTATTTTAAGTACCTATGTTTATCCGTTGTCTAGTAACCGTTTATCTTGGGGTAATTATTGATGAGAATCTGTCATTCCGTTATCATATTGAAGCTTTAAGTAACAGAATGCGTAAGCTTATGTTTGTATTTAAAAAACTTCGTACGATTGCAGATACCAAAATAATAATGCAAGTTTACATCGCCTTGTGTCAGTCGATACTAACTTACTGCATCACTGCATGGGGTGGTACATTAAGACCCTGTTACTAACTGTCGAAAGAGCCCAAAGAGCAATACTGAAGGTGTCCACTTTCCGTCCTTATCTATATCCTACTCATCTTTTATATGAATCCTGTAAAGCTTTAATAGTTCGGCAATTATTTATAAAAAGCACAATACTAAAACAGCACCACAAAGCTCTTCCTTACAGCACTGAAATTACTAACAAAAGGAGGAAGGACATGGTTTGCACTTATCTCAAATGTACAAAATGCGCTTTCTCATCAAGGTTCTTTATATTCTTAGGACCCTTTCTGTACAACAGGATAAATGCTAAATGCTATATTTATCCATTAAACAATATCAACTGCAAAAAGGTTGTACAGGAAGAACTACAAAAATTGACCTACGACGATACGGAGGGGTTATTGACCGTCGTTAAGTAATTCTTTGTTTAAAAAAAATAATTTAAATAATATGTAGTGTTAATTCCGCTAACTCACTCGTTTATACAGCTTGGATGCAGTACGCATGCACCGCTCTCCCGCCCGCAAAAAGCCCGATACCCATCGTATCGGTGTTGGTGTGCATTTTCGCTTGCACGCATTGTTTCTCCTGCATGTGCATACTTTTTGCGGGCGGGAGGGCGGTGCATGCGTATTGCATCCAAGCTGTATAAACGAGTGAGTTAGCGGAATTAACACTACATATTATTTAAATTAATTTTTTTTGTACTATGGATTTCCGCAAAATAACGCCTGATTCCATTAATTAATTCTTTGTTTATTTATTTCTGTGTGTATTAACTTATTATTATTTTATTTGTCTTTATATTAGATTGTAATTTAGCGTATAAACTGTTATATATTATTCATTTAAGTTTTGATTTATATTAAAGTTAGACTATGCCCACATTCGCCTGAAAAACAGGGTTTACCTAGCTCAGGCAATAGCATTTAATTTATTTTAGATTATTAGTTTAGAGCTCATTGTAAACAATAGATGTAAACGTATTTCAATAAAGATTTTATTATTATTATTATATTATTATTTAACGAGTTTCAAAACGAAGCTTCTCTTAGGCTAGATAATTGATGTGAGTCTAGGAAAGTTTAAGTTTATGTTTAACATCAACAGCGAGCAGCGAAAAAAACAAATATGGATCAGAGAAGCTTTCTTAATAAGTGTAATTTTAGCCATATGATTAAAATACAAAAGTTCTTTTGTTTTGGCGAGATTTAGCTGATTACCTTAGGCGGCATTTTCAGTGTCACCGGACTTATAGATTTGGTGACTAATTTAGTTACTGTTTAAATTAAATTAAACCTTAGCCATTTAAACTTGAGGCTTACTACCCACAACTTAGCAATCAATCTTCACGCCACCTATAAATACTCGTAGTAAGTAAGAAACGTTAGTTCAACCGAATTTATGCGACTTGAAACATTCCATAATGGAATAAATTCCATTTCCATTCCATTCCAATCGTATAAATTTTGTTGATCAAAATGTATTTTTATGTTAAACCTTTTTTTTTTTTTGCTTAGTTGATGGCTTCGTGCGATTTGCGCATTTAGCCAGTGTCAAAGTAATTTTCTTACAAGTAATACATAAATAAACAATATTTCCTTATATGATGATGATGAATGATTTTAGAAATGGGAAGTGAGAAATGATATACCCCCGCAACCCCTCGAGTATCTCAGTAAAGATGTGGGGCTTTGCTAAGTCCTCACGCGAGCTTTTTGAGAGAATTTGAAAAGTGACGTTGCACTGTTTTGTTTCATTTGCCAACACTTATGCACACTCACGAACACTTAACGGTTATTAATCCACCATTATTTCACATTAATATTCGACATAACAGAAATTTTGGAAAATAAGACAAAACCGCAGACATGACGCTTCACTTTCCCGCCAAGAAGTTCATGTTAAACCTTATGTATTTAGATCACTATATTTTTCTTAATCATAACAAATTTCGTTAAAATTATTGACTTCTTGTATTGAAAACGTTTAAAGTTTGTATGGGATAACAAAAGTAATAAAGACTCAAGTAGTAAATGTATTCATCATGATCATCATCATCATCATCAGCAGCTGCCTGTACTAGTCCACTGCTGGACATAGGCCTCTCCAAGTGGAAGCCACTGAGCAAGATCCGCGGCTACTTTAATACAGCACTTGCCAGCTGCCTCATTCTTTGTATTACTATTGCGATATCGCAATAGTAGTACATTTTATGTACATTTTATGTACATTTTATGTACTACTATTGCGATCTTCGCGAGGCGGCTATAAACTGTACAACAAAAGCTAGGTGTGGTCACAGTAATAATTGAAAGCAAACAAGCGACGACGCGGCGATCCCGCAGCGGTCCCGCAGCGGTCCCACGACGCCTGCGCCACAATATAAAAACCCAGAAAGTAAGCTTCATACATACCACGCTCGAACAACGCACATTAGACTCCTTGCACAGAATAGAATACAATACAATAGAATAAATTACTTTATTGTACACAAAAAAAACATATAGGTACGTGTTAACAAAGAATTTAAAATTAAAATTGGAGTCGTACAAAGGGCGGCCTTATCACTAAAAGCGATATCTTGCAGGCAACCTAGGGACGGAGAGGATTGATAATAAATAAGATGGAGGCGTTGAAAAAAGTAAAGAAGAAAGTGTACAGTAATACTTTATTACTCAAACATAAATACACATATATACACACATACATACACGAATCTCCGAACATTTCGAGTGCACTGTTGCAAGATTACGTGTCGTGAGAGGTTTTCTTATGTGTGCGTTGGTCGAGCGTGTTTTGAAGCTTTCCTTTTGCATCTCCATATTCTCTGCTTCCACCCTGAATAAGACAGGCGGGTGGTGGCGTTGCACGTAGGCAAACATCTCCGCCCAATTATGTGGAGCCGGCCCCCTTAAGATTCCCCTGTACACGTTTACTTTAAAAATAATGCAATATTGTTTTTAAAATGTTTTTGTTTTGTTTTTGTATAATTTTTAACGCAAATTTTGTTGCGAACAAATTACAAAAACACAAATGTTGATAAAATTTTCACGAGCAGGATTTGAACCTGCACCCTTCTATGACCCGGTATGTCAGAAGGGTGCAGGTTCAAATCCTGCTCGCGAAATTTTTTTCAACATTTTTGTTTTTGTAATATTGTTTTTATTTTATTTACGCAAACTAAGGAACAAAACAAAACATAAGCTCACACTGTGCAATCATAACATTTCCTAATTATGTGAAACCGGCCACCTTAAGGTTCTCATGTACACTTATAATGTAATGCAATATTGTTTTTTGTCTTGACGCAAACAATGGAGTAAAACAGTTCATAAGATCCGCACGCTACGCTATGCCATAACATCATTCTCCTCCGAATTATGTGGCGCCAGTCACCTTAAGGTTTTCACACCAAATTTAAAGCCTGCCTGCCGCAGTGTTGTTGTTAACATTTATATAATGATAATAAACGGACAATGATGCTGAGCACTGAAGACCGCAGGAACATATTATGGAAGAGTAAGGAGCTCCACGGGCGGTACTACTGGGCCTTAACAGGGCCCGATGTGGATCTGCTCGCGTCGGTAAACTGGCTACGATTTAGACCTCCTCTTTGGGGAAACCGAGGGGTTTGTTTATACAATTGCAGACGAAGTCTTGATGACGAATAATTATCGGAAATATATCCTGAGGGACGGTACGGTCGACATCTTTTGGGCATGCCGCCGCCGTCCCAGTGAGTCACTCAGGCATATTATCTCCGGTTGTTCTCATCTGGCTAACGGTGAGTACTTACACAGACATAACCTTGTAGCCAGGATTATCCATCAGCAACTTGCTCTTTGATATGGTGTTGTAGAATCTGAGGTGCCGTACTATAAGTACAAGCCGGTGCCAGTTCTCGAAAATAGTTATGCCGCACTCTACTGGGACCGATCTGTTATTACGGACAGGACTATTATTGCCAATAAGCTTGATATCGTGTTGACAGATCGATTGACGCGCCAGGCAATGCTCACGATATCACCATCCCGCATGACGACAACCTTGTGAAGACCGAGAAGGACAAACTTACTAAGTTCCTTGACTTGGCTCACGAGGTGACCGTTATGTGGGTTGTAGATTCGTTGATCATTGTTCCCATAGTCGTATCTGCGAACGGCCTTATAGCGAAGAGTCTCGACCAACATCTCAAGAGACTATCGCTGGATGGCTGGATCAAGAGTCAGATACAGAAGGCAACACTTCTGGACACGGCACGCTTTGTCAGGAGGTTTCTCTCTCTGCAGCCTTAATCGCCGGTAGCATAAGTCCTGCTCCTATGATATTTTGTTATATTTTACTTTTTATATAATTTTTATAAAACCTAAAACTAAGATTTGAAATAATTATAGAGTGAATAATAATTAAACATTTATTTCAGACAACAACAGTCCATAGTGTTAGTAACAATGATTTTAAGGCTCCTTTGCAAGAGACTGTCTGGTCTGCCAGCGAGTGAGCCTATTATGCCGTTGAAGCTGCCCAACATTCTGGTCCTAACTGACAATATCTTTTTGCGAATTACTGCAAGAAAGTCTTTGACATGCAGTATAAGTATAAGTATTGGAATAAACATGTATGTTCAGTCATTACTCATTATATCTTTTAATAATACATAGCCGCCGACCAACTTAACATGTTTGTTCAGGTAAAACTATCGAAAATTTACGCGAACATTGGAATAAAACAGTTCATACTATCCTATCTTCATCTCTTTCGAATTATGTGGAACCGGCCACCTTAAAGTTTTATGTAAAGTAGGTACACCTAATATAAAAACCTTTTGCTATTTGTTTTCATTAATTTAGGTACGCGAACAACGAAATGAAGCAGCTGATATAACCCCACTGTACAGTCATAAACTCTATTAAACTATACCTAAGCATTATATATGTGCGTACACCTATCTATAAAAATAATGGTAGGCAGGTTTTATTAAAATTTAAGCACACAATGTAATAAAACAGTTCATACGATCAAACTGTTCAGCCATCACATGTCCTTGTTTCATAGAAATACAAAGAAAATGTTTAATTTTATGCAAAGACCCCTGTACACACGGCGGCAGATCAACCTACCCAAACTTGTCTAATTTCTCCAATGAATATTTATCCTTATAACCAAATAATAAAGTTCAAAATTAATTGTAGAAATTGGACAGTTTTGGTTAGGTTGATCTGCCGCCTTATGTACAGTCGGCAGCAGATCAACCTACCCAAATCTGTCAAATTTCTCCAATGAATATTGATCCTTATAACAAAGCAATAAAGTTCAAAATTGATTGTAGAAATTTGACAGTTTTGGGTAGGTTGATCTGCCGCCGTGTGTACATTTACTAAAAAAAATAAAAAATAAAAAGTATTTAGTTAAAATAAGTAATACTTCAATACGCTATATCGTTTCTATCTTAAAATGTAAAAAGAAACTGAAAGACATTTACTCAGAACCACACAATAACTGAAGGTCTATAATCTGAGGACATTTACGTTGTTTTGACAGCTACTTGACATTGTCTCGCTGCTGCCATCACAAGAGTTGATTTATTCTAGTGTTTCAGATAATTCTTACATGAAAACTATTCATTTATTTGAAGATAATCATTTCGAATAAGCTTATTTCATACATTAGCTATCCTTCGTTATTATTGTGTACAAGGTGTTGACATTTTCTCCATACAAAATTAAACATCTCCTTTGTCATAATCATTACCTACATACGTTACTTTTATGTAGGTAAGGACAACAAAAATAGTCCACACCTTCGTAAAATTAAATCCAGTGAGGCGTAAAAGAGGGTCCCAATTTGTTTGGGTCTATTAGTAGTTCAACAAAGAGCGTGTTCACATATTATATATTATTTACAAAATAATAATGTATGTCGTTAGCCTAGCAGCTCTGGCTCGAAGTGTTACGGGCACAGGGAAATCTCAGCAATCCCCATTAAGATAAGATAAGATAAGATAAGAAAGCACAGCGGCTTGTGAATTTCAGTTATAATCGAAAAAGCTAAGCAACTTTCGTTATATCAAGTTCGGACCAAACTTGACGTAAGGCGCTCGGATTTAGACCACCGAGAGATCACCACTCTTATTCTTTCTTTATTTTGGCACATAACAGTTATTAAAATTATGACGACCTCCTTGGTCGAGTAGTTTGTACACCGGTTTTCGTGATGTCGCCATCTCTGAGGTCCCGGGTTCGATCCCCGGTCGGGTCAATTTATTGTTATTCTAAATTTTTGTTAGAAAGAATTTTTATTAGAAATTATTGTTTTTCTAAATTGTCTCGGGTCTGGGTGTTTTCTATGTGTAATAAATATGTATTTAAGTATTTTTAGTGTGTTTATCCGTTGTCTAGTAACCATATAACGAGTTTCATAACGAAGCTTCTCTTGGGCTAGAATCGGCTAGATAATTGGTGTAAGCGTAGAAAATTTTTATTTATTTATTTATTTAATTTATTAAAAAAATACCTACTAATAATCACAATTTTATAGATACTCAGCGAGTTACTTACTAACTTAATAAAACTTACAATTTACTTAATAAAAACAATCAAGAATAGGGTTTGCGAACAGAATATAATAAAAGCCATACATATATATGGTTCTCTCCACAGGTTCACACACCTCACACAACTCCAATCTTGGTCATCAAAGATTACAGATTATATAATCTGTATTCATAATAATAATATTATGAACTTACTGGCTATCTTATCTCTAGCTGCCGGAACACAACAATGCTATATACATTGATGTTATGGCGACATATAGAATGAGATGGTGGTAGCTACACAAGCTTACAAACAACTACGAGCACTATGCATTTCTGAAGTAAGCTAACGTAACACATTGACTATTTGCGATATTTCGGTACACCAAACAGGTGCATAATCCTCTAAGGGCGACGACGGCGCCGGCGCAGCCACGCCGCGCGACTGTTTAAATATAGAACGCAGTGCAAACGTGCGTTAGCCGTCCGACAATAAACGTCTAAATTGAAAGAGCCCTAAACCTTAATTGGTGGACCAAAGATGTAATTGTAATATTTTATAATTGGTAATGTCGCGAATAACGTTCTCGTAAAGCTACGTCAAAAAAATAATAAATTCACAAAGAGTACAAAAGCGAGTTAAGTGAAGCCACAAAAGTTTATTTGGCAAACAAAGAGCTACGTGGAGTCGCTGCGAAGTGCCGCGAGTCCGAGTGCAAGTTATGCGGCACTTCCGAAGCTTTCGTGGCAGGGTTGCCGGAGACAGGTGTGCCGCACTTACTTATTATATAAAAAGGAGATTGCCTAATTTTCAAAGCGCATAACTTAGAATAATAACGCCTAGAAGCCGAGTACGCGCACGGCGATTGAGGCAAGTTTAACCAAGCCATATGTGGCTTGGTTCGCCGAACGGCTCGCTAGTATTCAAGGTCACGTCGTGTCGTAAGCAGCTCCGCAATTTTTGTTTATAATGACGATTTGTGCCATCAAATGATGCTTTAACAAGTCAGAATCTAGCAAAAAGGATACTAATATTACATTTCACCTGTCAGTACCGTTAATCAATGTCTATTATTTCGTAAAACACGTTATTATTATTCATAAATTTGTAATATGTACTGCCATGTATGTGTTGCTAGATGTAGGAAAACTTTTACCCCACTTTGAGTTGTTTTTATGTGTTTTATAAGTTGTTATTACCAGTGAACCTAGCGCGACTTATAGTGGAGCGTTATTTAAAAATAAGACTTTATTATGAGTCCAAGAAAGACAATTTATCACGATTGCTGTTATCAAAGCGCCAGTTATTTAGAAAACAGTAACAGCTACAAGGATTTTAAACTGAAATGCTAAAAAAATGTTACAACAGTTATTTTTTCTAATAAGACTGATTTTTGTGCAATAAAAAGTAAATGAATAAATATTGGCATTCTTATTTATCACCAAACATTGTTACATTTCCTTACATTACATGTAAATGTTTTAGAGTTATAATAAGTAAGTATTTTAAAAAAAGTAGTTAATGATATGAAAATTGTGGTAGTCGTAGTTTCACTGCCATCTAACTAAAGGCTCGAAATAATCTTCAATGCATAATGAGATAAAATTATGCTTCCAAATAGTTAAAAAAGAGAAGTGGCGGTCCATTGTCTCTGCCTACCCCTCCTGAGGGATTGAAGCGTGAGCTATATGTATATACCTTTCAATTTTTACTTTTTTAAATAATAATTACAAACTGAAATGAAAGCATCTTAATGTGTATAACAGTTAATATTATTAATGTATGCCGTTAACCTTTTCACCGCCCAAATATCCTACACGCGATGTTCCGCTGTACGCCAGCGTAAAAATGTATTTTAATAAAGTAGGTACAAAGAAGAACTTCTATAGAAGTGCTGGCGTGGACGGCACGAAAATCTCGAACTTCTATAGAAGTTGTTGGCGGTAAAAAGGTTAAATATAGAAGACAATTTTCTCTTTGTGACTATTGACTTTGTGGCTATTTTCACATCAGAAATTTGAAGTAATAAAAAAAACAAATGTAACAACAATAAAAATTTTAAACTATGAAACAAGATAACTAAGTTTAGTAACTAACCCATTTACCCCGAATTTGGGGAAATTACCATTTCGCTTGCAACATTTATTCGTACGGTTGTGTGTGTAATGACAAGCCGCTGACGCACACGACGGAGTATTTTGTGCCTCAATATTTTGACGAACTTTGTTTGACACTATCGTTCTAGGCGTTATTATTCTAAGGCGCATAAAAATCTATCCCAGGAGTCCAAAGAAAAACAGTCTCTTGTTGGAAAAAAATAACTTAATAGCAACAAGTAGTAGTTATAGTAACTGAAATACATTTTTGAGAAAAAAAAATCTCAAAAATGTTGTTTGATGAAAGATTATATAATCATTATCACAAAAACTGGAATTTATTTATTTTCCTGGGGCCAATTTTTTTTAAATATTTTTTATAGTTTATGTTAATGCTACAGTGAGTACCACTGGACCAACTCACATTCCTAGGCAGCACTTGGTCCATACCATGGCAATGTCCTTTACCAATTTTTAAATTTTGGATACATTTTCGGCACAGTCGACACGCGCTCGGAGAACGTTACACAAAAATTTTTGATTTAATTTTTTGGCGCATGGTTAACGCACTAGGTCTACGATTGCTGATGTAAGCAGCTTTTGCAAAAGCCGGTCATCAGATGGGTGATTAAAAACGTAACTATCTCGAGCTATCCGTGCTTCGGAAGGCACGTAAAGCCGTTAGTCCCAGCATTAGCAAACGTTAACAACCACCAATCCGCACTGGGACCGCACTGGGACCGCACTGGACCCGCGGAGTGGTTTATCGCCCGTTTCCCTGTGGTGTTTCGATCCATAGAAATGGCTTCATCATCATCATCATCATCTCAGCCAAAAGACGTCCACTGCTGGACAAAGGCCTCCCCCAAGGACCTCCACAACGACCGGTTTTGTGCTGCTCGCATCCAGCGACTTCCCGCGACCTTCACCAGATCGTCGGTCAACCAGGAATGGCTTGTGCTCCAACAATGAGCTGGTAATGATAATACTTTTCAGCTAATATTTTTGCTGTTCAAAATTCAACTCTACGCTCTTATTGGAATTAAACCTTTCATATGCATTTGCATGAGTTTTTTTAACATGTTATCGCACTCGATTGCCTAATGCCAGTGCAAGTTAACGGCACTTCCGCTGAACCTCGGCGGCAGGTTTGCCCGGGGCAGGTGTGTGCCGCACTTTGGCACATTTCGAATATATATTTCGCCAAATCTTTTTGCTGTTCAAAATTGAACTGGTAATTGTTACCTACTGGAATGAAACATTTTGCGATATTATCGCGATTGAGTACCTGTGTGTTTTATTCATCATTCCGATCGATCACGTTAACTCAAAACGTAAATTTGTATGGCTTGTAGGTATGTTTAAAGGAGTGTCTCTACCGTGACATAGTACCTACGAGGTGAGTCTCAATTTTGGCGAAAAATATATGCGAAATTAATGTATGTATGGCAAACACCTGGCTCCGACACATTATACAACGCAGCCACGAGCACAAGCGTCAAGCGACGCGGCAAGCGGTTTCTAGTTCATTGCGCGTTATACTACGACAATCATAGTCAACGGCGATAGAAAGAACGCAATGAATCACAAATCTGTATCGCTAGAAGCCAGTGGTTGTGGTCGAGCGGTTAGCGTTGTAGTCGTACACGACTTTATTTATCTAAAAAAAGGATTAACAACACTTTGGTTTTTAAAAGTTTATCTAAACAGAATTATTATTATCTCAACTTTAGACATCGGATATATCTTTGAAAAGGTAACCCTACAGAGAGCGAGCCAGCCTTAGCACCAGCTGAATCGTAAAATATGAACCCAGCAGCCATGAAAAGCAAACTCGCCCTGTTTAATAGAAAGCTTGTCGTTCTTCTGTCCAGCAATCATGTGAACTACTCTGACACTGCAAGTAATGTGGCCTTAAGTGATTACTGTCTTGGTACAGTACTTCCATTTTTATGGGTTGGAAGCTAGTTTGACATAAGTTTTTATTTAGACTCACATCCTACTCTTATTAAGAGTGTCGGGACAGTTGTTTTTAGTCTTCATTATACAGGGTGGAAACTTTCAGCGGGGCGGTAAGGGGTACAGTACCTTATCCGTTGCAGCTACACGAAAATGGTCTTAGGAGACTATCCATATTTTTTTATGGAATTTTGATCCTCATTCAAAGATTTTCAAAAAAATGTACATCATCATCATCTCAGCCAAAAGACGTCCACTGCTGGACAAAGGCCTCCCCCAAGGATCTCCACAACGACCGGTTTTGTGCTGCTTGCATCCAGCGGCTTCCCGAAAAAAATGTACAGTTAGCAAGTAAATAGCCATTTTACACAAAAACATTTTTTGATGCCAATCGGTCTTGTTTCTAATACTGATCAAAAACTTCTATGGGACCAACCATCGTTGGAGTACTCAAAAAGTCACAAATAGCAAAAAACTGTTCCCGTACATTTTGTATGAAAATTTTACGCAAAAGCTTTTTTAGTGACGATTGAGATCTCTTTGTTGACTGAATAAAAAGATAAATTTAAAAACAATTCAAATTTGGAACAAAATGGAATTGAATTTTTCATCAAAATGGCGGTCACTTCGAGCACTTGATATCGTAGGGCAAGAAACAACAAGATTTTAAATAAGAATAACATCATCAAGTTATGTTAGTTAATAAAAAAAGAAAATTAATACGCCTTCTTTTTGATATGTTTAAAATTCTACGTGATCATTTATCTTTTATTTTATTTTTTGTATTTCAGTTACACAGATTCTTTACAAAATGTAATAGAAAAGTTTTTTGCAATTTGTGACTTTTTTAGTAGGTACTCCAACGATGGTTGGTCCCATAGAAGTTTTTGATCAGTATTAGAAACAGCACCGATTGGCATCAAAAAATGTTTTATTTTATTTTATTGTATTTTTATTTATATTATGGATACTCTCCTAAGACCATGTTCGTGTAGCTGCAACGGATAAGGTACTTCCCCTTACTGCCCCGCTGAAAGTTTCCACCCTCTATATTGTAGTATCCCATTCAAAGTATAAAGTTAAATTTTTCTTTTGATGTGTAACATCTTTCCGCTTGCTTTTATATACAATTTATGGGAGTGATTTCGTGAAATGTGACGGAAGTACGTGTAACAGTGTGACAGGAAGTCGGGGAAGCGCGCAAGCGCGCGCCATTTTGTAAATATAAAATTGATATTATGAACAAGACTTATTATCATATGTGACATATCGGGTCATTTGACTATCAAAGGTCATTTTGATATGTCAAATGTCTTAAATGACTATTTACTGTATTTATTTTGTTAAAATTGCTTATTACTAAGGTGAGATGTCAAATGTTACACATCATATGCGTCTACTGTAAGGCTCGCTCGTTTTTTTATTATAATTTACTTGCTGTTTTAAAAAAATAACTTTAATGTGTTTATGAGCTCCAAAAAGCTCCAACTAACTACTTTTAATTTAGCAATTTGCTTCAGGTGCCAAAATTGAAAGCAAAAATCTGCGAAATAGGTAGTTCAGAAACATAATGAATTCTTCAGAAACAACTATAACAATTTTACCATAAGATCGTTATTAGGTAAATGATTTTAGTTTATTTTGTGTCTATCTTTGATTATTTTTCTTTTAAAGATTATCATCTAACGTATAGTCATCAAAAGTGATATTTTTTGTTACAACCATTTCTGTAACCCCTTTCTCACCTCCTCGGTGGCCGAGTGGCTATGTTCAATTCCCAGGTCGGGCAAATTGTGTTTCGGTTTTTTCAATATATAGAAAACCGGTTTGTGACCACCATTTGGCAAGCTTGGTGATTAACACGTTGACTGCCGCAAAACCAGACAATAGAAAATTTATTGTTGGTCGGTCACCGGTGACCACCACGGCGATTAAAGACTTAAGCCTTCAATTGTAGTGATGGCTTTATTTCAATTATGGACGCCTTTGCCCAGCAATGGGAAGTTATAGGCTTTACCATTCTCACCCGTAACACAGATTTACCTACTTTGTAGTGTTATTCCTAATATAAGACTTGCTTTTTAATCGATCGAGTATCGATTATAATCGAATATAAGATGAGCTCCAAAATAGTAAAAAACAAAAGTCGTTGTTTTTTACTATTGTATCATCATCATCATCATCATCTCAGCCAAAAGACGTCCACTGCTGGACAAAGGCCTCCCCCAAGGATCTCCACAACTATTATATATTTTCTTAAAATAAATGTAAAGAAATCATTAGAAGTTTTTTATCTGACTGTACAAAGCAGCTATTTTTAAAGGTGTCTGAATCGCCAGTGAAAAAAACAATAAAATTAGAAAGTGTCAATTCAGACACTGTGTCCGAATATAATGTTTCCGAAACATCAGCGAGTCAATTAAACGTATTGAAATATAATAATAATAATTTACATAGTTCGTATACCTACTACGTATCAACTAGCTATTTTAATTAAAGTCACTGTTATTAATTAAAGTCAATCGTTAATTGATAATTCTAAACGTTGAGTTTAATATGGAGCACAAGTCGAACCGATAATAAATATCGTATTGCAAATTAACGAGCATTATTTATAACAAGCATTTCAATTAATATTATATTCTGCCATTTTAGTTGACGAACTCGGACGTAAAATCGTTCTGAAAACGTTCAATTTAATTAATACTACCAGAATAAATCAAGGGACTTATATAACTACATAATCAAGTAGTAATCATAAACACGATTGTAAGAATTACACGTGAAAGCTATCTAAGATTAGGTAGCAACATTGTTGAGGACGTCTTATTTAATTTCATGTTACAGCTGGTAGGTAAGTTTAATAAGCTTTGGTGTGATATCTTTTGCCAGCCAATGGTATAAAAATTCCTTTCTCCTAAAAGGCAACATATTTTACAATTACACTTACGTGAATGTAGCAGCTAAATTATTTTCTACAACACTACCATTAGCACAGAAAGCCAACATTAGCATAAACAAAGCTTCAAAAAGGTTGCTCTGCGTGTAAGGGTACATTAGCACTGTAAGAATTTCGCTTATGCCCGCAATGCTGGCTGCATAATACTTTATCCTCAGTACCCAACAACGTGCGTTGAAACGTTTTTAAATATTTCCAGACTTCCTTCTATACCAGTTGATTTTAACTACACATTGCTATGAGTAGGCAACATACAAACTCAATCAAACAAAGGGCATGTAATTTGTGCTATGACGGCACCAGCAATCGTAATAACCATCTCCGCGTAGGTATAAAGTGTTAGCAAAATTGAAAAGGCTCCTTCATTTAAAATACTCCCACCGTTTGCATTAAAGGAAATCGAACCATCTACGAAAGCAGTGAGCTCGAGTTATTAGTCCGACATAGCACGGCCCGTCGGCCCACCCCGCGAAACTGGACATTGAATTGGAAATACATTGGTTTTTCCTATACATCGCTGGAAATTCAGCCACCGCTTTCATAGTTCTACAGACAAACGACCCAATGTACGCCGAGTGCAGCTTAGTTTCAGCGGTTGGTTTTGAGAGCGTGATCCCCAGGTGTCCTGTCGGCGATTAATCTGTCGACAAACAATGACCCGGCGATATCGGACCAGCAGCGCAGGTACGCAGACGCATTCATTTGGACATAAATCGAATTTGCAATTGAAATCTGCGCCCGATCTACGGGAGTAAGGGGCTGCTTACATTGTAAAGTGAAGCTTACGCTTTGGAATTTTGGCATGGCGCATAATAGTTTTAGGAACATAACAAAAGGTTTATAGTGGTATAGTACTCATTTTCTAAATCGTTAACCGAATTTATAACATTGAACAGGCTTTCGAAAGTTGGCTTGTTGTTAATCTTAACAATAAGACTCCCCACAGGTAAAACTACCCACGGGTATTGTGTGTAGTTTTACCAAAAAAGACTACAGATTGTTAACATTAATGTTTTAACTTACAACGCCTTCCTATCGCCAACACGGCACACTAAGCATGGGATTCAAGAAAGGGGTATGTTTGTACAGGTTCACACGGTTTACGATGAGACGCTCGAGTGATTCCTCTGGGTGCCTAGTGTAGTGCGCATTTCATTCGCCATTCAATCACGATAACATAAACCCGAATTTGTATGGCAAATTTGAACTCTCTCCGTATTCCACCAGGATGTGCTGCTCAGTGCCATACAGGTGTTGCAAGCGCCTACATTAAAAAAAACAATTATTTAGCTTTCATATAAAATTCTTATATAACCTACACCTACTCGCATTTAACTTCATTTACGTTCTAGCCTTAGTTAAAAGTACGCGTAAACAATCCTGTGGAAAAGACAAATTCAGAGCAATCTCGACTATACGAGCCATTTAATTTCATTCGGGCACTAAAGTGCACTCTCTTGATAACGTCTTGATAGGTGTCGTATGTCGTAAGTAGCGAGTTGAAAGTCAAAGTACACTCAAAGCCGACCAGACAACTGCGCATAGCACAACTTACAAAATACAACTACAAACTTCTGTCTCAGTTAGCTAAAGACCCGTTACATAGAAGTTTGCACCATTCGGTCCCCGAGACCAATATCACCGAATAACGGTTAAAGGATCTAATGAAGTCCACATGTTACAGAGTGTATTGTACACGCTATCTCCGAACAACTCTTACGCACCTTATCAGGAGCAGTATAAAGTTTACATTGCTGCAAATAGTTGTGAAGCCCTAAGCTCGGTAAGTCGTATTATTAGTGTAGGCATTAGCTGAAGATGTCAGCTAAATTATGGGTCAATTCCGTAGTTGGCAGAGCGCCGACTGTTTGCGGGAGCTTATTAGGTTGACCCGGTCTCCCGGCCACCGCAGGCTGAGGAGGCTCGCTTCACTACACTCCTTACTTATAAATTAGTGTTTTGGAAGAGTGGCTTCTTCTGGAACAGCTGTTGAGTAAATTTAAAAGAAGAAGTCCACAAAAATTTATTGTAATGCATGTTTTGGTCCAGTTTTTTTGTGTTTTTTTTTTATTACACTTCTAACTATTTTATTTTTTTATTGTTAAAAGGAGGCAAACGAGCAGGCGGGTCACCTGATGGAAAACAATCACCGCCGCCCATGGACACCCGCAAAACCAAAGTAATCGCGGATGCGTTGCCGACCTTGAGGAAGGAGTTGGATCTTGAGGAGGGAGTAGGAATTGGGAGGGGGGAGGGGTGAGAGATGGGCCTCCGGTACTTCCACTCACCGGACGAAACACAACAGCAACGAGTGCCGTTGTTTCACGCCGATATTCTGTGAGAGGGTGGTATTTCGCCGGGCGAGTTGGTTGGACTGTTTGTTTAACAATATTGCAGTTAATATAGTTACAATATTAGTTTTTTTTAAACAGTTTACGTTAGTGTCTTACAAATAAACAAAGAATAAGGTCCGAATAGTTATTCCGTGTTTTGTCTCTTTTACTCTAATTTAAAATGACGTTTACGTGAGAGGAACAAAACACGGAATAACTATTTGGAGCTTATTCTTTGTTTATTTGTAAGGCACTCAATGTTTTACTGCCTCATTTTTGTTAACACGCTCTTTTTGTATGACAGTTTTTCCTAAGCTCCAATACCTATCTCGAAACATTTTATTTCATATATTCCGTGTTGCCACAACTAACCTTTTATATCGGGAAACTTCGATCTAAAATTTTATCCATTTGAAATGGCGTGGACATTTGAGGATTACGTTACCAATGTGACATTTTCCAAAGTAGAACCTTTTTAAAAGGAGGAGCTTGGTGGTTTAGTGGCTTGCGCATTCGGATGCAATCTTACAAATTAAGCAACTGTTGCAATGTCGGGTCACCGGATGGGTGATTAAATTATAATATCTTGAGCTCCTTCATTCTTCAGTTTTTGTAGTAAGATGGTAGGTAGTCATTAAAACCCATGCATTAGGTGAGCGTAGTGAGTTATGACATGTGCTAGTGATATTGTAGGTACATTAAATTCCAAGATTTAAATTAGTGAGAACAAATTTTTAAATAGTGAGCAAAGAGTAATCCATAGAATTTGGAACAAGGAAATGATAAAGCAAGGCTGAGATGGTGTATTGTTGGTATTTCAAACAGTTATTTCAGTTGTAATCCGTACGACACGTTTATATCGCGTAGCATTCGGATAAATAACTCGAAAGTAAATCGGAATAATTGGAATAATGCGAATACGATCGTCGGCGCGGCGCCGGCGCCGGCGGAGGATTCTTTGCGTGCCGGGGCCCCAGCGCCCGTACTAGCCGGGCGTTTGAGATCACTGCTGCTACTGAACACGAATAATGCTGCAGAAATGTACTGCTACATTTTGTCGCTACAAAAACTCTATTTACCTACTGGAATGTCAAATACTTAGTACTACAAGATACTTAGCAAAATAACTAATCACGAGTATCCAGACATTAACGATTTAAAAGCTTTAAATATATATAACAACAAGCCGCCACCCGCCGGCTTCGCTGTGCGAATATAATGGATCAATGAATGCTAATCAAAATAATTATTAGGTTTACCAACATCATATATACTTAGCTTCCTATCATTTTCACAATCTCATGTTCTTACACATACAAATTTTCATCAAGAGCCGTAACCCGCCCGCTTAAATTTCGTTTTTTTATAGCCTATCATTTGTACAATCTCATGTTACTGAGGGGTTCGATGGCGCAGAGGAGCTTGATAGCGCAGCGGTTAACGCGCCCGGTCTGCGGGTGCTGGGGTAAAGCAACTTTCGCAAAGGCCGGTCATCGGATGGGTGACCAAACATGTATCATCTCGAGCTCCTCCGTGCTTCGGAAGGCACGTAAAGCCGTTGGTCCCGGCTGCATTAGCAGTCGTTAACAACCACCAATCCGCAATGGGCCCGCGTGATGGTTAATGGCTCGTTCTCCTTGTCCATCCATAGGGAAGGCTCGTGCCCCAGCGGTGGGGACATAAAATGAGCTGATGATGATGTTCATACTACATACAAATTTTCATCACGGGCCATCTCCCGCCCATTTAAACTTGTAAATAAAATTTCCTTTTTTTTTAATCGCATGTTCTTACTACATACAAATTTTAAGCGTAAACTTTTTTTCTTTTTGTTTCTTATTTTTTATTGCCTATCATTTGCACAATCGCATGTTCTTACTACATACAAATTTTAAGCGAAAATTTTTTTTTACTTTGTTCTTTTTTTATATAGCCTATCGTTTGCACAATCGCATGTTCTTACTACATACAAATTTTCATCAAGATCGGTCAAGCCGTTTTTAGTTAAATGTGGACATACAGACAGACAGACAGACAAAAATTTTAAAAATCTTAGAATTGGTGTCAATGAGTCATAAAATGAATATTTATCCCAAAATTTGTCAGAAAAATTGCAAGTACACACAGAGCCTACAGATTTATATAGTAGTGTAGATATAGATATAAAAGCTATTCAGATGACGTACCTAATTACTATCATCGGCTACTACTACAACGAAAGTGGACAATTACACAACAATTAGCACCAGTTCAGTACAATCACACGACTTAAACCAAATTACGAGATGCGATTTAGGGTTTGAAAAATTTAAAATTATTAACCCTACTTTAATATATATATAAACTAGTGAATGCCCTTAAGGCAGAACACAGATGAACTAAAATTTGAACTGAAAAACTGTGTTAAGAGCGTTTATGCTGCACACTAGCGCCGCCAATGAAAAAAAAACATATCTAGTAATTAGAGATAGAAAATCAATGACACCTGACATGTTATGGTTTAGTTAAATATGGCGTTATAGTTAAAAGTGGCCGTAACGTCTTATTAAACTAAACCATAACATGTGAGGTGTTCATTAGGTGCCGTAAAAATGCTAAATTACTTCATTCAAATAGTTTGTTGAGCATAATTTGATTTTCTATCTCTAATTACTAGATATGTTTTTTTTTTCATTAGTGGCGCTAGTGTGCGGCGTAAACGCTCTTAACATGTTAGCTTTACTCGTAATGAAAATGATTTATTTAGAATTGAAGCGTCATCGGTAGCCGAATGGATAGATTCAGATGAAGTGGTTCAACACCTATAGCTCCGTTAGAATACTGACGTCAACCCAATTAACAAGCCTTTTAACTTTTCTGGATGGGTTAATAAGACTCTTAATAATGTCGTGTTAATATTAAATAACATAATATTTAAAAAAAAATAGTAAGCCAAACCCAACGCAAAACTTTAGAATAAACACGCATAGTTATAGTAGTTTGAGGCGTCTCGTCGTAATTTAGGCTCTCGTTCGGAATGGCTCACTAATCCCGCGTAGCACAGTGGCTCAAACGTCTCCCAGATTTATTAAGGGCCCGGTGTCGAGGTAATTGATGTTGGAGGCAGGGCACGCGTGAACTTTTATACAACTGAACATATATATTTAACTTGTTACTCAAAAGTATTTCAATTTGAAGAGCGAGACCCAACGCAAAACGATACAATAAACGCGCATAGTTCTTGTGGCATCGTAATTTAGGGGCTCTCATTCGGAGTGGCTCACTAATCCAGCGCAGCACAGTGGCTCAAACGTCTCCCAGATTTATTAAGGGCCCTATGTCGAGGTAATTTATGGCGGGCCGGCCGCGGATATGGTAAGCGACAAACACTAATATTTCACTAAAGTTAAGTTTTATAGGTACTATGACATCACTGCAGAGTCATTTTACACAAAGACATTTAATCCGTCGTCTGCTGTAAATACATACAAAATAGAATTTTAATTGTTTAGGGGACTGATCAGTGCTCGCCGCATTAACACAAATAAATTAGCAGGTTATACCTTTTTTTTACCCAACATTTTGACCAAATGGCACCGGCCGTGGTCAACTTAAACATAAAAATTTTATTTTCTCGAAAAATATGCATATCAGAAAAAATACTGTGACACAAAAGTGGGTCTGTGACCGTATGCTTCAGGTATGCCTATAATATTTATATTAAATTAGTCAGCGTTATTAATCCTTATTAAATTTGACGATTTTAATTTGATTAATTAATTAA
The DNA here is from genome assembly GCA_947562085.1 of Eudonia lacustrata. Classification (NCBI taxonomy): domain Eukaryota; kingdom Metazoa; phylum Arthropoda; class Insecta; order Lepidoptera; family Crambidae; genus Eudonia; species Eudonia lacustrata. Next base: position 8,469,071 of record OX387327.1, on the reverse strand, counting down.
TAGAACAGTTTTTGAACTTCGCATGTATAGCACGAGTATAGCAACGGCAATGAATCCTTTTCCTTTTGTTTTTATTTGTAAGTTGCAATTTCCGTCACAGACCCTGAAGTCTCATTAAGACATTTTATGCTCAATTAATTTTCCTTCAAACCAGAACACAGCCACATTGAACAGAGTCGTTTCCCCACAGAATAAGGTGATTTATAAAACGGACACTAACGGTCGTACTAGAGACATTAATAATCTTTACCACCAATGATTTTTCATTGTAAAAAATTTGTTAACGGCGGAGTAAGCACTTTTGGAATAAAAGAAATTGGCACCAGAGTTATGGCGGCTAAAGTTAGAGCGGCTATTGGTGCGTTATTTTTTTTTAAAGTTTCTAGTGTAAAATGTTTTTGTTTTGTTTATATAATTATTAATGCAAATTTTGTGGCGAATTACTTGTTTGATTGATTAATTTGTTTGTTCATATGAGCCCGTTATGTCAGAAGGGTGCAGGTTCAAATCCTGCTCGTGAAAATTTTTTCAACATTTGTGTTTTTGTAATTTCTAGTGTTTTTATTTCAAGTTGCTTAGCTCAGAAAATTTATGGCATTATGTAATTCAATCTTCAAGTAGTTATTAGATTGAATTTTTATTAATTTTCACCTGTTACTATTCATTGTAAAAAGTTTTTACTGTTGACGTCGTAGTAAGTAAGTGCTTTAACGGAATAGAATATTTAAAAAAAAACAATTTTTAATTTTTTTGTTTAAAATCAATTTTAACGACTGTTTTTCGAACTTCCGAAAACTCTTCTCTCGGTCTTTCGAAAGTTCGAAGACCGAGAGAAGAGTTCGAAGAAGCCGCTAGGAACTCGGCATACGTTATTTCTTTTTTAGGTTATCTCGTCTCTGAAAACGGCAGTTATATGAAAAATTAGTTTCGAATTCTAGGAGTTTCAATTGAATCAGTTTGAAAGTTTACTACAACATGAAAGTTCCGACCTAGCGTTTCCTGACGTTTTCACGTTTCAACTGACCTTTCTATGAATAGCAATTTAAATCTAACAAGAGCTTTGCCCGACAAAGTTGCGATAAAGGGACAAATTAATGGAGGTTTTAAAGGATAACTTTTGGACAAAACCTGTTCCGTGCTTAATTGTTTTTAGTTCAATTTGAACTTATTAAACAAACCTTCAATGTGTTTAGTTAAACGGGCCCTGTAAAGGCTCCAACACACAAACAGCAGGTCAGGAGCAACGCCGGGCACACTAGTAGCAGTTTCAAAGCTGTATAAATTATTTTGAATTTTGAATTAAGATGGTAGTAGTTAGCCAGGCGTTATATTACATATTTGCTATTTTAACTTGTTTTTAGTGTGTTTGACCACTACTTAGTATGTTAGTAATAGTGCTTGTGTTAGAGGACAAACAGCTATGCTTACAAATACATCGCTGCTGGTCCTCTTTACAAATAAATAATCATTCAAAGATTATAATATAATAAACTAATAAACAAACTTTCCTACACTCACACCAATTATCTAGCCCAAGAGAAGCTTCGTTATGAAACTCGTTATATGGTTACTAGACAACGGATAAACATACTTAAAATACTTAAATACATACTTATTATACATAGAAAACACCCAGACCCGAGACAATTTAGAAAAACAATAATTTCTAAATTGACCCGACCGGGGATCGAACCCGGGATCTCAGAGACGGCGACACCATGAAAACCGGTGTACAAACCACTCGACCAAGAAGGTCATCGGAAGATAACCATCTTTTGTAGAGCTTAGCTTAAACAATGTTCTCTAAAGTATTAGGTGCCGGTTGCTCAAGCACCGCTTTCAAAAGGTATAATTCAGTAATGAAATACAATGCGGAACGAACATGGAACACGTTTAATAATTCTGCGCTCGACAAATGGTTAGAATTTACAGTTCGCCCGCCGCCAATCGATAGCTGCCACTGATATGACGGCCGATGACGTGTCCCAAATAGAATTCCAAATTGAAGGTAATACGGCATAAATTACTTTAAACCTATTGCCGTTCGCAAAGTTATTTTTTTTTAATAATGGAAGTTTCGATTTCCAATATAAATATAAGTGGCGGAAGCAAAGGAAAATTTAGTATTTTGATTCCTACAACTTTCCAGATTGCTATTATATATTCAAACACAATAGTAGTGAAATATTAAATTTAATAAAAAAAAATATTAAATCGCCTTGGTATTAAGTTCCAAAAAACTACTAAATAAGAATGCATTCTCGTGTTAAAAGGATGAAAGGAAGATATTACCTACTTTAATCTTATAGCGAACCCTAACCGGTACAGTTTCTTTGACTTAATAACTTAATATAAGTACACATACATGGTCAATAATAATTAATTTATATAATTTAGTTAGCCATATTTAACGCGATTCTCGGTAGAATTAGGTAGGGTTGCCATTCGGTAATGGCAACCCTACCTCCTATAAATGTAAGACACACAAGAAGTTTAATTACAATTCAGTCAATATCACGTAGCTGCAACACCGTTTACTAATGCCGAGTCGGGAACTCTGTAGTGGCAGCACTGGCAACACCGGCTGAAAAGTTAGGGGCGCTGCACACGTAAAACAGCTAAATTGGTCTGCATAAGCAATTCGTGAGCGAGGGGTACGTGCGAAACTTCTTCTATAAGAAACAATTTATATGTAGTGCGCTTTAGAAGCTTCCTTCGGATCATTGTTTTAAACTACAACGTCGTGTAAGACGGCTTTTCTTAACTTCTCTCTCTTTCTAAATAATTCTATGAACTTTCTTCGTGGCCTTATTTTATTGCAACTATAAAACCGATGGTCATTACTTCGATAGAAAATTTATGTACAAATGAATGACAGCGTCATTCAAAATATAAACTCAAATAAAAAAAATATTATCATGAAATGAAGATCACTAAAAGAAAACAGGTAGCTATACATATAGTAATATTATCCAAAGAGAAAACCAATTATCAATTTAGATATTGCTTTTATTTAAATTAGCATATTTGTAAGCTTCTAATTACCGCCCAAACTGCCTTATTATTCAAGAAGTTAATTTACAACACGAATTTATTGCACAAGAAGACGGTATCCTTAAATTGGCAAATTAACTATGCCCAAAGGTAATGAATTCCCTTCCGGCGAAACGATTTTTCAGTTCCCACCGTCTAAGCAGGTGCTTGTTTGGCGGAATACAAAATGCAGCCACCCCCGGCCAAGTTTACAAAGTCATCTCATTATGGGGTAACTTATTCTGCCCTTGACGTCAGGTGAACTTAATTCGTGGCACCTTTTAACGGGCAGTACAGCCTAAGGCAAATTTATACGGCACATTGGCTATGCAAAAAGGCCTCTCGTCAACAGTGAATGAGAAGACCGACTACAATAAATATAGAGCAGGGTACCTACTTGAACGTGTAGCACGTAATGTAACAATACTGTATCAATCGAGTACGACAGAGCCGGCCGTTAGAGGATCACAGTCACAGCGACTGGCGGTTTTTGTGCGAACACAAAAGCGCTCATAGAGTGGATTCGAAGGGTCGTACTTAGATGCGCAGTTTGTGGGCGTGACGTATAGACTTTTAGGTTGATAGAGTGCCATATACGAGCTACACCACCAAGTGGGTAGCCTGCTTACCTCAAGAAAGCATAAACATAAATGATAGCGTAGTCACATCTCTCCCCGCGATTGCTTCAATATGCATATTGTTTACTTACGGTGCGCTGTGAAGGTTTTATTAAAATTTCTCTTTTGCCTTTGACTGATTGGCTAAATGACTTACTTTTATCAAAACGAGGCACTTCACTGAAAATGCTAAAAGGAGAATGGGCGAGGATATATGGGAGATTGTCATGGGGCAAAGGCAAGCCTACTGCAAGAATGGGAATTGCCACATAGGGACAGGATTATTTTTATCAGATTTGCGCAGTAATGTGAGCAGCAAATCTAGATCATGAACACATTAGGTACCTAACGAGGCTTATGCTAAGTAAAAAACAAAAAGATAGCTAGATAGAATTTTTGACACAATCAACTGTATCTTTACATGTTTATTGTTTATAAGATAAATGTATAATTAGGGTTGCTTTTGTTTTTGTCATATAAAAGCTTATTATATTATCATATAAAAAAGTCAATCGAGATGTGATGGTAAAAGTACACATTCCCATATAGAACGGGGTATATACAGCCGACACGCTCGCTCGGAGGTCAGACACGAATCCTAAATCCGCGCTAAAGCAAACGCGGTTCTTTTCTGTCGCAGCGTAGCCGACATTAGTCTGGTCATTAATTTGGCCCCGTCCTTTCAGGTGCTAATGTCTCTGACTAATTAAATGAAACCCCGTGAACAACCTTCACTTTTTCAACAGCATTTCGTAATTGCAGTCACCTATTCAGCCACTTTGTTGTATAATATACTAGTGGCAGCTCGCGGTTTCACCCGCGTGGTTCCCGTTCCCGTGCGAATATCTGGATAAAAAGTATCCTACGTGTTATTCCCGGTTATAAACTATCTGTATGCCGAATTTCATCATGTAATGTCGTTCACGTTGTCAAGAGAGTCTTCAGAATTTTAATAGTGTCTCAGTGGCACTCCGATGCAACGAGTAAAGGACATAAAAGACCTTGGAGTTCATTTCGCTTCTGATCTCAATTTTCGAGGACACATAGTCAAAGTTTACAAAAAGGCGTACCGGAATTTGGGATTTGTGTTGCGCCAATCTCAAGGATTCACGAATTTAAGTGCCGTAAAAGCTGTATATGAGGCGTTATTGAAAAGCCACTTGACATGCAATGCATGTATTTGGTCACCACACGAAGCTAAGTACAAGTTGATGGTAGAGCGAATACAGAACAAATTTACTAGGTTTCTGTACCTTAAGTTGTATGGCGTCTACCTCTTCTATCCATTGATGTATCCATCACTACTTGTACTCGGTATGGTGGGATACAATAGATTAGAAGTTGTACGAGGACGCAGCCTAGCTACTTATGTGTTCAAGTTATTGAGAGGGCGAGTGTTCAACCAAGCCGTGTTGCAGGCGATAGGGCTGTGCGTGCCGGATCGGTACGTGTGGCGGCGACGACGGCCGCCTTTATTCGCAATTCCGCGTGCGCGAACTAATATTTTGAAGGAGGCGCCTTTCACCCGAACGTTGCGCACTTTTAACGAGATATCTAACGCAGTTGACGTATTCTGTTGCACTTTGACCGAATTTACAAGGGCAACACTGTTTGTCTTATGTTATTTGTAAATTTAATTTAATTTATATATTATTTTAATGGAAATTTTATATTGTAACCATTTGTAATCAATTTATAATGTTATTATTATTATAGTTATTTTTTTTTTCGTATTTGTTATATATTAACGTTATAAATGTGATTTTTATTGAATATTTTTAGATTATTTATTTTTGTAAGTGTTTTTGTAATTTCTATTATTTGTAAAACTAACGCTGCTATCGCATTAGGTACGCACCTGTTATGATAGTTGTAAGTGTTATGATCAATAAATAAATAAATATTCTTTCATGTGTTATGTTAACAAATAAAAATAAACATCTGCTTATTTAGTGGCGACGCGATCAAAGCTTGCGACCGTGGTTTTTGCCGCGCCCAAGAATGCCTGCAAGCATTCTGGAGCTCGGTCACTTGTGGCCAACAGACTTTCGGGCGAGTTAAACCAAGCTCGGACAACTTTGGAGCTTGGATTTTGTGCTGAAAACATTATACACCCTTTTTGCAACAACACCAAAGTTATTCGCGCCTGTGGCTACGGTAAGTCATTATGAGTGGAAATATGACGTGATACTTTTCTTGTAGGCACTTTGTATTTTAAATTAAAACTTCAAGGCTTCTACAAAGGCAGAAAATGCTGTGCTTTACAGAAAGGTCAATAAAAAAATCTAATGAATCAATAAATATATCAAGTAAATTACATAACAAATTCGAAATTGTTCGGCAATCGAAGAGCATTTTCCAATATTATGGCGCTTTAAGGGAGAAAAGAAGCAGGAAACTCAGCAAGGGCATTTTGCTGAGTTTCTTGCCGGTTCTTCCACCCAGAGTAGACTTACGAAACCGATTGCATAGTGACATTCATAAGAGCTAATTTGTAGCCATGAATAAGTTATTTTGAATTTTGAATACTTTTTGAAAATAAACGAGCAGTAGTAATTTGACTACAATAATACCTACTTCATATCATGCATTTAATCTTATGAAATTTTTAATGAAATAATGTACCTATCTATAATATGTCATAATTAATTAGTTTTCTTTATTGGCCTTTCCGGAAAGCACAGCCCTTTCGTCCTTTGTAGAAGCTATGAAGTTTTAATTTAAAGTTTAAAACAATGTCTCTTTGGTGTACCTCTAAGTGATTGATTGCCTTTGAAAATATTGATGTCAAAGCTCTCCTTATCTACAGAAAAAACTAGTCAAGCAGGAAGAAATTAATAATTTAACTATGAATAATAATAATTTTTTTTTGAGAATTTACTTCCACGTAATAAATGATTCAGTTTAAAGGTACGGTAAGGTACTAACTAATATTGTATAGCCTTTTTTTTTTTACTCAGGGGAAGTCATTATGACTACCCGACCTGGAGGAGGCCTAACGGTTATGTGGGGCTCGCCCGTCCGCCTTTCCACACCCTCTGACAAGGAGAGAGACTCCAAGTCAGCTACCAGGAAAAAGTCCCGGCTGGGAGGGCGAGACGGAGGGGAATACCCCTGGGGGTAAACTCAAAAGCGTAAGGCTGAAGTGGCAGCCACTGGGGAGTTGACCTCGCGGAGCCACCCCGTCGCCCATGGGTTGACATAGGTCAACCCATGGGCGACAGGTGCACCCATTCAAATAGTGTTTTGAATGAATGCGCGATAGCAGTCAGCACGCGCCAACACACGGGCAACACGCGCTCGGCACAACAAGAACAACATGCCCACCCTTTTGTGAGCATGCGGACACAACAAACCTTATCTACTTCATAGCTACATAGGGTATCATAACTATTGACTAATTAGATTAAAACTAACTAGCCTAATTATAAACAAAACAAAACTAACTAGAACGGGACTCTTCCATGTCCATGATCGCTCTGAACCGCAAGACAACACCGACCAATTAGTCATTTTGTTGTCATCATAAAGGCTCTTGTTCCCGTTTTTGCAACATTTTTCACTGATGCTTCGCTCATATTGATTGCAGCGTGATATTATATAGCCTAAAGCCTTCCTCGAAAAATGGACTATCCAACACAAAAAGAATTTTTCAATTCGAACCAGTAGTTCCTGAGATTAGCGCGTTCAAACAAACAAACTCTTCAGCTTTATAATATTAATATCAATATAGATAAACAAGAGAAGGGACTTATTTATAAAAATAGAAAACGAATACAGCACGAAGATAGATTCCGAAAATGTTAAACAACGTGTTTACCCGCTCCGAATCTGTTGAGCGATATCGCTATTATAATTTTAATAGCAACTATGCACCAGTATCATGAATTTTTAATACTCCTCCACCCAAGTTCTCGCCTTAACTCAGTTCGAGGTAGTTTAGCGTCGCAATTTTCGAGCCTGAGCTGTAGCCTCTAGCCGCACCTGAATTATTCAATAACCGCCTTATGTTATTTAAACCTAATCAAAACTCGGAAAATTGCATAACGTACGCTATAATTTAATATAAGGGGAGTTTGTGGAGTTTCTACGATACATGTACGTCGGTATAGAAGCGACGGAGCATTCTCTGGAAAAGATTATACGAGTATTCAGATACACAAAAATGTGATAGAACTGACCAACTTATTTAAATTCCTTTTTACTAGCCACCGGCTAGACCTTTTTATCGATTCGATTCAATCGTGAAACCATTCTTCAAGTATGCCTTGTCTTACTTTAAACTTGTTGGAAGTATGAGAGCCTGCATAGCAAGTTTCAGTATTTTATAGATTTCTTCAGTGTTCAGTGTCGTTAGTGGCAAACTGACGTTTAAAGTTTTTTGTATTTTAAAAACCTACTCACTCGATATCTATTAACTAGTAAAATTAATAATTCACACTTTGGTCGTCTATGTTACAAATTCATCAAACTCTTATTAGTTAAACATTCTGTTAAATCTTTTAATGAGCTGTTAAGGGTAATAAGGGTTCAGCAATTCACTAAATGCTGCTTAATTGTCGTAACCAAAAATTCTACTTAACAGCACGACGACCAATCTTCTGATACTAATTTCGTTAAAATAATTTACCTTTAGAGCAGTAGGTAACTTAGTTTAACATTTTATTACCGAAATTAAACAGTGCGTTGCGCAACTCATAACCTTAACAGTTCATTAAAAGATTTAACAGAATGTTTAATCTCAAATCTCTTTAACTATCAGAGTATGGTGAAATTTAGAAAAAGAAAATGCCCTTGAGGTGTAAAAAAACAACTAGTTGGTCGGCAAGGTTAGGACGGATAGGGACACCCTGCTACACACTACTTTAAAGTTTATACTGACAACCCCCACCAACCTCACGGTTATAAAGTTAGGTGTCAGACATCCTTACGCAAGCACAAGGGACCATCTACGTCAGGTCATAACGCCAGATCAGAACACGCCGGTACGCTTCCTTCATCCGGTACTTTTAAGACTAGTCTCTCGAGCTAATTGCCCCGTGGACACGTAGGGGTTAGGACGATTTGTTAGATAAATTTCGCGAACGCATTATTCAGTTGCAGCGAATTTTAGAATCGCGTTTTTTAGCAAATCAATTTTTCATGTTAGATATGTTTTGCGAACGCCTTATTTAGTTGTAGCGGATTTCAGTATCGCATTTTTTAAATTATTAATTAAATTAATAAATTATTGGAACATAAATAAAGCTTTCGGTAGAAAATGCTACTCTGAAATTTACTGCAACTAAAAAAGGAGAAAACAGGGCGCTATGGCGCTCATTAGGGGAGGCCTATGTCCAACAGTGGACTAAGATAGGCCGATGATGATGATGATGATGAAAAAAGGAGATCGCGAAATTCATTTAATAATAAATTATAGAAACATAAATAAAAGTTTCGCTAAAAAATGCGATACGAAATCCGCTGCAACTAAATAAGGTGTCGCATGTTTAGCGCCATCTGGCACCGTCAAAGGGAAATAAATTATGTTGCAAGCAAACTAGACAATGTATCACGAGTAGCGAGTAGTTCCTATATTTCCCGCAAACAGCGACAGCCCGCCAACATATAAGGGCCTGCGCGCCCGCCACTCGCCCTCTTTTTCCCCTATTTCTCACGGCTGCAAGGTTGAGCACAATAAATCTATTTTACTAGTTACAGGTGGTTTCACTCGCCCAATGCTCCTTACATTTTGGTGACCCCGCACAAGGACATTTGAAGACGCTTCCAACTACGCTACCGACGCTTTCGCTGCGACCAGCCGAGCGACTCCGCAGGCAACAGCGACAACGGGCAAGGGCCGGAGCTACCACCACGTGCCGCGACGGACACCGCACGAGGCGTCAGGCACCCGATCGCAAGCACCACTTCGACAAGGTTGGCAACCACGACGAAAACGACGACGCGGTGAGCCACTTAACCTTAACAATTACTCCAAACTACCAATCAACAACCAGCACTGCAGCCGGAGAGAATCTACAATCGCCGACGTCAACCGAAACCCACGTGAGTGCGACCGAGTGCCGCGTGGTAACCAACCAACGACGCCGACGACGATCGAAACCCACGTGAGTGCGACCGAGTGCCGCGTGGTAACCAACCAACGACGCCGACGACGACCGGGAACCACGTGAGCGCGACCGAGTGCAGCGTGGTGACCAAACCAACGAGAACGACGCCGACAGGCAACCACGTGGGGCGACCGAGTGCCGCGTGGTGACCAAGCAAGGAAGACGACGGGGCCGGGGCCTGAAGACGAAGGTGAGCCGGTTCCTTTCTTTTCCTTTTCCTCTATTTCCGTGATAGCCTTCTGTCAGAAACATGTCTTCGAATGACGAAAGTCACGAAAGCATGGATACCGCGATTATTGAGTCAGAAATACAACAGCTCACACGCAGTCGAGCTTCCCACAAGGGCAAACTAACTCAATTTATTAGATTTTTAGACAGTTTACCAAAGCAACTTAATGCCGATGAAATACTCAACTTAGAATTACGTAGCGAAAATATAGAAGTCAATTTTGAGCGGCGATATCGAGGCGCAAGTTCTGGAACGATCCAAGTTCGAAGAATCCTACTTTGCAACCTTGAGCAAGGCCAAGCGCCTATTGCAATCTTACAAACCCTTAGGTAACGAACCTAAGCTCGAATCATGCCCTTCCGAATTAACAGATTATATTAAATATCCAGAAATTTCATTGCCTAACTTTACAGGAGATTTTAAAAAATGGCTCGAGTTTAGAGAAACATTTAATACATTAATTAATCAAAGTACCTTAAAACCAATTCAGAAATTTAAATATCTTCGTAGTTGTTTGAAGGAGGGAGCCCTGGAGGTTGTCAATTCAATAGAATACTCCGCGGATTGTTATCAAATGGCATGGAAGTTATTATGTGAACGTTATAATAACCCGCGATTATTGGTTTCAAATAATTTAAAATCACTCTTTGAAGTTGATAATTTGCATCATGAAAGTGCAAGTGCACTCAGGTCCTTAATTGACAACTTAAGTAAACATTTACGCTCACTCCGAACTCTTAACGTGCCTACAGAGGATTGGGATTTAGTAATAATTTATTTCATGTCTGCTAAATTACCTACAACACTCCAAAGAGCATGGGAGGAGAAACAAGACTCTAATGAACTGCCTTCGTTACAGGAATTCAAGGCCTTCCTAAGGAAGCGAGCTGACCTTCTGGACGTTACGAGGTCTGGGGGGTCAGAGCGCAGCCATGCACAAAAACACGCACCGAGAAAGGCTATGTTAACCACGTCCACGAAGGCCAACAGTGGCACGAACATCGGCACGGCCGGTGTCCGCGCGTGCCCCCAGTGTAAGGGGCTAGCAACTCAAAGCTTCATGGCAGCGTTTAGGAGGTTCGTTGCGAGGCGAGGGAAGCCGCGGCAGATGGTGAGCGATAACGGTACCACCTTCTGTGGCGCTAGTAAGGAGTTAAAGGAGCTGTATAATTTCGTAGCCACGAGCTCTGACGACTTCTGCGCAAACCAAGATTTACCAATCATTCTGGAAAGGATTCTCGAGAGACTACGTGGGGCTACTGCAGCAGCGAAGCAAATGGCGGAGCTCCGAGGGTCCCAAGCTGACGGAGGGAATCATCGTTCTCATCAAGGAAGATCACACACCGCCATGCCGCTGGAGACTGGGGAAGATCGTAGAGAGCCACCCCGGCCCCGACGGAGTCACTCGTGTGGCCACGATGAAGACGTCACAGGGCACCATCAAGCGATCGTTCAACAGAATTTGTCCCATACCAATTGAAGTTACGGATTAGCTTATTAGTTATAAGTTAAATAAGTTAATTAAGTTGTCTTAACATAGTACCTATATAGTAAAAATGTTTAGAATAACCAATTGTAATAAATGTTTTGCACTCTGGGTTTTTTATTCAAATAAAACAAGCAATAGGTAGGTAGGCATACTAGATACCTACTGTTTAATTAGTTTAATCAAACAATGATCTTAATAAGTTAGCAATTTACTTTATTAAATTAAATACTTATAATAATAATTATAACTACTTAGAAATAAACATTTCAAGGGGGGAGCATGTCGCATGTTTAGCGCCATCTGGCACCGTCAAAGGGAAATAAATTATGTTGCAAGCAAACTAGACAATGTATCACGAGTAGCGAGTAGTTCCTATATTTCCCGCAAACAGCGACAGCCCGCCAACATATAAGGGCCTGCGCGCCCGCCACTCGCCCTCTTTTTCCCCTATTTCTCACGGCTGCAAGGTTGAGCACAATAAATCTATTTTACTAGTTACAGGTGGTTTCACTCGCCCAATGCTCCTTACATAAGGTGTTCGTGAAATTCATATAACAAATCGTTAGGTTAGGACGGATAGTGAAGAAAAATCCTGCTCACTGGCTGTTCTCGCATCCGGACGCTTCTGCTAAACATCAGACAGAGGCAAAACATTTGCCATTTGCCTCATCTATAAAAAAAAATTAAGAAGTTAAAATTAAACTTGGCTTTTATCAACCATTAAAGTGTCGACTACAGTAAAAAGTAACAGAATCAGAATCAGAATCAGAATCATTTATTTGGCCATATAACAAAACGTTACATCTAGCAAGTCACATGCACATATCAAAATATAAAGGTAAATTGGATTATAGAATATAAAAATAATTGCAAAAACGGAAATGTCAATAATAAATGAATTGAATTGAATATTATATTAAATTGTTGAGCGAATTAATGAATAAAAAAATATAAAAATAATTACAATAAAAATTAAATGTCATTAATAAATAAATTGAATTGAATAAAATTATTTAAACATGTACATACAACAATAGAATAATAAATGAAGTTATTGAATGAATGAACATTTATTCTGTCGTAACTGAGTGAAGTATTCCTCAAGACTATAAAATGGATTGCATTCGAAAAACAATTTTATTTTATGATTAAAGTTCAAAGATGATAACTCTGTTATTTCTTGTGGCAAGGCGTTGTACAAAGAGATTTTAATGGCTTCCCCTTGCTTTTCAGTTTTCTTTAATCTAGTTCTTGGTATTACTAATTTATTCCTATTTCTTGTGTTATAAGAGTGGACATCTCTTATTCTCTTTAAAGATGGTTTCTTATCATGGACTTCTATCAGTGAATTATATATATATAGAGATATAACTGACATTATCTTATTATGCACAAAATATTTTCTGGCCGATGTACGTCGGTGTTGTCCATTTATAATTCTTATGGCTCGTTTTTGTAGCCTTAGGACTCTCTGTATCTCACTCGCATTACCCCAAATTGTAATTGTATAATTCAATATGGATTGGATGTACGCAAAGTAAATGGCGATTAATGTTTTTTTTATTTATTAATGGTTTCAGTTTTAACAGAACATAATTTGCACTACTTATTTTCTTACAAACCATATCAATGTGCAGTGAGTGAGTTATTGTATTGTCAACTATATATCCTAAAAATGTCGTGCTTCTTTTGAAATTATGCTTATCTATTTTATCATTATTAAATTGTTTTGTGTTATATGTCATCATTATTGTCTTGTTCGTGTTTAATATAATTCCATTTACTTCAAACCATGACTTCAGAGTCTCTAAAACATTATCAATCTCTATCTCCATTTGTGAAAACAGACTATCTTTTATGCCTACATGAGTATCATCAGCAAACAAAGTAATTAATGTCGCATCGGGTAAAACATTTGGCAAGTCATTAATATAGATCAGAAATAATACAGGGCCCAGTATAGAACCCTGCGGAACACCTATATCCGTTTCTATAAGTGATGAGAGCGTCCCATTAACACTTATTTTTTGTTGCCTGTTTTGAAGGTATGATTCCATTAGTTTTAGTTCTTTATTAGCAAATCCGTAATAGGTGAGCTTGTGAAGCAGTATGTCATGTCGCAAACAATCAAAAGCCTTAGATAGATCGCAAAATATACTTGAACATTTCGGTTTTGCATCCAGTGCCTCTAATATAAAATTTATGACTGTTTTGATTGCCATAGTAGTTGATCTACCTTTGCGAAAACCAAATTGATTTGCGTTGAAAAGCCCGTTCTTCTCAAAATAGTCTAATATATCGTTTTTGATAATAGTTTCTAAAATTTTTGACATTGTTGGTAGAACGCAAATCGGCCTATAATTATTAGCATCATCCTTTTCTCCTTTTTTAAATAAAGGTATTACACGTCCTAATTTAAAAGCGTCTGGGAACACTCCTTTAATAAGGCAGCTGTTAATGACAAAAAGTAAAAGTTCTGCTAAATAGTCGTTTTCAAGTATAATTCTTTTTATTATAATTGTATTCATATCGTATATGTCTTTAGATGTTTTGCCTTTTAATTTTCCTACTATGCCTTGTAAATCTTTAATGCCAATCGGTAGCATTTTAAACATAGTCATTGGCTTAGTTGTTTTCTGTAACAAAGAATCACATTTATCTATATTCGTTCTAAGGTGTCCTGATATCGTATGTGCGATTTTGGAGAAAAAGACATTAAAGTACTGTGCTATCTTTGTGTCATCCGTCAATATCTTTCCATCATCATTCTTTAACTTCTCAATACGTTTATTGGGTTTTATCTTTCTACCGGTTTGCTCACTAATGACGCGCCATGCTTCTTTAACTGTATTACTAGCCTTATTGATACGATCAGAGTTCTGAAGGTGCTTCGCTTTTGACATAACTCTCTTCAATATTTGTTTATACTGTTTTATCAACAAAGTTCTGCGTATACATGGTTGATAAACGATATGAAAATCGGTATTCTGAGTAAAGTAGTTCAGTAACAATGTAGACTATAGACAATAGAGGAGCTCGATGGCGCAGTGGTTAACGCGCCCGGTCTGCGAGTGCTTCGGAAGGCAAGTTAAGCTGTTGGTCCCGGCTGCTTTAGCAGTCGTTAACAACCACCAATCCGCACTAGGCCCGCGTGGTTGTTTATGGCCCGTTCTCCCTATCAATCCATAGGGAAGGCTCGTGCCCCAGCAGTGGGGACATAAAATGAGCTAATGATGATGATGATGATGAATATAGACTCTAAATATTTATAAAATACAGTGAAAAAATTAAATGCCTACCCGACCCAGCCAGGAATCGAACCTGGGTCTTCCGCAATCCGGGCGGCTGCACTGACCATTATGCTACCAGGAAGGCTAGTATAATGGTCATAATGGAAGGGAAGCATATAGTGGTCAGTGCAGCCGACGTCCTGGCTGGGTCGGGTAGGCTTTAATTTGTTCACTGTATTTTATAAGTAATTAATTCAGCTTCAGTGCAGCAATTAGCACTTTAAAAAAAAACTTAAATTTTATATAGACTCTCTTTTCTCGCCCGTCTAAATAATAAAGGCAACATGCGAAGCTTCGATAAACTCTTGACATGCCAGGGCATGGTAACAACTTGGTAACTTCTTGGTAACATCGCAGGAGCCAGGCTCCTGCGATGTTACCAAGAAGTACGTTTTAACTTTTATGTATAACAATTAACGTCATATATTCCTAGGAACGTAACTTTGGCGAGTAATGCACGAATCTCAAAGTTGATAGTAGCAGCAACACGCTCGAATATGAATCTTAAGGTCGTAATGTTAAGAACAATATTTGTGTGGAAATACGAATGACAGTAAATCTGGGAAGGAAGGCTATAAATAATTCAGGTCACAGCTATCAGTGACTGACAGAGGCTGAATGTTTGATGCAGCCCCGCGGCGTGCCATCCTCCGAGGTGGACTTCAGACCAAATAAATGTTTCCCTTAATTTTTTTTTAACCAAAATTGGCCATAATAAGGAGTCTATATAACTAGAATTAGGCCCGGTTTTTCAATCCTCAGATAAGTTTTATCCAACGTATAATTTTGTCATTGTGACATATTTTCTAAGGAGAATCTGTCATTATGTCAAAATTGTTCAATGAATAAATTTTAACTGACGATTGAAAAATCAGCCCTTAGTAGTTATATTAATGTATGTAAATGATTAAAATACAGATAGTTGTATGATAATTTTGTAATATGGATTATAGCTACCTAAATGATTGTGTGAATTTGTAATACTATTTATTTGTTTTTTGTACGAACAAGACATGATTTGGGATGTACCTATATTTACGTAGAATTTTATTTTGTTGGATTTTTTTATTTGTATGTATTATTATTTTCAAATTATAATCGGTCACCGAGAAGTAGTCTGTTTTTTATGTTACTGAATCGGCAAAGTGGCATACGGCCGCCTGATGGAAAGCCCCACCACAATAGTATGTGGCAACCTTAGGTGGCAACGCATGAACGTTTGCAACTTGCAACACGAAAGGTATAACGCGAGCTTTACCGACCGTAAAGTTCTTATAGCTAACCTGTTATACCTGTAATCTCACCAGATCCCCCTATACCAAAAGACAGCAATGCAAAACTTTTTCGCATTTAATGAATTTTATCCATATGACCGGTCAAAGCTAGCACATTTCATACATTTTATATCCAACCTGACGTGTAATCACTACATAGTATAAAACAAAGTCGCTTCCCGCTGTCCCTATGTATGTATGTATGCTTAGATCTTTAAAACTACGCAACGGATTTTGATGCGGTTTTTTTTATTAGATAGAGTGATTCAAGAGGAAGGTTTATATGTATAAATACATGCTATATAGTAGAGAAACACTGATAATTTTAGAGGTCCACATTTTTTTGCGCTTTCATTGCAAACGCTGGCTGAACCCTACGAGATAGATCAAAATAATGTACTACAGTATTGTACACCTTAAAAAGGTCTACAAAAAAGTCCGCGATGGTATATGTCTATCTCTTAGGGATAACCCACAATAATCATTTTTTATCCTTTACTTTTTACGAGAAATAATGGTTTATTTACGAAGCGATTTTAAGCAATACAGCATTAATCCTTATCCAATTAAGTACCTTAAGTACATTATGCATTTAATATAGATCAATATGGCCCTTTACAGCATGTAATTTAAATGAATATTTTTATTTTAGATTTAATGACATTTGACATTATAGACATAGCGGTTGCGTGTATCAGCATTGCACCCGTGCGAAGCCGGGGCGGGTCGCTAGTTGCAAATAAAAAAAGAAGTTTTCTCTCGAAGTTTCCTACTTTGTGTCTACTGTTTAATAGAATAACCTCCACGCTCGGAGTAGTACCTACGTAACAGAATAAGAAATGGTATGCCCGCCTGCGGGCGGTCGGCGGGCGCTGCGACGCACGATAACTGTGTTAGGGCGCGCAATCACCGCATTGATTCGTCGCGACGCCGACGAACGTTTGCTCTCCGCCTAATCTGCTTACCGAGGGGTAGTCAATTCGGTGCACTCTAATAATTGCTTATTTTTAATTCACCATTGATTTTTGTTTCACTGAATCGGCAAATGAGGTTTGATATATCACCGCATAGCCTTGACGATTGTAAAACCTTTTCGTATATATTTATCGTGCTTACTTGTATTCCGTCCGTGGTTAGGCAAGGGTTTGTGATCATCAACCCTTACTTAGTAATCATAGTTTTTAAGCCAATACCCATCATGTAGCGAATGAATTGATTTCGATAATGTGGCAGTATATAGGGTATTTATTTTACATAATACGTATTCAATAAAGTATAGCCTAGATGCTGTCCCACAATTGATAGTTTTATCACCACGCTTACTTACAATCCCGGACTATGCATCGATAAATCCGAAAGACGTTTGGCTCGACCTGGGAATTGAACCCAGAATACCTCTAGATATCGTTTGGCTCGACCTGGGAATTGAACCCAGAATACCTCTAGATATCGTTTGGCTCGACCTGGGAATTGAACCCAGAATACCTCTAGATATCGTTTGGCTCGACCTGGGAATTGAACCCAGAATACCTCTAGATATCGTTTGGCTCGACCTGGGAATTGAACCCAGAATACCTCTAGATATCGTGCCGAGCGTTTTGCCATTCGACCTCCGAGGCGTCCTTGTTTTATTTACAAATTTAGTACTCATAAGTAATTTAAAATGTATGATAAATGTTTTGCGTACATGGATGTGAAATAAGTGACAAAACGCAGACGGTAAGCCGCTTAGCTAATAGCACTGAGGGTGCAGATTCACAATTTCATTTTGCAGCTCCAAGTAACTGGGATTACCGTGTAATATTTAAAAAATTTAAACTATAAGCTTCTTAGACACATAACAATAGCAGCTATTTTCATTAAATTCTGTGCCCCAGCCGTGGAGACATAAAAAATGGGTGATAAAGCCATTCATGTTTAGGTATGTTTATGTATAGATATTGCTTACACACAAAAGAAAAATCTGTTACACACAATCCTAGAGTTTTGGGTAGCATATATTTTTTTTCCGAATCCTCTTTCTATAATAGTAGGATATTATTGGGCATTCTACCCCACCTTCCGTTCCTTCGACTCACTCCGTTCGCCTCCATTACTCTCGGTGGAGTAGATTGCCCTGATGCTATCTGAGGTAATGCCGTGTGGTACAGGCCTTATGTTATGCATACACCATATAATATAATGTGTTTACTCTTTGACTAGAGCAGTAATAAACTATCTTTCAACGATGCATGTAGTTTCATTAAGTATACAGATAGAACCAGTACAGTAATATTTTTGTAATATAAGTAATTTATAGTTATTAATTGTAAGTAATTTATGTCATCGTCTGTGACTGTGATATCTAAATTTGGTTTCTTTTATATACAATATTTTTTTATAACTCTTTAGTTCTTTTCAAAGTTTGAGTTCCTATTTTCAGGTATCTTCCATCATGAAAAACAAAGAACTATGTTCAACTTGCTATTGACTACTGTCTTTCAGAAGCTTCAACTAAATGAACGAATCAATAAGCGAACGGTTAAGGGGACCATCTATACATCACACTGAACATGCTCACCAAATTTGGTACAAAACTACAGGCTCGTTACCGAGATAATCAACAAAACCATTAAAAATACACCCTAACAGCTGTACTACACGCACACAAAGATAGCCGTGTGTGTATGAATGTCGTGTCGTACAATGGTTTTTCAATTGTGTGCGTGTGTCTGTACACTATCTTTTTATTGACGCTTGCGTGCGTGTTAGTAAAGACACAGCATGTTTCATGATGTGCATTATTTTAATTGATTTAGTTTGTTATGTAACTTTGAAAAATCACTATAAAACTGGAGCCCATTTTTTGTCATTGTATTCAGAATGATGTATAGATACCGCCCTTAAACGTTCGCTAATAGATTTTGTTAGACCCTGTATAAATACATCACAATATATGGTAAGTTTTGAGGTAAGTTAGTTTGACATCGGATAGTGGCTCATTACTGTGATTCCAAACGGCAGTTAAGTATAGTTTTATTTGTCAAAAGATGTGTGTGTACGTGTAAGTGCTATATGCGTTGGGTACTACCTAATATTACCATCAAATAGCAATCGATTGGACTTTCGAAAAGTGATGTACACTTCGTTATGCGGTCGTCTTGATTTAACCACAGAACATAGCCCAGAAATTAGGCAGAAGAGGTTTAGCAGAAGTAGTTTAATTTACTACTTTAAAAAGGTTTGATTAATAATGAGTCGATTTCGTTGTTGCATTGACATAAATATAGTAAAATAGAATCCTTAAATTGACGAGTGCCTCAAAAATATTATTGGGCATTCTACTCCACCGAGAGTAACGGAGGCGAACGGAGTGAGTCGAGGGAACGGAAGGTGGGGTAGAATGCCCAATAATATCCTACTTATAATTTATAGGATGTTTTTAATAGTAATACAGTGTCCAGTTGCCGATTGATGCCACTGTGTAGTAGAAATCACGTTTCTGTTAATAGAATAAATGTTCGTACTAAAACCGGATTAGATACGTATAATACCAGTATTTTCCGCTATATACGTGGCGTGTCGAACCGCTAAATGTTTCGCCGACCAATAACCGGTTCATGGCTGTATTTATGTGCCGTACGTCCGCAGCATTCGCACTCCTGATAACTTTAATATCCCCCAACGATGAACGGTTTTCGTATGTTATAGCTAATTTCATTTAAGTTTATGTAGGTTCGACACTCGTTAATGCTAAGTAAAATCATATTGCTTAAACTGTTTAGGTGTTATGACTTCTAATTTATATGAATTTCGAAAGGAAGTCATAAAAAAGTTATATAAGGTACCTATATGTGTTGCATTTATTTGTACTTTTTTTAAGTTTTAGATTAAATGGTCCTAAAACAAGTTAAGAAGTTATAAGAAGATAAACGTGCAGTATGGAGGCAGTTCAAGGCAACAGGAGGACGCAAAAAATTAAGTGCACTACCAGCTTATTTTACGTCCCCACTGTTGGGGCTTGAGCCTTCCCTTTGGATGGAAACACTGCAAGAAGAACGGGCCGTAAACCACCACGTGGGCCCTTGGCGAATTGGTGGTGTATAACGACTGCTATTGCAGCCGGGACCAACCGCTTTACGTAGGTACATATACATTCTGAAGCAAGGATGATCTTTAGTCATGTTTTCGCGTTTTGTTACACAGCTACGAGAAACCTCTTTGGCAGTCTTTTGTTACACACTTTACCTTTAACTTACTTGATATTTTTCGACTAATCCGGTAAGATATACAACTTGAAATGAAACAACTTTTACGGATCTACTCGCGTTTATTTTACACATTACTTATTTAATGTTTATCCTGACGTTTCGAACCCTTTGCAGGGTCCGTGGTCACAGGGAGACTGAGCTGTTGGTCGTCTCATAATTAGTTGGTAGCTTGTATACCCTCATTTTAATCAGGTGCGTTCCGTTTTACGCAGAAAGAGCTTACAGTATCCTTTGGTCTGGCAGTATGGTGTCGGGGCTGGGATTTAATATTTTGTATGATGGGATCCCAGGCTGGTAGTAGATTCCAACCATCTTCTCTATTAAAATTAGGACGTTTTTTAATTTCAATAGCCTCGCGTATCATCCTAGGGATGAATCGTTGTTCTCTAGCAAGTATTTGTGGTTTATCAAATCTGATGTAATGGTTGGGCCCCTCTAGGGAATGTTCGCATTGTAAGGACGGGCGCCGTGGAGACGAGTGAAACGAGTCGTGCGATTAGAACTGGATGTATTTCATAGTAATAGGGTTTACATGTAACATAAGTATAATATATGTTTATCTATACACTACACCTCCCCTGGAGGGAAAAATAAAATGTTACTTAACAATTAATTATATTTTATTTGGTATCCAGACTACCATGGTAAAATAAAAAAAATATCAAATAAACATCTTACGATTAAAAGATAATATAACATAAAGATAAAAATAAGCATTTTTTTTTAAACACAGTTACTTACATATAAAAATTAAAAATCAAAAATCAAATTTAGACATCTTTGAATATTCGTCTTCGCTACTACAGCCACTAATACTACTTCTACTACTACTTAACTCTACGCAGTCCTTTCGATACGATTCAAGGCAGACCTTACATAAACTTTGAACTACAGAAAATAAGTTTGAAAAGTTATTACTACATTCAATTATAATTTTTTTTTCTTGTTCGTCTTTAAAGTCTAAAACCTTACTTATTTTTTCTATATAATTATTATAAAGATATTTTAATTCGTTGGCCTCTCTCAACTTTTTATCTAATATTTCACCTCTTCGTCTCTTTGGACCGATTTTTATAAAATATTTTCTTATGTCAAATAATTTGTTATTTAATTCTTTTATATAATCTGCCATTCATCACTATAAAAGTAACAATTGTGGCACAAACTGTAGTATGTATACTTTACATAATAAAATAGGTACTATTATATTTTAGGCTTACTTGAATAAAATAACATGGCTTAATATTCATAGTATACCTGGTCACAACACAAAACACACTTTGACTTTACTTTTCATGACTCACATTTTTACCGCTCATCACTAGCACTGTTCACTTTACCGCTAACCGCTTATTACGCTCTCTCCTTGATCCTTTCCGGGTACTCCGGCGACAGCTTCTGCATACGCACCACTCCAGCGTCGACTCCACGCTGCACTCTCTTGTTAAAGCATTTCACACAGTAACGTATGGTTATTATGACGGCAACAAGCAGGAACACCGAAAGGAAAGCCAGCATGCTTCCTGATATTATTCCGACATGGGTCTCGATGTGTGTAAAATGCAAGTGCCGATAAAAAGGAACTAGCCGACTTACCTCTTTAACAGTCGGAACACCACCATGCTTACTAACCATCTACTAAAATTGTTGTAATGGCGACAGTAGACAAGATGGTAGTTAGCCAGGCAGATTCGGCAAATTAACGTATCCAAAAACATGGTTACTGTATCCAATCTGCGTGTTTATTTCAGTTTCGGCCTTTGGGGGTGGGTTACTGTTTGAGCGACACATTTTCTTGATGATTGCCTGTTTCACAAATCGAACGGTTGTTCTCGTGGAATCGCGAATAATGAATCTGTACTGTCATCTTGCAAACTATAATTAGCTACCAATTATTTAATTGGAAACCGTACTCCAATCCGAAAATGGCAGGGTCGCCATGTAAGGACGGGCGCCGTGGAGACGAGTGAAACAACGAGTCGTGCGATTAGAACTGGATGTATTTCATAGTATTACATGTAACATAAGTATAATATATGTCGGCGCCGAGGCTGGTTTGTAGTAGGACGGTCGAGCAAACTCTGATTCGTCGATAACACAGTTCATCTTGGATCTTCAAAATAAAGACGCAGTCGTATTCCTTACAGTCACTTTAATGTTATTTTAATATCACAATTACAATATTTAGAAATAGTTGCCCGATGCAAATAGATTATAGAAACGAAGTGAGTTCTGCAAGTGCGTACTCTCCGGCCGCTCCCGTTCAAATGTGTCCAGTCCGTTGTCGCGCCAAGCCAACTGACGTTGACGTTTCGCGCACCATAGAGCATAGGCTACGCAGACCACACTAAGTACTATACTTGTCGTTTCTAAGCGATGCTAGCGCTACGTCTCCGACATATATGTTTATCTATACACTACAGCATACTGCAGACTTATTTTCGCGCCTATGCTTGACGTCGGCTACTATATGTTCTTTAACGCGGGTTCCTACACTTCTCTTTGTTTGCCCGATGTAAGAGAGCCCACAGTCGCAGTCCAGTTTGTACACGCCTGCATCTTGAAGGGGTATGTTGCATGGGTATGTTGCATGGGTATGTTGTTGCCAACGTCAAGCATAGGCGCGAAAATAAGTCTGCAGTATGCGAACATTCCCTAGAGGGGCCCAACCATTACATCAGATTTGATAAACCACAAATACTCGCTAGAGAACAACGATTCATCCCTAGGATGATACGCGAGGCTATTGAAATTAAAAAACATCCTAATTTTAATAGAGAAGATGGTTGGAATCTACCACCAGCCTGGGATCCCATCATACAAAATATTAAATCCCAGCCCCGACACCATACTGCCAGACCAAAGGATACTGTAAGCTCTTTCTGCGTAAAACGGAACGCACCTGATTAAATTTAAATGAGGGTATACAAGCTACCAACTAATTATGAGACGACCAACACCTCAGTCTCCCTGTGACCACGGACCCTGCAAAGGGTTCGAAACGTCAGGATAAACATCAATTAAAAGTAATATGTAAAATAAACGCGAGTAGATCCGTAAAAGTTGTTTCATTTCAATGTGTAGTGTTCGCGTAAACTTTAGAAAACAATAAGATATACAACTACAACAACTATACAGATACCACTAACTTAATAGAGCTGGATCGTAACATTCGCCTGGTGTCGGAGGCTCACGAGCGGGCCGCTTGCCAACTAAGCTAACAACATCGATTTGAGCGATACCGGGGAACTTGTAATTACTAACTTGAGACACCGCAGTAGAGAGAGAGGTAATGTTTGCTAGTAAACAACCCCGTTTACAAACATCAATCTTGGATGAACTAATAATTACAGTTTTAGATAAAAGTAAGGTTGTATTCTGCCGCGCAATTTATGAACGCAGTAAAGAACATGTGAACAGTTTCGAGAAAATAGATCGTAATGTCAGCACCTCAAATATCACATTAACAAACACAGTAAGTTGTACTTACTGCGTTCTTAAATTGTGCTGCAGTATTGGTGTCAGTAAGTATCTTGGGTCGCCAATGATACTTGGAATTTATTTTTGCTAAGCGGCAAATGAGCATACTATGCCACCTGATGGGAGGTGGTCATAAACATTGGTGGTCATAGACCATAAACATTCGCAGCATCCGGGGAACTGACTTGCTAACTTTAACAAATTAAAAAATTTAATTAGGTTTTTAAAATTTTGTTTGTGTTCCAATAAATAACTAAACGTATTCTAACTTTGTGAAGTCTTCTCGAGGAATTTTAAATTATAGCACAGACTGCAAAGCCCAAAGGGTCTGTGATCATGATGCCGAGCCGCGGTGCCACACCACGGCACGTGCTAATTCCCCTGTACCGCACTCCCCTTTCTGCACTTAACTCTCTTCTTGCCAACAACCCTGAATGTGGCTTGTTTGCGGATGGATGGCCGGAAATATTGTTAGAATGTTTGCGTTATTGTGAAAGAGATGATTGAATGGTTGTTAATATATATATTTTTAAAGTTATTCTATATTAAATTGTTTTAATAATATTCCTTAATTATTCTAATTGGTGTGTCCGTAATAATTAAAGTAAAAACAAATAAAAATAAAATAATTCAATCATAACGATCGAGAGGGAACCTATACCGCACACCCCAGAAGGGAATCTACCACATTCCACAAGTACGCGGTTTTATAGTAGACTATAAAACCGTACAGCAGCAGCATGCACTTTTTGGCGGGAAGTGCGATCATAGTAATGATGAGTTCATTGCCAGGGGTCACCCGCGCGTGAAAATTATATTAAAGTGAGCAGGCGGTTGCGCAGCCGCAAGCCCACTCTCTCGCCCTCTACACCAAGCTTCCGATGGATTGGGTAACCAATACGACCAGTAGGGAGCAGAGGGTGCAGGTATCACGGAAGTACCTAGTCGGATTTATTAATCGAAGATTTTCTTCTTCTAGACAGATTTACAACGAGACAAGTCTAGGGATCTGTCACTCCTGGGGTTACAAGGATAGGATAGGATATTTAAAAAGAGGATGGATTAGGGATGTTTAGGATACTACTGTTAGCAGGAAGGTGTTGGGAACTAACAGCAGTAGCTCGAGAAGGCCGGGGTTGCTTACCCGTATACTTGACAATAATGACAAGTACCTCTGACCTTAAGATGATTATAGTAATACGATTACTGGTACTCCAGTCTGAAAATATACCCAGAGCCGTCCTCTAAATACAGACGGAAGGACACAACAGAGAGCCAATGTTTTTCCTGGGGCCGAGGGGCTCTGAACCGGCTGTGAGTTTGGGATCGTCAACTACACGAACTGCTCGGCGTTGGACCGAGTCAAGTGGGACCAGCCTACAGATGAAACTGATACTCCTTATAGAGCTCGTTTTATGTCCCCACTTCGTCGTTCGTCTTCGTTCAGTGCTGTTTTTGTGTAAAATAAAACTAAAACTATAATACTGCTGGGGAACGAGCCTTCCCTATGAGTGGAACACCACAGGGTTCTCCTTCGATGGGATGGGATGATATGGAATAGAGTAGAATATATTTATTTGCATAAAACATGTTAATTATTTGCTTTTTATTATATGAACTTAATTATAAATAATAATTCAGTAGCAACTAAATAATAAAATAAATTAAAACATTATATGTCCATAAATTAAAAATCTAAATAAACAATCATGCATTTCAATCAGCATCACCTAACTAACCGCCTCTGAGGTCTAGTGGCTAAGACCACCGGTTTAGACCCAAAGGTCCCGGGTTCGATTCCCAGCGGGGGGTACATGTTTGTGTACTCGGTTTGGTTGGTGGTAGGGCTTTTTAGTCCACCTGACTAGCTACCACCATCTTATCTAAATATGTCGCCATAACATCAATGTTTGTAGCATTGTTGTGTTCCGGTAGCTAGAGATAAGATAGCCAGTGCCTCACTAGTTGAGGTTCCCGGGTGAAGTGCGCTTCCATCATTGGCCTTATCATCACTTTACATCAGGTGAGATCAAGGCACTGTGCTTACCCGTAAAATATTAATATTAATATTAACTACTTATAACGTAACTAAATTCTTTTAGTAATTTTTATTTTTATTTAATTACATTTATAATAAACACAGAAACAAGCACAAACGGTCACAATTCATTAACAATTTTTCTGATGTGTCCATTACGTCAGATTCTTATGAATTCATCAGTGTCATAAAAGCAATATTCAACATAGAATTCTAATCTGGTTGATAGAGATACTAGGATTTAGCTTTGCTTCGATCTGATAAAGTTTTTTTTTATTTATTAATTGACTAGTCGTCGAACCAATCATCCTTCAACGCTCGTTCCTCCTAACGCGATTATCACAACCGACTGGTCAGGTGGGAGCGATCGCAATTTACTCTGAAGAATAGTTCCCGCTCACTGATGAGCTTTCGATTAAACTTTTGGAACAGGAACAAGAATCTACGAGAAACGACTTGCATTTTCGAGGCTTTCGAGGCGAGGAAAATGTGAGTTTCATACAAAAGACGTTTTAATAAGTAGCAATATTAGTAATAACAATACAAATTTCAGGTTCAGAATGCAATCGAGTTAAAAAAATAACGTTTCTTGGATGGGTGACCACATTGGGAGCCCATGTGCTATTGTAAGCCTGTGACCTGGCTGGCTATGTTATAAATGAATGTCTAAAAATGATGACATCTATAAAAAAATTGCCATCTATAAAAAAATTGCCTTTAACTGTCCTGCTGGACAAAGTTAATTACCACATCGAAAAATCCGAAGCACACTTTGCCCGACTTGGGAATTGAACCAGGGACCTTCGAATATCGAGCCGAGCGCTTTGACTCACGGTCATCGAGACGTTTCTTTTCCCTATTTCTTCATTTATACTATGAAGAAAAAGTTACACGTGTTTATCATCATCATCATCATCATCAGCTCATTTTTATATCCCCACTGCTGGGGCACGAGCCTTCCCTATGGATGGATAGGGAGAACGGGCCATAAACCACCACACGGGCCCAGTGCGGATTGGTGGTTGTTAACGACTACTAATGCAGCCGGGACCAACGGCTTTACGTGCCTTCCGAAGCACGGAGGAGCTCGAGATGATAAATTTTTGGTCACCCATCCGATGACCGGCATTTGCGAAAGTTGCTTAACCTCAGCATTCGCAGACCGGGCGCGTTAACCGCTGTGCCATCGAGATCCTCTTTGAAGTTTGCTCCGTTAAGTTTGGTTCTAATATACCATATGCATTTCCTACATCAACTAAACTTAATTTTAAAACATAATCTCGGCTATTAACATTAAAACACAAAACTTCCAAAGTTTCCGCAATATAACGAGCTGACAACATAGAGCGAAGGAGTTTGAATAATGGCGAAAAGTTTGAAGCGAACCTCGTTTAAGATTAGACGGTTAATTTCACCGGGATTAATTTCCGGGACGACAGCAGCCCGGGATGCGGTGCTCCTCGATACACGACACGCCAAGGTTGGTAATGACAGTGGAATTATTATGTATAACTTACTCAGCTAAACAAAATATAAACGAGAATAACGTAAACTAGTTAGTACACCTGTAGCTTAAAAGCTTAATACCTAGCCTAGGTACTTTAGTCGGGGGAAAACTCAAGGCTTGACGTTCGTGGTTCCAAGACATTCTTGTAGCAGAGAAGGGAGGTACCTACATACGTTATCTCTGCCACGGGAATAAAGGTTTTAACCACTTAATTTCATGATCTTAACCACTAACCACAAAGGTGGTTAAAATCAATCCTTGAAGAGTCATGCATGCTGAGCACCTACAATATGCAGTTCTTAGAGATTTTTAAATGCTAAACATTCTTCTGCTTGACATGGCGTGTTCTTTAGTTTCAATATTAAAATGTTTAACTCGTTAAATAAGCTGTAAAACCTGCCAGAAACTTTGCTCGGCGAATTAGTTTCGTTACTTAAAGAATTTTGCTAGCGCTTAGTGCCTTAGTTGTGTTTGACATTTTGAATTGCTTATTTAAAATTGCAAATTGTTTTACTTTGTAGTCAAACATAATATTCTGCAGAAGTGGTAAGTACTAAAGATGTATTTTGTAAGTAAGTAAAGTACTTAATAAGGTAAAAACTTAAAAAAATTGTTGAGAAATATTCGATCATTCATAATCTTAAACTAAATAGTTATCTATCAGGAATATGAAAGCGACGAAAATATTTAAAATTTTAAAGCAATGACATGTGTTTCATTCTACTATTACTTTACGGACACAGAAATAAATTATTTGATTTGTCATCGCATCGGCAAAAATTTAGAAGTCGGAAAAATGTCAGCACATCACACCAAATATTACCAACACACAGAATAATGGAATGAAATTAATATTAACAAACATCACGCAAACTAACAATTCAAGCAGAACAAACTGCGAAATAAAACAAAGTCATATATAAAGCGTGTAGAGATAAAGTTTCGGCATTGTCCGCACCACTACCGCACCGGCATGCGGCATATTATCAGTTCACCGCTGAACATGATTTAATATAACGCACAAACATAACAACTAACAGCGCAAACACAAAGGGAATGCGATGTTGTTTTATCGGACGCGATAAAACTATTGCCATTCAACCACATTTTCCAAGAGAGAAGTTTTCAATGGTCTCTTATCGGGCACATGTACGGATTTAGACGGAATCACCTCATAATTTCCGGCTGAAGTATTTGCAAACGCGATTGAGAGTAGGTATACATAAATATCGAGGTTAATCAAATATTATTGAGAAATTATTATTTATTCAAATTATTATAATTACTAGCTGTGCCCCGCGGTTTCACCCGCGTTCTATTAGTCATAGCGTGATGTAATATAGCCTATAGCCTTCCTCAATAAATGGACTATTCATCACAAAAATAATTTTTCAATTCGAACCAGTACTTCCTCAGATTAGCGCGTTCAAACAAACAAACTCTTCAGCTTTATAATATAGACTAGCTGTGCTCGCGACTTCGTCCGCGTGGAATAGTGACTTTCGTCAGCATTTTTAATTTTTTAGGCTCTTGTTCCCGTTTTTGCAACATTTTCACTGATGCTTCGTAACCCTCAGCATTGAGGAATACGGTGCAAGCGAATGCAATGAAATCCGATTGAACGTTAAATATCTAACTAAAGTGGTATTACCCAACTCTATGTTAGCCGAAAGTTGATTGGCGTAGTATGATCAGTTGCGAATTAATATAACTTTTATAGGATTCATCAACATGAGATTGATGATTGAAATTAGATTGGAAGATTGGAAGAAAAAGTTTTCGAAGATTACTTAAAGCAAAAAGCATTAGAGGAGCTTATTTAAATAGGAAGATATTTCCACCAATAAGTTATGTTTATTTAAACTTTCTATGCTTAGGCA
Organism: Eudonia lacustrata; assembly: GCA_947562085.1. Classification (NCBI taxonomy): domain Eukaryota; kingdom Metazoa; phylum Arthropoda; class Insecta; order Lepidoptera; family Crambidae; genus Eudonia; species Eudonia lacustrata. Next base: position 8,439,874 of record OX387327.1, on the reverse strand, counting down.
AAGAACAGGTATAAATCGTTGGGACGAACATTTCAAAAACATTATCCGTTTGAATTTTTGCGTTTATGAAAAGTTTCAAAAATATTATTTGATATCTTGGTTTAAAAAAAATACTTTAAAGTTAAACGATAGGATATTGAAATATTTTAAATTTCGATACCATATCCTAGGATATGATATCGAAGTTAAAGAGAATTTAGGATCTTAAATCGTGTATGTTCGTGAAAGAGTCTTTATCAATTGGACTTCCCAGTAAGAGATTACACATTTGTGACTAAATGTTACAAGTGCCAACAATATGGGCATTCGGCGAAATATTGCCGTGAGACCGCCGCTACGTGCCAGCGCTTGAACAAGCCCAGCCACCACAAAACCGGACATGAACTGTGTCCAGCAAGAAAAATGGCCGAGGGACGATACATGAGTTCAATTGACAATGAGGGCGCCTAGGACGCCGCACATACAGTTTAACGCAGCACAAGGATGGGTAATGTAACTCATGATGTTATTGAAGAATTAGACTCTTCATATGAATATGACTCATTGGTCAGTGAGCCACATACATGTTCGTCGTTTATCAGTAATATTTTTTTTCCATTTATTGGGGTCAACAAACAGTTTCACAATAAGGATTACATTAATAACATAATATGTACTTAGGTAAGTAATTGTGAAACCAACACCGTTAACCACGGATTATAAAATAGTGAGTAAGTTAAAGAAACGTGTTCCGATTTATACAAAGCTTAATTAGTAACAATGTGAAAGTAACTAAGTAGTGTTAAGGCACAGTGTTGATTTCAGATTTCAAGACAGAATTTCTAAAAGAATTAACATTAGTACTAAATAGATCCAAATTAACGAAGAAGGAACTTATTATAAACATCAGGTAATCGAGACATTGGTGATCGTTTACCTACATTTGTACGAGATTTTCTTACAGCAAATAGTTTAGGTGTGCGACAGGTTCGCATACGCGGTCTGAGAGGCACTTGATAACATATTTTATTCACTATATCAACACAATCGTACCTATCATGACAGAAGTTATACAACAACATTGCCTGTAAGTGTAGTCTTCTAGCTTTAAGATGAGGTAATTTAAAGCTAGAAGACTACACTTACAGGCAATATTAAGCAAGTCATAATATTTTTATACAAAATATACGTAGCATTAATTGCAACTTTGATGGTATGTTAGCGTTGCTTAGTCAAATCAATGTAGAAATTGACATAATGGTACTTACTGAGTGCTGGTTGTCCACAGCTTCTTGTATTCCACAATTACTCGGATTTTGAGGGTTAAAGTTACTCGCGTCCGTAGGTTTACCCTTGAGACCCTACACGTGACCCCTGGGTGGTGCTGAATAAGTAACACTGTCTGAGTGGTAGAGCCACGCTGCGTTGCAGCACGAAATGGGCCGGCTCGCCCGGCGTAATACCACCCTCTCACAGAATATCGGCGTGAAACAACGGCACTCGTTGCTGTTGTGTTTCGTCCGGTGAGTGAAAGTACCGGAGGCCCATCTCTCACCCCTCCCTCCTCCCAATTCCTACTCCCTCCTCAAGATCCAACTCCTTCCTCAGGGTTGGCAACGCATCTGCGATAACTTTGGTTTTGCAGGTGTCCATGGGCGGCGGTGATTGCTTTCCATCAGGTGACCCGCCTGCTCGTTTGCCTCATTTTACCATTAAAAAAAATATATATGTCTCATACCTACTAACAAAAGTAATATTTTAAAAAAATATGGTGTAACATTGTATATATTGTGTATATAACATGTATGGTGAGCCACTGGAATTGATAAAATATCTTGTGCTTTCAACAAAAAAATTAAAGATAAACTTACTCCCCTGCTTACATGTCTTTTCAATTTATGCTTTGCAAAAGGAATCTTTCCTAATGTATTGAATAAAAAGCGGAAAAATAATATCTTACGCCAACGACACAGCTCTGCTCTTCAGCGCGGACACTTGGAGTGAGGCGTACAAACTAGCTCAATCTGGATTTAATACAGTCAATCAGTGGCTTAGAAGTAACTTACTGACACTTAACATTGATAAAACAAAATATATGACTTTTTCCTATAATTCACTATCCCAGCCTATCCCAAACTCACATTCAATAACAGCCCATCTGTGGAATGACTCGCCTGAGACTTACTTCTGATCTAAGCTCAGCAGCACTGACAATATTAAATACCTAGGGGTAATAATTAATAAGTATTTGAAATTCAAACCACATATTGGAGCTCTTACATCTAGAGTTAGAAAATTAATCTACGTCTTTAAAAATCTTCGGCACGTTCGTTGCATGCGGTAGTCTACTAAAATCAATATATCTGACACTTTGGCAGTCATTATTTGTATATTGTATAACATCATGGGGCGGTGCACATAAAACTATTATGATAAACTTAGAAATAGCACAGAGAGCAGTTCTAAAATTTAGCACACTCCGACCAATACGCTTCCCGACGGCAGAGCTCCTTACCAAATGCGATGTCCTATCTGTACGCCAGCTGTTCTTACTACTAAAAATCACTAAAAATCACTCATTAATGCCCTTTAACCCTGCGCTCGAAACCAGCCGAAGATGTGAAGATATTATCTGTTCTACTGAACGATTCTGAAGATCAAACACGCACAGTTTCTTTTGTCATCTGAGTAGTTTTCTGTACAACAGAATAAACTTTTATTTATTTATTTACCCCTTGAACAAAGTACAACGTAATAAAACCGTACAAGATTGGCTAAATTGTCTTGTGTATCTAGGCTAAGTTTATAAATTATCTTATCTTATCTTATATTTCCCATAAATAATGGGAACGTTAAAACATGCTCAAACGTCAATAAATATTGACAGCACAATTTCTCTGGGCAGCTGGCAGGCAGGCTTCAAAAACCATCGCCGTCCGAGATGGCATCTCGACTCACTGGATTAGAAAAACAAAGATTTTCTTGACTCTCCAAACAACGGCCCACAATCGAGTCTGGCGAATCGTGATAACGCTGCTGTTTTGTTTTTGTTTTTTTAAGAAGCTTTAGAAAAAAGGAAAATCTCTTTGTTCTTGCTTAGTAACGCTCACTTGTTTTGAGATTGTGTTTAAAAGATAAAATTATACATCGTTGAAAAGAATTACGTTTTTGGAAATGTTTCTTGGGTACTGTGTAGGTATATAAATTTTATGTGATTTCAGAAATGTAAGAAGTACATATTATTCTTAAATAATCAATAGTTTATGTAGTTTAAACAACACTGATAGGATAAGCAATAATTACTCGTACATAAGTTTATACCTAGACATATGTACATTGTTTGGACATACGTATTTAAATGACTTACTCGTATTAAATTATACGATAAAAAAATTTAATTGTCTTCGTAAATTAAATAATGACCTACAAAATTAATTATTCGAAAAGATTTTTTCTCCGAATTCAAAATTCGTTGAATTCAATTTAGTTACATAAGTTGACCATCAAACAAACACACCATCAATGTAATTTAATTACTTTTATAACGTGCTAAATTAACACAAGACACTTGCTAACATTCTAACCCGTTAGCAAGGAAAAACAGATAAACACTGTATTAACAAACGAAATGGTTAAAATTTAGTATAGTCGACAATGAAATTGCTTTACCACCTTAGAAGTGAATTTTGTTTGCTTATAATAAAACAACAAGTTCTATTTTTGTTTAAAAGTCCAAGTGACAGATACGTTGTCATTATTGACAATGAGCAACTTCGCTAAGGAAGTTTTATTGTAATGGAAGTTATTGTCGAAAGTGATAAAGCAATTTAATGGTATACGCAAGTACAGGGTATTATTTCTATAAAAACATTATTTAACACCTAACATTATGAAAACACCAAACAATGCCGAAATATGCCTGGAAAAAACGACAAGAGGAGCTACTAATGACTCAATTTTAGAATTTAGGGGAAACGGAAATGAAAAATACAAAATTTAAAGCATAAAAGACTACAGAAACAGTTAGAGATAATTTTAAAAAAGGTCTTGAAAATCCAAAAGTGAACTTAGCCCTGATCGTCCTTCAGATGAAGGACGGCAAAACGAAGGTCCAAACGTCTATAAGGGTGCACGGAGCTTCATCCGCAAATAAACGGGTATAATCAATATAACGGGTTGAAACTTCGCTAAACCCGTCAGCACTGAAACAGGAGTGAATAATAACAACCAAATTTGATTGTCTTTGTTTGTCTGTTTGCTAGACCAGGACCTGAAGAAAAACTGGTAAACTGGTAAACTGAAATTCGACCTTGCGAATAGTAAAAAAACAATTCTTGATAATTTTTATCCAATTCTCAAAGAACAATCAACGCAAAACATCAAAATCATAATCTCACAAATTTAAAATGAATTGTCATAGGCTAAACTTAATATTTTGTAATATTCAAACGGCTAGTAAAAAATGAAAAGGAGAACCACAGGAAACTTGGCAAAGCCTTTTAGGAGTTCAGTGACATACACACGTAGTGAAAAGTTATATATATGTATACATACATACTTATGGTTTATGCGAACATCTATCTATAAAGATTTTAACGCCGGACCAGTTGTGCCTTTTGTACAAGACACAGGTACGGTCTTGCGTGGAGTATTGCTCGCACATCTGAGACGGTTCCGCAAAGTACCTTCTCAATGCCTTGGACAGATTTCTGCGTCCCGCTGAACGCATTATCGGCAATGCAGAAGTCGCAAATACTCTCAAATCTCTGCAATTGCGTAGAGATGTTGCGTCACTCAGTGTGTTTTACCGCTTATACCATGGCGAGTGCTCTGAAGAGCTCTTTGACCTCACCACACCTTCTCCCTTCCTTCATAGGAGTACACGTGCTGCTCTTCGAAATCACCGCTTCACTGTCCCAAATATATCATCGCGCACAAAGAAATTTGGTGACTCGTTTCTTTGTTGCACCACTAAAAGATGGAATAGTCTACCAGCACACGTTTTCCCACCTTCCTATGATATGCGGTCCTTCAAAAGAGGCGTGAAGAAGCACCTTGTGGGCCGGCAGAGTGAGATTAACTGATGCTACGTTTGTTTTCACGCTGCACCAGTTATCTTCGCGTCTGGACTCCATTTCCACTTAACATCAGGTGGGATGGGTCATTTGCCGAGCAATCAATAAAAAAAATATGTATAAAAACAGAAGTCCTAGCTGTAGAACGATCAACATCGCTCAGCCTTAAACGCTGGACTAACACGCTGAAATTTTGCAAGCACCCTTTCATGACGCCGGCAAGAGATAAGACAGGGTTTTCAGAAATTATCACGGAACACGGGTGTTTTACGGGGACAAAGTTCCGGGCGGTCGCTAGTTACTAATAAAAAAGCTGTTTCATTCAAAATTATATGTGTACCTACTAGACAAAAACGTTGGCAACAGCTGTTATCTTTTACGATTACGAAGTCGATTTCATAGTGGAAAAGAGAACGGTCTTAAAAACCTTATACCATATTAAAATTAACTTCATCAAAAAATATAATAAAACAACAATAATACATACAATACCTAAAAATCAAACATACATTTTTACAACATAATTATAATTGTAACCATTTCAAAAACAAATTAAAAACGTAATTGATTGAAAACCCGTTGTAACGTGCGGCCCGAGTTAAAAAGGGCTCGCCCTCCATCCGGTTTCATTTGTGTTTCATTTCTTCCCTTTTGTGGGAACCAGCCAGGCGTGATCTGACGGAAGAAAAAATTACAATATAAACCTTTTTCTTGTAAATGTTGAAAAACAATATTTGTTCATATTTTGGCGGGACGATCTATTTTAGGGAACCTCGAATTGTCTCAAGCTTATTGCTTAAATACTTGTTTCACTTTGAATAGTATTTGCAATTTGGGAATTATGGAGTAACTGTAACTGTAACTGTCTATAATTAATTATAATGCTGACAGATTTTTTTGTATTTACGGTAAATGATAGGAATATAAACAGTCCGTCAACAGGAAGAAGGTCAAACTTCAATTACTAGATTTGACCCAAACAAATAAATAAACAGGGCAAGCTAAATAAAACCGTTTAATAAAACATGAAACTGGTTGATCTACGAATAAATTCGTGCACTTCCAATAATGCTATCGTGTTTGAAGGGTGCGGGTTCAAATCCCGCTCGTGGGAAATGTTTTGTGATTTCGCAACAAACTTTGTGATTTATTTATATATAAGTATCCAAATTTATAATAAAAGAACAATTAAATGTTAAGAAAACTGTTTTCTACAATTTACGTGTAAGACACTCGAAACAATTTTCAGGCAACAATTTCAGGCAAGTTTGTATTTCTGCATGTTGATTACTATTCCTATTAATGTAGGAAAGACGGACTGGACGTAACCGAGAATTAGGAACTCTCTAGATACCGTGACGAAACGAGGACACAACTTAACATCTTCGAATTCCCTTGGGCCTGTTATCAGTCCAGATATTCACAGTTGTCCCTGCCAAATGTCACGTAAGCCAAAACTACTCGGGAATATTCTGTTTCTGAATTAATAGCAGATGTTGGTTGGTTAGCTCACCCGTCACTTCAAAGTCAAAGTCAAAGTCAAAGTCAAATATTCTTTATTCAAATAAACTCCAAAAACTAGATATTAATAAATTTAAAATCTAGTTTTTGGATATTACTTGGAACTTTATTGTAAAAACGTACACACAGGCCTCTAAATGAATTATTTACTTTGTGGAGCCTAGTATTAGGTACTGCTAGTTTGTTTTTATTTCTAGTGTTTACATTGTGAGTATCACTGTTTTTAGAAAAAGTTTCAATATTTTTATATACATACATTAGGTTCTCGTAAATATATTGTGATGCAACTGCTTCAAAACATGACCTAAATTAAACCTGATGTATAAATGACGACGTTCCAAGGCAGTATTTTATTAACAAAAATTAGACCACATCAATCCTAATCCATGTTTAAGAGCGTTTACGCCGCACACTAGCGCCATTAATGAAAAAAAAAACATATCTAGTAATTAGAGATAGAAAACCAAATTATGCTCAACAAACTATTTGAATGAAGTAATTTAGCATTTTTACGTCACCTAATGAACACCTCACATGTTATGGTTTAGTTAAATAAGACGTTACGGTCACTTTTAACTATAACGCCATATTTAACTAAACCATAACATGTCAGGTGTTCATTAGGTGACTTAAAAATGCTAAATTACTTCATTCAGATAGTTTGTTGAGCATAATTTGATTTTCTATCTCTAATTACTGGATATTGTTTATTTTTCATTGGCGGCGCTAGTGTGCGGTGTAAACGCTCTTAACTACAGTCCATCTTTTAAATTAACAGTGTGAGTTTTCTTTATTATCCGTATTCATTCGATTACGTTTACAAAAACTAAAATTTGTATGGCAAAATCTTAACTCTTCGCGTATGTCGGCGAGAGAGGAGGCGCTCTGCTTCAATGCTATTCTAATTTTCGATTTCGTTAACGTGGTCGAATGTCAAATAAAACTCGCAGTAGGCACCCAGTTCTTACATAATTTCAATCGAAATTGTATAGCGCGCTCGACAGCCAAGCCACCTTTCCAGAAACTAAGGGAGTGGACTATACAACCTTATTTTTAGTTTATACGAAAATCGAAACATGGGTCAAATATTTTCATTTAATGAATCAGTACAAAAAAAAAAAGTTACTAGCGTTTTGTGCTGTCCCGTTGTGTTTTTGAGTAGGGTGTACTTTATTTGAGATTTTGTAAATATTATTTGGTCAAAATGTAACATGGTATAAAAAAATATTGGAATAGATTCTATTACTGATTCTGAACAAACAGTTTTCAGGTTTCGTATAAACTAAAAATAACGTTGTATATACTTGTCCTATCCCCGATCCGATCCGAACCCTTCGTAGAATCTGGTAGGGCACGGGGACACGCACTTTTAAGTGTGTGATGCCGTTCCCTCTAGAAAACCTCCGAACGTGATTGGTTTCACACGTCTTGAGGTACCCTTTACGGACCTCGCCGCCCCCGAAAAAGCCCGGTGACGCTAAAAAAGCCGTTTGAGGCAATAAGCAATCTCTCTCAAAAAAAAAGTGTCCTGTCCGAGAGGCGATTCTTATGACACTGTAGTCTTATGGATATTAGAAGAATGTTTCTTACTTGGCGTTTTGACTTGACAATGGTCCCCTGTTTTTGGCACTTCTCGTCTCGTATCTTATCTTAGTAAGGCCTGCCGAGGTTTTCCTCCCAGTACCTTGCACTTCGACACATCGAAATCTTTTTTGAGTCCCAACCTCCATCCTTTCACTCTTCTTTATCTGTAAAGATGGATGTCTTCTCGATAACCTGACTGATAAAGACACCCGGTAGTAAAAGCCACATCAAAATGTAGACTTACTAAATGGTGAGCGATGTTGCTCTTACATAATTTATTATACATACAAACGAACTTGAATTCTATTTTTTATTCATGATTCTATTTACTTTTGCAAAGCAGTAAATAGAAAATTTTACGATACTTACTGCGAGAGTTGTTAAACTATGCAATTCCATTAGGTAATACGATTTAAAGCATCAAATGGCTAACAGTCGCAGTACGTTGCTAACTTAAATTGCTAATTAACATGAAAGTAAAAATTATATTTGCAGTTGTGTTTGCAGTTTTCAATGTTTACATAACTCGATTTTGCGATCACTAACTCGTATTTGGCAAGCGTAGAGATTAAGCCCAATATCCCTGAATATTATATACCTAACCCTTAACTTTTGCGATGACCTGATTTCAATGATGGATACATGGAACAATATAGGGTAATCGATTTTAGGCATCCAATACCGACCTGTCCAGGACATATTTACCTATCGGGTAGAATTGCAGAGTCTGGTCGAAGCGTACTGTGTTATCGACGATTGCTTACTGTTACCTTCGATCCTAACGGTTGGATCGCGCCAGTCACCTTTCTCCTGAAATGCTTTAAGCAGCGATTATGGTCAGCTCAGCTGGCTTGGGATGATCCCCTTTCTGGAGACCTCTTGAGGGACTGGCTGGATTTTTTCTCGTCACTTCCAGAGATTAATCGGGTGTCTCTGCCTCGGAAACTTGTTCCCTCTGGGAAATATAATGCGTCCCTTCACGTGTTTTGTGACGCCTCGGAGCGCGGATACGCCGCGGCGGTATATTTACGGACGGTGGCCTCAGACGGAAGGGTTGACGTTTGTCTGGTGGTAGCGAAATGTAAGGTGGCGCCTTTACGGACTCGGTTGACGATTCCAAAGTTGGAGTTGTATGGCGCTGCGCTTCTGACCAGATTATTAAATCATACGGTTTCGGTTTTACATGACGTCATCAACCTGAAGGGCGCGGTTTACGCCTAGACTGACAGCCAGATCGTGTTGTGCTGGCTGAAGGCTTCGGTTCACACGCTTGAAGTTTTCGTGGCAAACCGCGTCTCCCATATCAGGAATTCTGAGGTCCCCTTAACAGTACCAGGGGAGTTAAACCCGGCTGATTGTGCATCCAGAGGATGTCGGGCCCCCGCAATCGTAGATCACCACTTATTGTGGGGTCCCCACTGGCTGACCTTGAGGAGTTCGGAGTGGCCTATGACACGGATCGAGGCCCACTCAAGTCAGGTTACCGCATCGGTGCAGATCCATGCGGTCGAGGAAGACCAAGTGCTGGATTCGGATTCGTTGATCAATCGATACAGCTCACTAGATAAGCTCGTCAACGTTACAGCATCGATCAAGCGGTTTACTCGGAATTGTCGTTCTTCCCGTCCGCAGCGTAACTTGAATTCGGTGCTGCACCCGGCAGAGCGAGAAGAGGCTCTTTTGAGTTTGATCGGGGTAGTGCAAGCAAATAATTTCGGCGCTGAACTAAAGATTTTGCGAAACGGTCGCCTAAAGTTGCGTGGAGCGATTGCACGCCTGAGTCCGTTCATAGACGAACGAGGTTTGCTCAGAGTAGGAGGAAGATTACGGAACTCAAATTTGAACTATTCGGCGCGCCACCCCCTGTTGCTTCCCAAGAAGGGACATCAAGTGGAATTGTCGGTGATGAATCGGCACATCAGAAATTCCCATGCTGGCTGCAACGCCCTGCTAGCCTCGCTTCAGAGGGAATTCTGGATATTATCGGGACGTCGTACAGTCCGGAGCATCGTGTTTCGTTGCCTGCCTTGTTTTCGGCTCAAGGCGGTCACGATGCAACCCCAAATGGGGGACCTACCACCTTATCGGGTGACTGGGGACAGGCCGTTTTCTGGAGTCGGCACTGACTTTGCTGGCCCATTCATGATTAAAGCTTCGCGATGGCGGAATACGAAGCTCATTAAGGCTTACTTGTGCGTTTTTGTCTGTCTATCCACCAAGGCGGTACATCTCGAAGTAGTTGCTGATCTGACGACGGAAGCTTTCATTGCTAGCTTGGACAGATTTGTTTCCCGTAGGGGACTGCCGTCGTTGATCCGTTCCGACAACGGAACCAATTATGTGGGTGCGGAACGTTACTTACGAGAAGTAGTTGAGTTTCTGAATGTAAATCAGGTAGACATCGGAACAGCCCTCTCCCGTCGGGGCATCAACTGGACCTTCAGTCCTCCGGCATGCCCCCACTGGCGTGGGATTTTTGAAGCTGTTGTTAAGTCGGCAAAGACACATTTAGCTCGCGTGATCGGACAAACCGCGCTAACTTTTGAAGAATTAACTACGGTATTTTGTAAAATTGAGGCGGCGCTCAATTCGCGCCCGTTGTGTCCTCTCAGTTCGGATCGGCTTTAGCTCCCGGTCATTTCGTGATAGGCCAGCCACTTAACGCGTTGCCAGAGTACCCGTTTTCGGAAGGCACTCGGTTGAGGTTGTCTCGGTACCAGATGTTGCAGCAGATGACTCAGGATTTTTGGAAGCGCTGGTCGCTCGAGTATCTGCACATCCTGCAGCAGCAAAACCAGTCCCCCCAGAGTTGGTGATCTCGTGTTGGTTAAGGATGCTAACTTGCCGCCACTGCGATGGCGAAGGGGGCGTATTGTTAACCTGTTTCCTGGTAAGGATGGGACCCCCGGTCTGCAGAGGTTCTGGTTGGGGACTCGGTACTTAAGCGAGCGGTAGCAACGTTGTCATGACCTGTCCGGGCGAGTGACTGTTAGAGATTGAACACTAAGGTTTAATCTTTAGGCTGCATGAGCTTGATTTCTTACCCATCGATAAAAACGGTGATATAAGAAAATGTCAATGTCAGGGTAATTGTCTATTCGGTTGTGACGTCTTCGGTATCGCTCCTTTTGAGATTTGTTCGGAAAATAATCAATTTTTATTTCGGCCATCGGTGGCAAGGTTGTTTATAATCAGACGGTACTAGGGCTGATCGGCGCCCTAGATATAAAAACTCTCTCTAGTTTCGTGTTCGGTAGGCTTTGTGCGGCGCGAGCCTCGTCGGTGTGTGTTAGTGAATTGTGTTAGGGCCCTGGCCTGCGCGTGAGTCGGCAGTGCAACTGCTATCCCGCGAGGTTCTTCTCAAGGTGCCTGGGCACCTTCTCCAGCAGCGTGGGACCAGCGAGAGTGAGACACCGCTCCACAGGTCAGGCACATACACTTGTTTAACTTTAGACTTTTAACGCTGCGTATCGCAGCAGCTTCAGACCCTTTGTTCGGAGACCACCAAGGTCCAGGGGGTCTGAAACACACACAGACATAACCAACTAGCAAATATCATACAACAAAAATTAGCACACAAACACAAACTCATACAAAACACAAATATTCTCTATTATAAATACTCACCCCAAACTGTCATAGAAAACACCTGTTACAAACTATATTACGATCGCGCTATACTCACTGATAGAACCAAACACTTCAATAGACCGGACATAACACTGCAAGACGAAACAAATAATACCACTTACCTGAAAGATATCGCAGTCTCCAACACTCATCATATCCAAAAGACAATATCAGAAAAGATAAGTAAATACGCAGACCTAAGACAAGAAATTATTCTAATCTGGAAACAAGAAAAAGTGTATATCGTCCCCATTATCATCTCTACCACTGGCGTAGTACCAAATAATATAAAAAAAACCTGAAAATAATTAACCTGGAAGAGAATACAGTAGATACATTACAGAAAGCTGCTATCCTTAATACCTGCCGAATTGTGAGGAAGTTCATGCAACTGGAATAATTGGAATGCAACAATAAGCACACAAAATTTACCCCACACCTTATACAAACAACACACCACACCCTGTAATTACTTGGTTTGTACCCGTAATTCTAGAGAAAACCGGCTTCTAGCTGAAAAAAAAGAACACACAAATAATAATAATAATAAACTTTATTTTCACACAAAAAAATACAGATACAGGCAAATTGACAGTACAAAATAGGCGGCCTTATCGTTAACAAGCAATCTCTTCCAGGCAACCTTGGTCTAAATACAGTTTTTAGGTTATATTCTATGTTGTTGTAGGTTTTACACTGTTTAGAACCAGGACCACCTGTTGCCTAGCTGTCATGCCGTAAAATTTCAATGAAAATCTTTGTTATTATTTGGCGACGAAAATGTTGTTGAACACTGGCCATAAAGTGTCGAACACTGGTGCCGTTACCCTAAGGTTTTAATGTGACGCAATGCATTTTATAACGGTTTGCTACATAGTACAGTTTTTGAATATAGAACCTCGTGTGAACCGTCCCTTATTTCAAAGTATTTGCCGCTGTCTACGTGCGTGCTAACGTAGTAGCACAGTATTATATTATGTTGTAGCGACAAATGGCGGGTATCCGGTCGGCGAAGGTTCGCGTCGCGCCAAAACGTTTTGAAGTACAAGTATTTAAACTGAAAAGAAGGTTTTATAGCAAATATGTCGCAATTCATATTAAAACAGTTTGCTACGTTCTTTTTGATGTGTAACGTCTTTCCGCTCGCTTTCTTTAGATACAATTTGTGGGAGTGATTTCGTGAAATGTGACGGAAGAAGGTGTAACAGTGTGAGAGGAAGTCGGGGAAGCGCGCAAGCGCACGCCATTTTGTAAATTTAAAATCGATATTATGAACATGACATATTATTATTATATATGACATATTGTGTCATTTGACTATCAAAGGTCATTTTGATATGTCAAATGTCTTCTAATGAGTATTTACTGCATTTATTTTATAGTTAACTATATACTAAATCTATGTATAAAATGATGTAATACCCCACCCATTTTTTCAGAATATAATGTTAAAATTGCTTGTTACTAAGGTGAGATGTCAAATGTTACAACACATCATATGCGTTTACTGTAAGGCTCGCTCGTTTTATTTTTAAAATATATTTTGAATCAGAACCCCGTGTGAACCATCCTTTATCTCAAAGTATTTGCCGCTGTCTACGTGCACCTTACGTAGCAGCGACCAATGGCGGGTATCCGGTCGGCGAGGCCGGCCGCAAGTGGCCACTCGGACGTCCTGTGTCCGCCAGAATCACAAGGGCCTTCGGGCGGGTCATCTGCATTCGGCGAAGGTTCACGTTACGCCAAGACCTTATGGAATACAGCTAAGAAGGTTTTGTGGCAAATACAACGCAATAACTCTATAGCGGCTATTGAAATTGGCAAAAAGGTTTTAACACGAATTTGTCGCGTTAAAATCTGTGTGTTTAATAAACAGCTATCAAAAATGTGGTTTTGTGGTTTACAATAAAGTATATCATCATTATTGTAATAAATATGTCGCCAAGATAGCAAAAATTAGTTTGTCGTGGAGATTTGTAAATAACACATAACACTATATTAATGCATTTTCATAAAAAATATTATATTTATTAATAGCCCTATCGGTCAACTTCTAGACATAGGTCTCATCTAACGGTTGCTATTGAGCTATGAAGTTAGGTTGTTGGGTGATGAAGTAAAGTAGTTTACATAACGAAGTCGTTTATTGAGTGACAAAAATACAATATGTGAAACAGCTAACTAAATCTGCAACTAAGCTGTTTTACTTTAATACCTACATAATTTCGTATGATTGCGACATGACCTAATTACAGTTCGTTAGGTATAGGTAGGTATCACACTACACTGTAGGCTTAGCCAAAGTAACATTAAGAAAACGATAGCGAAGTTCGAAAAGAATAAAATGTATGGGATTGACATAAGCCGCGCTAAATCACGTGGTCAATCTTATGTCAATCCCATACATTTTATTCTTTTCGAACTTCGCTATCGTTTTCTTAATGTTACTTTGGCTACCGCTACAGAGCTCGATCTTCTACTCTTGACGTCCAACTGCCAACCACTTTATTATATCGTCGCTCCACATCGCCAGAGGTGTCCCACTCTACAATAACGCTCTGTCAGTGTAGTATTTTTCATTTATCATTCTCTATCCCAAGCTAATAGTTTTACTTGCATGTAACACACGAGTGTGAATGGAAGTGTTGGAAGGGGTAGACCTAGGCGGACGTTTCGAGACCAAGTCGGGGACGGTTTGGAAAAAGGCCAGGTCAAGAGTACCCTAAACCGAAGGGCATGTATGAAGGAAATAATGAAAGTGGACGAAGCGAAACAAGTATGTATGGATCGTAGCAAGTAGAAAAAAGTGGTCTCTGCCTACCCCTACGGGAAAGAGGCGTGATTATATGTATGTATGTATGTAACACACGACTTTCGCCATCTCTTTCATTTGTTCCATATAAGCTCTTCCCCTTCCTCTCTTTCCATTATCAAAATAAAGTTTCATCAACAGCCCATTTTATGTCCCCTCTGCTAGCACAAGAGCCTTCCTTATAGATGGAAACATCACAGGTAGAACGGGCCATAAACCACCACGCACCACCACGCGGGCCCAGTGCGGGTTGGTGGTTAACGACTAATAATGCAGCCGGGACAAACGGCTTTAGATAGATAGATAGATAGATAGAAAGATAGATAGATAGATAATACTTTTATTGCAACACTATAAAACATAAACATGAATAGAAGAAAAGAAAAATACAAAGTTACAATTTGGCGGTCTTATCGCTTTCAAGCGATTTCTTCCTGACAACCAGTCAGATAGAGAGAGCTAATAAACTGTAAGATCAGAGGTGAAACTATGAAAACATGCTAGAATAATGTGTATTTTATAAATGAAGCAAAATAATAATAATAATGGTAATGATAATTAAGATAAACATATATACATAATATACATAATATATAAATACCTTATATATAAATAAACCTACTTAAACATAATAGTAGTCTCAGGTAAGAAAGTAGCGGATATGGCAGTTTTGCAGCAGGACAGGGTTAGTCGGAAAGGTAAAATTTTTAGGCTTTACATACCTTCCGAAGCACGGAGGAGCTCGAGATGAAAAATTTTTGGTCACCCATCCGATGACCGGCCTTTGTGAAAGTTGCTTAACTTCAGCAATCGTAGACCAGGCGTAAAAAGTGTATCTTTCTTATTTTCTAATGTTATTGGTGTGAATGAAACATTTATATACGTTCCAGCGGCATTCAGGCGACAAGGTTGAATAGAGGCGGTGGCACAGCGAGTCCCAGGTGCGCCCCGTCGAGAATAGTGCGGGCTTTGTGACGTCATATCTTTGGGAATATACAGCTGTATCAGAGGTTGGGGCCCTGCATGAAAAAGTACCTTTAATATTGAACGCACAAAATGTGTCTCGAGGGGAATCTCTATTCGTTTTATGACTCAAGAGAGAACTGCATAGCGTAAGTTGTTTTTATTCTGTTGCATTCAAATTATTTCATTATTTTTAAATGTTTGTGATTTCGATAATTGAAAATCTTTCGAGGCAGCAATAGGTGAATATTAATGAAAGTAAAATAAATAGCCTATAACAAAGGCATCCATCATTGAAATCAAGTCATCATTATGGGTAATGGCTTAATCACCACCTTTGCCAAATGCGGGTTGGTGATCACCAACTCGGGCTATGCATCGAAAAATCTGAAACACACCCGACCTGGAAATTGAACCCGGGACCTTCGGGTATCGGACCGAGCGCTTTGCCTTTGGCCAACGAGGCGTTAAAAAATAAATTATATATCCACTTTAAATACATTTAACTAATAACATATATCTAACATTACATTTTACAAAAAAAAATCGGTTAAGTGCGAGTCGGACTCGCGCACGAAGGGTTCCGTACCATTATCTATAGAAATATTTCAAGTTTCTACCTGTTATCGTTATTAAGACCCAGAAAAAAATTGGGAAAAAAACACGTTTGTTGTATATGAGCCCTTCTTATATATTAATTTTATTTTAATTTAATTATTTATTTTTAAAGTGAATATATAACTCAATATTCTGTGAATATTTCAAGCGTCTACCTGTTGCCGTTATACATATCGAGCAAAAACGAGCAAAAAAAAACACGTTTGTTGTATGGGAGCCCCCTTAAATATTTATTTTATTCTGTTTTTTTTGTATTTGTTGTTATAGCGGCATTAGAAATACATCATCGGTGAAAATTTCAACTGTCTAACTATCACGGTTCTTGAGATACAGCCTGGTGACAGACGGACAGACAGACAGGCAGACGTCCGTCTGCGGACGTACGGTGGAGTCCTAATAATAGGGTCCCGTTTTACCCTTTGGGTACGGAACCCTAAAAAGATCACGGATAGTCTCCCGGTAAAATAAACGCAAACATATAAAATTAGATCAAATTCGGACCAATTCAAACGACCGTCCAATGCCAAATACATACCTACATAATTTTCCGTAATAGCCTCAAAACCCTAGTAAAAACTGAATGATTTAAAGAACGATTTCTTTTATTTTAGTAAGATAACACTTTTTCGCATTTGAGACGATTTCCTAGTGGTTCTTAATAAATATAATAGTATCGTAGCACTTGCCACCAGTGCACGTGACCCGGTATGTCACGTATTGCGGGTTCGAATCCAGCTCATGGAAATTTTTCAACACTTTTATATATTGGAATTTTTTGTCAACAAAATTTGCGTAAAATAAAATATAACATGTTTATATAATTATTAACGCAAATTTTGTTGCGTTACAGAAACACAAATGTGGAAAAAATTTCCACGAGCAGGATTTGAACCCGCACCCTTCTGACATACCGGGTCAGGTGCTCTTCCAATAGAGCTATCGTGGTTCTAACCAGCCCGCCGAAATTATTCAACACTATTTACTTTTTTTTTTTATTCTTTTTTTTATAAAATATAACCATAACCTAACCTACCTACTTTAACAAAAAGGTACCTTACCCATATGTTCAATTTAGGAGACTCTTTTGTGAACTAAGATTTTGGTGACTTTAAGGTTGGTTTGTTATATGTCTCTTCTCGTTCTCTCATTATTAATTCACGACCAAACCCAAACCGACGCAATTTTGAGCAACAGTGTGGTTGATGCCTGGAATTAACAACCCGGAAAAACTATTAACAGTTTAAGAATAGTCTATGCTACCACAAAATTATATGAGAAGGAATAAATGAGTATACATTGGATACAAAGCCACTACCAGTTGTTTTAACTGACTGCTGACTTTAACTCACTGAGCTACAATAATAATACACAAAGGTTAACTCATTTCTGGCAGAGATCCCTTCCAGTCAACATATTCTTGTCTCTTATTCTTTTGTCTGCTCATAAGAAGCCCGCCCGAATTAACTTCAGTAATTCTGTGATCATACTCACATATAACAAACATGGTAAGAATCCCGTTAATAATTACTCCAACCATATTCTGTTCTATGTGTAATATTCGCCTGTACTTTAGAAAACAACGTTAACTATTTGTATGAAGTTGTTGTGCTCTCCCTTCCCACGCACTTTAGTACACGACATCAAGCTCGAAGCAGTGATTGATTACACCTGCAACATTTTGCCTCTTCACGAGTGTGGTGGCCATTTTATACAATTACTTGAGTGAAAAAAAAAAGTGGAGAAGCCATTTCATTTATTAAAAAAATATTAAAATAAAACAAAAACTCGACTGCTAAAACAACTATATAAAAACAATTATACTCGTAGACTCGAAAAAACCGGACTAACATAAAAAATAACTGCAAAGAGAAAAAGCTGAAAAGAAAAAACTCTAGCTCTACGATCCCATAATTCAATTTGAGCAATGTTGAATGCAACGTGACATATTTCCTTGTAATAAAACTTTAATAAATGAGTATTTATAAATACATTGAATATTGATAGTTGTCGCAGTCGGGGACAATCACCAACCAAAGAGAGTGCGGATTTAATTGAGCTAGCCACGGTCGCTTCGTGTAAATAAATAATTAAATATATTTAACTTATATGTATAAAGATATATATCTCTTAATGAAAAATTCGGAAAGCAAGCTTTTATATAAAAAAAAATCGTCATTGCCTCACCTTGCTTGATGAAAGCGCCACAAGAATGTAAGCTTTTAGTTCACATCCAACCGCACCGCATCTGTCACTATAAGTGCATTTAAAGTGAAAGTGCTTTACTGGAAATGTGGTTTCTACCCATAAATCCATTCCAATCCACAGCTATTGTTATAAATAAACTTTACCAAGAAGCATTTTATTGATGTACGTATGTACAACTAGTTGTTCCGATATACGTATATGGGAAAAGCATTGGTCCCAATGGAACAGTAAGTAGAACGATCTTACCTACGTTATTGAATAACATAAGAGGAATTTTACGCACAGAAATAGGGATATCATAAACTACACTTGCGTGCAAAGAATTCGAATCGCTTTAACATTTTCATACAAACGGGTGTTCTATTATCATTATGATCATTAATGATGATAGCCGTTTAGATATACTGCGGAGGAGTAGGTAGAAGGAGTCATAGACACCTAATTGATTAGTTTAACCGTTTAGACGCCAACATCATCATTTCTCTACATCATCATAATCATCATCATCAGCCTATACTAGTCCACTGCTGGACATAGGCCTCTCCAAGTGCACGCCACTAAGCACGAGCCCCGAAACTTATTTCTCTACACTTAAATGCAGTTTAATTTCGTTAATATTAATGAAGGACACAGTTACCAAACGGTAAGTAAGCTCGCTTGTTTTAAAAATGTTACAATGATTCGATTTCTTTCCATGTAAGTGTATTTAGTTAAAAAAGAAAAAGCTTTTCTTATATGTGTCATTCAGTCAGTTGTATTATGTAAAGTGCGTTTTTCGCGATGGGCTGCTTCCTTACTAGCAGTCATCGTGGCATGCCTTAGTAAAGAAAATAAAAAAGCCCCGTTCGTTTTTCTATAGCTGTAATACCACGCGAAAGTTTAAAACATCAGATTTTCAGATAGTACGTTAAACAAAGGAACAACCTTGACCTTGTTTGTTTCTTATCAGGATAACAACAGCATAAAACCTTTTCCTAATAAAAGACCGATAAGGGTAAAGCAAAAAAAAAGCAAATCAATAAGAACTCATTCAGCTAATCCCGAAAAGTGGTAAACGTTTTCGTAAGTCGATCTACGAAGGCTACGAAGCCGGGAAAACAATGGAAAGACGAAAAACAAATTACGATTTATGGAAAAATTAATTTAAAAATACATAGAAATAGAGATGTTGACAACAACAATAATTAATTCCAGAACGTTAAACGTAGAAATAAAATCAAGTAACAGTTCATTAAAACATTAACCTATTTCTTTACTGACCTAAGCATAAATTTCTGTAACCTAAAAAGCTTATAATAAATATATTGTTTTCTAAAGTTTACGCAAACACTACACATTGAAATGAAACAACTTTTACGGATTTTAATAAACACTCAATTGACGGAACACTGTGATGACGTCACTATTTGTGACGTCATGTTTGCTATTCCCATACAATTTCTATTAAAAAGAATCGTTTTGAAACAGGTGGTCTGTGTTCAATTGTTGCTAACTAAAAATCAATAAGAAAGAAAGAAAAAAAATTTTGTTTAAAGCTATAATTAATTAAATAAAATTGAAAATTAGCATGGTTGCCTTATTTGCTGATCCCCATTTCAATGATTGAAGGTTATGTGTTAAATACTGATGCCACTACCCTGCTTGCTTAGCAATATTTATTTAAGGCGACTAAGACGACGCATTGGTAATTTACGTGGCGGGGATCTTGATTTTTCCCAACAATTACAAAACATATGAAAGTGATATTTGATTACATGATTTTTCATTTAATTGACTTCATTTTGCTAGTTGCAGAAACACGATTTGTCAACTTTTATAACAGAGAAAAAAATATCAGAGTAACCTTTTTTAAAACATAGATTTGCATTTTACAGGCAAACCAGACCGATTTACGCATCTAAATTTTCTTAGTAGATTAGTCTTAACAGTCACTTCAATATGCTAGTTCATATTGTTTAAATAATTTGTAGTTTTAATTTGTAGGAAAAAATACAGATTTTTTTATGGTACGGGCCGCAAACGCTCCGTATTAGAGTAATTGTTTAGCGGTGCGTCGCCTTAATAATTACATATAAAATATCTACCCCTCTAGCAAATGTTTAAAATATCTTGGTCTCTTTCAATCTCAGCCGGCCCCTTCGGAGATTACAGTCGTTTGTTTTGAATGTGCGCGGCGGCGCCAGCAGCCCCGCTGAGTGTCATCTTGTGCCGTCTTTACAAAAAATGTCCACTCGCATGAACAAAAGTTTGATCCATACTTCAAAGCGCCATTGTGTCCTTTATCCTATTTCGCATATTGTAAAGGAGGGATTGACGGCTTTCACCGTATACGCTGCCTGTTGAGAAGCAGTAGCCTTTATTATTTTAAGAAGATTTATTTATACTCGTAGCAGCGTATCTTGCTTGTTTTTTAGCTCCTAGCGTGGGAGATAAATCAGACAGCCAGTATGTTGTCTATAGCTTCGTGAGCTGAGAGCTAAGAGATTGTTTTATTTGTGTTTACATCTTATATACTAATTGTTGGAAACAGCTGGAAACAGCAGTGTGTGTGCTCTAGATACAAAGTCCGAGCTGACGCTACAGTTTGTTTTCGAACAATGTAATCTGTGTATTATATGAAGTAAATATATGAATCAACATGTAAATATATAAATCAACATATTTGTAACATCTTTAGTTTTTTGTTAATGTTCTAGTCAAGGTTATAGTAACGATACCCAACACAATGTTCATTTGTACGTTCATTTAATCTGTCTGTGTAGGTCAGCAATCTCTCTGTTTCCCTTTTCTCTCTATCTCTATTGATAATTATATCACGGAGTTTAGACAGGTTTTCTTTGTAAGAACAGTAGGCTTAACCAAAGTAACATTAAGAAAACGATAGATGACATAAGCCGCACTAAATCACGTGGTCAATCTTATGACAATCCCATACATTTTATTATTTTCAAACTTCGCTATCGTTTTCTTAATGTTACTTTGGCTGCCGCCACTGGTTATTAGATAACTGTTTCAATAAACGTTTTCCGAGCAACCAGCATTTTCTATAAATAATAAATAAATGAAATAAAATAAAATAAAATAGTTTTTAATTTTCCAATAAAAATACATTATATTATTATGTAGTGAGACAACCCCAGAGAGTAAAGTTATGTTATTTTCTATGGTTTGACATTACCACCAGCTATCTACTGTTTGGCACTGGCTCTGACACTAAACCCTCAACAGTAATAACATTAACAGTTCAAAAAGGTTCCCGATTGCTTGAGGTAATTGATTTCACTTTTACTGACTTTTTTTTTGTTTCATTGTTAAAAGTTAACTGTTAACTGTTAAGTCTTAAATGTTGTTGTGATTTATTTGCAAGCATTATCTTATTACGCCCCAAACTTCAAATTATCAACCATCAACTAGCTTATTAGAATTCACAAGTCAACTTTATACTATAAAGTTAAGGAAAATAAATGAAAAAAAAAACAAATACAGAGATCACAAATCAGTCGGACGGACAGGTCAGGGTCAGCCAGGGTAGGACTTGGTCGCAGTCGTCCTGCATGATAAGTGTGCAGGGCCGAAAGTAGTGGCAGATGTCGTATCAAATAGGCGTCCTGGCAACAAAACAAATGACTGAACATTTTCATATTACCTATAAAAGACATATAGAAATTTCCAATCGACTATGAACATCAGTCCTACAGTTATGCAACTATTGAATTTAAACTTGGCGACTACCAGTCCAGTTACTGGGTTACAATGCGTCTCTGAATACGCAGCTTTAACCATCATCCTTATCACAATCAGCACGTATAAATCATAGGCTCTCTTATTTAACACTAATACTAAGGTAAGGATACTAAGCCTCTATCTTTGGCTTTTCTCACCCAACTGCTGCCAGCTACTTTGCGCAGGTCGTCGCTCCACCGTGCCGGAAGGCGTCCAACACTGTATTTACCGAGTCGTGGCCGGAGGCCAGTGAAGTGGAGACTCCAAACACGGCCACCCACCATACTAGCTTCAGGACCGAAAACAATAATAAGTGCGTGTGTTTGTAATTGAACTCTTTCTAAACCGATTGGACCGATTTTGTTGAAATGTTTTGTGTGTAGTCAAGTGGATTCGAGATTTACAATTGGCCCCGGTAGGTGGCGCTGCAATAGGGGTCCATCATAGGATACGTACGGGTGTTTTTAAGCGGACGAAGTAGCGAGCGGGCCACTAGTATATTATATTTTTTCAAAAAACAAGTTATAAAAAAAATACAAAAACAGCCAGCCTAGCTGTATCTTTCTGCTAGCCTCTTTCGGCATACCTGGGCCGACCAACCGTGAAACGCCCGGTGGGACGCCTCAGGTATCGCTGGATAGACCAGGTTAAGAAGGATCTTAGCCACCTCCAACGACCGGACTGGCGAGAGGTGGCCGAGGACAGAGCAGAGTGGCGAAATCTCGTGTCGGAGGTCAAGATCCACTTCGGGTCCCTGAGCCAGCGCAGTAAGTAAGTAAGTAAGTAAAAAACAAGTTCCATGTGTCACAAAATAATAATCATAATAATTCATATACATTACAAATAATTCATGTTTATCACAATTAGAATTTAATACAGTCCACCTCTTTCGTAGCTGTCATCTAGTAAAATTTCAATGAGACCCTTAGTTATTTTTTGGGAAAGGAAGCCAGGGGGCATCACTGTATTACTGTGTCGAATACAGGTACCACTGCCCTTAGTAACTTAGTCAAAATATAAAAGTACAAAATACACTAGCCTGCAAAATTAAGTATCACACTTTTAAAATTGCAATAACTTTTTAAGTACACAAGATATACTTTCGAAACAAAAAGGAAAAATGTTACTAATGTATAATTTACTTTAGTTTCAAAGAAAGCTGATAAAAGTTTCTGCAAAACGTTTTTTATTTAAAAATCTCTAACTTCTATAGTTTAGAAAAAAAATTAATATTAAAAGTGTAGTACTTAGTTTTGCAGGCCAGTGTAGTTTTAAGGATGAAACTTTGAAACGAAATAAGGAATTATGGTAGATCCGGCTTAAATGCTTATACGATGTTGACATAATGTAGGACCGAACTTCATACTTAGTTGCCATATGATGAGCTTTTAGAGCTCCGGACTGGGACTCCGTCACTGCCGTCATGTACATGCAGCAGGAATTGATAAACAAGCGTGTTAGGGTTGAAACCCGAGAGAATAACGAGCCGAGAGCCCATAACTCACTGCGCCGGACAGATGTCCCTGTGTTTCGTGAATTTCACTGGAAACGATTATTAAGTCGGCAGTAACGGGAAACGCTTTTAAGTTGCAGTCGTCGTTTCTGGCAATAAAAAGAACGTTCCGGGTACCATTTTATATTTGCTTTTAAATTTGAAATGGTTCACTGATGTGGTGACTTTTTTTTAAATTGTTACAGTATTCGGATAGGCAGACACATTCATGACAGTAATGGGTACCTACTACTTACATATAACATACCCAATGCACACATTAAGTCACATGCAACTATCAGGTTTTAGTTGCAACCGATATACTAGTAATACTATGATTTAGTAGCTCTGCAAACTATTCGGTAGTGTGTGCGCTTTAGTGGATTTACCCTATCATAAAGCCGTAGCTACGATTTTAAACTAATTACTAAGATTAACGAATCGATCATTTTAACATGTCCATCGGTTAATCTTGCGTTTGTATACTCGGTTACTTAAGAGGTTGAATTTTTTTTTTATTATTTAAACCACAAACTTTTTATAATATAGACTATACCTATAGTAGTGATGTACCTACATCATCAGCCTTTATACAACACACTGTCGCTCTCAGGATGTTCTATATGATACGATAAAGTTAGCCTTAAACTGTCTCACTGATGGGCAAAGGCCTCTATCATTGAAATCTAGTCATCACAGCTATCATTGATAGGTATAAGCTTAATCATAACCACCCACGCTTGCCAAATGCGGGTTGATTATCACAAAACCAAACTAAAACACACTTAGCTCGACCTGGGAATTAAAATCAGGAGCTCAGCATTAGGTACGTCGTAGTTTAATCCTGTTTAAAACGTTTTCATCATCAGCCTATACTAGTCCACTGCTGGACGTAGGCCTCTCCAAGTGCACGCCACCGAGCACGATCCGCGGCTACTCTCATCCAGCTCTTGCCAGCCACCTTGCGGAGATCGTCGCTCCACCTAGTCTGAGGGCGTCCTATACTACGTTTGCCGATACGCGGTCTCCACTCGAGAACTCGTTTAACCCAATGGTAGTCGGTTTTGCGGCTAATATGACCGGCCTACTGCCACTTCAGCTTGCTGATCCGATGGGCTATGTCGATTACTTTCGTTCTCTGTCGGATCACCTCATTCCGAAGTCGATCCTTGAGAGAAACTCCGAGCATAGCTCTTTCCATAGCTCGCTGAGCGACTTTAAATTTGTGAACCAGCCCAACCGTGAGTGTCCGCGTTTCGGCTCCGTATGTCATGACTGGTAGGACGCACTGATAAAGATTTTTGTCTTTAGAATTTGTGGAATAGGCGACGTAAAGACCCGATGTAATTTCCCATATGCTATCCAGCCTAGCTGTATCCTTATCCTTTCTGTTAGCCTCTTTCTCGAAGTTGTTTCTACCCAATTGCATAATCTGCCCGAGGTAGACATATTCCTTAACAACTTCGAGAGCATCGCCTTGTACTGCAATCGGTCCCGGAATGGCATGTTCGTTGAACATAACCTTAGTTTTGTCCAAGTTCATCTGGAGACTGATGCGTTGAGAAGAATCACCTAGGCCGTTCAAGATGAACGGTAAATCCTGCAACGTTTCGGTCACGATGAAGATGTCGTCCGCGAATCGCAAGTGTGAGATGTATTCACCGTTGATGTTAATGCCACGTCCTTTCCAGTCCAGCGTTTTAAACACATCCTCCAATGCATTTGAGAACAATTTGGGGGATATCAAATCCCCTTGTTTCACACCTCGATGCAAAGGGATATGCTTAGTCTGCTGGTACTGTAATTGGACGGTCATGGTGGCAGCATTGTACAGAGACCTCAACACTTGGATATATCGCCAATCGACTTGGCATCGTTGCAGGGTTTCTAGAACAGCCCAGGTTTCGATAGAGTCGAATGCCTTCTTATAGTCCACAAATTCTAAGCACAGGGGCCGATTATACTCATCGGTCTACTGTATAATCTGCTGCACTGTGAAGGTGTGGTCTATGGTTCCGTATCCTCCTCGAAACCCGGCCTGCTCTGGCGGTTGAAATTCGTCGAGTCGGTGCGCAAGGCGGTTTGTGATGACTCTTGAAAACAGCTTATAGACGTGGCTTAGGAGCGAAATGGGTCGGTAGTTCTTCAGTAGGGTCTTGTTTCCTTTTTTTTGAAAAACAGTACAAAGACACTCTTACTCCACGCCTCCGGAGTTCTCCCATCGAAAAGAACGGCGTTAAAGATGTTTTGGAGCTCCTTTAATACAGGTTTACCGCCTGCTTTGAGGAGCTTAGATGTAACACCGTCTTCGCCGTGAAATACTTATTAGGGGACAAAATATGTACAAACAATATGGTAAATGTAAAGGAAGTAAACGTAAACCAAATGTATAAGATTATAAACCATTAATGTAAATAATAAATAGATACTTGAACATACAAAGGAAATTTTTAAAATTAAGTGGTAATATTAGATATAAGAAAGAATGGAAAAATGTAAAGCATAAAAGTAAACAAATTTAATGTAATAATGATTAGCAACAGTAACATACAAAAGATTTTATGTAAATTAGAAATAAATAAGTAATGTACCCAATAGTTAATAAGAAATACGTAGCAACAAAAGTAATGTAAATAGAATAAGTAGTAATATAATAACATGTAAAACATAAGAGAAGAAAATGTAATAGAGATGAGTACCATATTGTAAAAAGAAAGAAAAGAAAGAAAATAAAAAAGAAAGTAAATAGTCAAAAAAGAAAAAAGACAAAATAAAAGAAATAAACAGAGTAGACTCTTAAAGCTCAAGTTCATTAACCCTAAAAAGAAAAGAAAAAAAGTATAAAAAGAACAAAAAGGCCTGCCAAGAAGCGGGGAGCAGTTGCATAAAATAAAAAAAACCACCGTCTTCGCCAGGGGCTTTTCCGTTTTTAAGCTGCCTGAGAGCCATCTCAATTTCATCTAGGATGATTTCTGGCAAGTCTTCGGTAAAGTGGTGGGTCAATGTGACTCTGGTATCCTCATTTTCGGGATCAGGTTGAGATGCATGCGATGCGTATAACAGGCTGTAGAAGTTTTCGATTTTTGAAAGAACCTCTTGAAAAACCATTGTATGACATTCATTCATACACACACGGCTATCTTTGAGTGCGTGTAGTACAGCTGTACGGGTTTGGAAAGGGTGTATTTTTTGATGAATTATGATAATGTTTTGTTGATTATCTCGATAACGAGCCTGTAGTTTTGGACCAAATTTGGTGAGCATGCCCAGTGTGATGTAAAGATGCTCCCCTTAAACGTTCGCTTATTGATATTGTTAGACCCTATATATACAATTTGTGGGAGTGATTTCCTGAAATGTGACGGAAGTAGGTGTAATAGTGTGACAGTAAAATTTCAATGAAATTTTTTATTATTTGTTGGCAACGAGTGTGGTGCAACTACTATAGTTAACTTATTAAAGATTTTATTTCGAACTGGCTATAAATAGGAATGCTATTTAATTTTTAAATTAACTAGGTAAGTATTACCAATTGAATGATTGTGCAAGTGAGGTCACTTGATTAAAAACTTTTTTTAATTGACATAACAGGCAGTTGCTACTCGCTAGGATGCATCGTGAATGAGATGAGACTTCTTAGGGTGACACTATTAAAGTGGAGCAGAGCTGTGTTAAAATTAACCAAGTCCCTTTATTGGAGCAGTACGACGAAAAGCTGTTCAGATAAAGGAACTCTATTGGTTGATTTCTACACAGCTCTGCTCCATTCAGGCCCGCTCCGCTTCTAAGGAGTGTCACCTTTAGTCCAACAAGTTGCAACCCAGGAGGTATTTAACTTATTAAAGATCTTATTTCAATTTCGAACTGGCTAGCAATAAGAAAGCTGTTTAAACTAAAAAAAAACTAGGTATTACCAATTGCTTGTGAAAGTGAGCTCACTTGAATTAAAAGTTTGTTTTATTGACATAACAGCCAATCGCCATGAAACATCGTGCTGTGCGTGAGTGCGTCCATTGCCGGTTGGCTGCGGCAGTGACCTTCCTGTGTGTTTATTGCACCGGCCTAGTTTGCTCCCTAGTGCTGACGTAGGGCAGTTCAAGGCGGTGGTCGTCGGCCCACACGGTGCACGGTGCACAAAGCAGCTTTTTATTTGCAAGCTAGTTTGAAATACAATAAAATTCTTGGTAGGTGGTAACCAAGGAGGTACCTTCATAGTCATGATTTGGATTAAAAGTTCGTTCCATTTTTAAATAACAACACAGATAATGGATTTTCATACGCACATATAAGGAGGGTTTTTCATACAAACTTTGCTGGCCGCTGCTCGCGTGTTTCTGACCAAAAAATAAAGACCTCATTTTCAAGCATGTTTGAGAAACATACATTGCTTAAATGGAATGCGAAAGACCTATGTATACTTTAAAGTGGTAAAATTAGGTTTTTCTAAAAAAGGTGAAGACTATATCACTTTCCATAAAGGCTAAGTGCAAGTGAAATAAGCAAACAACTGAACATTACAAAGCATCTGTTGCTTATAGACACAAGACGTTGGCATTTGCGTCGATATAATCTGCACCTTGCGCACACGTGCTGCCGCCCGCCGCCTCGGAGGCTGTGCATGCATGCATGCACTGTAATTCGATTTGACTGAATTCACATGCCTGCACTTATTTATAGAGGATGTGACGCGAGTAGACATTCGAGGTAAAGTAAATAGGGGACTGGGACTGGAATCTTAATGTATTTAGTACTGATGCCATTTAAAAAATCGTAAAACGTTTTGGTTCGTTTGGTTCGTTTTAGAGTGTAAGGGGAAGGATGGGAATCTTACACCATTTGGGTTCAAGCCAATCTCTCCTGCGCGTGGTGCTAACAGCGCGAGCGGAAAGATTATACTCATCAGAAATTTCGATCACTGGTTCCAGTCGAAGACTGGTGCCCCTACCCTATCTCCTTGGTGGTCACGTCTTGAATTAAGAAATCTCATCTCACCCACGATGCATCCTAGCGACAGCCTATTAAACCAAATAAATGGAAGTTTTATTGAAATGAGCTCACTTTCACAATCATATAACTGGTCAATCCATTTTTAAGTAACACGACAGCTACAGTTTTTTCGTCCTCTTTATACCTACTTACTTTGCCAAAAGCTGCTAGCGTGTTTTTGGCCAGGCCAGCAATATCGATTTATAATTTCCAAGCATGTCTGGGAATACAAAAATAATATATAAACGCAGGCAGATTCGTATTCGTAACTTCTTTAAATCTTAGTGCATACTCTTATAATATTATTCTGCGCAAAAAGAACATACTGAAGGAAGTGTAGTCTATAAAGGAAAACCTGCTAAACCGCCAAAAACCTATTGGTGGGTTCGTGTCCCACTAATGCCCTTTTGGTGCTGCAACAGTTATCCCTTTCCACCAACGATATGAATTAATTAAAGCACTTGACTATTTATCATGCTCCATTTGTTAACATGAAACAAATTTATGACGCTGATCTAATCTATTTTTATTTGCTGACCGCGAAGTATTCGGCCATCGGTTGCTTTGAAACGCCAAACGAAGCCATTCAGTTGAAAATACACAGCGTGTTATTGCGCCCAAATTGAAACCGGACCGTGTTCCACAGTCCTCTGCAGTTATGAACTAACGTATATTTATTTCTGACATCCAATATGGCGGCGCATTTTACAAATAATATTAAAACTTTCGCAGAGTTTGGAAGCGTGCGAAGTTTTTAATGAAAACGTATGCTCTACGGTGGGTACAGTTAACCTTTTGTAGGCTGTATGAGTTGAAAAATAGACAACACAAATGGGACCCTTCTTTTTATGTACACACGCCTGCACATTCAGACTGCCATAAACTGTCAAATTTCCTCAATATACTTTGAACTTTATCTCTAGTACATATGGTTGAACATTTATTGAAGAAATTTTTCAGTTTCGGATAGGCTGATATGCAGGCAGTCTGTATTTAATCGATCGCCGTAAAACATCTTCTTCACAACTTCACTTTCATTTGAATTTTCGATTTTTTGTTCTGTGTGTCTCGTTTCTTTTGTCTTTTTAGGGTTCCGTACCCAAAGGGTAAAACGGGATCCTATAAACGGACAGATGGACAGCAAAGTCTTAGTAATAGGGTCCTATTACTAAGACTCCGCTGTCCGTCTGTGCGTCTGTCACCAAGCTGTATCATGAGCCGTGATAGTAAGTCAGTTGAAATTTACACAGATAATGTATTTCTGTTGCCGCTATAACACAAATAACAAAAAACAAAATAAAATAAATATTAAAGGGGGCTCCCATACAACAGACATGATTTTATTGCCGTTTTTAGGGTTCCGTACCCAAAGGGTAACACGGGAACCCTATTACTAAGACTCCGCTGTCCGTCCGACCATCCGTCCGTCTGTCACCAGGCTGTATCTCATGAACCGTGATAGTTAGACAGTTGAAATTTTCACAGATGATGTATTTCTGTTGCCGCTATAACAACAAATACTTACTAAAAAACAGAAAAAAAAAATATTTAAGGGGCTCCCATACAACAGACATGATTTTTTTGCCGTTTTTATAGATAATGGTACGGAAACTTCGTGCGCGAGTCCGACTCGCACTTGGCCGGTTTTTATAGATAATGGTACGGAACCTTTCGTGCGCGAGTCCGACTCGCACTTGGCCGGTTTTTATAGATAATGGTACGGAACCTTTCGTGCGCGAGTCCGACTCGCACTTGGCCGGTTTTTATAGATAATGGTACGAAACCTTTCGTGCGCGAGTCCGACTCGCACTTGGCCGGTTTTTATAGATAATGGTACGAAACCTTTCGTGCGCGAGTCCGACTCGCACTTGGCCGGTTTTTATAGACAATGGTACGAAACCTTTCGTGCGCGAGTCCGACTCGCGCTTGGCCGGTTTTTATAGATAATGGTACGGAATCCTTCGTGCGCGAGTCCGACTCGCACTTGGCCGGTTTTTATAGATAATGGTACGAAACCTTTCGTGCGCGAGTCCGACTCGCACTTGGCCGGTTTTTATAGATAATGGTACGAAACCTTTCGTGCGCGAGTCCGACTCGCACTTGGCCGGTTTTTATAGATAATGGTACGAAACCTTTCGTGCGCGAGTCCGACTCGCACTTGGCCGGTTTTCATAGATAATGGTACGAAACCTTTCGTGCGCGAGTCCGACTCGCACTTGGCCGGTTTTTATAGATAATGGTACGGAATCCTTCGTGCGCGAGTCCGACTCGCACTTGGCCGGTTTTTATAGATAATGGTACGAAACCTTTCGTGCGCGAGTCCGACTCGCACTTGGCCGGTTTTTATAGATAATGGTACGGAATCCTTCGTGCGCGAGTCCGACTCACACTTGGCCAGTTTTTATAGATAATGGTACGAAACCTTTCGTGCGCGAGTCCGACTCGCACTTGGCCAGTTTTTATAGATAATTGTACGAAACCTTTCGTGTGTGAGTCCGACTCGCACTTGGCCAGTTTTTATAGATAATGGTACGAAACCTTTCGTGCGCGAGTCCGACTCGCACTTGGCCAGTTTTTATAGATAATGGTACGAAACCTTTCGTGCGCGAGTCCGACTCGCACTTGGCCGGTTTTTTTTTACCAAATAACTCCGCTCGTTAATTAGGATTGTGCCGTACCTACTAGCTCTCCTTACATTGCCAACCAGCAATTTGCTTTTTCGAAAGAATACCTACGTGTGCTGGTCACTCAACATGTTGGTTAGCACAATTGCCAGCAGCCAAATCTCCCAACTCTGTTATGTAATAATCACACGTGGTCTAAATATGGTATTAGCTATTCTGCTCTATCCCGAGTGCTCATGTACCGAGAGCTAATAAAGTTCTAGAACAGAGCCATAGAGCAAAGGGCTGATGAAGCGAGTCTATGGTAGAGTGCTTTTAAATAACTCTAGTGGTGCTACAGAGTTAGATCACTTGAAGCCTTTCCAATCTAGATCTAATCTGGGTGGCTTTGTTGTAGAATGTTAAAATGTACCTATATAACGCAATAAGTCAAAATAGTTATTTCACATAAATTATTAGAACACCCTAGTGTGCGGCACTTTGAAATTTACACAAACTATTGTCTAAAGTAAATAAGAACATTTTATTTATTAAATATGCAAGTTGTTTTTTTTAATTTAATTACTTACAGAATTTATGTCATCCAAATGGAAAACTATTGAAGTATCTATTGGGTTCTTACCTATGAAATTGACGTTTTTTTCTCACTTAATAGTAGGTGTATTACTTCTAAAAGTCAATACCGGTTCTTAATATTATTATACACCTTTAATTAGGACTATGTTACGGCTTCAGTAATAACAATGATTATTAATTTTGTGTCTTTATCTCCCAATTATGTTTTTAAGTTGACTAACTTTTTGTTCTTGGAATTGTCCTTTTGTTTCATTGTAGCTTTGAAGGGACTTGATTATTTTTCTTTTTAATGTCAGCTATATTTAGCTAGTGAAACAAACACACTACTCTACAATTTTTATAGTGTTAAAATAAATAGATGCTAAGAAAACAAAAAATTTAACCAAAAAAAACCGACTCCAAAAAAGTAGACTGATAAAATTGCACTGAAAAGTAAAAAATTAGCGTTAGACTTATATAGACAATAATTTTATTAGGAAAATATATAGGTACAATTATTGTTATTTTTGGAGCCGGTGCCAGCCAACGAAGTTTTTGGCGACGGTGCCAGTCCGCGTTTGTAGTCAAAATTTCATGCATAAGATTGAATGTAGTTACTATTATGATTTTAATATATAGTATGTCGTTAAATGTTTATGTTAAAGTTACCTTGGCTGGCACCGACTCCAAAATAACAATAATTGTACCTATATATTTTCCTAATAAAATTATTGTCTATATAAGTCTAACGCTTATTTTTTACTTTTCAGTGCAATTTTATCAGTCTACTTTTTTGGAGTCGGTTTTTTTTGTAAAAATTTTTGTTTATTTCTCTCTTTTTAGTGATTTGTTTCGATCTATTTATCAAAAGCGAATATGGGTAGACCTACTAAACGCGCTGCTCGTATGAGACAGCGTCGTTTAAATGAGACAAGCGAAGAAAACGAGAAACGCCTATCTCAAAGTAGGAAATCAAAAACTAAGTTCCGGTGCCTGCCTTCTTTTGCTTCGTCATAGTCGCTTAACTATCTTAATCGAGATATTTTATCGCCACCCGTGAAATACTTTTCATTGAGGAGTTCCGATGGCAATCTGTGGTCTTTTTCATCAGTTACACTTCATCAAATGATACTTTCTGAATGCAAATACTTGATTTACTTCTGAAAATACCAAAATCGCTATAGGTATGCCTACAATATTTGAGGAGTTCCCTCAATTCTTTAAGGATTCCATCATCAGAACTGGACCAAATTAAAATGAGACCACACGGAAAGCACCAGCTTTCAAATAAAGAAAGAATCATAAAAATCGGTTCACCCAGTCGAAAGTTCTGAGGTAACAAACATAAAAAAAAATACAGTCGAATTGATAACCTCCTCCTTTTTTGAAGTCGGTTAAAAATTAAAAAAAAACGTTAGTATGAAAAATAAAATTTTATAAAAAATCTTCATACAAAACGCCAATTTCATAGGTAAAGACCTAATATATTTCTGGGCAGCCCATGACTGTTAGATATTTATAGCTTCAAAACAGTAAGTACCCGTCAGAAACTCTTTATTGTTATAGAAGCGAATAACCAACAGCAAATAATATACATTAATCAAGAGATGTCATAAAAAAATATGCAGAGATGAAATATCAAAATGATTCTTTAAAAGCATCCGACTTCGTAGTACTGCTTCTGTTTTTATTGCTGTCATAAAAAATATATATCACATCCTTATTCACGAGCACTAAAGTGAATGCTACTTTGTTTTATTCTGGCTCGAAGCTGCGTGGGCTGATGAACGGCTATAAACTCTTATATAAGCTGATCATTGTTCGCAGCTTACTTTTACATATGTAATCAGAGCTTTTGTATACCGCTATACCGCACGTGATCATGACAATGACTGAACCCTTTGTTACTTTGGAACTGCGTCATAAACCCTTGTTGTTGTGTAATAAGGTGTGCTTAGCTCTAGTAGTCATTACTTTCAGCCAACCTTACCTATGATATAGAAATAACGTCTAAGTTCAAAACAAATATTTAACTAGTAGAACAAATTTCATTTTATTTCGTCACGTACCTATACGTAATATGAAAATGCCAGAAAACCATTTTATATTTTAAGGATATTTACGTCCCGAAAAATAGCCAACCAAAAAATACCTGATTGGCGCCCGCAAAGATTTATAACCCCCGAAACACGTCGCTGCACACTTTATCGGCGACAATTTAAAAAAGATTACACACGATCGCATGTTTAACGATTTGCGCGGTCCCGGGTCCCGCAAATCTATACAAATAGTGCCATTTGTCTCCCCCCCTTCCCATCACCCTCCTTCCACCCCCATCAGCGACCAGCACACGAAGGTACGTCAAATGAAGATCGAGCACTGCAGTGGCGACCCATCACATAAATCTCGGCGCGATATACATTCTGCATCGGCTTGTAAAAACAATCTAACTGTGACTCCAGTTCTACTGAAGCATAAGTAGCTGAACATTTGGTCAAACATTTTCGTCACCAAAAATAACATTTAAAAAAAGCGGCCAAGTGCGAGTCGGACTCGCCCATGAAGGGTCCCGTAGCAGCAAGTAAAATAATATAAAAGTTTGCGGTTTACGATTTATGACGTATTAAAAAATAATTGCTTACTAGGTTTCGTTCAAACCAATTTTCGGTAGAAGTTTGCATGGTAATGTACATCATATATATTTCTTTGGTTTTATCATTCTCTTATTTTAGAAGTTACAGGGGGGGGGACACATTTTACCACTTTGGAAGTGTCTCTCGCGCAAACTATTCAGTTTAGAAAAAAATTATATTAGAAACCTCAATATCATTTTTAAAGACCTACCCATAGTTACCCCACACGTATAGGTTTGATGAAAAAAATTTTTGGAGTTACAGTTTTAAGTATGGAGAACCCCCAAAATTTATTGTTTTTTTTTCTATTTTTGTGTGAAAATCTTAATGCGGTTCACAGAATACATCTACTTACCAAGTTTCAACAGTATAGTTCTTATAGTTTCGGAAAAAAGTGGCTGTGTCATAACGGTGGACAGACCAGACATGACGAATTCATAAGTTCCGTTTTTTGCCATTTGGCTACGGAACCCTAAAAACACTGGTTACTGTCGAACACTGGTGCCACCAGGTGCCACTTTCCTAAATAATGTAACAGTCAAGCAGTCTTGTCATGATATTATGACATGGTACTACAGTGGTCAGCTATATCCGCTGTTGACTATACAGCAGAATAGTATGTAATGTTATGTTTGTTTTACAGCTCTTTCAGTTATTGTGTGAGTATGTACTCATAAAAAACATCTCTTTATCCGTCCGCCTGTGTGGTCTGTTAGTCCGGACTAAGACCTAGAAGCCTTCGGTTCTAATACCAGCGATACAGAGCAGGGTGACACTGAAAGTTTTTAGAACTGGCCACTTGTAAACAATATAATAAAAAAAAATAAGTTAAAATTAATTAATAAAAATGTTTTTAAAAGACTTAACTGCTCGCCTGTACGAGGCGACGGGTGACCCGAGATCTGGTATTTTTTTCGCACAGCGCATTAGCTTGGCCATTCAAAGGGGCAATGCCGCCAGCATTTTGGGCACCTTGCCTCGGACAGGCGAGTTAGTTGAGGTTTTTTATTTATCAATTGTATTGAATATAATGTTAAAATTGCTTATTTTAAACAATGAAAGTAATGTATAATGGAAGTTAAAATTTTGAAAATGGAACTCTTTGCCAATATTATTGTGTACCTACCTATGTGTATTTCATTAATTTGTCATTTGTTTTACGACTTGGCGGCAAATTGAAAATTGTCTGTGTTACGTTCGTCGTCAGCATGAATAACACGAGAAAATTTTCGTGCAATGATTTTATATGACTTTCGATGTCATTTAAGTCAACAAAAAAGTTATAATAGACTTCGATTGGCGTTTTACGATGAAGCCCCGTTCGTGCCATTGTTTACAACTGGTTTGATGAGTTTAAACGTGGTCGCACTAATCTCACCGATGATCTGCGTGAGGGATGGCCTTAAATACTTAAGCGTGTGTGTCAAATACATGGTAGTGTGTGTAATGTTTGTTTTATTGATTTAATGTATATTTTTTATGCATAATTTAAAAAAAATATTAATTTCTGTACTCCTTCTCTATATAAACTATAAGTGTGCGAAATTTTATACTCCTCCGTCCGCGCAATTTTCGTAAAAAGGGGTAACTACAAAGTTTTTGCTTCACGTATTAATCTATAGATAACTTGCTAGTTTGGTTAGTTTTTGATTATCTAAGAACTTTCAGTGTCGCCCTCGTAAGTCCGCCTGGATTACACCATCTTAAATATTTGTTGTCAAAATAACAATATTAGTAGGTAGCATTGTTGTGTTCCGATAGTTAAAGATAAGATAAGATAGTCAGTTTCCCAGAAGTTAAAGACTTCACCTTCGGCCTTATCGTCACTAAAGATGAGATGAAAGGCCGAAAAATAATAAAAATCTACGTTCAGTTACCATGTAAACTTCTTGAATCTTTCTGATTTTAATAGAGTAGCAGCAGAAATAAGGCAAAGTCAAATACAATGTTACTTATATTTGTTTAATGTCCTCCTTTTTAACGAAATTAATTATAACTCATTGTTGACTAATGAATGACTCTGCTATGGCTTCGCTACTAATTGTTTTATTAATTGCTTTTATGATGAAGAATTATTTGAAATAAAATTAAAGTCCGGTAGAGCGTCAGATTGTAGCATTTGTGATTGAGAAAAAGAAAATTACGAGTAGGAAAATTGTTTAATAATAAAATACGTTATACGATCAAATACATGTTCATTATGATTAAAGACATTGTTGTACAGAAGAATAATTAACTATACTTAGTACTCGTACTCGAGTTATAGTGCCTATCAATTAACATTTAGTTTCATTTCATTGACATAAAAGCATCTCTATGGTTTTTCAAGCAATCTAATGAAGTTAATATAATCAAACTTCATCTACCATCATCATTATAGATAGATAGATAATATTTTTATTGTAACACTATGAAACATAAACATGAACACAAATATAAATAAAGTCCTCTAAATTATAAAGTACACACGCCTACACATCAGACCGTTTAGTCGCAAACTGTCAAATTTCCTCAATAGACTTTGAACTTTGTTACTTGGACATATGGTTGAACATTTATTGAAGACTAGCTGTTGCCCGCGACTTCGTCCGCGTGAGCTAAAGGCTGTAGTCTGTACAGTTTAATTTTTATGTAGGTATCTATTTAAGCTTATTAGGGTATAATAAAATTATATGTATCGGAAATTTAGAAAATTGACATAGTATTTACCGACATACGTACATCTACTCACTCTCAATATCCTTTCAGCTGGGAATGCTGAGATAGACAAAGACAATCGATCTCCATTTAGTGTGGTTCTGGCATACTTTCTGTGCCTCCTTTACGTTCATCATTATTTTCATACATTATCTCTTATTCTTTCGACTATCATCTCTGCCATGTACATACATATATTCAGTTTGAAGCACAGAATCGTCCTGTTCATACAGATTCTCACTCAGTTTCCCGTTTCAATTATCCCTCCACATACATTCAGTATACAACACCGTTTCTCGGTGGGTTGCGCGTAGTTGCTACGTCATACAAACCCGAAATGGGTTTACTGACGCTCAATTATATGTAATAAAATTGGTATTTTACAGCTCAGGTACTCGTCCGGAGTCGTCCTAGGCACTGGTGTATTTTAGCTAAGATGTGTCTACTGTTATACTGTCCAACCACGGACTTCAAAATATTTTTTGCCTTGTCCACCGAAGCTGGATATCGAGTAGCAGGTAGCCGTCCAGGATTATTGGTTGTCGGCCAGAAGGCACAAAAAACTATTTAACAACTATGTTCTTATTCGTAGATACAAAATATCAATATATTGAGAACTGTAATAAATTATATTATTGTCTATTAGGTAATACAGTATAGTATTTTATGTTACATACTTGCGATAAATTTGAACTTCTTCGTGGCATCTTGTTAGGTAGTTTGCTTTTTAGAGGTAGATCACAGGACACAGAAAGAAGTTACCTCTAATTAAAAAAAATCTGAAGTCCGTGCCTCTAATACAGTTGTACCCTGCAAACTTAAACATTTTTACAACTCTGATACCAGAGGTAGCCAGATTATCAACCCTTTTTGGGTTCCGTAGAGTTGTCGGGCAAGGCAGATGCCTAGTAACGCTTGGTTATCCGCCTGTCAAAATTCTAGCTTACCTTTATTACCACAATCGCAGAAGCAATGGGACGAGCCGTTATGCAAACAAGTTTTGGAGGGGCTTATATCCACATCGGCTGACACGATCGAACTCGCTCGTCTCACTGCCGTTTCCGAGAGAGAGTCAGGCCACTGGCTCCAGGCATTGCCATCTGCCAATGTCGGTACCTTGTTGGACGGGCCGTCTCTTACTCTAGCGGTCTGCCTCCGTTTAGGCGCCAAAATAGTCCACCCTCACCGCTGTGTGTGTGGGGAGGCTGTTGACGAGCTTGGCCACCACGGCCTCTCTTGCGCTCGTAGTGCTGGCCGTATGATGCGTCACTCGACGCTAAACAGCATCATCCGCAGTGCTTTTGCCACCATTGGTTTACCGGCTGTCTTAGAACCAGCTGGTATTTCTCGCAGTGATGGCAAGAGACCTGACGGAATGACCATTGGGCCCTGGAAGCTTGGCAGGCCGTTGGTGTGGGATGCAACCTGTGCTGACACCGTGGCTCCCTCGCATGTTCGCGCCACTTCACTTCATGTGGGGGCTGCTGCAGTAAGTGCTGAAAATCGCAAACGGCACAAATACGCAAACCTAGGTCCAAATTATTTATTTGTTCTGTTTGCGGTGGAAACAATGGGTCCATGGGGGCCGGAGGCAAAGCATCTAGTTAAAGAGTTAAGTGCTCGCCTTATCGAGGCCTCCGGTGACAAGAAGGCTGGCAGCTACCTCTGCCAGCGCATTAGTTTGGCAATCCAAAGGGGCAATGTTGCCAGCATTCTTGGGACCGTTCCCATGAGCCCACAGTTGGAGGACATCTTTTATTTATAGGTCTTTAGTTTTTAATTTTCTAATTATTTTTCTGTTTCTTTTTTTTTTTTCAAGTTAAGTTATGTATTTTTTCTTTTTGTTGTGTAAATATATCTTACAATATCTGATAGGTTAGTTAATAAATCAAAATAATGAAAATGATTACACACCAGCAACAAGATAACAATAAAGATACTTAGATAGATTAGTACTGAAATATTTAACGTACCTGCATAAAATGTTTTGAAAAACTTTTACACAATGAATAATTAATATATGTAATTTGAAAATTATTAACAAAATAAAAATAGGTACTTAATGCATTGCAAAACATCAAAATTTCCTTCTGTTCGTTTCGAAATTTGAGCGCCAATTTTATTTTAAATGTTCCTGTTCTCGCGTTTTTTCCTGTTTTTTTAACCAAATAGATTTAAAAAAATAACATTACGTATTTTGGGCAACGGCCCAAAGGTTTATACAGCCAAGCTATGTAATTCAAGATATCTTCTATGTGCAATATTTAAAAAAATAGAGACATGATTTTGGGCAATGACATACAAAGTTTTATACAGCCAAATTTAATGAGTAGGTAACATTTCTATGCATAACTAAAAAAAGAGACATTATTTTGGGCAACGACACAGAGGTTTATACCGCCAAATATAGGTAATGTTTTAACTTTTAACATTTCTGTGTATTAGAAAACTGCAATAAGCGCCGCGCGCAGGCGCGACTAAATAGCCATATTATTATTGGTTATTTTGGAAAATGAAACAAAAGGTGTATTTAAGTACAGCCAAGTTTAATGATGTGCGTGATTTCGAGCTTGTTTTTATTTTCCGTCGCTTTACTACTGCGATGCTAATGTTCGATTAGGTGCCTCACAGATTTATAAAGGGTAGGTAACCTTAGAGAGTAACAAAACTTTTCTAAAATAATAACTCAACGAACGTATCTAACAGTTGGTCGCGTAAATACGTATATCAAAATTTGTTTAACAATTTTCGATTTGTATGTTATTCTCCGAAATTTTCTAAGCATTTTGGTGATAACCGCATCAAAATCGGTATTCTCATGGCAACAACTATCAATGACAGGCTCAAAAGGGCAAAGAACCCAGAGCCGTAAAACACGATAGCAATAGAGAGCCAGAGCCTCAAATGCCAGAGCCGTAAAACTCATTAAAAAAAATCCCCTATGTTACATAATAAACAAGAGTTGCCAAGCAACCAAGGATTAAATCCCGGTTTAGACCAAATCAAAATTTAACAATTTTCGAGTATTTATGTAGCTTATGTTATTGTCCGGAATTTTCTTAGCATTTCGGTAAAACCGGATCAAAATCCGTTCAGTAGTTCTCGAGTTTATCGTGTTCAAACAAACAAATAAACAAACAATTTCTTTTTAAACTATTCTATCGTGTTCCGTAAGTGATTTTAAAGTATTTTTTTTATATCTTGCAATTTCAGATTTTTTTATCCCTACGTTCTTATTATACAGGGTGTCTCATTTAAATCGGTCAGTATGGGAAAGTCTGAAACTATAAGACATACGAAGATCTGTTCTTAGGAATCATGTCATCGATTTTAATAAGAAGAAAAACTGCATTCATACATTTTAAAAAAACCTGTACTCAGCTCGGGAATCGAACCCGGTTGTATTGAAAAAAATAAACTTACACTATTTCTATTTAGATATCGATTGTGTAGGTCTTAAGCAGTAAATTGCTCTTTGAAACATGATGTCTAAAATGAATAAAATGCATTGTTTTCACATACTTTTATTTATTTTAGAAGGTGTTCGAAGTGACCACCGTTTTTTTCAATACAATATTCAACACGTTTAGGTAACGATCTTACAATTACAAAATCAGCAAAGAGGTACAAACAACCATAGAGACAATTTTACATGCCTGAACTTGTTGAATGTAACGGTGGTCACTTCGAACACCTACTAAAATAAATTAGGTAGGTGGTAGGTGAAAACAATGCATTTTATTCATTTTAGACATCATGTTTCAAAGAGCCATTTACTGCTTAAGACCTACACAATCGATATCTAATTAGAAATAGTATAAGTTTATTTTTTTCAAAACAACCGGGTTCGATTCCCGAGCTGAGTACAGGTTTTTTTAAATGTATGAATGCAGTTTTTCTTCTTATTAAAATCGATGACATGGTTCCTAAGGACAGATCTTCGTATGTCTTTTAGTTTCAGACTTTCCCATACTGATCGATTTAAATGAGACACCCTGTATTTTTCGAGTATTTATGTAGCCTATATTATTCTCCGGATTTTTCTTAGCATTTTGGTAAAAACCGGATCAAAATCCGTTCAGTAGTTCTCGAGTTTATTGGGTTCAAACAAACAAACAAACAAACAAACAAACAAACAAACAAACAAACAAACAAACAAACAAACAAACAATTTTTTTTTAAACTATTCTTTCGTGTTTCGTAAGTGATTTTAAGGCAACCGTGTAATTTTTTTTTTTATATCTTGCAATTACAGATTTTTTATCCCTACGTTCTTATTATATGTATAGAAATTTGACAGTTATGGATAGTCTGATGTGCTGGCGTCTGTACATCTATAATAATATTATAAAGAGGAAAGCTTTGTATGTTTGTATGTTTGTAACGAATAAACTCAAAAACTACTGGACCGATTTAAAAAATTCTTTCACCATCAGAATGCTACATAAGCGCTGAGTAACATAGGCTACCACAAAAACACAAATGTTGAAAAAAATTCCAAGAGCAGGATTTGAACCTGCACCCCTCTGACATACCGGGTCAGGTGCTCTCCCAATCGAGCTATCGTGGTTCTAACCAGCCCGCCGAAATTATTCAACACTATTTTATTTTTTTTCAACATTTGTGTTTTAGTGATTTGTTTCGCAACAAAAATAATTTGCATTAAAATTATAATAAACAAAACGAAAACATTTTAACATAGGCTATATTTATAAAAATGTCCACCCGTGCGAAGGCCGCTAGTTTCTTATAAAAAAAGAGTTGGCAACCGTTATTATAGTAAACAAATAAAGGTCAGGTCATTGAAGTCTAATTGTGTGTGTCGATATCCCAATTTTGTGACTGTTAGGATTATTGTTAAAACGTTTACGGCCACCGACTTATGATTTGTACGTCATAAAATAGCAGAACTGGGTGCCTAGTGCGTTTTTTAATTTGCCATTATATCACGTTAACGAAAACGAGCATTTGTATGGCATTTTAACTCTTCTCGTATGTCGCCAGGAGGCGCTGCTTCCATGCCATACTAATTTTCGTTTTCGTAAACATAATCGAATGAATACGTATAGTAAAAAAAACTCACATTAGGCACCCTAAGTCCCTGCAGTAGGGCTAGCACTCTACTGCTAGGCTGTGGCGTGATCTTACTATGCGGCGTGAACCGGCATTGTGGCGGATGTAGGTCATCGGCGCATCGGCTGCTGCAATGCGGCGCTAGCCACCGCCGCTAATGACATGCACCAGATTACGAGTGACGACCAGCTGGAAGTGCTAGAATGACAACCACCTATTAGTCATAGCGTGATGTAATATAGCCTATAGCCTTCCTCAATAAATGGACTATTCAACACAAAAAAATCAATTCGACCCAGTACTTCCTGAGATTAGCGCGTTCAACCAAACAAACAAACTCTTCAGCTTATTAGTATAGCTAAGTGTTGAAAAAATTACGATAGCGTTAATGGAAGCGCACTCCGGACCCAGTTTGTCAGGCGGACACAGATTACAACATTTTTCAAATCAGGAGAAAAACGGGTTTGAAAAGATAGGCCTTTTTCTCCTGATTCCAAATATGTATCTAACTCAAATTTAAAAAAAAATTTTAGTTGTGCCCTTTTTCCTTATGACGGCAGAATGTGTGTGCGTATTTTTAATAAAATTCCTTAAATATTTGTATGATTGGTTAGTTGAGAATACTTTTTATGACAAAGGAGTTTTTATGTTTTGTTAAATGATGATACATTTTGTAAATTTTAATTGATTAGTCTGATGCCTGAATATTGTTTAATTTAATGGATTTTAATTACCATCGGAGTAATTTTTATGTGTACTATTATAACGTATGTTTGCATGTCATTATGAAATAAGCTTGATATGGTGATCTATGAATTTATATTGTAACATCTCTGTACCATGTCGAAATGCAAATAAATAATTATCCTACCTTATCTTATCTTTGGTTTTTTTCCTGTTTCGTACCACGATGTCACTAGTGTGTACAGCAGAATACCAGTGCATCAGGCCCCGCTTGTTGCGTAAACTGAGCTGTCCATAGTGTTGGCATCACATAACAGGGCGCAATTGTAAATTGTTATTATTTTTTATTCTTTTTGTAACATGCTTTATGTTTAATTGTGTGTTTTGTTATGTGATTAAAATAAATGTTTTTTCTTCTTCTTCTTAACTTCTTATATCGGTCGTGTTCACTTTATAATAAACTCAATTTGGATACTGATATTCTTAATGACACGATTGGTACTTTTAAACGTTGTTGCAGAGAATAGTAAAATTGTTAACGGATTTCTTCTTTTTTTTTTGTCTTTGTTAAAGGTTAAAATTTGTTAGAGGTTAAATTTAGTGTTTTAATTATATAAATTTTGTTAAATAAATAAATAAACTAGTTTTGTTGTGGGAACTAGCTTCTACGATAAATTTATATTTAGTTCCAGTGATCTACTAATGCATTTACTACATCAAGCGTTCTAT
This sequence comes from Eudonia lacustrata, assembly GCA_947562085.1. Classification (NCBI taxonomy): domain Eukaryota; kingdom Metazoa; phylum Arthropoda; class Insecta; order Lepidoptera; family Crambidae; genus Eudonia; species Eudonia lacustrata. The sequence goes on along the minus strand of OX387327.1, from coordinate 8,396,291 downwards.
ATCTACTTTTAAAAAGGCACCATGGTTCCATTATACTAAGTGGAAATAGCGAACGTTGCAAGTCTAACATTTAATTTGATTAAGAAAACTTTATGCCGTCAGTAGATCGATGAGTTTACTGATAAAAAAAACAAAAAGCTTTAACGGTCTTTGCAATGCATGCTCATAATTATTGCTGTTATAGTATATTTTGTGTCTTTTTTTATTAAAACATGGAGCAAGGTCCGACGATCTGGTGAAGGTCGCGGGAAGCCGCTGGATGCGAGCAGCACAAAACCGGTCGTTGTGGAGATCCTTGGGGGAGGCCTTTGTCCAGCAATGGACGTCTTTTGGCTGAGATGATGATGATGATGATGATGATGGAGCAAGGTGTATATTATTTCATCGACTAGATACGATAACATACGTGCTGCCGTTGTGTCCGCTGCTAAATGCTTTATTTATATAAATATTGTTAAAATACTCCATGTAGCAGCTTTTGACCTTAAGTATGGTCAAAAACAAATTAAGCATCGATCAGTCACACAAAAACACTCAAGAGAACGCACCTAAAGTATGTATTTATCGTTGAGTACTAAAAAAATCGAAAAGCTTAAGGCTACTGGTTTAGTTAATGGTTAGGTACCATTAGATATATTTACGATAAATCAGTAACATTAATTGTCGTCTACAGTGCGGCAGTAAGGTTAAAAAGATCCAATCGTTGATATACAAGGTAATAAATAAGTTCATGGTTCTTTATAGTTTTCCTTAATAGGCATAACGTAAATATTTTCAAAACTACTCCCATAAATAAGGCTCCAGAAGGCGCATTGCCTTTCTTCCTTCAACGATAATCTATTACTTCGGACTGTTTATTCATGCCTCAATTTATTGTCCCCGTACGATCGTATTTTCTATAGAGCGACCTTATTTCTAAGGAGCTGCCTCGTGGGGGAAAACAACGGGAATGGCTCCGCAACCTGATAACAAATGGGATTCATATTTAAATAAAGTATCCATTGCAATTTATTTATTACGTGAGAATATGTTTATAAATGTCCCGTAAAGCCATTAAGCGTTTTGCGTCGAATGATTTTTTTACGTTTTTTATGTGGTGTCGAGTGGGCCGAGGCGTCATTACAATATGATTGCGAAAGTGTGTTTTGTTTGTTTGTTCTTTTTTGACGTCAAAACGGTGCAACGGATTGACTTGATTTGCTTAATGATCGTTGGAGAAACAGAGAATTTCGTAGAGTTTTTATCCCGGTCAATATTTAACCAAATTATTTAACCAATTGTAATGATTTTGTGCTTTTAATGATGATAATTATTGTTGTTTTAATGTTTCAATTATTTTATTTTGTGTTGTGTGCTGTATTTTAAATTCAATTCCATATTGTTATGCCCAAATTGGGTCATGTATGATACTATAATTTAATATTTGTAACACCCTGTCAAACTACATGAGAAACAATAAATTTATGATTTATGATTTCAATACAATGTTGCGGAGGCATGCGATAAAGCTTGTTTCAGACCAAACACGCGGACGGACAAACTACATTATAATTTCATATTCATTTGATTAATATCTGTTTTCATAAAATCGTTGATTATTATCAGAAGGAAGATATAAGTAATTTGATTAATTTAATTCTTTCAACGACTTGGTGGCCGAGTGCCAGAGCGCTCAGCCCGATACCCGAAGGACCCGGGTTCAATTCCGAGGTCGGGCAGAACGTATTTCGATTTTTTTCGATTCATAGCCCGGGTTTGTGATCACCAACCCGCATTTGGCAAGCGTGGTGATTAAGCCATTACCCATCAATTGTAGCGATGATTTGATTTCAATGATGGAGCCTATAACTTTGCCCAGCAGTGGGCACAGTTATAGGCTTTTTACTATATACTACTACTCACCTAACTCCTCCATTAAACGTAATGATAAGGCATTTAGGGACAGCATTTCACCCATAATCAAAAACTCAAACTTTGATGAAATTACCAGAACTCTATTTCAAAACCGGTCAAAGTGCCTAAAACATTCACTACATACATTTCATATTAGTACCTACAACCACTACTGATTTAAATTATAATAGGTTCTAAATATATCATACAATATTGATATTAATATTTCATTGTGCGTTTAATAATAAAATACATATATACATAATAGTTTAATACATAAACACAAACGATTACATACAACCATCATCATTTAGCCCTTAGGTGGCGTTTGGCCCGAAATTATTGAAATACTTACGAACAATGGGTATAATAGCGCAAACACGACATGATGGATTGTGTCACCGGCCTACTTACCCATAGCCACAATGTACAAATGAACTACTGCTCCAAATTATTACTACCTATTTGTCATGGTAAGTTAAGTACCTACTTTGCGTTGGAAATAATTAATTTATACCTTTTACTTGCCGGCTAAATATTTTATCCCATTCCCGAATCACCATTATTATCAGCACATTTTATATTCTCACTGCTGGGGCAGGTTCCCTATGGATAGATAGGGAAAACAGGCCATAAACCAGCACGCGGGCCCAGTGCGAATTGGTGTTTGTTAACGACTGCTAATGCAGTCGGGACCAACGACTTTACGTGCCTTCAGCTCGAGATGATACATTTTTGGTCACCCATCCGATGACCGGCCTTTGCGAAAGTTGCTTAACCTCAGCACTCGCAGACCGGGCGCGTTAATGTTAAGTTGGTGGAAGAAAACAAAATAACTTTGAGGATTCACTTTGATTTATTACTACGTGATACACAGCACATCTGCACACGAGAACACAGCTGTTGTCACTTGAATCTGACAGACAGCCTTCCGGTCTCTCTCCGTATTGTATGGTTCTCGTGCAGATGTGCTGTGTATCACGTAGTAATAAATCAAAGTGAATCCTCAAAGTTATTTTGTTTTCCTCCACCAACTTAACAGGTTATGGGCCCAGCACGCTTCCACTGCGCCATCGAGCTCCTTAATTACTCACCATCATTTATTTATTATTAGCTTATTAATGTCCCACAGACTAATAAAGAGTGAATATAATTCTCACGCTATGATTTCAATTACGTGCGCTCTTTTTTCTCTTATTAAATGTCACTAGTAACTTATTTTTGACACCGAAAATTCTCGAATGATATGCAAAAATAATGATATTTCGTAGTGAATTTCATGACACTTTTAATTTCGAGATCGCTGGTGAGATTAAAAAGTCGCCCTCCAGGTATATATATATGTTTTTGAAAGATATATATCTATTAAAAATACCTGGATAGGAAGATAGATAATACCTTTATCGAATTTGCAACAAAAATACAAACAAACATTTAAAAAATAAAAAATAACAATCTATACATATAATAAGAACGTAGAGATAAAAAAATCTATAATTGCAAGATATAAAAAAAAAATACACAGGTTGCCTTAAAATCACTTACGGAACACGATAGAATAGTTTTAAAAAAAATTGTTTGTTTGTTTGTTTGTTTGTTTGTTTGTTTGTTTGAACCCTATAAACTCGAGAACTACTGAACGGATTTTGATCCGGTTTTTACCAAAATGCTAAGAAAAATCCGGAGAATAATATAGGCTACATAAATACTCGAAAAATACAGGGTGTCTCATTTAAATCGGTCAGTATGGGAAAGTCTGAAACTATAAGACATACGAAGATCTGTCCTTAGGAACCATGTCATCGATTTTAATAAGAAGAAAAACTGCATTCATACATTTTAAAAAAACCTGTACTCAGCTCGGGAATCGAACCCAGTTGTTTTGAAAAAAGTAAACTTATACTATTTCTATTTAGATATCGATTGTGTAGGTCTTAAGCAGTAAATAGCTCTTTGAAACATGATGTCTAAAATGAATAAAATGCATTGTTTTCATGTACTTTAATTTATTTTAATAGGTGTTCGAAGTAACCATCGTTACATTCAACAAGTTCAGGCATGATAAATTGTCTCTATGGTTGTTTGTACCTCTTTGCTGGTTTTGTAATTGTAAGTTCGTTACCTAAACGTGTTGAATATTGTATTGTAAAAAACGGTGGTCACTTCGAATATCTTCTAAAATAAATAAAAGTATGTGAAAACAATGCATTTTATTCATTTTAGACATCATGTTTCAAAGAGCCATTTACTGCTTAAGACCTACACAATCGATATCTAAATAGAAATAGTGTAAGTTTATTTTTTTCAAAACAACCGGGTTCGATTCCCGAGCTGAGTACAGGTTTTTTTAAATGTATGAATGCAGTTTTTCTTCTTATTAAAATCGATGACATGGTTCCTAAGAACAGATCTTCGTATGTTTTATAGTTTCAGACTTTCCCATACTGACCGATTTAAATGAGACACCCTGTATAATGAGAACGTAGGGATAAAAAAATCTGTGATTGCAAGTTATAAAAAAAAAATACTTTAAAATCACTTATGGAACACGATAGAATAGTTTAAAAAGAAATTGTTTGTTTGTGTATTTGTTTGTTTGAACACGATAAACTCGAGAACTACTGAACGGATTTTGATCCGGTTTTACCGAAATGCTAAGAAAATTTCGGAGAATAACATAGGCTACATAAATACTCGAAAATTGTTAAATTTTGATTTGGTCTAAACTGGGACTTATTCCTTGGTTGCTTGGCAACTGTTGTTTATTATGTAACATAGGGGATTTTTTTTAATAAGTTTTACGGCTCTAGCATTTTAGGCTCTGGCTCTCTATTGCTATCGTGTTTTACGGCTCTGGGTTCTTTGCCCTTTTGAGCCTGTCATTGATAGTAGTTGCCATGAGAATACCGATTTTGATGCGGTTATCACCAAAATGCTTAGAAAATTTCAGAGAATAAACAAATTTTGATATACGTATTTACGCGACCAACTGTTAGATAGGTTCGTTGAGTTATTATTTTAGAAAAGTTTTGTTACTCTCTAAGGTTACCTACCCTTTATAAATCTGTGAAGCACCTAAGCGAACATTAGCACCGCAGTAGTAAAGCGACGGAAAATAAAAACAAGCTCGAAATCACGCACATCATTAAACTTGGCTGTACATAGGTACACCTTGTATTTCATTTTCCAAAATAACCAATAATAATATGGCTATTTAGTCGCGCCTGCGCGCGGCGCTTATTGCAGTTTTCTAATACACAGAAATGTTAAAAGTTAAAACATTACCTATATTTGGCGGTATAAACCTCTGTGTCGTTGCCCAAAACAATGTCTCTTTTTTTAGTTATGCATAGAAATGTTACCTACTCATTATATTGGGCTGTATAAAACTTTGTATCATTGCCCAAAATCATGTCTCTATTTTTTTAAATATTGCACATAGAAGATATCTTGAATTACATAGCTTGGCTGTATAAACCTTTGGGTCGTTGCCCAAAATACTTAATGTTATTTTTTTAAATCTATTTGGTGAAAAAACGCGAGAACAGGAAAATTTTAAAAAAATTGGCGCTCAAATTTAGAAACGAACAGAAGAAAATTTTGATGTTTTGCAATGCATTATGTACTCAGAACAATAACTAATTACTTTAGTTATTATTCTGAGATTAAGTAACTATTTCTGTTTTGTTAATAATTTTCATATATTAATTATTCATTGTGTAAAAGTTTTTTAAAACATTTTATGCAGGTACGTTAAACACTTATTTCAGTACTTATTTTACATGTAAGCGGTTTCTTACTTTGGTTTCTTAACATGTTTATAGGATAAATCTGTGTTCAATGATACAATATAAGTAGGTAAGTACTTATCATAACAATTTTAATATCATAAAACCTATAAAGAATGAATTTTGTACATACTTCTAGATTACAGAAAAATGGTTTTTCCATTCTTCTATCGCATAAGACGATGGCTACTTCTGGTATCAGAGTTGCAAAAATGTTTAAATTGGCAGGGTACAACTGTATTAGAGGCACGGACTTCTGATTTTTTTTTTATTAGAGGTAACTTCTTTTTGTGTCCTGTGATCTACCTCTAAAGCTACCTACCTAACAAGATGCCACGATGATGTTCAAATTTATCGCAAGTATGTTACATAAAATACTATACTGTATTACCTAATAGACAATAATATAATTTATAACAGTTCTCAATTTATTGATATTTTGTATCTACGAATAAGAACATAGTTGGTAAATAGTTTTTTATGCCTTCTGGCCGACAACCAATAATCCTGGACCGCTACCTGCTACTCGATATCCAGCTTCGGTGGACAAGGCAAAAAAAAATTTGAAGGCCATGGTTGGACAGAATAACAGTAGACACATCTTAGCTAAGATACACCAGTGTCTAGGACGACTCCGGACGAGTACCTGAGCTGTAAAATACCAATTTTATTACATATAATTGAGCGTCAGTAAACCCATTTCAGGTTTGTATGACGTAGCAAATACGCGCAACCCACCGAGAAACGGTGTTGTATACTGAATGTATGTGGCGGGACAATTGAAACGGGAAACTGAGTGAGAATCTGTATGAACGGGACGATTCTGTGCTTCAAACTGAATATATGTATGTACATGGCAGAGATGGTAGTCGAAAGAATAAGAGATAATGTATGAAAATAATGATTTACGTAAGGGAGTCACAGGAAGTATGCCAGAACCACACTAAATGGAGATCGATTGTCTTTGTCTATCTCAGCATTCCCAGCTGAAAGGATATTAAGAGTGAGTAGATGTACGTAGGTAAATACAATGTCAATTTTCTAAATTTCTGATGAATATAATTTTATTATACCTTAATAAGCTTAAATAGATACCTACATAAAAATTAAACTGTACAGACTACAGCCTTTAGCTCACGCGGACGAAGTCGCGGGCAACAGCTAGTATAAAATATAAGAACAACTTGAACTTTTTAAACTAAGTACAAAAAACCTTTATATTTTAAAGTAGTCTTGTTTTGGAAGGATACAGTATTTCTTACAAGATTGTGTTGTAGGTTGTCTATCAATTGCACAACGCTATACCATTTTTAATACAATTTTTAATTAATTATTTATTAAGAGATATTATGTCAACCTGAATTCAGCCGACCCGAACACACATTCGGCTTTTATACTACACTCAGCACTCGAACGAATGGAAAAAGCAAGACGACCTTTAAAACTACAAACGGTAAAAGCTGTAATACTCGTATAACGTTTAATGTTTAAAAAAGTCTCTAACACATTTTGAAATGTCGATTTGAAAAAATAAAGTTTGTGTGAAATACCCAATTGTATGTGCGCTATAAGAATCAGTGATCTTTAATCTTTAAAAATAGGGGTTAACAACAACCTATAATTTTTTTGGCGCAGAAAACTGATGTCGGACACTAGGTTACGGTGTCGAGCAGTGCCACTACAATATAAAAAAATATTATTTACGTGGTAAAGTTATTTTGCTTCACAACACAAACTCCGTCCAAATATGTAGATCCATCAATTAGGTTTGCGCATTGTTATCCTAATGGACAAAAAATATACACTACGTAACATAGAAAGCCTGAAGGATCGGTTAGGTTCACTTTTTTAGATTTGACAAAAATACCGTCAGAATCACTCAGCCCTGACTACTAAGGGTTGTGGTCCAGGGAACAGATCAATTGGTCTGTAGTCCTGACGCATAGTTTCTTTGGATACTTTGGTCCGTGGTCCAGACAACAGATCTATTGGTCTGTGGCCCTGCCTGACTCATACTTTCTTTAGATAATTTTGGTCTGTGGACCAGAAGCATACTTTCTATGGATACTTTGGTCTATGGTCCAGACCACAGATCTATCGGTCTGTGGTCCTGACGCATACTTTCTTTAGCTACTTTGCAACGTCGGCAATCAGTGAAATGAACCACTTATCGTATCCTATATACGAGTAAGTAATGGCTTCCAGATAAGTTTTTTGAACTGAAAGGAGGCCAAACCTTGTGGCCTTGACGGCAAGGTGAGGTCTTTGCACGAGAATTAATTCGTAGCAAAAACGCTTTTACCACCAACTTTATCGGTAGAACCTAGAGTTATTACTTCTATTTGTTATGACTTCTTGAATACTTCCTTCAGCATGTAAAAGCTACTTGTGCTTATTCACCATTTGGTCACCTCAATAAAAACGAAAGTTTGTATAATACTTGTAAGCTTACAAGACTTTTTTGATAACATCATCATCATCAGCCTATACTAGTCCACTGCTGGACATAGGCCTCTCCAAGTGCACGCCACCGAGCACGATCCGCGGCTACTCTCATTCAGCTCTTGCCAGCCACCTTGCGAAGATCGTCGCTCCACCTAGTCTGAGGGCGTCTCACACTCCCACTTTTTTGATTTATTTAGTAATAAATAATAATAATACTGTATAGCACTAATGCAGCGCCCTACGCGTCCAGTAGGCTTAGCCAAAGTAACATTAAACGATAGCGAAGTTCGAAAAAAACAAAATGTATGGGATTGACTTAAGCCGCGCTAAATCACGTGGTCAATCGTTTATCAATCCCATACATTTTATTCATTTCGAACTCCGCTATCGTTTTCTAAATGTTACTTTGGCTACCGCCACTGGTTACAAACGAGGTGAGTTGCAACTTTGCCATACGATATCTCGTTTTCGCGTTATCGTGATCGTATGGACTTGCACTTAGAACTCTGTTAGTTACATAGTCTGACAACTCTGACGGTTAATATAGATGTACTTGTATTTATTTTACATATTTTATTAGTTAGACAAGGCGTTTGACGTGTTGAAATGAATGAACTGTTATAAGTAAACTCTGCAAACTCACAAGTCAACCACCACATGTAATTACTTAGATGTTGTCAGTTGTCAAGCTGATACTTAAACAGACTGGCAAAGTAAACCTTCTTTAATACGTAGGATTACGATAGCTATCATGTTTGTTACCAAACCTTAACCGTAAGCGCTTAATGCTAGTTTTATTGGACATTAGCTTTCTAATTGGGACATGACATAAAAACACGTAACTTTAACTGCTTAACTGTAATTAGGGAATCGTGACTCGTGAAAAACGCTACGTTTGACGAGTGTGATGTAACACAATGTGTGACTATGTTTTGAGACTTCTGTGCTATATGAATAAATCTCGAGCATTCAATTTGAGATTCAAAATTTTGAAAGTTACAGAATGACTATATTGATCTTTTCTTTTTATATTTATAGAGACAACCAGATATAAAGTTATATATTAACTCAGTATGATTTTTCTTCGACTTTTTACACGAACATACAAAAGCACCTAAAACTTTTAAAGAAAAATAAAGCCGTAAGTCATGAATTACTACATATTATTATGTATGAGCTATATTATGTACATTGTGTAACATCTATGTGCAGAATTACATATAAAGAATCGTAAAATACTTAATAGACATTTACTTATTATAGATATTTACTTTTTATTTACATATATAGAACCTTACCTTTGCTGCTTACTTAACCTTAACTTAATTTCATTAGTGACCATGAAATGTGTATAAAAAACATAATTATCAATTGGGACTACAACAATAAATTACTGCTACTACTTCAGTTATTATCGTGACCCTACACGCTACGGTGGTCGTAGTGAATATATTTAGCTCAGTTACCACGGATCCGCCGCACGCGTGACCACGGCACGTAGCGCTACGTCACCACCCACGCTACGGCCGCTACATGCGCTACGGCGATAGTCGACACAGCGACGCCGGCGTATGCGCTTGCATTGCGATTATAAATAGACCTTTACAAACCCATTCAAGGTATAGAGTCCACAAATAATATCTACATTTGTGAGAAATAATGTAATAATAATCTTTTTTAACTTTTTTTTAATTGCAATATTTTCATTTTAATCTCATTTAATGGTGTGCCGAATTTTTAAGGTTATTAAAATAACGATTAAAATTATTTTTACCGCACCACTGATTGCTATAGGTTTGTTGCCTTTGGTGTGCGTGTCGGTGATAGAAGAGTCGTATATCTTTAAAAATGAGGTCACAACAAAACTAAAAGAAAGTTTTGTGATTTAGATGGCGCGAAAAGTGAAGTTTAGCGTGGCAGCGTCGAGCTTGCTTGCGGTCTCGGCTCTCATCTTGCTAAGTGGTGAGTACGGATTATCTTTACTACTTTCGTGGCTCGAACGCTCAGAACTTTTGTGATAAATGGTGGCTCGCGTTCCATGATGCATATTATGATTTATTCTGTTAGCGGGGAACGAAGGTGATTCGAAAATTATTGCTTGTGAAAGTTATAGTGGAAAACAAGATGGTTTAAGCTTCTTGAGAATCAAGTAAAGTACGAGATGTGGTAAAAATTTCTAGTTTTGTATGTTATTAATAAAGCATACATTGCAATCTTCTAACTTATTGATCGGTTTTACCATCATCTTGTTTTCTAGAACCTCTTAATTTAGATGCCTAACACGTTCGGATACGAACATGAAAGTAAAGCGTTTCTAGCACAACATCTCGTTGTCCGACGAGTTACGGAATTTTATAAAAAAGGAAAACCTTACTAATTCAATACCGTTCTATCGACCAAACCATTGGACCTAGGACGCTAATTTTTTTTATGACGTAGGAAAAGTTAAGAAGAGATTTTCAAAATGTATGATCTGTGTAATTTTGTTGTATTTGTTATTGCTATGTGTTGTGCAGGTCAATAAATGTTTATTGCTCTTACTCTTACTCTTACATACAGGTTATAGTCAAATGATATATACCAACATACCTACCTACTTACCTTTTTTTAAGAATCACAAACCCAAACTGTAAACTACAAGAACTGTACACTGTAAAACGTATACGTTTACGGCAGACGAAGTCACGGGTGGTCGCATAGTTTCATATAAGTTACAAAAATCGACTATTGATAATAATCGAACTAATATGAATGCTATTAATGTAATAATACCATTAGATTGTAAACAGATAAGATGTTATCGGAAAACAAAGGGACGTTTTGTTACCATGTTACTGTATTGATTTTTTTTTTATTTGTAGCATAGTATTATGAATTTTTATAGAAATTCTTATGGATTTAGAAACCTTGTTTAATAATACTTTCCGTAAACTGGCAATTTTAAATTACTTACGAATGCGGTAAACAAAGCTCTCACCTTCAACAATGCTATCGCTAGATTTGGGTTAACACAGTTTAGAAATTCTAATTTATTATGATCAAACCTGTAACATATTTTTAGTTCACCTTGATCAAGGGACGACAAGGCCGAAGGCGAAAGTGCTCTACTTCAGCAAGAAGGAATCTGAATATGTTAAAGAAAATTAAGCCTATCTATCTTATCTCTAACTGTCGTAACACGACAGAGCTACGAAAATTCTATAGCAAGCCGGTGGCTAATAGAATGGCGGACTTAAAACTAGCTTTGCCATTAACTTAACCATAAATAAATAAATAAATAAACTTTCCTACACTCACACCAATTATCTAGCCCAAGCGAATCTTCGTTATGAAACTCGTTAAATGGTTACTAGACAACGGATAAACATACTTAAAATACATAGAAAACACTCAGACTCGAGACAATTTAGAAAAACAATAATTTCTAAATTGACCCGACCGGGGATCGAACCCGGGACCTCAGAGATGGCGACACCATGAAAACCGGTGTACAAACCACTCGACCAAGGAGGTCGTCAAAATACATACAATTAATACAATAATATACCCCCGGTCTTAAAATAGAAGTAATCACTAGACTAGCTTTAGAAGCGTGAGGTACCTATACCTAGTAATATTATGTTAGTATCTCTTAGTTCAATACTTACCTTGTTTGCTTTAACGATAGGTCAGACAGTTCAGACTATTGATTTAGTGTACTACCCCACATATGTAAAGTCGTATGACGTACCACAAAATATGACAGGCGACTTGAAGTGTTAAAAAATTTACAATAAGAACGCCGCCGGCCTTCGGGACACATGGCGTCTTCTCTCATTACTTCACATACATCAACATAGGTACATGTTAGGCTCTCAAGGTATTTGTAACTTACCTTAATTACCATGGACAGGTCGATCCGGTCGGTCTCGATTCTGCTATTTTATAGTCTACAAACGTGTCTCGTTGGCTAGATTTTGACATTTGAACTTTAGGGATAACGCCAGATTAGGGCAACTTATAGAATCGATTGTGGACGTTAAAATAGCAGAATCGAGACCTTGTTCGTGGTGATTATGGTAAGCTACAAACACCTTGAGAGCCTAACATGCTGATGTATGTGATGAGAGAAGATGCCATGCGCTTATAGCAGAATCAAAGCCCTAATCAGGGCGCCTGGTGCGAGTTTTATCTGCAATTTAATCACATTAACGAAAACGAGAGTATGGCATTGCATCTAGATTAGGAATGTTCCATTATATTCGTATTCGCATTCGCAAAATATTCGCATTAGATGATGCAAATATGAATTACATAACGCGATTTTTTTAAATTATGTTAATACTTTGCGAATGCTGCTAGTGTGAAAAGGGTTGTTGTACCATGTGTTCGACACTTTAAGCCCATTATTCGACACAATAAATTTTCGTCGCCAAAAAATAACATCCTAGATTTTTTTATTGAAATTTTACTGAATTAACTAATTGGTGGTCTGTATTCAATTGTTTCTAAGGACTAAAATCGGTTGCTGACCTTTAGTTTTAATGATTAAAGGATATCTACCACTGCTTCCTGTCGAAGACTGATGCCGTTACCATACGAATATTGAGCGCGGGAGAGTCACCACGATGCGAACGAACAAATTGTCATATCTTACTCGCAAGTAGACCTTAGTGCTCCCCCAGTCAGCGCGGCACCGTTCCAAGCAAGCAATTAGGTATTTAGTGCAGCTGGCCTTATTTAACAAGCGAGACCAGCAAGATTGCTGTTCATCAAATATAACGCGTTTGATTTTTAATGAATACTAATTTAAAAATGATTAGTGTGAGTTTTGATTGCCCATACTTGTGTCACTGCTGGGGATTGCATGCTCCATGCAGACTCGTGATATAGGTATTAAAACGATATAAGTTTTACTAACAATATATAAGTCTATGTCATTTTGAAACTTGAAATAAAAATTATTATTATTATTAATACTTAGGTACATTATATTATTAATAAAACTTTTGAATAAATCTTTCGTGTTATTGTCTTTTTAACCGACTTCAAAAAAGGAGGAGGTTACTCAATTCGATTCGTATATATATTTTTAAATATTCACATGTGCGAATAGCACATTCGAAACCTAAACATTCGCATTCGCAAATGTCCAAAATACGACATTCGTAACATCCCTTATCCAGATACATAAAATCGTAGGAGCTTTTTTTTACTATGAACAAACCGAATAGAACTAAGTCAATTATTCATCATCATCATCTCCGTGTGGTGCCGGGTATAAAGAATAGCACCACCCCATCTCTCCCCCTGGGTGTCGTAGAAGGCGACTTAGGGTCCATTGCAGAGGATGGGCAGCAGCGTCTCTCCGTGATTCCTCTCACCTTACTGCGATTGCCAACACGCCTGCCAAGCGTGGCTATTGGAATCCTCAGGGGAGACCTTTGTCCAGCAGTGGACGTGTTTTGGCTGGATGATGACATCATATTAATAAAAATTCTTATTAATCTTTCATTTTAATGTCTTTTCTAAATATTCGAATTCCATTCGTACATTCGCAACCCAAACATTCGCAAATGTCTAAATTAAGACATGCGTAACATTCATAATCCCGAAATATAAAATCGTAGGAACTTCTTTTTTACTATGACTAAATCGTCACTAACTTACTAAGTCAATTATCATCGTCATTTCGTCATATAACCGATAATCAAACTTTCCAAATAAAAATAGGACTTATTGATTGGGCCATAAATTATGGGCCCCATAATCCACCACAGTATCGCAACGTGAGTGGGTTAAAAAAGAAAAGTTGCTTGCATGACTTGCATTGCCGGACTTTAAGCGGCGCTAACTCCACTCCTGAGATCCAGGGTTCGATTCCCGGTCGGGTCAATGTCGAAAACGAACTTTTCGATATTGTTTCGTGTCCGGGTGGTTGTGGTACCGTCGTTGTTTCTGTTGTTCTGATCAGAACAATGTATGGGTTTTTGTCTAATTTAAAAGCGGGCCTTACAGTAGTCGCTTAGGATGTTTAACATTTGACGTCTCACCTTAGTAATATCAGTATCCAGGGTCAAGTATTACATTATTTTATAACTATAGAGTAAATGCAGCAAATACTCATTAGAAGACAATTTACTCCCACAAAGATGTTACACATCAAAAAAACATTGTTGTTGTTGACAAACTTAAATAATAATATGGTGGGTATTTATTTATGACATTAAGCCTAATAGCAAAGGTCATTGCTAATAGCACGTTTCAATGCTATTATCTAGTTTTGTAATCAATGTAGGTAATTCACAGCGCTAACCGCCAACATTTCACACGAACGACAGTGGCGCGCCGCACGCACGCCCGAGGATCCAGCCAATATTTGCATTGGCTAGCGACAATTGCCTGTGGGCGGCAATGGCGAGGTCTGATATCCCACAGTGAATTCAATACTGAATACCTACTCATTAATTGCAACCGTTATAATAATAAAAGGATGTTGTTTTACTTAAAACTTAGGTATTTATGGACCCTGTCAGACATAGCTTTACCTAAAGAGGAGAGGATATCTTGTTATTACAAATAAATAAAAATCTAACTTAATTTTTATATAATTGGACATTGGACCTACCTAATAAACAATAGTGTGTGTGAACGTAATATTAAAATAAATAAATAAATAGTTTTTTGTGTTTCGTTTTGAAAAAAATGCTTGATTAGAATTTATTATTCTTCATTCAGATATTCTTCTTTATGAACAATTTAGATAGTAGATACCTACATTGTTAAATTCCATAAAAGTAAACTTTATTCATTTAAGGCTATAAAATTGGCTCTTAGGAATGTCATTATGCCATATCGGTTCGTAAGTCTACACAGGGCGGTAGACCTTGTACTGAGAAGAACCGGTAAGAAACTCAGCAAGTGCATTTATTTTGTACCTGACCTACAGCGTCACATAAATAGGAAAATGTTCATTATAATTGTGTACTGTAAGATAATGCATTTTTTAAATAACTATTTACCGCAACTAATTTATCTCCAGGTGAATTCGGTAATCAACTCTATCGGTATATAAAATACTAAATAGCGATACGTAGCTCGACTAATAGATATTTACTAGGACCTGCGGGGCTCATCAACGTAGCACTCAGGTAAATAATAATAAAGGGGGGGGGGCGCACTCCAGCGAATAGGCACACGGCACCAGTTTAATTATATTTATTTAACTATAGAGAAAAAATTGGTATCTACCATTAAAAAAAGCGGCTGAAATCAATTCAGCGGCCGATTCTTAAATACACTACTTTCAGGATGTGCGTTTATTACTCGTATTTAACATATTTTAAATCTCTGAAATGTGATTCTGAATAGGATTCAATAGATCTTACCTATATTTGAAACTTCTGGGCCTCTGTTCTGCAATCTATGTGTCAGCCTGATTTTACACCTGGACGATATCAAATAGAATCAAATCTTTAAGCTGGGCTTGCGATCCACTAAATAAGGCGCAATTTCAAAATTAATTTCAAATACTTTCATTAATGTAATAAGAATTTGTTCGCAACAAAATTTACCTACTTAGGTATACGTACCTACTATGATGTACCCATTATGATGTACCCATGTATTATGCTGTTTTGTCCAGCAGTGGATTGGCTGAAGATGATGATGACGATGATATTTATTAATCTCGAATAATTGTTGATAAAGGTATGAATAAAAGTGCCACTTTCGTTGCAGGGCCAGCGGATTGCTTGCAGTGCTACTGGTGCGGGCCGCTCGCGGAGCAGGTGCACCGGAGCCAGCGGGCGCCATCTTGCGACGCCGCGCCGGACCAGGTCACCGCCTGCGAGCCGGGCTACACGCACTGCGCGGTTGTCGCTTCCTCACCACGTAAGGACATTTCAAAATATTTTTAAAATATAGTGAGAAAATTAAATGCCTAGCCTTGCGGAAGACCCAGGTTCGACTCGTAGCTGGGTCGGGTAGGCATTTAATTTTTTACTATATTTTATGATTATTTAATTCAGCTTAAGTGCAGCAATTAGCACTCTAAAAAAATTTTTTTTGCCCAGTGTGCCTAATACTCCGCTTCCGAGAAGGCACAGCAGTTATGCATGACTCTCCCCTGGTGTTATGGGGGGTCTGAGGACCGGTTCGCGAGAGCAGTTTAATCCTGTTATCGGCAGCCCGCCCCGCATATAAATCCAGCTCAACTACTTATGCTATTGAATTTGATACTGGACTTATTTTGCCATTTGGATTGGACTATGGAAAACTGTCAAAATAATATTTACTGCATGTATACTAGTGGCTCGCCCACAAACAACTACGACCGCGTGAGAAACCGTATCGCGTGGTAACTCCACCACCACATTGAAACTGTGCGTCACCCATAGGACCTTCCAGTGCATGCACTAAGCGCATTTGGAGAGACTTGGGGTACCGCTACTGTCGTAGATTGAGGAGACGAGGATTATATCTCAGAGCCATTTAGTTAGTCGGTCGATCATAGTAATAAGGTAGCGTTGACCTTGACGCGTTGTAGGTAGCGGTCCGACGATATCGATGTGCACGTGTTGGAAACGGTCGGTTGGCGGATAGTTTCCGATACCTGAGACGGTATGTCGTTGTACCTTGCTTTTTTGGCAATCGATGCAGTTCTTTGTCCATTTTCCAATGTCTGCGTTTATTGACGGCCAAAAAAACTTCTGTGACATAAGCTTGCGCGTAGTACGGATTCCGGGGTGACTGACGTTGTGTACACTCTTGAAAGCTTCATATCGATGTTGATCTGGTATGTACGGTCGTAAGTGCGACGTCGATGTTTCGCAGTACAGTTCGATGTCGGTATTTGGGATAACTACTTTCTTGAATGATAGGTTGTGTTGTTGTAGTAACTGTTGCAAGTTACTGTCTTGTTCTTGAGCAGTGGCGATCTCTTCGTAGTTGATTGTTGATGGGCAGGATATGGTTTCGATGCGGCTTAGTGCGTCAGCGACTTTATTTTGTTTACCGCTCACGTGACGTATGTCTGTGGTAAATTCGCTAATAAACAAAAGTTGTCTTGTGCGGCGCGGCGTTTCTGTGTTTGATTGTACTTTAGTCATGGCGAATGTAAGCGGCTTGTGATCGGTAAAGATAATAAGTTGTCTTCCTTCGAACATCTTGCGGAAATGTTTTACAACCATGTAGATCGCTACTAGTTCGCGATCATACGTTGAGTACTTTGTTTGTGCGTCTGTAAATTTCTTTGAAAAATATCCAAGTGGTTGCCATTTGTCTTCGACGTATTGTTGTAGTACGGCACCGGCTGACTTATCTGAGGCGTCGCAGAATAGCGCGTAGGTAGCTTGATGAGACGGGTGAGCGAGTAATACGGCGTTAATTATGCTCGTTTTACACGCTTCGAATGCTTGTGTTGCCTCTTCTGTCCATTCTATGATCGTTTTATCTCGTTTTTTTACGTTGTGTAGAAATGAGTTTAATGGTGCTTGAATGGATGCGGCGTTTGGAATGTGGTCACGATAAAAATTTGTCATTCCGAGAAAACGTCTGAGTTCTTCTATTGTTTTTGGTTTCGGGTAATCCGTGATAGCCTTGACCTTTGCTTCAGGAGGCTTGATCTTTTGAAACGATGTAACCAAGGAAATGAACTTCTGACTGCCCGAGGTTGCATTTGGCGGGGTTTATTGTAATACCATTTTCTTCCAATCTTCTAAGGACCTCTCTGAGATGTTCTTCATGTTCACTAGCAGTTTCTGAGGCTATAAGTACGTCATCGGCGAAAGGAAACACGAAATCTAGGCCTCTGAGCACTTCATGGATGAATCTTTGGAATGTCTGGCCTGCGTTTTTCAAACCTGGGCACATGCGCGGGAATTCGAACAGTCCCATCGGTGTTATAATGGCTGTTTTTTCAATATCCTCTTCGCGGACGCTTACCTGTTGGTAAGCTCGGTTTAGGTCTAGTGTCGAGAATATGGTCTTGCCGGATAACTGGTATGTGAAATCTTTGATGCGAGGTATTGGATATCGGTCGGGTTTCGTGATGGCATTGAGACGGCGGTAGTCACCACATACTCTTAAATCACCGTTCTTCTTTGGTACGATGTGTAGAGGAGACGACCATGGACTATTGCTTGGCCGGCATAATCCTTGTTCTATCATGTGCTCGAATTCTTTCTTCACTTTTTCGTATCTGTGAGGAGGTATGGGACGGGCACGGCAGTGAACGGGTGTAGCTTCAGTTTCGATGTAGTGTTGAACATTGATCTTGTTGCTAAGGTTCATTGCAGTGATTCTTGTTGTTCCCGGAAATTCAGCTAATATCTTGTGGTACGCTTTTTCTATGTCAATGCTGCGTATTGTAGGTATATTTGTCACTCGAATCGGTGCGACGACTTTGAGATTAGTGACACTATCGATAAGCTTCTTGTTTTTGAGATCTACGATGAGTTGGTGGTGCTTGAGAAAATCGGCTCCTAATATTGGTTTTGATACGTCAGCTACAATGAACTTCCACCTATAAGGTCGGCGAAGGTTCAAATCAAGCAAGAGTGTCTTCTCTCCATACGTTGATATGACGGTGTTGTTGGCGGCGTATAGTTTGAACGGTAGTGGCGTTGCAATTTGGCCCTTATTACGAGGTAAAACGGATATATTTGCTCCCGTGTCTACCAGAAAGGATAGCCTTGTTGTCTTGTCTGTTACGAATAGGCGGTACGAATTTTCGTGAACGCCGGCGTCGTCCGCTGTGGCCAACATTCTATTGTTTTCCGAAGCGTTCTTGAATGAGCAGGGCGTGGTGCATTTATTTGATTGAGCTCCGAAGCGACGGTGATAGTAACATAATGG